>CM052370.1:23698615-24898615 GCA_028551485.1 Casuarina cunninghamiana | reverse complement strand
GTTGGTCTCCATTTCTCTGTATGTAGCTACTATAAGTAGGAGATTGAAGATGAAGCCGCGTATTAATTGGACACAGATTGTTTGAATCAAAACAAATTTATTGTTCATTCAATCTGCACTTGAATTTGAATATATCCAATCTACTATGATGCATTTTTCATATTCCTACCTTATCACAAAAAATATAATCGAGCCTAGAGTAGTTGCTAGTTTTCTCAGAAGCGGAGTTACCTGATTGATGTATTCCCAAACGCAGTCTACCACTCAAAATTTCATCCTAAGATAGTTGTTGCAAATAACTCGAACCTTAAATGCCTGCGGTTTTTAAGGCTACTGGCTTGGTGTGCTATTCTCTAGAATTGCATTAAGGGAGTCCATGAAGGATGGCTTGTCCAGAGGCCAGAACACAGCTTTCTGGCTGATGTCCCAACAGCAGCTCTGTATTTTCCCCAAAGGTTAAATACCAAGCCAGCCAAAACAGGGTTGTTTTAACATAAGGAGAGACAAAATTAATGCCTAATACATGTGGACAAAGCTTTTAACTCAGTGGTGATTAAAAAGGCAAAAAAATGCCCTAATACATACAAAAGTTGCAAGAGTATCACAAGGGCAAAATGACATCGTTATGTTCACTGATTGTTCCAAATATACAACATATGTACATCGTTTTGCCCGCTGATTATTATAAAGTTACAGCACATGGTAGCTTGGGAATAGTGCTACCTTATCTTCCCCTGCCATTTAAACATAATTTAGGGTAGCATAGATCATCAGGCCCAAGACAACAACTTTAAAATGGTAATTTCATGACATACGGGAAGTTACTCCAAAATTTTAAACTGGTATATATCTTACGCCATTGGACTCTTCCCATATTTATTATTGTTCTGTCCAACTGCACCTGCAGCCCACTAGGAGGCATTTCATGGATTTTAGCTAAAACAGGCAATAGAATAAATAGCGAATCCTATGTCTGAGCAAAATTTTCTTATTAAACTACATTAAATGGCTGGAAAAGTTTCGTCCACTTCAATTTTCATCACATGTTCCCACTTTGGATCCAATTATATTGAAGTTGTAGACCCTATTTTCCTGGCTCCTCTTGGTACTTGTAGCAAGGCAGCAGAAGAACAGTGGCCTTGTTTCTTGTTCCGTAGTTCTGAAAGAGGTAGATGTGTTATTTCGTATCAATCATGTATTGACTTGCGAATCTGCATCATGTATCAACTAATACAGTAAAAATTGCAGAAACATTCAAATCAATAGGTTGGAGAGATAGAAAGTGGACATCAGGGCACAGGCCGGGAGCAGCTGCAAAGATGGAAGATGGTCACTTCTGGGGATGACTGCTCTTGTGACTGGTGGAACAAAGGGAATCGGGTCTCTCTCACTCTCTCTCTCTAGTCAATAAGTTTCAGGGTTATGTATGAACAATACTAAACTATAGAAGCTTTTTACAACGTTTGTGATTGTGGTTAGGCATGCGGTTGTGGAGGAGTTGGCAGGGCTTGGGGCAAGAGTGCACACATGCTCCAGGACCGAATCCCAGCTCAAAGATTGCTTACGAGATTGGGAGATGAAGGGTTTCCAAGTCACAGGTTCAGTCTGCGACGTGATGCATTCAGATCAACGAGTGAAGCTGATGGACGAAGTCTCCACAATGTTTGATAGGAAACTAAACATTCTTGTAAGTCGTGAATACGCTAAACTTATTGCGTTCTAAGTAGCATTCTAGCTTACGCACAAGATTGTGCTTTAACGTTGAATATCATTGCATTTCCGGGACTGGAATCTAAGTGAAGTTCTTCATGGAACCGATAACAAGTAAGTCCAAAATCTCATCAAACAGTTAGTTTATGAGTAGAGAAAAAACTCCAGATAAGATCATATCTTTTTAATATGAGTCTTTTATTCTCAATAGTGTCCTATATATCAAACATACATCAAAGGATCTAAGTTAGATGAGAGTTAAAAATGATAAACTTGACTTTAATATTATATAAATAAATTCAAAATTTAACTCAAAAGTTAATTCAAGAGTTTAGAGAATGAATTCATATTTATTAAATATTATATAATGATCCTCTATTTTTTATATATATATTTCTTCATTAACATTGAAGGACTGGTTAGGAAGTTACTTTCCTGAGAGATAAAAGTTCCTTTCGTGGCAGATTTTTAGCTTTAACTTCGCTGGTTCTTATGCATAGTAAATATCTGTAAACAAGGAGTGTCCCAAAGATTTGTTGCTACAAAATGAGGTTTCCTCATATTATTCTTCACTTGCTGCGTTGAATCATTGTGGATTTTGAAATCATTGTTGTATTCTACTGGAATTCACAAACTGCACCGTGTCTCGTACATTTTAGACATCATTTCAGCAGACATCTTTTGTTAGATAACATGCAATAATGTAACAGAAATTGCATGGCATACACCAAAAACATGAGGAGTTGTGTTTGAGAAGACAATAGGAGGATCGTCCAGTGTTCCGGTGCAAACAAATCCTCCTTTGCAACCTTATTATTCGTGGACTGAAAGGAGGAATGGGGCATTTTATTGTCTTACTTCTTGCATAAGTTCTTGATTGAAGTTAAAAATTATCATATTTGTCACCCTCTAGAGTTTTTTATTTTTTATGTTGTTTCAAGAAGTTCAAATTTGCTAGTTGTCCTACTCATTAAACTCTTTGTCTTTATCTTTATCTTTATCTTTATCTTTTAACTTTTAAATTCTTGTTCTTCCTAACATCTGGTTCTAGATAAACAACGTGGGAACGAGCCACTGGAAACCAACAGTGGATTACACAGCTGAAGACTTCTCTAATTTTATGGCTACCAACCTTGAATCCACGTACCATTTGTGCCAGCTAGCACATCCTCTTTTGAAAGCATCCGGAGTAGCAAGTATCGTTTTTATATCTTCTGCTGCTGGTGTTGTCTCACTAAATATTGGATCTATCTATGGAGCAAGTAAAGGTAAATTATTCATGGGAGACGCATTTTATTGTTTATGTTATATTCTAAATAGTGATACTATTTTGTATTTCTCATTGTAGGAGCAATGAACCAACTTGCTAAAAATTTGGCATGTGAGTGGGCAGAAGACAATATTAGGTGCAATTCTGTAGCACCATGGTTCATCAGAACCCCATTAATTGAATCTGTAAGGGTTTGAAATCTATCACCTTGTTTTTGCTTTTCTTTATTTAGCATTTCCATCACTAAGTTAATATGTCACCAATTTTTTCTAAAGCTAATTTTCATCATGTTTTTATATGTCTCTGACAATTACACTTGAATATGTTAAAGGTTTATTTTCTTCTTTTAAACCAATTTGTAAAAAGGGTTAAAAAAAACTTACTATCTAATTCAAAACCTTTAATGTTTATATTTAAAGATATTAAAAAACATATCTTTAGGACTTAGGGTTAAAAGGAGTAGAATAGGTGCTCCTTTGCACATTAAACATAGCTTTGGGTGCAAAGTTGAATTGGGTGAAATAGGCCATCTTGGACTCTTATACTAAGATAGAAAGTTCACAACTCAATTCTAAATTAGTGTATGAATTGAGGAAACGTTTTTTACATTGCTTAATTTGACATCTTGTTACCATTGCAGTGTCTCAATAACAAGAAATTTATGGAAGAGTTAGAGTTAAGAACACCTCTAAGACGCCCCGGAGAACCAAAGGAGGTTTCCTCATTGGTGGCATTCCTGTGTCTACCTGCATCTTCTTACATAACAGGGCAGACAATTTGTGTGGATGGTGGATCGACAGTGAATAGCTTCTTTCTAAGGCGTGACTGAGAAACAAAACACAGCGCCAATCTCCCTACTTATGATTACCGGATGAGACATTCCTAGTTACTGTGTTCTGTCTTGTGTGCTTTTCTTGTTTAGATGGCTTTCGATGAGTTTGAAGCCTTGCAATTAGTCATACTAGCAACTCGATGGTTTGGATGACTTTGGTATCCCAATTGAAGAACATTGTAATGCCAGATTTTAAGATGCTTTGTTTAAAATAAATCTTGAATGATGTTGTTGGGAAGTGATTGATTTCTGAAATTTCTAAAATATTTGTTAGTTTTCGTATTCTTTGCCTTTTCTTATACTTGCAAATATGTTTCTAGGCCATGGTCTGGAGGATCAAGCTGTCCAAAAAAGTTACTCTATTTGCTTTATTGGATGTATTGCAGTTGGCTTGGAAGTTTGTTGGTTTAAAAACATAAAAAAAAAAAAAACAAAAAGAAGCTTCTAGATATTGTTTAACGCAATAATCTAAGAGCAAATTAGGGGCTTGACGCATTTCAACCGTGAAAGGAAATTCAATTTCTAACCACTTTTGTTTTTTGTTTTTAAACTAAAATTCACATAATCCAATTTGGTCCATTTCGAATTTAAGGACAATAATTCTCACTCAAAATAAGAAAGAGTAAAATCATTTTGATGGCCTCCGAGTAATTTTGCAGAATTTGAAAAGTGTCATTCCTCATTTTTTTCAAGTAAAGGTGAAGAATTTAAAATTAGAAATCATCTCCTGTTAAGCAACTATTGTGACTAATTGCTATTTTTAGTATACAAATAGTTAAAAGAATTAATTCTACAAAATAATTAAATCTCATAAAAGAATTCTTAAATTAAAGTAAAATCCTTAGATAAAGGTAATAACACAATATGAGAACAAGTATTTGGAATTTGATAATCAAGTATGTACATGACTAGACCTTATTTGTACTGATGACTAAGATCACTAACCTAGGAAGGAAAATAAATATAGTAATGGTAGTTGACTATTACAATTTAGGAATATATTTGAAAATGTAAATTCAGAATTATCTTGGTTTAGAAATATGAGAATAATATTCCAACTTTGACTTTATTGTATAGGAATTGATTTGAATTTTGAACTTATTGATTCTATGGTTGGTGGCTGACTCTATTCTTGGAGTTTGTTTGTGATGGAGAATTTGAAAGTCCACTATGGGTGATGTGGCAAGACTATAGCTTTAACATTCCCTTGTAAGTTGATTGGTTGGTGCCAACAGTTAACTTGTCTTGAAGAAGTTTAAATCATGTAGAGGAAAAGCCTTTAGTAAGAATATTTGTTGTTTAATCAACAAAAGAGATGAATTGGACAAAAAGTTTCTTCATCTTGATCCGTTTCCGAATGAAATGAAAATCAATCTTGACATGCTTCATGTGAGAGTGGAAAATGGGATTGGTGGGGAGGTATAATGCTGAAAGATTGTCGCACCAAAGGATTGGTGGTTTTGATAGTGGAATATGGAGATCTTGAAGTAATGCTTCAATATATATTAGTTTAGCATTAATACTTGCAAGACTTTTGAATTCACCTTTAGTACTTGAGTGGGTAACCGTTATTTACTTGTGAGATTGCCAAGAAATGAGATTTGAACTAAGGAAAATATAGTAACCACTGGTGGAGCGATAATTATCACGATCGCCAGCCCATCCTGCGTCGAAAGAGTGTTAAGAGAACATGTGGTGGTTTTGGTCAATTGGATGCCATAATGGGGAGTATCAGCAAGAAATTGCAAGATGTGTTTGACAAAGGTTCAATGGATAGTTGTTGGGGCATGCATAAATTGACATGCAGTGTTCATTGCATATGATATATCAGGTCTAGTAAGTGTTAGATATTAAAGGGATCTTACAATGCTGTGATAATAAGTAGGATCAGGATGTGGTTCACCATCATTAAAAGATGGTGGGTGAGACGCAGTACATGGGGTGACAACGCCACGTGTGTTAGACACTTTTGCATGTTGGAGGACATCATGTGCAAATTTTGCTTGGTGTAATAAAAGTCAAATGTTGGTATGTTGAGCTTCAATGCTGAGAAAATAATGTAAAACACCAAGATCTTTAATATTAAATTCATTTTTTAATTAAAATAATATATGATTAAGAAAGACATTTTTACTGCCTGTAAAAATGAAATCATCAACATAGACTAAATAAAGACAATGTAATGTGAATAATGATGAGTCTGCCTTGGAAGGCATAAAACCAAGCTGTTGTAGGAAGGTGGTAAGTTTGTGATTCCAAGCACATGGAGGTTGTTTAAGTTCATATAGAGATTTTTGTAAGCAACATACAAAGTGTGGATTAGTAGGGTTAATGAAACCTTGTGGTTGGACCATGTATATTTCTTCATCTAAGTTTCCATGAAGAAATGTGCTTTGAACATCAAGTTGTTTAATGGTCAAGCATTGCATGTATGCAAGGGCGATGAATTGAAAGTTTCAGTGTAGTCTAAGCTAGGATGTTGGTGAAAGCCTTTGGCAACTAAATGCACCTTGTATTGTTTAAGTGAACCATTAGAGTGGAGTTTAACCTTGTAAACCCATTTACAGCCAATAGGTTTAATGTGAGGGGGGGAGCAACCAATTCCTATGTTTGATTTTTCAGGCGGTGGTTGTGTTGTTGTATTTGGAGGAGGTTGTAAGTGTGAATCTGGAGGTTGTGATGTGTTCGATGTCGCATTAGGTATGGTATTCAAATGTTCTTGGATATTAGAATAATTGCGAAACATCGGAAGAGATAGAAATGATGGTGAAATAGAGGATGTGGAAAGTGGTGAGGAATTTTGAATAATTTATTGTTAATGAAATGGGAATTAACATTCATTAAAGGAGGCACCAAAGACAATATATAATTTATTTGTAGCAAGACAAAGACATTAATAACCTTTGTATCCTATGGGATATCCTAGAAAAACATATGGTGTAGAATGTTTTTCGAATTTATGTTTGGAATATAAACATAAATAAGGGTAAACCAAACACCCAAATATCTTAAGATAGGAGATTGTAGGAATAATATTGTAGACTTTTTCCCATGGTGATTTCTTTTGTATGATAGGGCTTGGTAAGTGGTTGATAATATAGATTGTGGTTTCAAAGGCATCGTCCTAATATTTAAATGGAAAGTGGGCTTGGTGGAGCATAGAAAGCCTAGTTCGGTAATGTGTCTATGTTTACATTTTATAGACCCATTATGGTATGGAGAATATGGTGTAAAGATTATGTGGAATATTTCCTTGTTGACTAGAATCTTTTTGAAAGAGTGGGAAAGAAATTCTTTGGCTCCATTACTTTGAATACTTTTAATTGTAGATTGTAATTGATTCTCAATAAATGTAAAAAATTTGGTATAGATATTTAAAAAATCATCATGGGATTACATTGAATATGACTATGTAAATTTGGAATAATCATCAATGAAACAAATATAATATTGATTATTGTTGGATGAAGTAATTGGGGTGGGCCCCAAATATCAAAATGTATTAGAACTAAAGAGGTAGCCATGTGAGTGGTTAACGTATGGGCTTGATGAAAGCTTTTAGAAACTCGACAAAAGTCACAAAAGGATGAAATTTTGCCATGAAATGAAATATTATTTATTTTCAGCAACTTTATTACATTGTCAAAATGTGTATGACCTTAACGATAGTGCCAATTAGTAACATCATTTGCTATTGCACGATAAGTTATTGGATTAGGCTGAGGAGGCTTCAAGGTAAGTCGATATAGCCCTCAATCAATGGGTCTGTGAAGTAGGATTTTGCTCATTCTCAAACTCTGTACCACATAAAAATTTTGATAAAATAAAAAAACACAATCATTATCCTTTGTAAATTTAAAAATGGAAAGTAATTTCTTTTTGATGTGTGGAATAATTAAAATATCGGATAAATGTAAATTTTGTTGAGTATGAATATTACCTATATGGGTTATAAAAAGGCCTACTACAATAGTGACTTCTTGGTCCCCATTATAGTTAAGTATGTTATCAAGCCCATAAGGATTAAGAGTAATGTGAGTAGTGGCCCCAAAATCAGGAAACCATTCTTGTTCAAGTTGGGCCATATTAGTCGGGCTTGGTGGGCCTTGAATGATAGTATTGACCTCAAGATGTTATGGACCTGAATTGGAATTTGTGGAACGAGTGTTTGGGCCGATTCGTTTTAAGTTAGAAAGGGCGTACCTATATTAACATTAGCGGGCGAGATGGCTGATTTTGCAATAGATCTAGCATTGAATCTGCGAGTGGCGGTTGGAGATGGTGGTAGAGGCAAAAAGGTATTGACGGTTGGAGTTAGCAATTGGCATTAGGTGCGGGGTGCATCCACTATGGCCATGAAAGCAAGTAGTGGTGCTATTAGCCCCTAATGGGGGTAGTATTGGAGGCTTGGGAGTTGGTGGTGTTGGCATCCATGGAGTCAGCAGTGGTTGGGAGAGTATGTTTCACTAGTACGAGTTGAGCTTTATGATTTAGGAGAAATTCGCAAAGATCTTCATGGGTTAGAGCAGTGGTCTGTGTGTGCACCGAAATGGTTGTAACAAGCGGTGTAAATGGTTTCTTAAGTCCTCTAAGAACGTGGGTATGATATTGATTATCTGGTATGTTTTCACCAATGAGTCGTAACTAGTTGACAATTGCATCAAATTCCTACATAAAATTAATGATAGAACGATGACCTTTGGTAATTGCTTGTAGGTGGAGTCGAAGAGTAGAGGCACGAGCTATGCTATAGGTATGAAACTCTTTTGCAAAATGTCTAGATCTCAGCAGAATGTTGTCATTGCTGGTATTTAGTATCTAACCTCGAGCAGTTTGTTCTTGAATAAGCCAATCCTGGTAATCAAGATTGAAGTTATGCACAATGGTCTTATCATCAGTTATGTCTGAGATAAACTTTGATGGATAAGGATACGAGCCATTGAGTATACTTAGAAGGCCAAGAGCATATAGGTATGGCTCAATTTGGGCTTTCTAGACTAGAAATTTGTTGCCTTCGAGGCGAACATCGATAGTAGGGACAGTTGGATTGCTGAGTGCAAGTAAAGGAAGGGTAAGTGTAGCAGCATCAATGTGATTGTTTTGGCGTTAGCAGATGATGCCAAGTTAAATGAATTAATTCTACAAAATAATTAAATTTTGTAAAAGAATTCTTAAATCAAAGTAAAATCCTTAGATAGAGGTAATAACACAATATGAGAACAAGTGTTTGGAATTCAATAATTAAGCATGTACATGACTAGACCTCATTTATACTAATGACTAAGATCATTAACCTAAGAAGGAAAATAAATACAGTAATGATAGTTAACTATTACAATTTAGGAATACATTTGAAAATATAAATTCAGAATTATCTTGGTTTGGAAATATGAGGATAATATTCCAACTTTGAGTTTATTGTATAGGAATTGATTTAAATTTTGAATATGGTGACAGCTTATTGATTCTATGGTTGGTGGCCGACACTATTCTTGGAATTAGTTTGTGATGGAGAATCCGAAAGTCCATTGTGGGTGACGTGGCAATGTTGTAGCTTTAACACAAATATTTGAAAATAGTTTGTCAAAACTATTTTTTAATGGAGCTTTATAAATATAATTTTCATAAAGTATTTTTTAAATTGTTTTTGAAACAAGGAAAGTAGAGGGCAGTTGTATTGATGGTTTTGATAAAATCTTAAGTATCATCTTAATTTGATAAAATCTTAAGTATCATCATTATTTTTTGGTAAGAAATATTTAATAAGTCCACATAGAAAGTAGTCTTATTGTGACCAATCACCTTAAGCCTTTTTTTGTTAGAATCTCATGTGCTAGACTGTACTAAAAACAATTATTCTTAGGAATGTTCATTTGGTATTTTGTAAACACACTTAGACCTACCATTTATTAGCACTCTTAGCTATTACCATTATACCATAAATAATTGATGTTAGCAAGATATATACCATATTCCTTCAACACATCTGAAACAATATTTGTAAGCTTGCTGGAGACTTGGCATACACACACAAGAAGCCAAGTCCAACACTTTTTTTTTTCCTTTTTTAAATTTTGATGTTCTAAGATAATACTTCATAAATGCTTTCGAAAATAATTATCTAAAGAAGTTTTTTAATTGTGATTCTGACAATAAAATTTTAAAAATACGGCAGTCAACAAATCTTGAAATATTAATCTTTACAGCTTAAAAGAGAATTGATGTACATACATAGTTTTTTATTTAAAAAGGTTAGCATTATTATTTTTTAAATAGTATTAACAACTTCCAAAGCAAACTTTAATGCCGTTTCCATTATTTCACTTTTAATTTCTAGGACGGGGGGCGGAAGAAGTTCTCACGAATCATCATTCAGTGCAACAAATATTTGATTTTCGGAAGACCAATTAACTATGACTTCGTATCATCATCTTCATCCGCCATTGGTAGCCGGCTGCGGCCCCTTATTACCGTAAAAGCCAAGAGGGAAAGTGTAAAAGTTGTCAGATATAGCAGTAGTTGCGGGGCCGGCGTCGGTAGTTGTAGTAGGAGAAATGGCACAGGACGGTAGATGGTCTCTTCAGGGAACAACCGCTCTTGTCACAGGCGGAACCAAAGGAATCGGGTTCTTCTCTTCCCCGTTGCTCTTTTTCTAGTTCTTTCTGCATATAGATAGTACGAACGCTTCTTTAGATTTTTCAAAGAGCAGAAAGAGAATGTTGTCAACATAAATTTTGCACCAGCATGTTCAAAAATGATGTTGGCATTAGCCACATCGCAGGAATAACAGGATGATAAAGCATGACAAAGAGATCTCTATATATTGATTTCTTGTTCCTGTTTTTCCTCGGAGTCCATTGATTCTGAAGAATTGAGTTTCATCAATAGAATAAGAAGACAAAACTTCAAACTTATCTCAAGGAGATTATACAGCGAATTCTGGAAAACGTCACCGGCTGCTGTCTTGTTTTGCTTGTTTTGTTTATCTCTGTTTATGGTGATCAGGTATGCTGTCGTCGAGGAACTGGCTGGACTTGGGGCGACCGTGCATACATGCTCGCGAAATGAAGCTGATCTTACTAAGTGCTTGGGGGAGTGGGAGAGGAAGGGCTTACGAGTCACTGGTTCAGTCTGTGACCTACTGTCCCGGGCCCAACGGGAGGAGCTTATGAACACAGTTTCCCGTTGTTGTCAAGGCAAGCTTAATATCCTTGTAAGTCTTTAATTTCCCTGACTGAAACTCTTGTTCTTCTTGTATCGAAACGTGGGCGCACTCAAAAATTGGCAGAATGGAGAAGCTAACAAAAAGAATGATTTCCCCTCCCCCGTCATCTGAGTTAAACCTGCTAGCCATGGAATTTGTATTGCTTGCTTCATTGAATCCTAATTTCTTCTGATTTCTGGGGGAGATTCATTATAAAACAACTAAGACTTGTGGAGTCAGATGTAATTAGTCACCTCCAATGCCTTCTTAGTAGGATTGTGTTCGATCTTGCAAAAGCTTTCATGAGTTACTCAGCCTTGTGGGGTGTTCCTGCCCCCTCCTCTAGGTAAACAACGTGGGAACCAACATTTTAAAGCCAACCGTGGAGTACACATTTGAAAATTTCTCGTTCATTCTGGGTACCAATCTTGAATCGGCTTACCACCTTTGCCAACTTGCGCATCCCCTGCTGCAAGCATCAGGGGCAGGAAGCGTCGTTTTCATCTCCTCTGTTGCAGGATCAGTGACTACAGCTAGCGGATCTATTTATGGAGCAAGTAAAGGTAATTAGCTTATGCAATATGTAATTTATTACTAAATTTTGGGCCATAATATCTAATTAGTGATACTCAAAGGCATTGTATTTTGTCTCTTTTTTCTCTCTCTTTGTAGGAGCGATAAACCAGCTTGCTAGAAGCTTGGCATGTGAGTGGGCAAAAGACAACATTAGGAGTAATTCTGTAGCACCATGGTTCATCAAAACCCCCTTAACTGAATGTGTAAGGCCATGACATTCCTTCACCATGCTTGTGCTTCCTGCTAATTGGCATTACCATCACTGATCTTCACCAATTTTTCCTGAAGTTAATCCTTCTCATACCCTTTCATGTCTTTAGAAATTACACTAGAATGGATGGGAAAACTTGTAAGCTATATGTCCTGATCAGTTTTGAAAAAAATAATCCTGAGTAGGTTAGGATTTTATGCATTTAAAGTCTTTTTTAGAATGATAATCAGGCCAAAATGGGGTTACGTAAACTAGCAGTTGCTTACCATTAAAAGAAGGGTTAGGTTTTTGAATTTCTTATGGGAGAGTTACGGGACCTATGCATAAAGAGAGAAGGGAATATTTCTTGAAACTTGGACAATGTACACGAACTTAGAAATAATGTCAAACTCTTTATTTACACAATATGAAACCAGTCCTTAATGTGATATCGTACTTCTATTGCAGGCTCTCAATAACAAGAAAATTTTGGAGGCGGTAAACTCGAGAACTCCTCTAGGCCGCACTGGAGAGCCCAAGGAGGTTTCCTCCCTGGTGGCATTCCTGTGCCTGCCTGCATCCTCTTACATAACCGGCCAGACTATTTGTGTGGATGGTGGAATGTCAGTGAATCGTTGCCTTCCGACGAATGACTAAAACATAATACAGAATTCCAAATCTCCCTACTTATGGCTTCCAAATGAGACATTTCCATTAACTCTTTCCCTGTCTTGTGTGTGTTTACAGGCCTTCTCCTGTTTTCTCTTTGCTAGTTACTTTTGCATTTAGCTAATGCGTATGCTTGTTGAGGACTGATAAAATTCTTCCTAATTTCGACTCCAAGATTAAGATTTCTCACTCGTGTCGTGATTACCAATCTTGAATCTGCATACCAACTGGGCCAACTAGCCCGTGCCCTGCGGCAAGAATAAGGGTAGGAAGCATCCTGCACGTTTTGCAAGTAGTATTCAATCTGCTTAAGCTAAAAGTTCAGTCTAGGAAGTCTGAAGTTGCTCAGTTTGCCAGCATAACACGACGCCAACTTAAATTCAACCAAGGAAAGTCAAACCAAACGAAGGGAAAATGGATGAAGAAAAATTGGCCAATATTGACTTACAAGCCCAACCTTCTAAAACATTAGCAGGTTCACGACCAAGAAACAAAGGGAGCTAAGAGAGCACTAATACCCTAATTTCAACTAATTATTTCAGTGTCGAAAGTGATCAACAGTACTCAAGTCATGTTGGAAACTCATCGCTTTGGATGACTGCCATCCTTCAACAACTTGGGCGTGCTAAATTTTCCCACATGGTTTTCAACATAAATTTGTTTATTAAAAACTATTATATGAATGTTATTCTTAAAAGTAATGTAATGTGTTGAGAATAAAAAATTCATATTAAAAACAAATGATTTGCGAGTAATTTTTAAATATAAAGATGTCCTCTTAAATTGTCAACTTCCTTTTTTTTCCTTTTTCCTTTTTTATTTATTTACACACACAAGTCAAGGTTTCAAACCCTTAACCTATTGGACTTGCAAACAAGGGTTCTTAACTTTTTGTCATTAAGTCAAGGGGGACACCCCTTATTAGCTTCCTTTTGAGTTGGAAATTTTTTAACATAATATTCAAACCTTTATGCAACTCTAAACCCTTTAAGGATGCTCTATTAACTTATGAGATAATTTTGAAGTAGACTTTAGACTTTTAAATACAAAATTTTGAATAAGTACCTAAAACAATATATAGTTTTAAAAATAGTTCTCACCTCATATAAAAAGTTTTTACGATAGTGCTCTAGAGAATATTTATTCCTCATTATTGCTTTTGCATACAACAACCAAGAAATTACAAAATATTAATCACTAGTGCTTGACAGAGTATTTAGTGGACAAACAACTGTGTATTAATACTAATAATACATCAACCAGAGAGGTCAAGGCCCTTTTCATTTATCTTTCCGTTCGCTGGCCGCTGGTCAAGGGTGGCAGGCGGAAAAGTCCTCACCAACCACAGTTTGACCTGCAATAAACAAAACGTAAATAGACGATGTCATGTCCTTAGTGAAGAGCTGTATTTATCTTGATTCGCATCATCTTCCTCTACCCACTAAGCCGCCCGCCCGCCCTCTATTATTATATATAAGCCATCAGGGAGACAGAAAGCTTGGCAGCAATATTGGTGGTAGCAATTGTAACAGGAGAAATGGCAGGACTGGAAGGAAGATGGTCTCTGAAGGGAGCGACTGCTCTTGTCACGGGGGGAACCAAAGGGATCGGGTACTTCGCTCTCCTGTTTTCTCTTTTGATTGTTGTTTCTGCAACTGGGTATTGGGATTAGTTGACTTACAGGGATGAATAGGATGGAAAGCCGGATTTCTTGATTTTGTTTTTCGTCGGTTCTGTTGGGCTTATTCTGGTTATCCAATCTGTGTGGTGATTAGGTACGCTATTGTGGAGGAATTGGCCGGACTTGGGGCGACCGTGCACACATGCTCGCGAAGTGAAGCTGATCTTAATAAGAGTTTGGGGGAGTGGCAGGCGAAGGGCTTCCAAGTCTCCGGTTCAGTCTGTGACCTGCTGCACAGGGACCAACGCCAGGAGCTCATAAACGCTGTTTCCGGTAAATTTCAGGGCAAGCTCAATATCCTGGTAAGTCCTCCATTTCCCTGATTACGATCAGCTTCTGTTCTTGTGTAGAAAGGTTAAGCATCAAAATCTTGAATGAATGGTGGGATCCAGCATTAGTATTCTGAGAGTGTGTTTAAGAGTGAGTCTTAATCCAATGCATGGACTAATTCAAATGATATTAAAGGAGTCTGTTGACTTGGGATAACTTGAAGATGAAAATTATAATAAAATACGGCACCACCCACATTTCCTGTTATTGCATTTGCTTGTTGAGGAGAAGAAGAGCAGAAAGTTTGAAGCATGAAAATGATTCAGGGTTAGGAAGTTCGATGTTATACATTCCATGTTTAAGCCCCAAATCGCCTACCTCTGGTTAAATGAACAGTAGTCTGAACCAACAGGGACTTGTGTAATAGGTGTACCAAGATCATCTAGGATAGCAGGAAATGAACTGATTGTGAAAAAACTAAAGCTTTCAGTAGTTACTGAGCCTTATGGGGGTGTTTCTTCCCGTTTTCTGCCTCTAGGTAAACAATGTGGGACTGGCTTTATCAAACCAACCGTAGAGTACACAGCTGAAGATTTCTCACTCATCCTGGGTACCAATCTTGAAGCTGCCTACCACCTTTGCCAACTTGCTTATCCTCTGCTGAAAGCATCAGGGGCAGGAAGCGTCGTCTTCTTATCTTCTACTGCTGGATCGGTGGCAACAGGAAGTGGCTCTGCTTATGAAGCAAGCAAAGGTAATTTGCTTCAGCAATTTGTTCATTTATCTTTTTGACAACTTATCCGTTGTGACCTCAAGGTCCTGACCTCTCGTTTTATGCAGGAGCAATAAATCAACTCACTAGAAGCTTGGCATGTGAGTGGGCAAAGGACAATATCAGGACTAATTGTGTTGCACCTTGGTGGATCAAAACTCCCCTCCTTGAATTTGTAACACCCTTTCCCCATATGTTTCTGCATTTGACTTGACCATCTAATCTTCCTTTAAAGATACCATGTTAAGTTTGAAATGTCGGACACACTCTTAAGCCTTTGCTGGGATTTGTCGCTGCCATTGCAGGTTTTTGCAAACGAATTTCTTATGAATGCTTTAAGCTCACAAAGTCCCCTTGGAAGGTCTGGTGATCCGAAGGAAGTCTCATCGTTGGTTGCATTCCTCTGCCTGCCGGCAGCCTCTTACATAACAGGACAGGTTATCTGCGCTGATGGAGGTCAGACCGCGAGCGGATTCTTGCTTCGTGCCCCATAGAAACATCACATACCCCGTCGATGGCCGTTTCCAATTACGTTTTCTATATTGAATATGTACTAATCCCAGGACGAAGGAACAAGAGTGTTGAGATGAATAAACATTTTTTTTTGTGCGTGTATTTTGATCATCTTCATCGTTAAAGTACTCAACAAGTTTCTTGTGTTCGCATCAGAGTTTTCACTCCCTGGCTCTGTTCTAAGAACGGTAAGCTCAAAGAGCAGAAACAAGATATGTATACGAACGTAGCTGGGTTAAGATCCTCCATTACTAAAAAGCCTGCATCATCTGAAGCACTAACTGAGCTGAAATGCTAAAAGAATGGAATGTTCGATTCTGAAGAAAATCTATAAAACGAAGAAATGATCACGGCTGAAGGCAGTAGGTACATTAACATAGGCATAGATACTAACAAATAAGTTTACATTAAACTAAAATAAGAACAACAAAAGTAGTTTAATGAAACCATAATCGCAGGGCCAATGGCCCTGCTACAACACTACAAAGAACAGAACATAGCTGTGACAGACTATTCTCCAAAGGGTTTCTCACAATCACACTTCTTTTTGTTGAGTACACAGCTTTATATAAGCCTTGGTTGAGTGTTTGCTTAAACAAGATTTACACGTAAACTTTAATGAATCCATCAGCAATCAGGCACGCTAGGTTAGAGAGAATTCACGCCTATCTCAGGACTTCCAAGTTGCAGTTAGGGTGTTGATATTCTAGGTAGTTGCAGGACGTGTTCTGGGGGCTCTTACGTGTGCAGGTGGTCTTGCTTTAAAACATTCTTCATCACCTCCCAATGGATTAAATTTATACTCTGTTATCGATTATATTGATCAGCTATGCTGTTTCCTCTTACGTTTTACCATAAGAGGCAACGAAACTATATTAGGATTTTTTTACAAAATCCCATCATGTCTTCTTTGTACAAGACAATATTTTTATTTTTTATTTTATTTCTCTTAGATAGAGCCGCCAAGATGGTTGGCAACTGGTTGGTGAGGCCAAATAAAATAGAATATAGACGTACGACTTGGAGACTAACGCGACCTAATAATTCAGTATATAATCCACTGGAAATGGTTGGAAAGTAATAGCGACGCTGTTTTCGGTCAACGGAGTGTTATGGCTCAGATCACAGATGGAAGATGGTCTCTTCAGGGAAAGACCGCCCTTGTTACCGGCGGAAGTAAAGGAATTGGGTTGGTTTATCTCTGTTTTCTCTTTCAAAAGCTTTTATTTTTTTGTCAGATTCACACTGTTTGTAGAAGATTTGATGAGATCATTTAATCCGTGCTGCAACTAGGTATGCTATTGTGGAGGAACTGGCTCGCCTTGGGGCGACCGTACACACATGCTGTCGAGCTGAAGCCGATCTGAAGAAGTGCTTGCAGGAGTGGGAGACGAAGGGTTTCAAAGTCACTGGTTCAGTCTCTGACCTTCTGTCTCGGGCCCAAAGGGAGGAGCTTCTGAACACAGTTTCCCGTCAATTTCACGGCAAACTTGATATCCTTGTGAGTTCCCTATTTCATAAAAGCTTGATATTCTTTTGGTATAGAGACAAATTTCTATATTCCGGCGAACCCGAATACCGGTACGTCTCGGAATGTTTCGGGTTGTTTCGGTCTTGCCGGGGCGGGGGAACGTGAATCTCCGCCGGCATAGAGAATCCCACTTTCACACACCAATAAGGTTAGAAGGAGGAGATGGGATATTATTTCGTGCGCGTTTCTTGTTACAAGGGTTTCTAAACCAAATCAGATGGGCTTATGATTTTCAACCATACAGCTTCTTTACCAAATTTAGTTATTCTATGTTTTTTTTGAAAGACTCATCATTGAACAACTAAATGCCCCATGGCTTTCTCGTTAGATTACGATTTGAGGCAGGAAGATGTTTATATGTTAGTTCTGCCCTACTGAATGTTTTTAGATAAACAATGTGGGAACCAACAAAAGGAAGCCAACCGTGAAGGTGGCAGCTGAAGATTTCTCATTCGTCATGACTACCAACTTTGAATCTGCTTACCATGTGAGCCAACTTGCACATCCTCTTTTGAAAGCATCAGAAGCAGGAAGCATTGTTTTTATTTCTTCTGTTGCTGGTTTGGTTGCACTATCCTGTGGATCTACTTATGAAGCAAGTAAAGGTACTTTTCTCATTGCAATTGCACTTTCAGCAATACTTAATTCAATGTAAGTGTTGGGATGTGAATATCCAATTTCACATTATTAAGATGAAAATACGTTTAATTGGTTAAGCATGAATGTATCTCTTTACTTCAAGAACTAGTTTTTAAAATGAATGTCTCTCTTAATAGTAAAGCTTATGTAATGGCAGAATTGTTGGTGTTAACTATCTTATTTATATGCAGGAGCAATGAATCAACTTGCTAGAAGTTTGGCATGTGAATGGGCAATCGACAATATCAGGGTGAATAGCGTTGCACCATGGTTTACAAGAACTCCTTTAGTAGAAGAGGTAACGTACTCTTGGCTTGTTATTTTCAGATTTCAAGCAAAATTTAGATAATATGAAACATTTTCTACATTATTGTTAACTCCATATGTGAATTATTACTTCCACGTTCTTCAGTGATTCTCATGTAGGGCATAGGTGGAGTTTTAAGACTAGAAGGTTAGGACTTCGGAGTACACCTTACTTGTACTTGGACCCAACTAAATTATCAACCTTCATCTACTCTCCAAATTGGTGATATTAAATAGATCCCTGATATTCCTTGTTTTTACTGCCGCAGGACCTGAAAGGCGAGCTTTTGGAAGCCATTAATGCACGGACTCCTCTTGGACGACCTGGGGAGGCAGAGGAGACATCGTCACTGGTAGCATTTCTGTGTCTACCGGCGGCGTCTTACATAACTGGGCAGACTATCGCTGTAGATGGAGGGTTGACTGCGAATGGCTTCTCCTTATAAGAGCTTCGGATTGGAGCATATGGTAATCAGCCTAAGCAAAGCTTTTAGGATTTTATCTTGCTTTCTACAAAAAGAACAGATTTTGGTGGGCCGTCTTTGATATTCCTCTTTGGTGCTGAAGACACTATTGTACTGGGTATATGTGACGCCAATGATCCCAACCAACGGAAATAAGTTTCATGCTGCTTGATGCTAAGAATACTAATCCGATGTGAGCTTCAAGCAAAAACCTTGAAACAACTCTGAACAAAACAGTTACAATTATAGTAGGCTACAATTACTTCAGTTTACTGTGAAACTTCAATCATATTCCAGCAATAGAGACAAATTTGACGAAGTTGCCAACTAAGCTTCAAAACTCATCCATGATTATGGTACGGGTTTTACAAACGAACAACTTATCAAAGCTTAATTTCGAAAACTCCTCTTGGGCAATACTTTGACCTAAACACAGGTTTTGTCCTCCAATGAAGTATGATGAATCTAGCTGCAAGAATCATTGTTGTATCGAATTTATTCTTAAATAGAGAGAAACAACAAGTGACAATAACTTATATGAAAAACATTCCAATTAAGAGAAAAAAATATAGGAAAAATTTGAGCATTAGTTGTTCCCCCCAATGAATATATGAGTTTATTTACCTAAGAAATAAAAGAACACAAAAGTTTAAGACCATATTCTAGCATTACAAATTTGAGCTTTATGAAGATGAATATGTGAACCGTTTATAGAGAGGCCCAATAAAAATGAAGAAAGAAGAGGAGAAGCTAGGAGCGCAACGCAAGGAAGAGTTTTTAGTAGCTATCGGAGAGTATAGTTGCGGAGTGCCGTTAGTGATTTACTCCAGGTATTTAGCGTAGTTTGCTGTATGATTTGGGCATTCCATAGTTGCTGGTGGGAGTTTCTGAGTTAAGTAAACTGTTGAATTATCAGCAACAAAGGGTAGTTTTACAGTTGCAATCTGCACTGCAAATGGAAAATACTGCAAATATACCCCAGTGGCCAGCAAAGTTTCACAAGTTACTCTACTTATGAGGATTTATTCAAAAAACCTCACGGGTTACCCCCAAACCACTCTCATGAACACCACATAACCCTTAGAGATGAAACCAATGTGATTCATAACAAACCTTACCATTACCCCTATGTTCAAAAGAAGGAAATTGAAAAAATAGTTACTAATTTGTTCACTGAAGGAGTAGTTCAAGACAGCAATAACCCTTTTTCCGCTCCGATTCTTTTGGTTAGAAAAAAAAGATGGTTCTTGGAGAATGTGTGTGATTATAGATCCCTCAACAAGAAGATTGTAAAGGATGGATATCCTATACCATTGGTGGATGAGCTTTTGGATCAATTAAATGGGGTTAAGCTGTTCACTAAATTGGATCTTAGATCTAGTTCTCATTAAATTCATATGAAAGAGAATGATATCCATAAAACAACTATTCAAACTCCATAAGGCCACTATGAGTTCTTGGTTGTGCCATTTGGCCTTTGTAATGCTCCTTTTACTTTCTAAAGCCTAATGAACAAGATCTTCAAACCATTTCTAGACAAATTTGTTTTAGTCTTCTTCGACGATATTTTGATTTATAATAAGTAGTGGGATGAACACCTTGAGCATGTCAAAATGGTTTTTGATGTCTAGAGGGCCAATCAGCTTTTTCTTAAGAAGGACAAATGTGTTTTTGGGACTAGAAAAGTGAACTATTTAGGCCATATAATCAATGGCCATGGTGTGGCAGTTGAACCAAAGAAAGTGGCAACTATGGTGGATTGGCCAGTACCAAAATCAATGAAATCATTGGGGGATTCTTAAGACTAACAAGCTACTACAAGAAATTTATCAAGAACTATGGTATAATTGCCTCACCACTTACAAGGTTACTAAAAAAAGATGGGTTTGTGTGGAATTCTCAAGCTGAAATTGCCTTTAACAAGCTTAAGTTGAAGATGACTGAAGCTCATGTTCTTAAACTTCCAGATTTTTCAGTACCACAATTGAATGTGATGCATGTGGAACTGGGGTAGGCGTAGTTTTGAACCAATACCAGTAACCTCTTGCCTTCTTTAGTCAAGTTTTGCAAGGTAAGAATCTGCTGCTATCCACTTACGAAAAGAAATTATTAGCCCTCATTTTAGTTGTTAAGAAATGGAGACAATACTTGTTGGGTACTCAGTTTACTACCAAAATTGTCCATAAGAGCCTTCAGAATCTATGGAATTAGAAACTTGTTACTCCTCCTCAACAACATTGGTTGATTAAATTAGTTAGAGATGACTTTGATATTCAGTACAAACCAGAAGCTACAAATGTGGTTGCTAATGCCTTATCAAGAATTCAGGAAGAATAGTAAATGTCCTCTACAGAGGCGACAAGCCTTCAAATGCAATCAACATACACTAACTTTTGGTTGCAGACACCTTTAGGGTACTTTCAAGATATCCATGTTATCTCTTCTATGTTTACTATATTTGTCCCACCTTCTATGGTTTCTAAATAGTTTCCAAAATCCATTGATCGAGCAAAGCACTCTATTTTTGTTCCTAGTATTTGGGAGCAAGGAAAGAGTAGTACTCACATGTAGCCTCAACTATTCCAAATTAAGACAGTTTCTTTGCCAACTCTAGATTGGTTAGAAACTATTCAAGAGGAAGTTAAGCATGATTCACACTTGCAAGAGATTCTGCACAACATCAGTACCAATGCAGTAAGGAAGGATTGGCAGTGTAGAAATAGTGTAGTTTTCTTTCAAGACCAAATCCATTTAGGCAGAAATTTCACTCTTACTCTTGTTATTCTTGAGGAATTCCATGGTGCAAGAGATTCTGCATAACATCAATACCAATGCAGTAGGGAAGGATTGTCAGTATAGAAATGGTGTAGTTTTCTTTCAAAACTGAATCCATTTAAGCAGAACTTCCACTCTTATTCCTATTATTCTTTAGGAATTCAATGGTGCAACACATGAAGGCTATTTGAAGACTTAGTAAAGAATAAAATCTATTTTTCATTGGACATACATGAAGGAAGATGTTAGAAAATTTGTCCAAGAATGTTTTGTGTGCCAACAAGTCAAGTGGCAAAATACCAAACCCAATGGACTGATGCATCCTTTACCCATTGTAGAGAATGTATAAGAGGACATTTTTATGGATTTCATAGATGTGTTATTAGTTTTTAAAGGCAAGCAAGTAATCATGGTAGTGGTTGATAGACTTTCAAAAATGACTCATTTTATGGCCTCATCCCTATTTTGTTGTAAGTGTGGCTCAAGTATTTTTTGACTCCATCTTTAAGCTTTATGGTATGCCTAAGAGCATCGTATGTGATAGAGATACAATTTTCACCAATAGCTTTTGATGGTAGCTATTTGAATTACAAGGTATATGGTTCAATTTCTCTATTGCCTATCATCCTCAAATGGATGGATAATCTGAAGTAGTCAATAAGACTTTGGAGGTTTACCTTTGCTATTTTACTTGGGATCACCCTAAAGAATGGTTGAGATGGTTGTCATGGATTGAGTATTGCTACAATACCAACATTCATGAGGCTTATAATAAGTCCCCATACGAGCTAGTTTATGGTCAAGCCCCTCCTTCTCTTCTCTCCTATGTTTTGAGGTCTTCTACTTTAGAGATGGTAGACCAAGAATTGAAGGCTAGAGATGAAATCCTCAAGGATATTCGAGAAAGGCTTAAGGGTGCTCAAGCTTGTATGAAGAAATTTTATGATGTTGGTCGTTCAGAAATGCAATTTGCAGTTGGTGACTTTGTTTACCTTAAACTGCAACCGTGTAGAGGAACTTCCTTGGTGGTCCACAAAAATTACAAGCTTTCTCCTTGGTATTTTGGGCCATTTAAGGTTCTATAGAGGATAGGTGAGGTGGCCCACAAATTGAATCTTCCTTTAGGTTCTCAGTTGCATAATGCTTTAAATGTATCCATGCTTAAGAAAGCAGTTGGAGATAATGTTATGGTACAAAACAAGTTACCAGTTTTCTTGCAATCAGAAGATGTTATTAGCTCTCGGCTACAAGCTATTTTGGATAACCGCATCCATAAGAAACAGTCTCAACTCCTAGTGCATTGGCAAGGCTTGCCATTGCAGGAAGCTACTTGGCTTGATAGTGATGTCTTCAACCAACGTTTTCCTTCCTTTAACCTTCGGGACAAGGTTGCTGTTAAGGGGAAGGGAGTGCAGCAAACCAGGAAGTAATAGTCAAGTCAGAGGGAAAGTTGTACGAGTCATTTTGCTCTGCATTTTAGGCGTTTTAGTAAGAGTTTTTCATGGTGTTGTTTGCTTAAGAGTTGCCTACATTTAGCCTTGCTGTTAAGTCAGTTAGAAAGGTGGTTCAAGTGGTTGAAATGTTATTAAGTGGTTGTTACGTAGTTGTTAATAAATGTAATTAACCGAGCAGTATAAAAGCTGCCGGTTACGAATTAGAAGGTAAACATAATTCAATTGTGAACTTGTACTGGAGGTTTGGGAGCCCTCGAAGAGTCTAGTTACGAAATTGAGGTTGGGATTCCCTCTAAGAATCCTAAGAAATCCTTCAGTTCTTTCAATTGTCCAAAATTGGTCGCAAGATAAGGTGCAATGAGGAGTTAGCTTCAGATTGGAGCCTAAACTTCCCTCGTCCTCGCACGCGATCCTTCACTAGACAACAAAATTCCCCTTGTGCCCAAAAATCGGACGACACACTGTAAATTAGATCTCTTAGCCATAGATGGGGTCAGATTTGGCATCAAACTAGATGACAACCAAGCGAAGTGCTAAACTAGAGTTGGTCAGTGGTTGGCGCACAACAAAGAGGTCGAGTGATGGAGCTGGATGGTCTCCCATGTGTAGCTAGAGGTAGAACGTAGCCACTGGGATGGCCATCAGATACTTTTTCGGCAAGTTAGTAGGAATGGACTTACCTTTTATGTATTAGAGATATTTATTTTTATAAACTTGTAATCTCTAAAATTTTAATCCTTAAGGACAAATACCTTTTCTAGGGGATAGAGATTTCTATGATCCACCCTTGAGATCATGACACATGAATATAAAGATTAATAGTTAAATAGTAATAACAATTAAATTGATTTGATTAATTAGGAACGAGTTGTATTAGAAGGACACATTGTTTTTCTTGTGGAGAACAGAAAATATTTGAGAGAAGAGAATTAAAAAGCAATTTATCTAGAGGGGAGTCCCCTTGGCTTAGTGGTAAGCCAAGACCCCTTGCTTGCAAGTCCAATAAATTAGGGGTTTTATCTCCCTCTCATACTTTGTGTGTGAGCATATAAAAAAAAGAAAGTCAAATTAAAAAAAAAAAGGCAATTGAAGTATTATTCATGTTCCATTCAGTGACTTTAAAAACAAAGCTTTTATTTTGCAGGAAAATGGGATCTATGTGGGAATGAGATTGTTTCAATGTTACTTTTTCTGCCAATTTGAATTATGTTGAGAACAAGTTTTAACCACCAGACCTCCATTCTATGGCCGTGCAAAACACCTAGAAATTGAATATCATTTTGTGAGGGAGAAGGTTGCTCTAAAAGCTCAAAAAACATATCTATTCATCCTACCAAATAGTTGACATTGTCACAACGCCACCGTCGAAGCTCCTTTTCAATCCTTCTGCTGCAAACTTGGCATGGTACGTACACTAGGCTTGAAGGGAACTGTTAAACATTCTCTATAGGTTGCTTCCAATGCCCCAGATGGAGATGAAGACTAACACCCTTCAACAAAGTCATCAGCCCACAAAGTCATTCAACCTTCTCTCACCTATCAATCAAAGCCCGTCGGCAACCTATCAATCAAAGCCCGTCGGCAAACCAAAGCCTATCCATCAAAGGAAGTCAGTCCAAGCCCTCTAGTGCCGCATTAACACCACCCAACCATGTCAAGAACAAGAGCCACATCAGTCACACAAGACTACCTTCATAGTCTACCTTGGCAAATCCTATGGCGTCAGAAAAGCTTTCACCAACCTCCAAGATCATTCATCACCCTTTTCCCATGAAGTTCTGGAAATTACTCACTCAAAGAAGAAAGAAATTCAAAATTCAAATGAATGCTCTCTTACCATCAACTAGAACGGAAAACTCTTTAAGACAAGTTTTGGAAGAAATCGGAAATCCTTTCTCAATCTCTAATTCGCATGAAATCAGACTTACTGTCTACCAATTTTGTTTCTATACTTACTAGCCTCAATAACCCTATAAATTGGGAGACATTGTACAGTCTCAATTGTCGAATAAATTTCACAGTATTCTGCAGTTCTTTGTTCTATTTCATAGCAGTTTATTCTTTAATTGCGTCTAACAAGGTAGGAATATCCCAGTTAGCAAGAATATCCTAGTTAGGCAGCACAATTAACCATCTGATAGAAGGGCTTCAACTTCCAGAATCACGTAGTTATAGAAATATCTCAATAATTGCGTTAAATTTGTGTCTTCTCCTTTTATTTCAGATAATGTTTTTTTTAATATTTATATACTATTAAAAATTCTTTTTTTCCAACGTGATACTTTTGTTTCTAGCAAATTGTATAGGGGTCACTGCGAATGGGTTTAGAGGGAAATTTATAATTTAAGGAGATTACTATAAGTATTTCAATGGTTCGTTCTTAAAGTAGTGGTTTGTTACAGAACTTTAGGATTTAAGAAGACACTAGAAAATTTTCAAGACATTATGGTAGAGCACAAAATTAAGCTAGATGAGAATGGTGGAAAAAATAATCGGTCAGCAGTTGGACAAAAAGATACAGCGGTTCTAGAATTTCTCTTTTCAAATTTTAGTTCAATGAGAAACGTGAAAATAAGAAAAGAAACTCATTGTAATGAGAGCTTTTACCGTCCAAAGCGATTTTATGAATCCTTCAGTAACACGTGGTGAAGGCGATTAGCATAAGAGAAATAAATATGGTTACCAAAACTAAAATCTTCTACATTTATCGCCTTCTATTTCTTTCTGGAAATCCATCAGGGCCCCTGGAAGGCTTAACTATCAACAAAAGAGGCTATCTAGAAGGAAGAATCTCGTCAACCTACAAATCTAACAAAATTGATCTTCTATTTTCTAATTTTCTTTCATCATTGATGATATCAAAGATAAAATGCTGAAAGTAAGTTACTTTCATTCGTTCTCAGAGCTAGAAGAGTCTCCGACTTGACTTCTATTCACTCTCAGAGACTACAAGGGTCTCCAGCTTCTATGAATGACGTCCGTACGCCGTTTGAAAGTCAGGCAGCAGCTCCGTACCCATTGTTTCGAAGATCAAGAATAATATGAAGCTTAGGGAATAGAAGTATGAAACGAGATATATGCCAATATGAAACTTCTAGTTTGATAACCATGAACATTTGAGTATTCAACTAAAACTCATCCTCCAATGTCAAACCCTGAACCAAACTTGTGGGGCAGACGGACCTCCCCCCATGTAAGTATAAGTAGATCAACGGAGCACCAGGGTCCGCAAACAAGTTGATATTACCACATAAGCTTTGAAAGACAAACAATTAGTGACTATGAGTCAGGGAGATATTCGTGGCAAATATGGTAAATGGTCGCTTCAGGGAGCGACAGCTCTTGTTACTGGTGGAACCAAAGGAATCGGGTTAGTTTCTCTCTACTTTTACTTTCACTTTTGTTTTTTCTCTCTTTCCTCCTCAACTTTAATGTCAAAGATCTTTCTCTTTTAAAATTATCCTGTCAAAAAGGTAACACTTTTGTACATAAAAAACAAATCCAGATTTCAACAATTCGACAAGGAAACTAGAAAATATGTTAAACTTATGAAAGGAAAGGTGAGATCATGTTATGTGGATGCATTAATGTTATCAAAGTCATCCCATATTGTTTGATATGGCTCTTAGAGTGGTTTATATTTAAAGAAATATCTTTTTATCTTGAAATAAGTTTTGTAGAAGGATTGAACTTTTTAATATGGTATCAAAGTCTGTTTCTTTATCTTTTTTAATACTCTTATGAATATAGATATAGTTTGATTTAGAGTCCACACAGTAAGAGTTACATTGCAGTATGGTTTGCATTAAACCATTATAGTGAAGGAACATGTTGAATATTGGTGTGAAATTGTCCTACATTACTAAGATATGTGCATGTAAAGTGGTTTATATGTAAAGAAATATACTCCCTTTCCTTGACATAGCTTTTGTGGAAGAAACATTTAATAATTAACTACCTCAAGGGTCAAAAATTCCATTGGGCATCTGTCTTTCGTTCTTTTTTACGTTGATACTGTCTTTTGGCTGTGACACAAATTTTTGCTTTTATATATGTATGTGCTGCTAATTTGGATTACCACCATGTGGTGTGATCAGATATGCGATTGTGGAGGAATTGGCCGGGTTTGGGGTGACGGTGCATACATGCTCACGGAATGAAGCTGATCTTAATAAGCGTTTGCATGAATGGCAGGCGAAGGGCTTCCGAGTCACTGGTTCTGTCTGTGACTTAACGTCTCGGGTCCAACGAGAGAAGCTTATAAACACAGTTTCCCTTCAATTTCATGGCAAACTCGATATCCTTGTAGGTCTTTTGACATCTTATACCAGTTGCAGTGACAATTTCTCACATTATTCTTACTATCTAGTCCTTTTTGGGAACTGAAAAATATGCTTTTTCCTTATAAGTCGATTTTAAGGAGAAATATGCCTAATGCCTTTGCTTAAGGTTCGGTTTTGTCGAAAGCATTTTTATTTGCTGTGCTAAGCTTTCGTATGTCGGATCTGCCGTATGGATTGGTGTCAGGTAAACAACGCGGGAACCAACGTCAAGAAGCCAACCTTGGATACAACAGCAGAAGATTACTCATTCGTCATGGCTACCAACTTCGAATCTGTCTACCACCTGTGCCAACTCGCACATCCCCTTCTGAAAGCTTCAGGCGCAGGAAGCATTGTTTTCCTCTCTTCCGTTGCTGGACTGCGAGCAATAGGTTGTGGATCTGTTTACGAAGCCACAAAAGGTAATTTTCTTGTACAACTGTCATTTCGTCATAGTCCATGTTGTATATTTCGTTGCTGCTGAATTATAAGTGCAAATTGTCTTCTTTTACGCAGGTGCAGTGAGCCAACTTACCCGAAGTTTGGCACGGGAGTGGGCAAAGGACAATATCAGGACCAACGCGGTTGCACCCGGAGGGACAAGGACAGCTATGATTGATGATGTAAATATTCTTTTACGATGCCTTTCATATTTGATTTGTTGATTACTCTAGTGCAATAAAAATCCCCTACGTAATTGACACTCATGCAGTCATCATTTTCATGATATGGAATTAACCATTGATGTCACATCTTGTTGTTGTTGAAGATAATGGGAACAGAATCTTTGAAAGGGATATATACTCAGACTCCTCTCCGGCGACTGGGAAAACCAGAGGAGATATCGCCTGCTGTCGCATTTCTATGCCTACCTGCAGCCTCTTACATAACTGGACAAACCATCTACATAGATGGAGGGATGACGGTAAATGGATTCCCTACTGATCTTTAATGGAGATGCAGCGTGTGATGAATTGAAGCTCCTCACTTGATTACTGTGCTTTAGATAAATAAAGGGGATCTTACCGATTCCTAGTTGCTAATAGGCTCGTGCGTGGGCTGTTTTTCTCTGTAAAATAATTGTTCTGATTATTTCTTTTTGGCATTAAAAATATTTATACTTTGCTGCTTGAGTTAATTTGTACCTATTATGAGATGTCTTGTCACATAAAAAAAAAAACTTATTCTTTTACGTTTCAGATTGCTGGAGCACTACAAACGTAATTTTATGTAACTTATCAAAAATAAAATAATCATTTTTAAGTGGTTCTAATAATGTATTATCACAAAACAAACGAACATTCCATTGCAGCAGCAGAATTTATAAAAAAATCCTTGTTGAACTTGAAAGACAAAGTCATGAGAAGTTCATGAACAAGACCACATTAGAATTAGGTCATAAGCAATATGTGTATATTTGCACCACAGGTTCTTAAATAAAAAAATTTCCACTGTTCAGCCTTCAAAGGTACTAAGTTGTTATGCCCAATTAAAATAACAGTCAATTCACTAATAGTCTAATACAGCTATTGAAATTTCTTTTATTTTAGAGGTTTTAAGTTTGACACTCATTTTCTGTGTATCTTTTTTAACTTCATAAAAAAAAATATATATGCCAAAATGGCGATATTCTCTTGGCTCATTAGTCTTTACCCTAGGCAGGTCACTCTCATCCTTCTCTTATTCTTCACGCAACTTGAACCCCCATGACGTAAAGCTTTTTTCTGCCTATTTATCCCTACTTGGGTCAAACTGCTTCGTTCATCAGCCTAGATTTCTCTGTCAAGCGTCACTGGGTCGCGGGCCGACATGGACGGCGAAGGCTGCACAAAGGAAGAATTGTTCAGTAAAGAAGCAGTCAATGAGTAGGTGGAGTTAGGCTGCGTTAACCGAGTTTACTTCAACTACTGAATTTAGTCTACCCCAGATGTGTAATGCTTGACGATATGTGATGCAAAGCCCTAGAACCTAAACCTACAGGGGGCATATTGTCTTATGGGTTATTTTAAAAATACTAGTACTTTGTATTACATAATAAAAGGAATTGTTAAAGAGTTGTGGGGTAAGGATAACTTACTAGATGTTTTCGCTATTGAGGATGAGTTCTTTTTCTTTTGATTTTCTAATGTTTAGAAGCTAAAGGAAATGATGGAAATTAGAGTATGTGACATAATTGGTAAACCTTTATTTCTTTTAAAAATGACATCCTTGTATTGGATTGGAGAAGGCCAAGATATGTGCTATTTCCATTTGGGTTAAATTGTTTAATGACCCTTATGTATTATGGAACAAGATTAGTATAAGCTATGTTAGTAGTGCGCTTGGTGAACTTCTATATATGGGCAAAGCAACTAAACAAAATGTTCGATTATCATATGCTAAAATTTGTATTCTAAATTATATTGATAGTAAATTTCCTTAAAATTTTGATGTCAATATAGGAAACAATTAGGTGTTTGGTGTTATTGTGGAGTATGATTGGATTTCCTCTAAATGTAAGAAATATAATTGATTTGGTCTTAAGGATTACATTATTAGGAAAAATGCATGGATTCTAAAAATGTAGCCCCTTCCCAAGTTCCAATAATGCAAGTAAATAAAAAAAGAGAAGGTCAAGTCCCACTTATAACTATAGCTACTTAGGTTAATACTCATATAGTTAGGAAAAATAGTGTTGCTTAGGCTACTAATATGAGTATTGTCAAGCTAGGTGTTGCTTCTTGTACCACCTAAGGTAATAACCATAATACGAACTCAAAATTTACTTCTATTACTAATAAAAAGAGAACTCCTGGAAATAAGAAGGACAATGATCATGTAACTGTGTTGAAAAATTGGTTTACTCAGTTTGCTAATGAAATCTAGAGCTTTTGAATCTTTTTGATAAATTTAGTGTGGCAAATAAAGGAAAAATATTGTTGCTTAACTACTGATATGAGTATTGTCTAGCCAAGTGTTGCTTCTTGTACCACCCAAGGCAATAACCATAATACAAACTTAAAATTTACTCCAACTACTAATAAGAGGAGAACTCTTGGAAATAAGAAGGACAATGATCATGTAACCGTGTTAGAAAATAGGTTTGCTCAGTTTGCTAATGATCATCTAGAGCTTTTGAATCTTTTTGATAACTTTGGTGTAGTGGATAAAGGGGAAAAGCCTCCTAATCAATGAATATCTCATATTGAAATGTGAAGGGCCTTAATAAATGCCTAAACAATGAGAAGTTGTTAACTTTGTATTATCTCAAGCTCCACCTGTTATCATTTTGATAAAGCATAGGATAAAAGAAAAGAATGTGAGTTTTGTCATCAATAGTATGTTTATTTAGGTTAAATGGCATGACTTGATATGATCAGGTGGAATCAACAAACATAATTTCATTGGATGACTTATATGTAAGGATAGATTTCCTACAGTAGAAGTGATATCTTGATGACTTCTTTCAATTGACCTATATTGTAATTTTTATGTTTTTCAATTAAAAAGTTGGTCACACTTGTTTTTTTAGTGTACTTGGATTGGGCAAATTTGGCAAAGTATTCTTGCGCAACAAGGCATTCGTAGGAACATCAACAATTGAAATTTTGAATTGCAATGGATGGTTAAAGTAACAAAAGGAAAATATTTGATTACGAAGCTTCTTAAACTTTCTTTCTTAGTTTATATATATTGTATATGGTTTGAACGAAATCATAGATGTTTTCAAAATAAGATTGTTGAAATACCAATTTTATTGGCTAGAATAAAAAAAGTAGTACATGGAAGAGCATCTTTATTTAGGAACATTAAATTTTCTCAAGAAAATATTTTATTGTGTCACAATTAAAGGATTCCAAATTTGATATTTTCTTAAATAAGTTTTAATGTTGAGGTTTGCCTTTAAAATTTTGTATTTTTTTTATTCTTTAGTGAATAAACTCACATATTCATAAAAAAGATATTATTGGTCGGAATTACTCTCATAATTACTTGCTTTCCATGATTGGAAAATATGGATTTTATGAAATCATCTAAGTTACAACTTTCAATTCAAGGAACTTTGTCCTAGGCTATCCACTATCGCATAAAAAATTAGGTTTGCCATCTTTCTTATTGTTTATCATTTATGTAATCAACTTAGAATCTGAACACAAGGAATCATGGGCAAATATCAAACTTTTCTCATCCCAAAATGTTAGAAATATTCCGTAGCCTCTAATGGGTGATTTTAATGAAATTTGGTATGTAAATAAACACATTAGTCCAAATGTCAAATGGATAAGGGACATGGAGGATCTCATTAATGTGATTGGAAAATTAAGATTGGTGGAACCCTCCTTTATTGGTTCTTTCTTTACTGGTTTAAAAGTATTAATAAGACTGATAGAACATTAACCAATGCAGAATGGATTCTTAGAATTTATAGGTTTTCTATTGAGTTCTTGCCTTCATTGGTGTCAAATTATTCTCCTTTCTTAATTAAGTTAAATACTACTCATTAAAGAAAAAAAAATCACCATTTAGATTTTTCAATTTTTAGATGGATAGCCTTAATTTTATGAATATTGTCAGTTTTGTTTAGTAACAAGAACTCAATGGCACCAAAATGTTCAAAGTTGTGAGGAAGCTAAAAGCATTTAAGGCTCAACTTAGGAATCTCAACTCTATCCAATTTGGTGATTTACATCAAAAGATAAAGGTTGCTAGAGAACAACAATAGTGGATTCAACTTAATCTATAACTTAACCCTTTTAATATAGCTATGCGTTTTGAGAAAAGGCTTAAAGTGAAGTAATTTCTTGCATTGAGTAAACATGAGGAAATTCTTTTAAAACAAAAATCAAAGAATCTTTGGTTGAAAGAAGGCGATAATATGAGAAGAATGTTTTTCTCATCCTTGATACATAAAAGAAGACAAAACAAAATTATTCATCTAGTACAAGAAGTCGGTTCCACTATTTCTGATGATGATATATTGTGTAATGCTATCACTACATATTATCAATCTATTCTTGGTAGTTCTTTTGGTAATAACATTCACACTGAAAGGTATGCTTTTTTATTTCATGACAATATAAATGACTTGTTGAATCTACCTACTTTTGAATGACCAAATGTGGTGAGAGTTATTTAGGGATTTCATGATTTCCAAGTTCATGGTCTTGATGGCTATAATAGTCTATTTTACAAAAAGCTTGAACTATTATTAGACATCACATAGAAGGTGTAGTGCTAAATTTTTTTCTCACCCAAGAAATTAATGAAAGTTATTAATGCTACTTTGTTGTATCTAGCTCCAAAAACCTCTAATCCTAGCTCATAAAGGATTCCAACCAATTGCTCACTATAATGTTTTATATAAAGTGATCTCTAAACTATTTTTGAAAATGGTAAGTCTCATTCTCTTTGTTGTAGTTAGCCAAAATCAAATTACTTTTATTAGAGATTGTTAGATATCTAAAACTATTATGTTTTGTTAAGAGTTATTTCATAATTATTACAAAGGAGATAAAGGTGTTGCCATTAAAAATTTATCTTATCAAAGCTTATGACATGGTTAAATGGGATGCGATATTAGGAATCCTCCAAGCTATTCATACTCCTCAGATAATGATTGATTTGATTTGCTAATACATTACTACTATTAAATTCTTTTGTAAACTTTGATGGTGAGCATGTTAGCCATTTTGGGGGCACTAATAAATTAAGACAAGGAGATCCCTTGTCTTCTTATTTATTTATCTTTGTTATGAAGATTCTTAATAGGATTATTATTAGGAAAAATTTTGTTTCTAATTTCAAATTTCATTAGCACTACAAGATGGAGAAAATAATTTACCTTTGATTTGTAGATGACTTATTTTTATTTGCACATAGACCTGTAATTCAATGTTATGTTTCACTGATACTTGGAGGACTTTGTAGCACTTGCAATTTACTTTCTAATCCTAACAAATGCCAAATAATTTTTTTTTTGGGCTCATGGAACAAGAAAAGTTTTTGATATTAGATCATACTCCATTTTCTAAGAGAACTCTTCCTATTAGGTATCTTGGTGTTCTCCTTATTATAAAAAAGCTTACTATGTTAATTGTAAGGTTTTGCCAAAAACAATTATGGAAAGAATTGATAAATGGGGAATGAAACATTTAAGTTATGTAAGAATATTACAATTGACAAAATCAATTCTTACCTTTTCTACACTTTTTGGATCCAAATGTTCTTTCTCTTAAAACAAATCATTTATGAGATTGAGATGAATATTAAGCACTTTTTATGGGAAGGTAATTTGGAAGATTATAAAAGTTACAATGTTACTTGGTAGGTTGTTTACTCACCTAAAAAAGGAAGACTTAGACTACTAAGCTTTAAAGTGTGAAATAAGATTTTGTTGGGATGGTTACTTTAGAATCTCATCGGTTATCTAGGTTCATCTTTATGGGGTAGATAAATTAACTTGTATTGTAATTTTTATGGTTCTTAAGTAGAAAGCAAGCCACACCTATTTTTTTTTTTATTGTATTTGAATTAGACAAATTTGGCGAAGTATTTTTGCACAACAAGGCTTTCATAGAATCATTGGTGATTAGAACTTTGAATGTAATGCATGATTAAAGTTACTAAAGAAAAGAATTTGACCAAAAAATTTCTTAAATTTTCTTTCTTAACATATGTCTATTGTATATGATGTGAATAAATTCATAGATATTTTTAAAATAAGGCTATTGAGATACAAATTTTATTTACTAGAATTTGAAAAGTAGTACATAGGAGAGCATCATTATTTTTGAACATCGGATCCTCTCAAACAAATGTTTTGTTGTTATAGCTAAAACATTTCAAACTCAATATTCTCTTAAATAAATTGTAGTGTTATGGTATGCTCTTAAATTTTTTATTTTATTATTTTATTTATGAATATGTGAATTTATTCATCTAAGAACAAGAAAATAAAAAATTAATAAAAAAAAAACTTACATATTTGTCAATAAATAAATAAATAACAAAGATAGTTTGTTTGAAAACTATAATTGTAGGGCTATTGGCCTTCAACACTACATTAGGCAGAACATAACCGACTATCATACAAAGGCTTTTTGTCAACAACCTGCCTTTGTTTCAATAGCTATTTATAAAGGTTCAAGCATTAAATGCAAAAGGACGATATTTTCCATTGAAGTTGCTAGGCGAGAGGTGCAATCCGAGTTTGCATTGGCCCATGCCGTAAGACCTGATCAAAGAAGATGACGTGCTGACAACGTGCTACGCTTTGCCGGTCGTGTGGGTCGTGCATAATAAATGGTATTGGCTAGGCTTGCTTGTGGCTGGCACGTCCTGAGAAGAGAGAAGCCCCATGCAACTGGCTGACGTGGTAGTATAGATAGGTGCTTACAATTTTGGGCTCTCCGGGTCACTTCAACAGAAGCATCATGCTGGATACGGAAAACTTCTAAACGAAAGAAAGATAAATAAGTACACAACTAATGCAGCAATTATAATAATTGGTTTGCACTAAAACGTCAAAAGGAAAAGGACCAGTGTTATTTCCATTCAACTATATCTATTGTTTGTACATAAAGTACAATAGATTAGGGTACTAGCAGTTTGGGACAGCATGGACTTCAATGCGATTCTTGTTTTTAAATAACAATTGCTGCAGCATTGGGCTGTGTAGGGCATCTCGTTTGAGTTCTCTTCGCTTTTCTTCTTGCAATAGAGCGCAAAGGGCTCATGGAAACAATTTGACCGTGCAGAACAGCAACACTATCTTTGACGCCCCACAAATACGTTTGGGATTGTGTTATATGTGGCCGGATCACTCCCCACGGGTTGGTCAGCGTTGCGAAAATACTGGTAACAGAGAATTGTTCCTAAAGATGGTTAAGAAACAAAACATTTGCATTGGAAAACACGTGCTACAAAGAGCCTTCCAACTTATATGGTTACTTCCGCACGTGATAGAAAATCTGGTGGGAGCTACGTACCTGATGAAACTATTTACTAGCAGGATCTTGAAAATAGGAGAGTCAAAGAGAAAGAGAGAGGCGCTTCAATTTTGAGGCCATATAAATTAGAATATGAATGGTCAACGGTTATGCGTGCAGTGCGGCCTATCGGAGCTATGAATATGCCCCACCGAGCAGCAGTAACTGCCTGCGACTTTATATTTCCGCAGAATAAACCGGTTGGTAAAAGTAGAGTATTGGGCATTGCAGCAAAATGAGTCAGGGAGATCTTCGTGGCAAAAATGGAAGATGGTCACTCCAGGGAATGACAGCTCTTGTTACTGGTGGAACCAAAGGAATCGGGTTATTTTCTCTCAACTTTCTCTCTTTCTAGCTTTTCTTTTGAGCTTCTTGAAATGGAGAAGTTGCTTGCTAATGGGCCAATTGAAGAGGTCGTACCATAGGGGTGACACACGACTACATCGATAAAAGTTTCTTTCATCAACTGTGTTTTGTCTGGGATTTTCCTTTGGTGTAGGCTTTCTTATTGTTAGAAAGGCATTAGCTTTCTTTTATTTTTTACTTGTATGAACTGTTCATGAAAAGATAAAAGAGGGATGAATACTTAAAAGAGAATAATAAAATTAAGATGCTAATGTATGAGACAATCATTATTTCAAATGTTTCCCATTATTTTGAATATAGAGAAGTTACAAGTATTTCATTCATAAATAATGGAGTGAAATGGTGAAATCATAAGAATCTAATTTAGAAACAACACAATGCCTCAAAAAATATAAGTTTTAGTGTCATATTATAGTTGACAAACTGTTAGTTCAATGGTAAGTAGGTGGTATCTTAAGACTTTTTTGTCTCAAATTTGACACACTGATGGTATGCGAGTTAAAAAAAATTGTCATTTTAGAAGCAATCTAATCTTCTCCTTTCAAATTAGTAAATTAATAGAGAAAGAAATTTAAACATATGAAAGAATATGCTAAACCAAAATATTAACAAGTTTTATTTTCCACATTTGTCATACCTTTTCTTCTCCTTGTTAGGAAACAGAATCTCTGCATTGACTTATACTCCCAGCTAATTTGTGTTATCCTCTGTGTTGTGATCAGATACTCTATTGTAGAGGAATTGGCTAGGTTTGGAGTCACCTTGCACACATGCTGTCGAACTGAATCTGATCTTAATAAGTGTTTACGTGACTGGGAGACGAAGGGCTACCGAGTCACGGGTTCTTGCTGTGACTTAACGTCTCCGGCCGATCGAGAGAAGCTAATTAACACAGTTTCCCAACAATTTCAGGGCAAACTCGATATCCTCGTAAGCTTTTGATCTCTTTTACCGGCTAAGAAAATAAGAAGCCCTTCAAAACGTGCTAAGCTTTTTTATGGCCGGTTCCGCCTCTATCGATTAATCTCAGGTAAACAATGTGGGAACAAGCGTAAAGAAACTAACCTTAGAGACGACAGCTGAAGATTTCAAACTTGTCATGGCAACCAACTTTGATTCTGCTTTCTTCTTGTGCCAACTTGCACATCCTCTTCTAAAAGCATCAGGAGCAGGAAGCATTGTTCTCCTCTCTTCCGTTGCTGGACTGCAATCAATTGGTTGTGGAACTATTTACGAAGCCAGTAAAGGTAATTTGCTCATGCAACTTCAGTTTCTTTACAGCTTTTGGCTTGTGTATTTACGTTGTTGCCGGAATTATGGGTGTAAACTGTCTTGTTTTACGCAGGAGCAACCAGCCAACTTACCCGTAGTTTAGCCCGTGAGTGGGCAAAAGACAATATCCGGGTCAACTCCGTTGCTCCTGGGGGGACAAGGACATCTATGATTCAGGATGTAAGTCCTTTTACGATGCTCGATCGTCATTCATCAATATTTTCATGATCTTTTCCCTGACTCTACTTCTTATTCGTGTTGTAGATAATGGAAAAAGATCATTTGGAAGCTTTATATGCACAAGTCCCCCTTCGTCGACTCGGTGAAACGGAGGAGATGGCGTCCGTGGTAGCATTTCTGTGCCTACCTGCAGCCTCTTATATGACTGGACAAACAATCTATGTGGATGGAGGGATGACAGTGAATGGATACTCGACACTTTACTGAGATGCAACATATCATCAAGTGAAGCTCTCCACTTAATAAATAAAAGAAGTCCTACGATATCTAGTTGCTGCTGAGTTTGCTTTTTCCTTTTTCTTGTCTGTTTTAGGGAGAAAAGTTTCATTGGCCTTGTCTGAGGTTATCATGCTTCCGTATGCTTTTTCTTGGCTCTTTAGATAACTTTTCTAATCAGCCCTTTCCTATTTGGTTTGATTTGGCGTTGAATATTTACACTTTGCTGCCTGATATCTTTTCCTACATGTTACGGCTTATCTCGACAAACTAAAATAAACTTTATCTTTCTCATTGCTTCATCACAAGAGGCCTAGTTCCTTATGAGTTTTAAAACAATCAAAGAAGAAACCTCAGTGTTAAAAAAATATAACTTTAATGAAATCTTAAAGATTAGAACACTATATTACCTTAAAAAATAATTAAACATGTCTTAAAGTAGAGGAACTTATAAGGAAAACTTTAGAACATTAAAGCAGAAAAATCATATGACAACTTGAAACAAGGCCAATTTGACAAGTTACGTCATAAAAAAAAGGCGTATGGCATTCAAAGATTCTTAAATAAGGTATACATTCTGTCCAAAAATATCTTTGGACACATTTATTTTAAATGATATTTTTATCATTTTTTTGAAAGGATGAGAAGAATATTTGTTTTGAGAAAGTAGGGGGACTGCAATGCCATGTTCTCTACAAATATAGGAGGAAAAGGATGGATTGAAAGAGGACCAGTAAGAAAGTAAAATGAATTTATCTAAATATCAATCTTTTTGACAAGATTCCAGAGAGTTTTCATGAATTGTGAAGGTATTGAATGAGAAGATGTATTGTGCTATTTTCTAAGTATTATCAATTGATTGACAATGTATTTTTTATTCAACAACTAGCAAGATATCATGTTGCTTTTTTTTTTCTTTCTTTTTTGGCTAAGCAAGGAATTTATATATAAAATACCCCAATACAAGATGGGTAGGGTTATAACCTAATGAAAAGACCTTACACAACATTCGATTTGCATGAAAGACCTAATCTTAAGAATCTTTCTCCATGTCCAAGTGTCATTCCTTGTCTGTATACTCCAATCGGGTTGATCTCTTCTAAGCGGAAGGTTCCATGAAATGAAAAAGCACAAACAATCTATGCACGCTACATTGTGGATCCAATTCCTAGGTCTGCCATTGACCTTCGATAACCCTTCTTATTTAATTGGCATAACAGATTCTATTGGTAGATTTTTTAAAACTGGATAATTGCATATTATTTTTGGAAAACTCCATGTTTGTTAAAATATTTGTAGAGATGGATACTTCTGAGACCTCGATTTTCCAAAATGGTTTTTGTACATTTTGCCATATAGAAGGATACAATGTATCCAAATGCAAGAAGAAGAAAAAAACGCGCGCAAGAGAAACTCAAGGGTAGAGCAAAGGAGTAAGAACAAAGAAGGGAAAAGCCTACCCTTTAAGAAATGGAGGAAGAACACCAATTCAAAAGGCAAAGGATTCCACATTGCGGAAAAAAAAAGGAAATACAAAAGTGTTAGATGCTTTGGTAGCCTCTAAATATGCAATTGTCACTTTTGTGACTAACAATGAGATTGTCCTGATTGGAAATAAAATGGATGTGCCATATGTGGACAAAGAAGTAGGCAAAGTAATTTATAAGGAGTCCTCTCAAGAAGTTCGAGTTGGATGAATAGAAATTGAAGAAAGAAATATAAGGTAAAGCCTTCCAAGGACGTTGAGACGGACAATGCTTTTGCCATCTTGGTGCGCTTTGAAGATCCACAAGTGAGTCACAATGAAAAAGGAGGAGAGGCAGGGTATGAGAACGAGGAATTACAAGAAGAAATGGTGAGGAATGATAATAAACAATAAGCAATCAAGGAAATGCTTTTAGGCAATTTGGTATTGACCAAAGATGGAGAAAAGTAAGTGAATGTTTGGGATTGAAATGTTATTGCAAGCTCTTCAAGCCAAATGATAAATGATGTAACACTTGAATGTTTTAGTGTACAAGCACCATGAGACACAATGCAACAAACTCAGTTGATGAGGGTTTTGATGCGAGAGTAAAAGCAAGGTTTTGTTCTTAACTTTAGGAATAGGGTATGACATTCACTAGCAATTACAATATAACAAATTTTTACCTCGAGACTTCTAACTAAAAGTTTTTAAAAATTCTCCAGGTACTAAGAGTAGAAAAAAATAACACTGCCGAAAAGTTAGTAAGCCTTGTTTTATAAAGCCTAACCTGTCCAAGACACTTCTCCTGTTCAAGTATCTCATTAAGCATTTTAGCGTGCGTTTCAAAGCAGATTTCCATAACTTCAGAGGAAGCAGTCAGAATCTGCTTATTGAACTATATGGTTAATGAGAGGCAAAAAAGAAGTCATCCACACTGCTTTTATTTTGCAGTAAAATGGGATCTGTGAGGGAATGAAATTGTTTCAATGTTACTTTTTATGCCAATTTGAATTGTGTTGAGAGAGAGTTTCATGTAGAAAAATAAGATCTTTAACTAAGTACTAGCTTAGAAGTTGCGAGTGTTAAAACATTCTCTATAGGCTGCTTACAGTGGCCCAGGCGAAGATGAAGACTCACGGCGTTCTTCTACAGCAAGGTCATTAGCTCAATCCGTGCACCCCACCCTGTATTGGGACTGTTAAAAGGTTCTCTGTAGGCTGCTTCCAGTGGCCCAGACGAAAATGAAGACTCACGGCCTTCTTCTACAGAAAAGTCATTAGCTAAACCCATGCCCCCCACCCTGTATTGGGGCTGTTAAGCGTTCTCTATAGGCTGCTTCCAGTGGCCCAGACGAAGATGAAGAGTCACAGCCTTCTTCTACAGCAAAGTCATTAGCTCAACCCATGCCCCCACCCTGTATTGGGACTGTTAAACGTTCTCTATAGGCTGCTTCCAGTGGCCCAGACGAAGATGAGAGTCACGGCCTTCTTCTACAGCAAAGCCATTAGCTCAACCCATGTTCCCCACCCTGTACTGTGTTAATATTTCTGCCATTCATTTAACCACAAGACCTTCATTCTATGGCCATGCAAAACACCTAGAAATTGAATATCACTTTGTGAAGGAGAAGGTTGCTCTAAAAGCTCCAGTCACAAAACATATCGATTCATCCTACGAAATAGTTGATATTGTCACAACGCCACTGTCGAAGCTTCTTTTTCAATCCTTCTACTGCAAACTTGACATAGTACGTATACTAGGCTTGAAGGGAACTGTTAAACATTCTCAATAGGATGCTTCCAGTGGCCCGGACGCAGATGATGACTCAGCCTTCTTCCACAGTAAAGTCATTAGCCCTTAAAGTCAATCAACCTTCTCTCAACTGTGGCATCTAACAAGGTAGGAATATCCCAGTTAGCAAGAATATCCTAGTTAGGCATCACAATCAACCATCTGTTAGAAATTTAGGATTTAAGAAGACACTAGAAATATTTCTAGACATTATGGTAGGGCACGAAATTAAAGTAAATGAGAAAGGAGGAAAAAATAGTCGGTCAGCAATTGGACAAAAAGGTCGGTCAGCGGTTCTACAAATTCTCTATTCAAATGTTAGTTTAACGGGAAAGGTGGGAAAAAAAAAGCCATTGTAAATAGCACAATCTTGGCATTTTCTATCTTTACTTATCTAACTCTTGAACGTTTCCCGTCCAAAGCGATTTTATGAATCTTTCAGTAACACGTGGTGAAGGCAACTTAGCATATGAGAAATAAATATGGTTACCAAAACCAAAATCTTCTATATTTATTCACTTTTCTTGCTTTCTGGAAATCCATCAGGGCCTTTGGAGGGCCTAACTATAGAAAAAAGAGGCTATCTAGAAGGAAGAAGCTGGTCAACCTATAAAATCTAACACAATTGATCGACTATTTTCTAATTTTCTTTCATCATTGATGATATCAAAGGTAGAATGCTGAAAGTTTACTTCCATTTGTTCTCAGGGCGAGAAGAGTCTCCAAATTGATTTCCATTCGTTCTCAGAGACTAGAAGGGTCTCCAGCTTCTATGAATGACGTCCGTACGCCGTTTGAAAGTCAGGCAGGAGCTCCGTACCCATTGTTTCGAAGATCAAGAACAGTATGAAGCTTAGGGAATAGAAGTATGAAATGAGATATATGTCAAACGAAACTTCTAGTTTGATAACCATGAACATTTGAGTATTCAACTAAAACTCATCCTCCAATGTCAAACCCTGAACCAAACTTGTGGTGCAGACGGACCTCCCCCATGTAAGTATAAGTAGATCGACAGAGCACCAGGGTCTGCAAACAAGTTGATATTACCACATAAGCTTTTGAAAGACAAAGACAAACAATTAGTAACTATGAGTCAGGGAGATATTCGTGGCAAATATGGTAAATGGTCGCTTCAGGGAGCGACAGCTCTTGTTACTGGTGGAACCAAAGGAATCGGGTTAGTTTCTCTCTAGTTTCGCTTGTTTTTTTTTTTTTTTTTTTTGTTCTCAGCTTTAATGTCGGAAGGCTTACTCTCTTCTAAAATTGATCTGTTAAAAAAGCTAAAACTTTTATATATAAAGAAACACATCCAAATTTCAACAATAGAAAATCTATTAACTCATGAAGGGAAAGGAGAAATCATGTCATGTGGATGCATTAATGTTAAAATAGTGGTATGAAATTATCCTACATTATTAAAATATGGTCTTGTGAAGTGGCTTACACATAAAGAAATGCCCCTTTTTCTTGAGCTAATTTTTATAAAATGATTAATTTTTTTTAATATAATATCAAAGTCTGATAATTTCTTAGTGTCTCTGTAGATATAGATATAGTTTAGCTTAGATTGCATATAATAAAAGTGGTATTGCTGTATAATCTGGATTAGACCATTATGATGAGAGAATATGTTAAATATTAGTATAGAGTTGTCTCACATTGTTAAAACATAGGGTTTTGGAATGATTTATATGTAAAGAAATACCCCTTTTCCTTGAACTAACTCTTGTAGAAGAATTGAACTCTCTAATAATTAACAACTTCAGGATCAAAAATTCCATTGGTCATCTGTCTTTTGTGTTCTACCTTTTTCCGCCGCTACTGTACTTTGGCTGTGATACAAAATTTCTTCTTTTATATATGTATGCACTTCTAATTTGGATTATCACTATGTGGCGTGTCAGATATGCGATTGTGGAGGAATTGGCCCGGTTAGGAGTGACGGTGCACACGTGCTCTCGAAATGAAGCTGATCTTCACAAGTGTTTGCGTGAATGGGAGGCGAAGGGCTTCCGAGTCAGTGGTTCTGTCAGTGACTTAACGTCTCGGGTCCAACGAGAGAAGCTTATAAACACAGTTTCCAGTCAATTTCACGGCAAACTCGATATTCTTGTAAGTTCATTGATATTTATAAAAGAAAAAAAAGGAAAGCAAAAACGCCTCTCCTTAAGATTCGGTTATATCAAACACACCTTGATTCGCTGTGCTAAGTTATTGAACGGGCGGTTCTGCCATATGGATTGGTGTCAGGTAAACAACGTGGGAACGAACGTGAAGAAACCAACGCTGAAGACGACAGCAGAAGATTACTCATTCGTCATGGCCACCAACTTCGAATCTGCCTACCACCTTTGCCAACTTGCACATCCTCTTCTGAAAGCTTCAGGCGCAGGAAGCATTGTTTTCCTCTCTTCCGTTGCTGGACTGCGAGCAATAGGTTGTGGATCTGTTTACGAAGCCACAAAAGGTAATTTTCTCGTACAACATTCATTTCGTTACAGCCCATGTTTTAGTTGCTGCTGAATTGCGAGTGCAAATTGTCTTCTTTTATGCAGGTGCAATGAACCAACTTACCCGAAGTTTGGCACGGGAGTGGGCAAAGGACAATATCAGGATCAACGCCGTTGCGCCCGGAGGGACAAGGACAGCTATGATTGATGATGTAATTTTCTTTTACGATCCCTTTCGTATTTGAATTGTTGATTACTCTGGTGCAATAACAATCCCGTACGTAATTGACACTATGCAGTCATCATTTTAATGATATGTGATTAACCCTTGATGTTGCTTCTTATTGGTTTTGAAGATAATGGAAAGTGAAGCTTTGAAAGGGATATATTCTCAGACTCCTCTCCGGCGACTGGGAAAACCGGAGGAGATGTCGCCAGCGGTCGCATTTCTATGCCTACCTGCAGCCTCTTACATAACTGGACAAACCATCTACATAGATGGAGGGATGACAGTAAATGGATTCCCTACTGATCTTTAATGGAGATGCAGCGTGTGATGAATTGAAGCTCCCCACTTGATCAGATCACTGTGCTTTAGATAAATAAAGGGAATCTTAGAGATTTCTTGTTGTTAATAGGCTCTTGTGTGGGCTGTTTTTCTCTGTAAAAATCACTGTTCTGGCTATTCCTTTTTGTTTCCCAGATTTGGCATTAAGAATATTTATACTTTGCTGCTTGATTAAATTTTGTACCTGTTATGAGATGTCTTGTCACACCAAAACAAACTTATTCTTTTACGTTTGATTTTGCTGGAGAACTACAAATGTAATTTTACGTAACTTATCAAAAATAAAATAATTATATTTTAAGTGGTTCCAATAATATATTTCATGTAATCTTACCACAAAACAAACCTTGAGACACTCATGTAACATAATCCTTGTTGAACCTGAAAGACAAAATCATGAGACGTTCTTGAATAAGACCACTTTAGAATTGGGTCATGGGCAAAATTTTTATGTTGTCTCCATAGGTTCTTAAATAAAAACTTCTGCACTGTTCTGCCTTGAAGGTACTATGTAATCTGGTCAACGACCAACTAAAAAACAATCAATTCACTAGAAGTATAATAAAACTATTGAGACTTCTTTTATTTAGGAGGTCTCAAGTTTTACGCTCATTTTCCACACAAGATTTTAAGGGTTTGGAACAATAATGTCTTACTCCCTCTTTTTTCTACTAAAATATTTAACTATTACAACTCCAATCTTTTGATAGAAAAATACTAAGAAATTCTTTCGACCTTAACTTTGTAATACTCTACAAATAACCAATATTGGGTTATTAGTATTACCACTTAGGTTCTTTTATATCTCCCTAGGGACTATATAAACTCCTTTTATAGGCCTTCTAACTCCCACAAGTTGGTTCTCTAACCAATGTAGTTCTACTTTTCTAATTCCTATGGGATAGAGACTCTTTCCTTTCCCAATCCATGTAGGACATGGACTCCTAAATCATGCAGAACTCCTTTGAGAATTGAAGTCATAACCAACAATCTCATGCTTTTCTTTTTCTTCACGCAACTTCAACCCACATGGGGTAAAGCTTTTTTTCTGCCTATTCATCAGCCTAGATTTCACTCTCGAAGCATCACTGGGTCGGGGGGCCGACATGGACGGCAAAGGCTGTACGAAGGAAGAATTGCTCAGCAAAGAAGAAGTCAGTAAGGAAGTCAAAGATGAGGGGGAGCTAAGGCTGTGATAACTGAGTTTACTTTAATTACTGAATTTAGTCTCCCCCAGATAAACTTATTGTGTCATGCTCCACATTATTTGATGCAAATCCCTAGACCCTAGACCTAAAAGAGCACATATTGCAATCTTAAATGGTTACACACATAACCTTCTAACAGATAATAAAAAATTTGAGACATTCCAAGGCTAGAATTTTAACTTGGAAAAACAAAAATTATGTAAAAGATTGTGGGGTTTTGTAGTTTACCACCAAAGTCAAGCCAAAGGATTTAGATGTGATGTAAGTCTGGCGCTCATTACAACGACGGGGTCTTTTGATGTCATTGGTGAACAAATATAAATTTCAAAGAGGTGTAATTCTAATTGTGTGATGAAAAATATTATTCTTCAATAATCCAAAGAAGCAAAGGAGCAGCATGGCAAAGTGATTACAACAAATGTTGATTTTCGGTCCCATTATGATTTTTGTTTCGTGTCAGCATTTCCGCACCATTATTATTGGACAGGTAAATAAGGTAAATATGATCCACCGCGCGAAATACAAGTAAAATGATGGGTCATAGTTGCAAAGATCGATCAAATGACAAGAGCTGAAATTAGGAACAAGGGAAACAGCTGTTCTCCCTAGCGACTAATTGCTGTTATTTTACAGGTAAATTAAAGGAATCGAGTTTTCTCTTTGCCTATAATTGCTAAAGACAGTAAGTACGTTAACATAAACACAAAACATTAACAAAAAAAAAGTTTACATTAAAGCAAAATAAAATTACAAATATAGTTTGCTTGAAAACAATAATCACAGGACCCTTGACCCTGTTAAACCACTACATTAAGCAGAACATCATCAACTATCCTACAAAGGCTTTTTGTCATCAACCTTTGCTTGTTTCAATAGCTATTTATAAAGGTTCGAGCATTAGAAGTAGAAGTTGTCAGATGAGAGGTGCAATCAGAGTTGGCATTGTCCAGTGCCATGAGATCTGATCGGAGAAGATGATCACATGCTACGTTGTGCCGATCGTGTGGGTCGTGTGTAATAAATACCGTTGGCCTAGGTTTGCTCCTGGCTGGTACATCCTAAGAAGAGAGAGTTCATTATAGGAGACAACCTACTCACTAAGGCACTCAACAGTAAGCAACATTGACATATTTTCTTTAAGCTTAGAGTATTTGACTTATCCAAATCTCCGGCTTAAGAGGAGTGTTAATGGATAGTTGTCTCACCTAATATGTTACCATATTGGTGCTTGTGATTAGGCACAATATCATTGTAATTATTGTAAATAATTTATTTATCTTTTCTAGGTTAGGCTACATCTCTATAAAATGTATAGCAAGCATTGTAAAAAAACACACAATAATGGAGAAATCCTTCATGCTCCCTTGTATTTTTCATTTTCTTATAGTGTCAATTTGCCAAACTATAACAATGTGTCGCAAGCTTCCCGTGTATTGTATAGTGGTGTACTGTTTATTGTAATTAGTTAGTCATTATTAGGGCAGTTTTGGGTCTGTGTTTTTTCTTGAAAGGGCAACATTCTCTTTTAGGTGTGTTTCTAAGAGATTTGGAAGAAGGGTCAAGAAGGCAATTTTTGGTAGTCGGAGGTTATGTTGTTGTCTACTGTCTGGTAGATGCTAAGGTCCTACGTCCCTTAAATGCAGATTGGTCACAAGCCATCCTCGAGCTACTCTGGATCAAAGAACCCACAGTAAACATTCCCAAATTCTGGTGCACTAGTACAGGTTACCTTGTCATGTGGAAAGATTTGGACGAAATGCAGCATTGGTTCCCTAAGATAGACCTTGGGGACAAAGTCTCTATTTAGAGGGTGGTGTCGTTATGATTTGGCAGCTTAAGTGAAGTCTGATCTGGTAGCAAGCTTAACATGAGTCTAGGATTTTGGAGATCGGGTAGCTGGACTTTCTAATACTAGACCCTCGAGAAAGAGGTCGATAAAACGCTTCTTCTCCACCATATTCACCTGTGAAACTAACAAAGAAAGGTGCTTTGTCGCAGAGAAGCTAGCTCTGATTTTTCATTAACAAAAGACTTGCTTACAATGTTAGATCACTCCTTTATTTTACTACTAACCTACATTGGAACCTACATTGGAACTCTAATCCAGACAAAGGAGTGAACAGAGCATGTGCGATACAAAACGAGAATACAAAGTCCACATGATACCTTTTAGCTCCTAGAACCTGACACATAGCCGATGGCAACTACTAGTGCAATTACTAACTACAACTTAACTTTATGGCATGCAAACTTAGTGTCATGATGCCTTCTCAAGATGTTGCTCCAAAATCCAAATTCGTGTTAAGCCAACTACCGACATCAAACTCCACTTAATCTGCCAGACTATTACAGCTCATCCTCCCATTGTTTGGGCTTCAGCTAGGCTGAAAGTGACGGTGAAAGGCCTTTTAGTCTTTTCTTTAACCTGATTTTCTTGAAGTCATCCACCTTCCTCTTTGTTGGAAGCCTCATGTTTTTCTGTAAGTTCTGCCTTGAACCATCTAAGTTCTACTTCGAAGCATCTAAGTTTCATCTCGAAGTAGCTCCATGTAGCCACAAAGCATTCTTGTATTTTGGCCAAACTATCGTATAACTACATCTGGTTATGGCTTTGGTCAACTATTGCTTCTTTTCACAAGCCTTTACTTTAAGATGGTTGACTCTAATATTATGTGTTATGTTCATAAAAAGAAAAAATAAAAAAGATGATTTATACTAATAGGGACTTAAATGAAACTAAGCCATCTTGGATTTCAAATCAATGATCATTTACATCACTTGTGGCCAATATTTATACTAATAGGGCCTTAAATGAAATAACAAACTACTTAACAATATAGTATTCTTTCTAAGAATCTTATAGAAGCATAACAAGTACCCCATTTATATGATTTAGCTAAGAATATCCACCCCTAATAACCCATCTAATCCATTTTATTTGTCTTTTATTTCTTCCTTGGACTCCTTGGAAAGCATATATCAACCCTGATTGCTAGCATCTTGTGATTCCCTTTAGAATTTTGCTTCAATCTGCCTACTCCCTCTATCTCATCTTTTTGTTAACTTCTTTTTTACTCGGTCTACTATTTTACTTACTTTTGAATTGATGTATATGACAACAATATTAGAACAATTTTACTAAGTTCTTAAGTCATAAATTTATACAAGTAAGTTCTATTTTAAAAACAAACAATTCATGTATTTACTATATTTTTTTTAAGTTATAAGTTTCTATCTAAAGTTCATGCATTTGCCCTCGCATATAGCTCACATTGACAATAAAATACATGGTACCATACCTATTTAAATATAACTAAAGATGAAATGTATACAATAGAAAAGCTCATATCTTTTTTTTAGATGTAGTGCCAAAACTTCACTATTATGTCTCTTAGAAAGTACAAACATATTTTTTATATGTAAATTTTAAATATATAATAATTATGAATACAAAATAAGACTAGGAGCATACCTTTATGATAACCATAAAAAAAATAAAATTATATTAGATCAAATATGATCTTAACATCATATGTGATCCTACTATTTGCTTCATTCCAAATAGTATAAAAGAAGAGACATACACATAGTAAAAGATACATCCTTTAAAATGTTTCCCTTTTTCATGGTGAAAGAGTTATTAGATCCTTAGATGCTTGGATAAGTACAATATTGTTACCTTACAAATAGTCTCCAATACAACTACATTATTATTCATAAATGACATCCTCAATATTCATCCGAAGAATTACATAACAACAATTTTTATCTCTAAAGTCTTCAAGAAATTAGTGTCTATCTTTTATGATTAGTCAATTTAAACTTGTCAGCTATACAATCATTAGTGATCGGGGGATTCTAATTTTAGAATGACACAATTACATAACAATTAACTTTATGTCCTTAGGAAAAGATAACTGCTCATGTAGAGTTGATTAAAAACCTTTCATCCATAAATATCATGCGTATAACCATAAAAAACATTATATTAGATCAAATATGATCTTAACGTCATATTTGATCCTACTATTTGCTTCATTCCAAATAGTATAAAATAAGAGACATACACATATTAAAAAAATACATTCTTTAAAATGTTCCCTTTTTCATGGTGAAAGAGTTATTAGATCCTTAGATGCTTGGATAAGTACAATACTGTTACCTTACAAATAGTCTCCAATACAACTACATTATTATTCATAAATGACATCCTCAATATTCATCCGAAGAATTACATAACAACAATTTTTATCTCTAAAGTCTTCAAGAAATTAGTGTCTATCTTTTATGATTAGTCAATTTAAGCTTGTCAGCTATACAATCATTAATGATCGAGGGATTATTATTTTAGAATGACACAATTACATAACAATTAACTTTAGGTCCATAGGAAAAGATAACTGCTCATGTAGAGTTGATTAAAAACCTTTCATTGATAAATATCATCTGTATAAATTAGGTATAATATCATTGATTGTTCAAGGATCATATATCTAGAATCATACAATTATACAACAATTAACTTTGGGTCCTTAAAGAATGCAAAAGTTTCATCCAAAGTTGATTAAAAACCTTCCATCCACATATACTTATCTTCTCTCACACTAATCTTCCTCTTTATGCAAGTGATAGTTGTCATGGTAAAAAGTAAAAAACTAAACGAGACTAGGGAAAAAAGTAGGTAAGAGAACATCTTCTAGAAATTGAGTTTGGTTGTAGAATATTTACAATCCTACGAGTGTCTATACAAATATTGTAGTAATGACAGTAAATGCGTTTAACCTATAAAGACTATTTTTGGTCAAAGAAGAAAAATCTTCTAGACGTCTTTTCCTTTTTCAAAAGACAAAAGGTCAACGGCTTCTAGTAAATGTAGGATATTCGTTTTTTCAGCTCATAGATGATGGAACAGTCAATGAAGGGAGCCATCTAGAAGGGACAAATCAAATTCAACGAAAATTTGATTTTCTCTTCTTACTTTCTTTTGCTATGATCGTGTGTGAAAGAAGGGTGGATGAGAGGAAGCTGCTTTTTTCGTAAATCACTTCCACACATGATAGAAAACCAGGTAGGACCCAAGTACCTATTGTGCGGAAACCTTGTTACCAGATCCTTAATGTAGGACTCTGAAAATTAGTGTAAAACCGTGAGATCAGTCTAAATGAAATCGATATTATAAGACACGAATGTCAAACTACAGATCTTTTGTCGATTATGGACCGAAGTCCCCCGTGGAACTATAAATAGTCCCGGTGGAACTATAAATAGTCCCGGTGGAACCGGGGATTGCAGGCGAGCAAAGATCATCTTGCAACCATTTTAAAAGACTAAAGTGATTCGTGATAGTTTTAGTACGGCAGCTTATCATTTGAGTGATATGGGTCTCGTGGATAATCTTGGTAAAGATGGTAAATGGTCTCTTCAAGGCGCGACCGCTCTTGTCACTGGAGGAACCAAAGGAATCGGGTATTGTCTCTCTGCTTTCTCTCCTACTCAGTTTTATAATCGGATTCATGGACATGAATCTGACTTCTGTTTGGACCATCTCTGTGCCATCATTCTTCTTCATACATATTTGTTCTGCTAATAAGACCTATTCATTGTGTCTTACCCAGGTATGCGATTGTGGAGGAATTGGCTGGGTTCGGGGTGACGGTGCACACGTGCTCTCGGAATGAAGCTGATCTTAATAAGTGTTTGCGTGAATGGGAGTCGAAGGGCTTCCGAGTCTCTGGCTCCGTCTGTGACTTAACGTCTCGGGACCAACGAGAGAAGCTTATGAACACAGTTTCCGACAAATTTCACGGCAAACTAAATATGCTTGTAAGTTTTTGATCTCTTCACAGTTAAGAAAAAAATGGTCCTGTCTATGTCTTCTTGTTACAGTTTTGTCATGTCCAAAAAGCTTTACTTGTTACGCACTAAGATTTTATTCCCCCTTACTGATTGGTGTCAGGTAAACAATGTCGGAACCAACGTTAAGAAACCCACCTTGGAGACGACTGCTGAGGATTTCTCTTTCGTGATGGCTACCAACTTTGAATCTGCTTACCACCTTTGCCAACTTGCACATCCTCTTCTGAAGGCTTCAGGCGGAGGAAGCATTGTTCTCCTATCTTCCGTGGCAGGACTGCGGGCAATAGGCTGTGGATCTGTTTACGAAGCCACTAAAGGTAATTTTCTCACGCAAGACAACTTTTCCTTGGCGGGCTATGGATCATACATTTATGTTGTTGCCAGAATGTTTTAGTGTAAATTGCGTTGTTTATGTAGGAGCAATGAACCAACTTACCCGAAGCTTGGCACGTGAGTGGGCACAAGACAATATCCGGACCAACTCCGTTGCTCCTGGGGCGACCAGAACAGCTTTAATTGAGGATGTAATGTTCTTTTACAATGCTTGTCTATTTGGCTTGTTCATTAGTCTAATTTAATGAGGATAAGAAGTTAATCATTGATTTTACATGTTATTGGTGTTGTAGGTGATGGAAAGCCAAGCTTTAGAAGGTATATATTCTCAGACTCCTCTCCGGCGGCTTGGGGAACCTGAGGAGATGTCATCTTTGGTAGCGTTTCTATGCCTACCTGCAGCCTCTTACATAACTGGGCAAACAATCTACGTAGATGGAGGGATGACGGTAAATGGATTCCCGACCGCTTAGTGATGCGGATACAACGTTATAACAAACTGAAGCTTCCGGATTAAGCATTGTCTTTGTAATAAATGACGGAAATCTTACTGATTTCCACTTGATAATAAGTCTTTTTTTTCTTTGTTTTTCTGGTGGTGTTCTTATGATTTTGTTTCTCCTTAGTGGGACTTTGTGTACCAATCTTATGGTAACATTTAGCTTTATGAATTTCTCTTTGATGTTCAACCTTTGGAAGTGGTCGTTCATGTTTTTCTATGTCAGCTTAAAATTCTGATTGAACTTCGTGTGATTTGATGGACAAGAGACTATAGTTTACTTGATATATTCAGTAGGGGTTATGTCCTTTTCTTTTGAAGAAGGGATATAATCTTCTGCATTTCATTTGTCGGAGTACTACCTATAGACAAACCATATTTTATCAGAAAGCTAAGTCATGCACAATTACTTAAAAAGACTATTTTAATAAATCACGTTATAGAAAAGGTGGGTTTCTTGCATCATGGAAGACCTTTCATTCATGTAAAAGACCTTAAAAGTATGTCATAAAAAAGTATTTTAGTTAGAAAAATAACTAAGTATACTTGAATCACATGAAGTTCAGGATTATTTGATTAGAATGACTAAAAAGTAAAAGAACTATTCAAGTCGGATGAATTTAAAAAAGATTTTTTCAAAGAAAAAATGTTTAAAGATTACGTGGGACTTAATCTAACTTTTAACCTGAGGTTCTATGAGAAATATCTGGAAGACTTAATGTGTTAGACATATGAATTGCACCCACAACAAGATTTTAAGGAATTTTTTTTTTTTTTAAGGTTGCCTTTTCTTCATGAAATTCAAAACCCATTTTAAAAAAATTTTAGTAGACTTTTTTGTTTGAATAAGTAAAGAGACAAGTAAAAAGATCCTAAAATTAAGTTATCTAAATATTAATCTTTCGGATAGAATTCCAAAATTCATAGATTTCATGAATCGTAGAGAATGTCATCTGGAAGTCATTGAAGTGGAAATCACTAATCAAGTAGTTTTTTTATGAACAAAGAAAAAGAAAAAGAAAGGACTGATTTTATCTGTTTCGTATAGGCGGCAACGATAGCAAGGCAAAAGCTTCTTTCTCGTTGTGGCGTGCATTAAGAAAGGAGTTGAAGTCCAACCCCCTTGGGTCAGCATTCCCATCTTCAAGTTGGCCAGTAGTCTGGTTGATAACCGACCAATTGACCGATGACTTCCAGGCTTTATAATCTCTACCACGCGAATGGCAGTCTCTTCCTTCTTTTGTCCTTCACAAGACTTCAAGCCAGGTGACTAAAACTTTTATGCATTTGTTTATTCTGACGCGTGTCAGAAGCTCTGGTTGCCGAAGATTGCACTCTCTAATCGCGGCGGGATAAGACTGCCATGGTTCAATGTCGAGACGAAGAGTCCTTGAAGAATATGAATGGCTGACACCGTATTTTTTGGGGCAGCCAATGTGAATATAACTTAAAAGTCTAAGGAGATGTTACAAATATTCTAAAAGTTTGTTCTTGAGGTGGAGGTTAGTAATTGAATTAAAATGTGGAATTAAATTTGTTTTGTCTTATTTAGGAATTTATTTATTTATTTTTCTTGTAGAGAGCATGTAATGTTAGATTTGAGTTAGACTTATACCTTATTTCTTTATACCAAAAAGGTATAGCCTTTCAGCCTTATTTTTATTACAAACAGATGCCAAGGTACTGCTCCCATCTTTAAACAAAAAAAAAAAAAAAAAAAAATCACTTCGGGGATACTACTAAACGAGAAAAAAATAAAGGCTTTATACGAGCGGCATCTTCTAGAAATTTTCATTTTTCTCAACGTTGTGTTGTCATCTGACCTTTATCTTCTTAGGCTTATCTAGATCTTTTACGATTAAAAGAGGTTTATAAATGTCACAATGTTCAACGGGAGCAAAATCTTCCAAAGATGTCACTTTTCTTTTTTCAAGAAAACCAGAATCCATAGTGTTCTAGAAGGATGTTGCTTATCAATTCAATGGCTATCTAGAAGGACGATATAGTTCAACTTGCAAAATGCAAACCTATTGTTCTTCTGTGTTCTAAATTTTCTTTAATCCCAGAACGTATGTCAAAACGGGGTGGGTGAAAGAAAGCGAGTTCCTTTTCCTTCTCAGAAATCTGAATTCATCCAACTTGAATGAATCAGGGGCACGTCTGAAAGAACCTGTAGAAATAGTCCTTGAATTATCAAATTATTCATATGCAATTGTGTCAAACTGAGAGATACGACTGTGGACTTCGAATCTTCATACCCTACGTAATATAGGCATTCTTTGTACCGACATGGGGAGGATGGCCCAGCCAAAATATAAAAGCTCCTTCGAGCACAGAGGCTGCTGCCTAGCATATATCTCCGTGTAGTATTTGCTAGTGGTCGTTCTAGTGATGCTTTCTCATGAATATTGTATCATATCCAAAGAACTGTCCTCTCTTCTGCTGCAGGACTGCGGTTTATAGGCCAACAAAGGTAGTTTTCTCATTCACTATCATTTTCATTGGCAGCTTATGGGTTGTATATATTTATGTTGATGCCTGAATTAATGGAAGTTGTCTTGTTTCACGCAGGAGGGACGTACGAACTTCCCAGAAGTTTGGCAAGGGAGTGGATACAAGACAATATGAGGCTCAACTCCGTTGCTCCTGGGGCGGCAAGAACAGTTTTAATTGAGGATGCAACGTTCCTTTACGATGCTTGTCTATTTGGCTGGTTGATGAGTCAAGTGCAACTGAATATACCGGACAAAATTTATTTGGAAACACTGCAAAAAGCTAGGGAGCTTCACTTTATTATACGTTATATATCCTGTGGTTCCCCCACTCGCCGAAGACGAGTTCGTGAATTTATAAGTTCTAAAGCTTCGCTTTCCACTGCGTATATCAGAAACAGAACTTGACGTCAAGGATTGTTAATCTTTGGTACGATTTCCATGCCTACGTGCAGCCTCTTACATAACTGGACAATCAATCTACGCAAATGGAGGCATGATATTGAATGGATTACCCGGAAATCATTAATTAGAATATAACGTATAATAACTCATTTGTAGTGTTTCCAAATAAACGAATGAAATCACATTGGTTTCCAGATGCACTTGAGGTCCTTTTTTTTCCCCTTCTTTTTTGGTTGCGCTTGTATTGTTTGTCTTTTGTAAGAGACCTTACTAAAGATTATGTGAGTCATAATCATTTATTGTTTTGGAGCTGGTGTTGGATGCTTTTGCTAAAGAATTTGTAATTCCTTTTATGAGTCATATTATTGGTCGCTACAAAATTAGTTTCTCATAATTATAACAAATGATCGCTATATATGTAAGTGTGTATGAATCGTGTGACTTACATCAAAAACAACCCTTTTCTTCCACCATGCTCTGCATACCTAATATGGATCCCAAAATCTCCAACCCACTAAAGTAACCAGTGAGAAGCCAAATTTATGTTGCAATTTATTATAGGAATGTGTGGCAAAACTGTTATATAACAAGTTAACAACTACCCTCTAAAACATGACATTCAAATATCAATCCACTTTGTTGTGGAAAGAAGGATGACATACCACATGCTTATAGTCTAAGAGCTCTTACATGAATAACACAAAGATAAGTGTTCCCAAATTTGCATTAGAAGTCGATATTTCAAAGGCATATGACTTATTATTTCAGGACTTTCTTCAAATTGTAATAGAACTAATGGGACTTTTACCTAATTTTGCTAAGAGAGTGGCAATTTATGTCAAGATAGCTAAATTTTTTGTGAATATCAATGACTAGCTCCTTGATAATTCTCCCTTGGTCGAGGGTTTAGACCAGGAGACCCTCTAACTCTATACTTATTTGTCAAGATAACTAAATTATTAGGTTGCTTAACAATTTTGATTGCTATTGCAAGGTTCAAATACCAATGGAGATGCTCAAATGATGGTGTATACACTTTTAATTTCACTAATGACCTATTTCTTTAATTTCAACAATGACTATTGCTCAAATTATATCCTCTCTTGGATGACTATTAGTTTTTTGAGACTTACTAGTAGTAGGATTGGAAAGTAAAACACGTGTACTTCTAATATTCTAAGAGATGAAATGGTTTTAGCAATAATGATCAATCAAAAGATAAACTTGCTTATTGTGGGAGCTTTTCATGGCTCATAATCATAAGTTCTATCAACTGCATTTTTATATCTAAAAATATGAAAGAAGATAAACTAATGTGGATGTTATTTCTGGATGGAAGTTTTCAATCAACTCTGCTTAAAAAACAATAATTCACCAAGTACCTAGAGTCAATTGATATGTAATGAAGTGATATAAATATATGATACCTTGGCAATCAATGATAATATGGCCAACAATTCTAAACTAACTAGTTACAAAAGATAGACTTTACTTTCGTAGAGTTAGTGATAGATACATTTAAATATGTTCGCTATAATGTATTGGTGGTGTCAATGTGAGCTATAAGGAAGAGGCTAATGCTAATAGATTCTGAACAAAAACTTATAGCTTAAAAATATATTGTAACACGTGATTTTTTCTTGAAATAGAGATTAGTTATATAACTTTATGACTTAAGAACTTAGTATGTTTATTCTAGCATATCATGGTGAAAATGGAAATTAAACTTAATGAGAGGGGACAAAAAGTTAGTGAGAGTAATAATATTGCTAGAAGCTACTTAAAGTTGAAAGATAGTAGAAAAAAAGTTCAATGGCCAAGACTGGTATGAAAATGAGGGATACATAAACACAATTATCTATTGTATCTTGAATTGAAAAAGCTAAATTAAACAGACTTCGCAGAACAACAGAACCGGACAGAGCCGGCGCGTGGTGGCTCATGCCGACGAGTGGCGGCAAGTGGGAGTGGGCGACGGCGAGCCTAGGGCCAGATCGACTATTCTGTGATGGAGGCAGCGTCTGCTGCAGTCAGATCAGGAGAAGACCGGGGGCTACGGTGGTGACGTAAGCGGCGATCGGCGATAACCCCTGGGGCAGAAGGGTCGTATCTCTCCCACCAGCCGACAAACTCTGATTGTTGTTTTGGGGTGGGACGGAAAAGGCTCTGCACGATGGTTTTTCCGGATTGGGTTTTGATGTGATAGGTTTTTTTTTTTTTTTGGTTTGGTTTTGGGTGGGAAGATATTCCGGGTGGGTTGTTCTTGGTGTTTGTGTGGTGACGGAAACAGGTTCTGCTCTCTCTGGTTTGGTTAGGAAGAAAACAAAGAGAGAGAGAAAGGAGATGAAGGCGTGAGGGGGAATTTCGTATCAGAAACACCATTGGAGGTCCTACATTAGGAAAAGGTGGATATAGAGTTTTGTGACTCTCGAACATCAATTTAGTTTTCCTACGGCCTGCATATGGTAAAGTTGGTAGATTGAATAAATCCTGAAGCTTTTTCTGTCAACCGAAGACGCAACTTACGAACACTAGATTCCATAAATACTGAACTAATGGCACGTACTCGCAGTGGGACAACAGAAACTGTTGCTAGAGCCTCAAGTCCTACAAACTCTGAGATTGCAACTGAAATTGCAGCATCACTTTTCAAGTCAAGCTTGGATGGTTCAGGTAAAATTATGAACACTCAAACTTTGGATATTACTAATGAACTGGCAACTGGTAAAGTAATGGTTTCAGGAGAAAATGTTGGTGTGGGAGAAAAAAATCAAGAGAATATCTCTATGAGTGCAATAGTTGGCCAAAAGATTAATTCATCTGTTGGAAACTCTGGGATGTCTTGGAAACATATTGCTATGGATAATCTTATGAAAACGGCCAAGTTAGATTATCATCCTCCTTCCAAATAAGGAAATAAGCTTGTTGTAAAACCGCCACTAGAGGCTATTGAGGAAGGGAAAAGTCATTTTGAGAATTGCCTTGTGGGATATTTTTTAACTGAAAATATTTCTTATTATTTGGTGAAAGGTATTGTAGAAAAATTATGGGGAAAAGAAAACTTATCAGAAGTGTTAGCTACTGATGAAGGGTTTTTTTTCTTTCGCTTTTCAAGTATGAAAAATATGGAAGAAGTTATGGAAGTTGGAGTGTGGGATGTTGCAGGTCGGCCACTTTTTATTCAGAAATGGCATCCTCTTATTAGATTGGAGAAAGAAAAAATTTCTGCAGTTCCCATTTGGGTGTGTTTATATAATGTTCCACATGTGCTTTGGACTACTAAGGGTATAAGTTATGTGAGTAGTATGTTAGGCAAACCTTTATACATGGATAAAGCTATTGAACAAAAGCTTCAGTTATCCTATGCTAAAGTATGTATTTTGATGGATATTACTAGTGAATTTCCTGACAAGTTTGATATTGATATGGGAGGAGAAGAACCATATGAAGTACATGTTGAATATTGTTGGATTCCTCATAAATGTAAGGTATGTAATTGTTTTGGGCATAAAGAATGTACTCTCAAGAAAAAAGAAATATGGGTTCCCAAGAAGTCTGTAACTCCTTTAGCTCAGAACTCTTAGAGTGATATTACCCAAAAAATCAGATTTTGATTCCTATGAAGGATCCCCCAGTAACAGGGACAGCTCCAAATTCATCTGAGACTGAAGTTTTTTCTGTTCCATCTAAAGCTGCAGTTGCAAATACTAAATCTTTCTCAGGTACCAAAGAGAATCGATATTCGGGAAAGAAAAAATGCAAGGAGCACAAAGCCATATCTGAGAATAAGTTTGCGGTATTAGAGGAGAACTCATTCATTGATCCTATTGTAGAGATTGGGATAACGGTGGCAGAAAATAAACCTCCTAATAAATGAAAGTACTATCATGGAATGTTAGGGGTTTAAATAAAAGCCCTAAATTAAGGGAGATAGCTGATTTTGTTTTGATCCATGACCCTCAAGTTCTTATTTTGCTTGAACATAGAGTCAAAGCAGAAAATGCTGATGTAATTGTAAAGAATGGGTTCGCAGGTTAGAATTATATCTATAATTACAGGTTTAGTAGTATTGGTAGAATATGGATCCTTTGGAAAGCTTCTGATATTCAACTTACCGTTAAAGAATCTTCTTCTCAAGTCATTCATTGCTTAATTGAAAAGCCAGGTATGCACTCATATTGGTTATCTGCTGTTTATGCTAGTAACTTGGAGATAGAATGTAGAGAATTATGGGCCAACCTTACTAGATTTTCTAATCTTAATGTTAGTGATGTTCCTTGGTTAATTATGGGGGATTTCAATGAAATACATAATACAAGTGAACGCATTGGCCCTAATGTTAGATGGACACAAGGAATGGAAGATTTGAATGAAATGATTGAGACAATAGCATTGATTGAACCTCCTTATTTTGGTCCATCATTCACATGGACAAATAAAGGTTCAGGAACTGGTCGTAGAACAAGTAAAATTGTCTTACTAATGGAGAATGGATTCTTAAATTTGAAAACTTTGCTATTGAATTTTTACTCCCTAATGTATCAGATCACTCTCCATGTCTTGTTAAGTTTGGTAATGCCACACGCAGGAAGAATTCTTCATTCAGGTTCTTTAATTTTTGGGTTGATTGCTCAGATTTCATGGATATAGTTAGCTCAATATGGCAACAAGAAATAGTAGGTTCAAAAATGTTTCAAGTGGTGCAAAAACTAAAAGCTCTGAAACTTCCTCTCAAGAAGTTAAATGCAACTCAGTTTGGTGACCTACATCAGAAGATAAAGGATGCTAGAGACAATTTACAACAAGTGCAACACAGATTAGAACTTAACTCTCATTGTCCTGATACTCGTTCTGAGGAAAAGATTCAACTAGAGTTACTACTTGCAATGAGTAAACATGAAGAAATTTTACTCAAACAAAAATCCAGAAACTTATGGTTGAAAGAAGGGGATAATAATAGTAAGATTTTCTTTGCATCATTAATGCGGAGGAGAGCGCAAAATAGGATTAATAAGCTAGTATTGGAAGATGGCTCAGTAATCACAGAAGAAGACGACTTGAGAACTGCTATTATTTCATATTATCAGTCTATTCTTGGTCAATCTAGAAATATCTTCACCAACTTTGAGAGGTACGCTTCTCTATTTCATGATGATGTAAGTGCACTTCTTAATACCATAAGGTTTGAGCGTTCAGATGTTATTAAAGCTCTTTGGGGAATTCATGATTTTAAATCCCCTGGTCCAGATGGATATAATAGCTTATTTTATAAAAGAGCTTAGCCTATCATTGGAAGAGATATAGAGGATGCTGTACTAGAATTTTTCTCCTCTAGGAAGCTATTGAAGGCTATAAACTCTACATTGTTATCATTAGTTCCTAAGGTCCCCAATCCTTGTTGCAATAAAGACTACAGACCAATAGCATGTTGCAATGTTCTCTACAAAATTATTTCCAAGATGTTGGTTGAAAAACTGAGTGTTATTCACCCTGTAGTGGTAAGCCACAACCAAACTACTTTCATCAAGGGACGTCAAATTTCTGAGAATATTCTACTTTGCCAAGAACTACTTCACAATTATCACAAGGGTGATAAAGGTAAACGGGTGGCTATAAAAATTGATCTCATGAAAGCATATGATATGGTCAAATGGGAAGCAATATTAGGAGTCTTGAAAGCTATTAATACTCCTTAGAATCTAATTGATCTTGTTGGTGAGTGTATTACCACACCAAGATTTTCAATAAATTTCACTGGAGAGCATGCAGGTTATTTTGAAGGTACCAATGGACTGAGACAAGGGGATCCATTATCCCCATATTTATTTGTATTGGTTATGGAGATACTAAATAGAATTATTATTGCAAAGACCTCCACATAAACTTTTAAGTTCCATTGGCGATGCAAGCCTGGGAAAATCACTCATTTGTGTTTTGCTGATGATTTGTTCCTTTTCTCTCATGGTGATATAGCTTCAGTGCTTTGTCTTATAGAAGCTTTGGAGGAATTTCCTGAACTCACAGGTTTACATTACAACCCTAGTAAATGCCAAATATTTTTCTCAGGGTTATCAGAGCAAGAGCAACTTCTTATTCTAGATCATTCACCTTTCCCGATGGGTACACTCCCTATTCGATATCTTGGAGTTCCTTTGATTACAAAAAGACTTACTCATGCTGATTGCAAGGGTTTGACAGATAAGATATTTGGTAGAATAGATGGTTGGGGAATGAAACATATTAGCTATGCAGGAAGGTTACAGTTGGCAAAATAAGTCCTGATTTTCACATGTACATTTTGGATGCAAGTTTTCTTATTGCCAAAACAAACAATTTATGAGATTGAGAAAAAGATCAGGAACTTTCTTTGGGCAGGTAATGCAGATATACGACGCTCTCATAAAGTAGTGTGGCAAATAGTTTGTTCACCCAAGAAGGAAGGAGGATTGGGATTACCAAATCTTAAACTTTGGAATAAAGTCCTTTTAGGACGTATGCTTTGGAACCTTATAAATCTTCTAGATGCTTCTCTATGGAGTAAATGGATCCACAGTACCAAATGTAAACGAACTTCAGTAATGCAGCTTGATATCAAAGGTTCCATGGCATGGAGTTGGAGAGGTCTTCTCAAATTAAGGCCTGCACTTACCTCGATTCTTACTCGATCTACCTATTGTTGCAAAGAAATTTATGAGCACCTTCGACCAGCAAATGAAAAAGTGAATTGGTATAATCTCATTTGGACTGGTGGCATCAGCAAACATAATTTCATTGGATGGCTAGTGTGTCAAGATCGACTTTCTACAGCAGAAGACATGGTACGATGGCTCCCTTCAATTAACTTATATTGTGATTTTTGTTAATCCCATGTTGAAAACAAGAATCATCTTTTTTTTTAAATGTCCATGGACAATGAGGGTTTGGAAAACTATCTTTGCTCAAAATGGAATTAGACGTGATATTGGAGGATGGAATGAAGAATTGCAATGGATGATTAGAGCAACTAAAGGAAAGGATTTGGTTACCAAACTTCTTAAGCTATCTTTTTTAGCTTGCATTTATTGTATATGGGCAGAACGTAATAGAAGACGATTTCAAAGAAAAAAAAAATTATCTATTGTATCACTATGAAAGATAGACTTACCATAGGAAATGAAGTGTTTATTTGGAGCAATTGAGTGGACCAACAATACAATTTATATCAATCATAACAAAAATTAAAGGAGTTTTCTTTTTCTTTGTTTTCTTTCTAGGTTCACTAACTATATATGAAGGACAATACTAGTTAAAAACAAACAAATTAGTTTTTTAGGATTGAGCCAAAAAAGGAGAAAGTAAGTTAGATGTTCAAAGTTGTAAAAATTAAAAATTTTGTAACAACCTTGTTGAATGTGTTATTTAAAGTTACAATATATTATATCTAAAATTAAAGTAACATATGAAGATTTAGTAGTCAAGGCCTAAAAAGTGCAAATATTATTGTCAAGATCAAGAAAGATGTTAGAAGTAAAATGTCATCGGTTAGAGATGTATAACTTATAAATTACAATAAATATTTCCAAGAGCTCTAGAACTTTTAAATGTTATTTTTGAGCCTAGATAATAGATAATTAATTGAACTATTCTTTTATAAACTTTGCGATAAATGTGAAATACATGACATTAGCAAAAAGAAAAAAAGTAATATCTTCTAGAATTCCTATTTTCTCAGTGGATTATTCTTCTTTGCATTTTTTCTTTATAGAAATTGAGTTTGGTTCTAGAACTTTTACCATTTAATGAGTGTCTACATAGGGATTTTAATTAAGTACGGTAAATACGATTAACCTTAAAATGACTAAACTTGGCCAGGCAAGCAAAATCTTGTATACATGTGTACCGTCTTTAAAAGACAAAAGATTGTCAATACTGTAAATTCCTCCGCAGCTCAGGGGGGGCGCGTGGGGCCTCCCGACCCATAGATGGTTGAACCTCGTCGAGTTCGAGAAACGCCCCCTCTCCCTCTGACCAATCGGAAAAAACAAAAGAAACAAAAGATCAACGCTTCTAGAAAATGCTTCTTATTGGTTTTTAAGTTTCTGTTAGATGAAAGGACAGACGACAAAGGGTGCCGTCTAGAAAACCGGAACCGTCCAGCTCATTGATTGTATGCGAAACAGCGGCGGAGTAAGGACCGTGCTTTCCTTTGTGAATCACCAAAAATGCGTGGTGGGAAAGTCAGGTAGGAATCAAGCACCTGTTGTCCAAAAAAATCAACCATCGTACGCATTCTTAATGAAGATCTTGAATGCTAATTTTTTTTGTATGTAGGACTCTGAAATTAAGTGTAAAATCGAAACATCTGCATGAAATGTCAACCTATGTAACTTGAGTTTTTCTCGATTATGGGATAGGCAGCACCCCGGGTGACTATAAATAGCGCCACTGAGAACCAGGGATTGCAAGCGAGCTAAGATCATCATACAACCATTTCAAAAGACTAAAGTAATTCGTGATATTTTTAGTACGGCTGCTGATTATTTGAGTGATATGGGTCTCGTAGATAATCGTGGTAAAGATGGTAAATGGTCTCTTCAAGGCGCGACAGCTCTTGTCACTGGTGGAACAAAAGGAATCGGGTATTGTCTCTCTGCTTTCTCTTCTACTCAGTTTTATAATCGGATTCATAGATATGAATAAAGTTTGAGCTCGTGTGCTACGAGCACATCAGATAACTTCACCATCGGAATTTTCATTGGTTATCTGACTTCTGGTTGGGTCATCTCTGTGCCAACATTCTTCTTCATACGTATTTGTTCTGATAATAAGACCTATTCATTGTGTCTTCCACAGGTATGCGATTGTGGAGGAATTGGCTGGGTTCGGGGTGACGGTGTACACGTGCTCTCGGAATGAAGCTGATCTTAATAAGTGTTTGCGTGAATGGGAGTCGAAGGGCTTCCGAGTCTCCGGCTCCGTCTGTGACTTGACATCTCGGGCCCAACGAGAGAAGCTTATGAACACAGTTTCCGACAAATTTCACGGCAAACTAAATATGCTTGTAAGTTTTTGATCTCTTTACAGTTAAAAAAAAAAAAAAAATGGTCCTGTTTATGCCTCCTTGGTTTTGTCGTGTCCAAAAGGCTTTACTCATTGCGCACTAAGGTTTTGTTCCGCCATGCTGATTGGTGCCAGATAAACAATGTCGGAACCAACATTAAGAAACCCACCTTGGAGACGACAGCTGAGGATTTCTCATTCGTGATGGCTACCAACTTTGAATCTGCTTACCACCTTTGCCAACTCGCACACCCTCTTCTGAAGGCTTCAGGCGGAGGAAGCATCGTTCTCCTATCTTCCGTGGCAGGGCTGAGGGCAATGGGGTGTGGATCTGTTTACGAAGCCACTAAAGGTTATTTGCACACGCAATATCATTTTCCTTGGCGGGCTATGTGTCGTTCATCTATGTTGTTGCCTGAATTTTTGAACTGTAAATTGCGTTGTTTATACAGGAGCAATGAACCAACTTACCCGAAGTTTGGCACGTGAGTGGGCACAAGACAACATCAGGACCAACTCCGTTGCTCCTGGGGCAACCAGAACAGCTTTAATTGAGGATGTAATGTTCTTCTACGATGCTTTTCTATTTGGTCTGTTCATTAATGACGATAAGAAATTAATCATTGATTTTACATGTTATTGCTGTTGTAGGTGATGGAAAGCAAAGCTTTAGAAGGCATATATTCTCAGACTCCCCTCCGGCGGCTCGGTGAACCAGAGGAGATGTCATCTTTGGTAGCATTTCTATGCTTACCTGCAGCCTCTTACATAACTGGACAAACAATCTACGTTGATGGAGGAATGACAGTAAATGGATTCCCGACCGATCACTGATGCGGTTACAGCGTTATAATAAATTGAAGCTTCTGGATTGGGCATTGTCTTTGAAATAAATGAAGGAAGTTGCAATTGAGTCTTTTTTGTTTTGGTATTGCTCTTATGTTTTGTGTCCGCTTATAGTGACTTTGTGTACCAATCTTGTAGCAAGATTTAGCTCTATGAATTTATCTTTGTTGTTCAACCGATGGAAGTGGTCGTTCATTGTTTTTCTATGTCAGCTAAAAGTTCTGATTGGACCTCTTGTGCTGTTCGATAGACAACAGACTATGGATAAACTTTTGCATTTTATTTATGAGTGAACTACCTCAAGACAAACCAATTTTATCATAAAGCTAAGTCATGCCCAATTAGTTAAAAAGACTATTTTCACAAATCACGTCATAAAAAAGCCGTGCATTGTTTTCAAAGACATTCAAATAAAGACTTTTATCGTAAAGAGAAAAGTAAGAAGATCCTAAAGTAAAGTTTCTTGGAAAAATTCGCTCTCAAGCAATACTAAAATCACCAAAATCACTTAGCAAATCATAAAACACAGAAATCTTCTTATGAACAGAAAAGCATACAGGTTCTTAGTTCCATGAGCTTGATGTATGGCCGATTTTCAACTCTATTGATGAGGCAGCCCCAAACACGGTGAAGAATCAAGTGATTTTAGTGAGTTTTAGCTTGTTGTTCATTGGATGTTAAAACATGGATGAAAAACGTGTTTTGTGGAAAGAACAGACTTAGCTTTTATGCCCTTTGCAAGACCAAGTTATGTTGCTGCCCTTAATGGGCCAAAATACTCACAGCAAGCCCAAATCCGTAAACTCCCATCACTTGATTCCCTTTAAATCTTGACATGGTTTATATGTGCATGAGTGAGAATTAGAAAAGGAACCTAACTATACTACTTGCGCGCTATACAATAGGTTTGACTTATCATAGTTATATTAGATAAGTATTAGTTCACACTAATACATCCATATCTAATAATAAAAAACATGCATTTACTTTATTAGACTAGTAGAAAGTTACACTAATATATCCCAATATGAGAATTTCTTGATATTCATTAATATAATTTCACAAATAATGAGTCTATGAAAATAAACTAAAAAAGTTATCTAAATATTAATCTTTCTGATAGAGTCCCAAAGTCTATAGATTTCTTGTATTATAGAGAATGTCATTTGGGAGTCACCGAAGTGGAAATCGCTAATCAAGTAGATTTTTTATGAATAAAGAAAACAAAAAGAAACGATTGATTTTATGTGGTTTCGTAAGGCAACAGTTTCTCTCTCTGTGTCCTGCATTGAAAGAAGAGTTGAAGTCCAAACCACTAGGGTCAGGATTCCACCTTCAAGTTGGCCAGTAGTCTGGTTGATAACCGACCAATTGACCGATGCTCTCTCTCTGTGGCGTGCATTGAAAGAAGAGTTGAAGTCCAAACCACTAGGGTCAGGATTCCACCTTCAAGCTGGCCAGTAGTCTGGTTGATAACCGACTAATTGACCGATGACTTCCAGGCCCTATAATCTCTACCACACGAATGGCAGTCTCTTCCTTCTTTTGTCCTTCACGGCACTTTAACCCGCATGACGCGAGTCAGAAGCCCTGTTTGCCGAAGATTGTACTCTCTAGTCGCGGCGGGGTTAGACTGCCATGCTTGTTAGCCTTTAGGATAACGTATGTCAAAACGGTCCAGAACGTATGTCAAAACGGGATGGGTGAAAGAAAGTGCGTTGCTTTTCTTCCTCACGAATCAGAATAATTCCCAACTTCAATCAATTACTTGCACGTGTTAAAGACGTTGTAGAAAAGGTCCTTGAACTATCAAATTATTCATATGCAATTGTGTCAAACTGAGAGACACGACTGTGGAACTTTGAAGCTTCAAACCCTACATGATATAGCCATTCTTTGTACCGACGTGGGAAGGATGAACCCGCCAAACTATAAATAGCTCCATCGACCACACAGGCCACAACGGAGCAGAGATTACCGTGTAGTATTTGTTAGTGATCATTGTACTGACGCCTTCTCATTAATATTGTATCATATCCAAAGAACTGTCCTCTCTTCTGCTACAGAACTGCCTTGAATAGGCCGTGGATCTGTTTGCGAAGCCAACAAAGGTAGTTTTCTCATTCACTATCACTTTCATTGGCAGCTTATGGGTTGTATATTTAAGTTGGTGCCTGATTTTGTGGGTGGAAATTGTCTTGTTTTACGCAGGATAGATGAACGAACTTCCCAGAAGTTTGGCGAGTGAGCACAATATAAGGACCAACTCCGCTGCTCTTGGGGCGGCAAGAACAGCTTTAATTGAGGATGAAACGTTCTTTTACAATGCTTGTCTATTTGGCTTGTTGATGAGTCAGGTGCAACTGGATATCCCGTACAAATTTATTTGGAAACACTGCAAAAGGCGAGGGAGCTTCACTTTATTATACGTTATATATCCTATGGTTCCCCCAGTCGCCGAAGACGAGTCCGTGAATATATAGGTTTCAAAGCTTCGCTTTCCATTGCGTATATCAGAAATAGGACTTGACGTTAAGGATTGTTGATCTTTGGTACCATTTCTATGCCTACATGCAGCCTCTTACATAACTGGACAACCAATCTACGCAAATGGGGGCATGATATTGAACGGATTCCCTGCGAATCCGTAATTGGAATATAACGTATAATAAAGTGAAGCTTCCCACTCATTTGTAGTGTTTCTAAATAAATGAATGAAATTTCATTGACTACCAGAGGCACTTGAGGTCCTTTTTTTTTTTCTTTTTCTCTCTCTTTTTGGTAGGTGCGTTTGTATTGTTTGCCTTTTTTTAAAGACCTTACTAAAGCTTATGTGAGTCATAATCATTTATCGTTTTGGAGCTGGTGTTTGATACATTTGCTAAAGATTTTGTAAGTCCCTCCGTGAATCATATTATTGATCACTACAAAATTAGTTTGACGTAATTTATAACAAATAAAATAAGCAATTTTTAAGTTGAGCTGAAAGGATATTTTGCACAAGTGTCAATGCTACAAATGCAACCATATCATTGTAGATGTTTTCAAAATAAAGTTATGGAAATATCAATTTTATTGCCTAGAATTAGGAAAATAGTATTTAAGAGAACATCTTTATTTAGGAACATTAAACCCTCTTAAGCAAATATTTTGTTGTGTCATACCTAGAGAATTTCAAATTTGATTTTCTCTTAGATGAATTGTAATGTTGGGGTATGTTCTTAAACTTTTATATTCTCTTATTTTTCGATGAATAAACTCACATATTCATAAAAAAAAATGCAACCATATCACAAAATTAATGAGGTGTGTTTAGAAACGTTGGTGTTTGAAAGGAAAACCTTTTGGAATTGAGATAAAAGAGTTCAAGAGACAACTTTTGACAACGTCGTCAAGATACCTTGGTTCTTTCGGAACTAGGGCAGCTTTGGACTAAAGAGATCGCAGATTTGAGAAGGTAAAATCTTTCATCTCCCTTTGTCTACCAGGAAAAAAAAAAAAAAATCTCAACGAGGCTAATATACTCCCATAAGTTATAATGCCATGTCAAGTTTCAGCCTCAGATCTATAAATTTATGCTAACAATGGAGTGAAGAAATGAATTGTCTCTTAGGACATCACAGCACAGTTCACTAGCCAAAACTTAAGAAATTTAATAAAGCTACTATTTCCAAAGAAAACCAGTATTGTGGTGGGAATACTTATCGTAGTCTCCCATGTACTTTGTGAATTTATTACCTCACTTAAACTTTAGAAGAAATCCTAATCTCATTTTTTCCATCCAAGCAATTTAACAAACAAGATTTGTTTCTTTTTTCCTCTCAATTACCTAGGTAAATAAAACTATAGCTCATGAAGGCTCAACATTAAAGCACACCCACCCACCCTCACAAATATATTTGTACCTATTTATACATGTGCGTACGCACTTGTATAAATAGGTACATATATATATATTCAAATATTGTGCGTGTATCTTACATGAAAGAAAACCATTTTCTTCCACCATGTTCCACATACCTAACATGGATCCCAAAATCTCCAACCCTAGTAAGGTATCCAATGATAGGCCAAGTTTGTGTTGCAATTTATTATGCAAATGTGTGTCAAAACTCTTATATAATAAGTTCTAAAACATCACATTCAAATATCAATCCATTTTGTTCAAGAAAGATCCCACATGCTCATAGTCTAAGAGCTTTAATAACACAAAGACAAGTGTACTCCCAAATTTGCTTTAGAACTTGATGTTACAAAGGCATATGACTTATTATAATAGGACTTTCTTCAAATTGTAATAAAGCTAATAAGACTTTTACTAGATTTTGCAAAAAGAGTGGCAATTTATGTCAAGATAGCTAAATTTTTTTATGAATACCATTGGTTGAGAGTTTAGACAAGAAGACTTACTACCTCCATATGTATTTGTCAAGATAATTAGATTATTATGTTGCTTAACAATTTTGATAGGTATTGCAAGGTTCAAATACCGAGATGCTTAAATGATGGTGTATACACTTTAATTTCACCAATGACTTATTGTTCAAATTATATTCTCTCTTGGATGACTATGAGTTTTCTAGGACTTACTAGTAGTAGAATTAGAAAGCAAGACACATGTACCTCTAATATTCTAAGAGATGTAAAGGTTTTAGCATTTAATGAGAAATCAAAAGATAAAGTTACTTACTGTAAGACGTTTTCATAGCTCAAAATCACAAGTTGTATCAACTTCATACTTATGTCTAAAAATATGAGAGAAGATAAATTGATGTGAATGTTATCTATGGAAGTTTTCAATCAACTCTACTTGAAAAGATATAATTTGCAAGTACCTAGAGTCAATTGCTATGCAATTAAGCGATTTAAGTATACAATACCTTAACAATCAATTATAATATTGCGGCCAATTCTAAACTAACTAGTTACAAAAGATAGACTCTACTTTCTTGAAGTCAATGATAGACATATTTAAATATTTTTGCAATAATGTATTTTGGTGCCAATGTGAGCTATAAGGAAGAGGCTAATGCTAATAGATTTTGATAAAAAAATTTATAACTCAGAAATATACTGTAATTATGTGATTTATTCGTTCTTGAAATAGGGCTTAGTTATTTAACTTTATGACCTAAGAACTTAGTATGATCATTCTAGCAAACTGTGATGAAAAGTGAAATTAAACTAAATGAGAGGGGACAAAAAGTCTATGAGAGTAATACCATTGCCAAAAGCTATTTTGAGTGAAAGATAGTAGAGAATAAATTGAGTAGGCAAGACTTGTATAGAAATGAGAAATGCATAAACACAGTTTATCTATTGTATACTATGAAAGATGGACTTACTATAGCAAATGAAGTATCTATTTGGAACAATTTAGTGGGCCAATAATACAATTTCTGTCAACCATAACAAGAACTAAGAGATTTTTTTTAATTATTATTCTGGGTTCACTAACTATAAATGAAGGAAAATACTAGTTAATGAACAAACTATTTTGAAGCATTGAGCAAGAAGGAGAAAGTAAATTGGATGATCAAAGTCATAAAAAGCAAAAATTTTATAACAATCCTATTGAATGTGTACCTAGAATGAAAAGTAATGGGAGAAGATTTAGTAATAAATGCTTAAAAAGTGCAACTATTGTTACCAAAATCAAGAAGGGTATTAGAAATAAAATCTCATCAATTATAGATGTAAGACTTATAAATTGCAATAAGTATTTGTAATAACTTTAGAACTTTTAAATTTTATTTTTAAGCCTAAGTAATAGATAATCAATTGAACTATTTTCTACTATAAAATTTGTGACAAATGTAAAAATACATGACATTAGCAAAAAGAAAAAAAAAAGTGATATCCTCTAGACTTTCTTTTTTCTTTGTGGTTTATTCTTCTTTGCATTTTTTCTTCATAGAAATTGAGTTTGGTTCTATAAATTTTACTATTTAATGAGTGTCTACATAAAGATTTTAGTTAATTACAGTAAATGCGACTAAACTTGGTCAGGGAAGCAAAATCCTCTGTACATGTCTCCCGTCTTTAAAAGACAAAAGATTGTCAATACTGTCAATTCCCCCGCAGCTCACGTGGAGCTCGGGGGCCTCACGATCCGTTGAACGCCGAACCTCGTCGGTTTCGAGACACGGCCCCTCCACCTTTTACCAATTGAAAAATAAAAAAATAAAAACAAAAGATGAAAGAGCTTCTAGATGAATGAACAGTGAACGAAGGAGGCCCCTAGAAACCGTCCAATCTCTATTGATGCGTCCAAAATTTACTTGTTTTCTTTCTTTTTCCATTGATCGTGTGTGAAACAATGGAGTAAGGAAGGTGCTGTCTTTTGCTAACCACTTAAAACACATGATGGAAAAATCAGGTGGAAGTCAAAGTACCTGTTGTGCAAAGACATCAACCATCGTACGGAATCTTAATGAAGAGCTTGAATATTAAATTGTTCGTATGCAGGACTTTGAAGTTAAGTGTAAAACCGAAACATCTGGATGCATGGAACGTCAAGCTCCGTAACTGGTTTTTTGTCGACTGTGGGACCGGCGGTGCCTCGTGGAACTATAAATAGCTCCTCCGAGAACCAGGGATAGCAAGCGCTCTAAGATCATCTTACAGCCATTTCAAAAGACTAAGGTAATTCGTAATAGTTTTAGTACGTCTGTTGATCATTTGAGTGATATGGGTTTCGTAGATAATCATGGTAAAGATGGTAAATGGTCTCTTCAAGGCGCGACGGCTCTTGTCACTGGTGGAACCAAAGGAATCGGGTATTGTCTCTCTGCTCTCTCTTTTACTCATTTTTATAATCGGATTCATGGATATATGAATAAAGTTTGAGCTCATGTGAATCCAGTGCATCAGACGACCCCACCGGTGGAACTTTCACCGGTCATCTGACTTCTATTTGGGCCATCTTTGTGCCATCATTCTTCTTCATACATATTTGTTCCGCTGACATGACCTATTCATTTTGTCTTTTACAGGTATGCGATTGTGGAGGAGTTGGCTGGGTTTGGGGTGACGGTGCACACATGCTCTCGGAATGAGGCTGACCTTAATAAGTGTCTGCGTGAATGGGAGTCGAAGGGCTTCCATGTCACTGGCTCTGTCTGTGACTTAACATCTCGGGCCCAACGAGAGAAGCTTGTGAATACAGTTTCCGATAAATTTCACGGCAAACTAAATATGCTTGTAAGTTTTTGATCTCTTCACAGTTAAGAAAAAAAAAAATGGTTCTATTTATGCCTCCTCGTTACAGTTTTGTCATGTCCAAAAAGCTTTACTCGTAAGGAAAGCACCTTCCTCCTAAGCTTCACTAAATATGCTTGTATGCTTTTAATCTGATTCACAGATAACGAAAACAAGGGTCCTCTTTATGCCTCCTCGTTAATACTTTGTTTTGTCAATAAAGCTATTATTTGTTACGGACTAATGTTGTTCCGCCATACTGATTGGTATCAGATAAACAATGTCGGAACCAACGTTAAGAAACCAACCTTGGAGACGACAGCTGAGGATTTCTCATTCGTCATGGCTACCAATTTCGAGTCCGCTTACCACCTTTGCCAACTCGCACATCCTCTTCTGAAGGCTTCAGGAGGAGGAAGCATTGTTCTCCTATCTTCTGTTGCAGGACTGCAGTCAATAGGATGTGGATCCGTTTACGAAGCTACTAAAGGTGATATACGAAAGGCCATATTATTTTCCTTTGCAGCCTATGGGCTTATGTTCATGTTGTTGCTTGAATTTTATGGGTGCAAAAATTACTTATGCAGGAGCAATGAACCAACTTACCAGAAGCTTGGCACGTGAGTGGGCACAAGACAACATCAGGACCAACTCCGTCGCCCCAGGGGCGACAAGGACTGCTTTAATTGAGGATGTAATATTCTTTTACAATGCTTGTCTATTTGACTTGGTGATTAGTAAAGAGCATTAGGAAAATCGTAGACTATTGACGTTCTTGTAGTGATGACAAGAAATTAATCATTGGTTCTACCTATTATTGCGGTTGTAGGTGATGGAAAGCGATGCTTTAGAAGGAATATATTCTCAGACTCCCCTCCGGCGGCTCGGTGAACCAGAGGAGATGTCGCCTTTGGTAGCATTTCTATGCCTACCAGCAGCCTCTTACATAACTGGACAAACAATCTACGTAGATGGAGGGATGACAGCAAATGGATTCCCAACAGACCGCTAACGTGGATACAACGTTATAACAAAGCTCCCCAGTTAGGGATTGTGTTCGAAATAAATGATGGAAACCTTCTAGATTTCCAAAGGCTACTGAGTGTTTTTTATTTATTTTTTATTTGTTGGTGCTCCCATGTTTTTGTCGATTTAAAGAGGCTTTGTGTACCAATCTTATGACAAGGTTCAATAAAAGTGTATGAATAATAATGTTTCTTTACCATTCAACCAATGGGAGTGCTTGTTGATCTTTCTATATCAGCTAAAGATTCTGATTGGCCCTCTTGTGTTGTTTAATAGACAACAGATTCTGGTGCTTGATATCTTTAGTAAAGCTAGTGTTGATAAAAGAAAATGAACTTTTGCCTTTCCTTTATCACAGTGATAGCTTTCAGGGAATTGCTAAAAAGAACCATTCAAATATTGAGAAAAATTTTATGATTCCAAATCTTCAAAGATTTACTCAATAAACTTATGAAATAATAAGGAACCTAGAAACAATATGAGTTCTGAATGAATAATTTTGAAGTTATCAATAGGCTTGTAAGAGATATATTTCATTGTGTTAAAAAAAGTTTCAAAATTTCTGAAAACCTATTTATTTAGCATGCTTAGAAGCTTGAGGAAACTATTTTTAACATAATATAATGTTATTTAAGGTTTTTTCATAGGGGTATTGTCCATAACTATCTTGTGTTGATATATCTTATATACAAATTCTTTACTTAGAATGAAAAACTTGCCTACCAAAGAAAAAGGTTTTGAGTAGAATAGAAAACCATCCCTAGTTTTATTGTTTTCTATTTTTCATGAATTTAAAAACCATTTTCAGAAAATTTTAATGGAGTATGCTGATTTGAAAAAGTAAAGAGACAAGATGAACAAGATCAAATAATAAAGTTAACCAACTATCACTCTTCTAGATAGGATTCCACAGTTTATAAGATTTCATAATCATAGCGAATATTTTTTCAAAGTCACTGAATTGGAAATTACGAATCAAATAACTTCCTATATACTCACAGAATTTAAAAGAAGATAGTCTTTACGTGGTCTCAAATGGCCGGTATTTTATAGAAGAAGCTGATCTAAATCGTAGACAATCGCGACTAATTAAGTAATAAGGTCAGTGTTATTTTATTTTTAAAATTATCTCCTAAACATCATCGGATACTAAAGGTAACATCTTCTTTCTTTTCTGGCCAACACCGAAGCCTGAGTTGGAGTCCAACTCCTTTATGTCAACCTTCAACCTTCCACCTGGCTGGTAGTCTCGTTTGTTTATTCTAACGTAATGTCAAACATCTCAGTTGGTCGGCCTAGATTGCTTTTTCTAGTCAAGGTGGGGTTAGACAGCTGTGGTCCAATTGGGTTCCCCTTGACCACCGGCGAGGCACATAGGCGGCGCGGTGTTCTTTGATACAGCCACATCCAAGAATGGTCCACCAAAGAATTAGAAAATGCACGTCTTTGAAGAATACGGATGACTGATACCGGATTTTCCAGAGCAGCCCAGATGATGATAACTAAAGTTTAATTAACAAACGAATTTAGTCCGCCATAGACTAGAAATTCTATGAGAGCAGCATCTGCTGGAAATTTTATTTTTCTCCAGAACTTTTAAAATTCAAAGAGATACATAATATTGCAGTAATTTCCAATGGGAGCAACATCTTCTAAAGACGTCGGCTTTTCACTTTTCCAGAGAGAAGAATCCAAAGGGTTCTAGAAAGATGTTACAGAGTGGAAGTCTTCCCAACTTGTATGAAAAACTGGCACAGGAGAAAGAAAAATATGGCGCAGCTACGGACCTTTTGTAGGAAGGATCAAAAATCGCACCAAGTTCTTAGAATGACCTTGAATTATTAAATTATTAACATGCAGGAGTGTCAAATGAGATTCAAGACTCTGAAACTTCAAATTTTCCAACCCTACGTAATATAGGCAATCTTGGTTCCGACATGGGGAGGGTGGCCCGGCCAAGCTATAAATAGCCCCACCGAGCACCAGAGGTTGCAGGAGAGCAGATATACTATGTAACCTTTTGAAAGACAAACGGTTACTGAAAGTAGTAGTTCTGAGAGTATGTTGTCTGCCCTTCCATACGCAGTTTTCTCATTCACGAGTTTTTTCAGGGGCAGCTTATGGGTTGTTTATTTATGTTGATGTCTGAATTTATGGGCGGAAATTGTCTTGTTTTGCGCAGGAGAAGTGAACCAACTTACCAGAAGTTTGTCAAGTGAGTGGATGCAAGAAGATATGAGGATCAACTCCGTTGCTCCTGGGACGGCAAGAGCAGCTTTGATTGAGGATGTAATGTTCTTTTACTATGCTTTTCTATTTGGCTAGTAGATTAGTCAAGTGCAACTGGGAACCACGTACAACATTTATTTGGAAACACTGCAATTGGGTTGGGAGCTTCACTTTATTATACGTTGTATCTCCTCTGCTTTCCCGAGCTTCTAAGGTGGAGTATGCGAATATACAGCTTTGGCTTTCCATTGCCTCTGTCAGAAACAGCACTTAACAACAAGGATTAATCTTTTGTACCATTCTTATGCCTCCCTGCAGCCTCATGCTGCATGATAGTGAAGGATTCCCCGCCAATCACTAGTGGAGATATAACGTATAATAAAGTGAAGCTTCCTACACATTCGCAATGTTTCGAAATAAATGAAGAAAATTTTATTGTTTCCAGTTGCTCTCAAGCGTTTTTTTTCCTCTTCTTTTTCTTGTTTCTTTCTTGTGTTGTTTGTTTTTTATAGAAGTCCTTACTAAAGACTATGCGATGGATTATTAGTTATTGTTGTAGCTGGTGTTTCATACTTTATCTAAAGGTAATTTTACTCCTTTCATGAATCATATCATTAATAACTAAAAACTAATTTCACATTTGTTGTAAATTAAGTAAGAAACTTTTAAGTTGTGCCAATACGTATTTTATACGGAATGTCAAAGCTACGAATACAATCATATCGCACAATCAATCAATTGAGTATTGAAATGCTAAGTTTGTATGAAAAATCTTTTGAAACTAAAATATAAAAAATCATTAGACAACCGTATGCAAGGCTAATATATTCTTCTAGGTTATAATGCCTTGTCAAGTTGTTTCCTAAGACTGTGGATTTATGCTAATAATGGAGACAAGAAAAAAAAATATCTCTTAGAAATTCATACGACGATCTATCAAATTTATTCTTTGTCAACAAACTCTAGCTCAATTGGGAGAAAAAATGTTATTTAAGATCTTTTGATCCCAAGTTTGACACCAAATGTATGAGTTAAGTGTCTTTATTTTATTTTTTTGAAAAAATGACACTCTTCCCTCAATGACCAAATCAGCCAGTGGAGTTGACAAGTTCTTTCGAATAGTTTTGAAGTCTGTTGGTCCATAGACCAAATCGAGGGGTGATTTCTAGGCTTTTTAATTTCTACATGTTATGGGTTGTTGCCACCAATTGGGTTAATGGCCTATGCAATGGCTCATCCTCAAGGAATAGGGAATAAAGAATTCTCCCCATGCGACTTGAAAGCATAAGAAAACATATGAATGACAAGTCCAAACTTAGAAACACTCACTAGAAATTAATATTCATTTGGAGAATTGGTCAACTATACAAGGTCCCTAAATAAATCACATAAAAGGTAGAATCAGTAACTAAGTAGTTACCATGTGCGATGCAAATAGGATAGTTCTTCCTACTTTACAACATATTGTTTTACAAAAACTTTTCTTTGAGCCCAACTTTGAGGCATCACTATCATCAACAACTATAGGGCACATTTCACAGTCCAATATCTTTTCAATATCATTTAAAGGGTTGAGCTACAAAGATACCATAATTTCACTATAAGAAATTACCAAACATAGACCTTCCGCAATTCATTGACTGAAATAATAATCATTCCAAATAAAGAATCATACACATTCAAGGCATCTCCAGTTTCTTGGAAAAGGAGCTTTTAGTGGTGGAAGCAATACACTTGGGATGGTAAGCATAAGCACATGTCTCGCAGTAGTGATGATTCTCACATTCTCTACACGCTTGAGTCCGGGACCCAACCTAAAGGCATTTAGGGGCCTCTATCGATGGTGGTGGTAGAAGGAGTCGGTGAGCGAACTCGCTGTGCGATGGGCCAAGGATAGTTGGTTAACCATTAAGCAGTGGTGGCTGGTCGAGAAGGCCTCAACCCTAGGGAATGAGTTGGGATTCGTGACCTAACTTGGGTAGATATGGAGGAAAGGGGGGCAGACAAACTTCACTAGCTAGCAAATCGGTCCAACCGAGGTCTAGAGGGCCTCAGTGACCGGAAACCCCGATGCAAAGATACCATAATTTCACCATCAGAGATCACCAAACATAGACCTTATACAATTCATTGACTGAAATAATAATCATTCTAGATAGAAAATCATGCACATTCAAGGCATCTCTAATTTCCTGGAAAATGAGCTTTTAATGGTGGAAGCAAACACTTGGAATGGTAAGCGTAAGCACGTCTTGCAGCAATGAAGATTCCCACATTCTCCACACCCTTGAGTGTGGGACCCAACCATAAAGGCATCTAGAGGCCTCTACTGATGTTGGTGGCAGAGGGAGTTGGAGAGCAAACTTGTCTGTTTAGTGGGCCAAGGATAGTTGGTCAAACATCAGGCGATGGTGGCTGGTTGAGAAGGCCTTGACCCTAGGGAAGGAGCTGAGATTCGCGACCTAACTTGGGCAGATATGGAGGAAAGGGGGGTAGATGAACTTCACTAGCTAGCAAATCGGTCCAACCGAGGTCTGGAGGGCCTCAATGACCGAAAACCCCAATACAAAGATACTATAATTTCACCATCAGAGATCACCAAACATAGACCTTTCGCAATTCATTGACTGAAATAATAATCATTCTAAATAAAGAATCATACACAGTCATGGCATCTCCAATTTCCTAGAAGAGAAGCATTTAGTGGTGAAGCAAACACTTGGGATGGTAAGTGTAAGCACATGTCTTGTAGCAGCGAAGATTCTCCCATTCTCCACATGCTTGAGTGCAGGACCTGACCTAAAGGCATTTGGGGGGTCTCTACCGATGGTGGTGGTAGAGGGAGTTGGTGAGCGGGCTCGTTGTATAATGGGCCAAGGATAGTTGGTCAAACATCAGGCGAAGGCAATTGGTCGAGAAGGCCTTGACCTTGGGAAAGGAGCTAGGATCTGTGATCTAACTTGGGCAGATATGGAGGAAAATGGGGCAAATGGAATTTGCCAACTAGCAGATCGGTCTAATCGTGGTCTAAGGGGCTTCAATGACCGAAAACCCCAATGCAAAGATACCATAATTTCACCATCAGAGATCACCAAACATAGACCTTTCGCAACTTATTGACTGAAATAATAATCATTCTAGATAGAGAATCATACTCATTCAAGGCATCTCCAGTTTCTTAAAAGAAGAGCTTTTAGTGGTGGAAGCAAATACTTGGGATGGTAAGCGTAAGCACATGTCTCGCAACAGTGAAGATTCCCACATTCTCCACATGCTTGAGTGCAGGACCTAACCCAAAGGCATTTGAGGGCCTTTGCCGATGGTGGTGGTAGAAGGAGTCGGTGAGCGGATTCTCTGTGTAATGGGCCAAGGATAGTTGGTCAAACATCAGGCAGCGCTGGCTGGTCGAGAAGGCCTTGACCCTAGGGAAAGGGCTGGGATCCACAACCCAACCTAGGCAGATATGGAGGAAAAGGGGGCGGATAGACTTTGCCAGCCAACAGATCGATCCAACCAGGTTCTGAAGGGCCGCAGTGACCAAAAACCCCAATGCAAAGATACTATAATTTCACCATTAGAGATGAACAAACATAGACCTTCCGCAATTCATTGACTGAAATAATAATCATTCTACATAAAGAATCATACACATTTAGGGCATCTCCAGTCCTTTGGAAGAGGAGCTTTTAGTGGTGGAAGCAAACACTTAGGATGGTAAGCGTAAACACATTTCACATTAGTGAGGATTCCCACATTCTCCACACGCTTAAGTACAGGACTTGACCTAAAGGCATTTAGGGGTGTCTACCGATAGTGGTGGTAGAGGGAGTCGGTAAGCAAACTCGTTGTGTAGTGGGCCAAGGACAATTGGTCTAATATCATGCGATGGCGGCTGGTCGAGAAGGCCTCAACCCTGGGGAAGGAGCTAGGATCTATGACCCAACCTGGGTAGATATGGAGGAAAAGGGGGCAAACAGACTTCACTGATTAGCATATTAATCCAACTGGGGTTTAGTGGGCCTTAGTGATCGGAAACTCCGATGCAAAAATACCATAATTTCAACATCCTAGATCACCAAACATAGACCTTCCGCAATTTATTGATTGAAATAATAACTATTCTAGATGGAGAATCATACACATTCAGGGCATCTCCAATTTCTTGGCAGAGAAGCTTTTAGTAATTGAAGAAAACAATTGGGATGGTAAGTGTAAGCACATGTCTCGCAACAACGAAGATTATGACATTCTCGACATGCTTGAGTGTGGGACTTAACCTAAAGGCATTTGGGGGCCTTTGTTGATGGTGGTGGTAGAGGGAGTCAGTGAGTGGACTCACTGTGCGATGGGCCAAGAACAGTTGGTCAAACATCAGGCGGCGACGGCTGGTCGACCTTGGGGAAGGAGCTGGGATCCGCGACCCAACTTGGGTGGATATAGAGGAAAGGGGGCGGACGGACAAAAAGTGAGCCTATGTTGCTTATCAAGTATACGGCAAAGGAGCCGTTAGATTTCAAAACAACTGAGATCATGTCAGTAGCAGCAACAGAAGAGCTGTTGAAGGAGATGGAAATGTTAGCAGCTACAAAAGAAGCCATTGGAGGAGACGTGTCTCAAAAGAGATTATTGCTTGAAGCTGCATGCTTGGTCATAGGCAAAACAAGTAAGGCAATAAGCACTTGTTTGGATTGGGTCATGCGTACCTTATTTTGTTTGCAAACGAGGTTGCACACCACATGGGCTTTGCAGGTCTAAGTTGCACGTAGCTCTGATTCACAGGCTTAGGTTGGGTAAATAAACCACTCCATTTAAACTAGAGTAAGCATGCCTTAAGAAGGTAATCCCTCTTTAACCTGGATTTTAAACCTTCTTGCACATCATTTAATCTTTCCTGGTAAATAAGGCTATGAAAAGCAAGGCCGAAGGCTATAGACTGTGAGAAGGATTTGCTGCGATAGACATATTTAACCGGGTGTCGAACTCCTAAATCAAGAAAGGGGCGCATCGGTAAAGACATTACAGTTAGCTGTTCCGGACAAGTGGCATCAGTTCTTTGCCTTAGGGCAACCGGTCTTTGATAAAGTTGCACGATTGAAGCAACTAAGCAGGAAATCCCCGCAATCTGATTGAACTAATAGAACCAGGGGCCTATCGCTTTGATTCAAAAGTTGTCATGTGCAGCTAAAGTCTCTAGCATCCTTTCAACTATACGGATTAGTCCTAACAGCGCTTATGTAGCATCTCTGAGAACAACCCATTCTTGAAATGTCTTGCTCTTGCCATTGTGAATGTGCAGTTCCTTCTGATTCAATTGCGACAACAGCTGATTCTCAAGTTCGTACAAAAAAATGTGATGCTTCCTGCTGCTATTGAATCCGCTCTTTCGTAAGAGAAGAGGAGTAGAAGGGGTCATCACCCAAGAAAGCTGTGAGCCAAGGTTATGACTATAAGGGGACAAAGGGTTGGTAGCACGCTTACGGTCTCATTCCAGTCATTCTGGGCAAGACAGTTGGAAGCGAGCCGGTCGGCTTTCTTTCTCCTCTTAGGAAGAAGTAGCTGCTACTGTGATCATATCTGCTGTTCGCATATCCGCTCGTAAAGCCTGTCCCAAGCCGGCCAAGCAGTTGCTTTGAATCTCCTGTGAGGGATGGAATAACATATGAATGAGAGAGTCTTAGTAGTTTCAAGGGAAGAGGCAATGATAATTGTTGAATGCATTAGAGTTCATGCTTGGTAGCAGTTCCTCGGTCGCAAGCCGGTACGTATGCTTTCTAATAAGACCCTTCCTGGCTTAAATGAAAAGAGAGATAAAGATTTTAGAATATGAAAATAAAAGTAATAAAGCGACAGTTTAGTTTCGAGCTATGCGCATACAGAGGAATCGGTATCTTTGTGTGTCCAGCTTAGTGTAGGTTAATTGTTGGAGACCATAGGCTTGAGTGAGGAATCAATGGAGTAGGTTAACCAAGTCTTCACGGCCGCATGACACTAGTCCTAGCAGTTGGTAGCATCACCATCACTAGTGGGTCATGGAGCTTACCGGTTAGAAAACCCATCTTATTCCGGACAAGGAATACCATTCAAATTTGCTCACTCCAAACATGTCAATTGGCCTCGTCGGTGAGTTTTTGGGACATGATGCATATTGATTGGAGATCGATAGCAATGAGATGGTATGGGTCGTGGAGAGGAGAGATAGTGGAGTTGTTTGTAGTGGTCATTAGGGAGGTGAACAAAGATGGCTAGGGTTTGAGAGTAGGGAATTAAGGATAAGGGTAATTTGGTTAATGAAGAAAGGAAAAGCGAAGGTGGCTAAGGTTGATGGGAAAAGAAAAACAATGTAGAAGGTGGCTAAGGTTGACGTGAAATGAAAAGGAAAAGGTGGCTAGGTTTCATGTATAGGAAGGAGGAAAAAGACAAAGTTGAAAAGGATGGGAAAGTGGCGTGACTTATGTGAAGGGAAAAAGGAATAGGAGAAAGAGAAAACTCCTTAGTCTATGGGAAGTTGGAAAAAAGGAGGAAAGAGAAAAGGGAATTGTGAAGGAAGAAGAGAAAGGACAAAGAGAGAGAAAACACCTTGGTCTTCGGGTGAAAAAAGTAATAGGAAAGAGAAAGAAACGACGACAAGACTAAAGTGGAGAAAACAAGAGGTAGTCAATTAACAAGAATTGACGGGAAAGGGAAGCAATGAAGGAGAAAAATAGCAAGAGGCTCACAACTCGTCGGAAGAGAAAAAGAGCGGAAGCTAGGATTGTTTGGTGATTGATACCATGTAAGAAAATAAGAAACTGTGAAGGAGCATAAATGATTTCTCTATTACTGAGATAATCTTTACAAGGCTTGCAATACATTTATAGAGACATAGCCTAGCCTAGGAAAGGTAAATCAAATATTTACAATAATTACAGTGATATTGTGCCTAATCACAGGTACTAATATGGTAACATATTAGGTGAGGCAGTTGTCTATTAACACTACTCTCCAAGCAGCATGACCTTGCTAACTCCCGACCTAGTCACACAATGCAGTTGGAGCTAGAGACGAGGATGGACCAAGCTTATCCAGAACTGGCCAAGCTAAGCAAAAATTTCTTGGAGGCACACAGGTGGCACGGTGTTCTTTGATACAGCCACATCCAAGAATGGTCCACCAAAGAATTAGAAAATGCACGTTTTTGAATAATACGGATGACTGATACCGGATTTTCCAGAGCAGCCCAGATGCTGATAACTAAGGTTTAATTAACAAACGAATTTAGTCGGCCATAGACTAGAATTTCTATGAGAGCAGCACCTGCTGGAAATTTTATTTTTCTCTAGAACTTTTAAAATTCAAAGAGATACATAATGTTGCAGTAATTTCCAATGGGAGCAACATCTTCTAAAGACGTCGGTTTTTCACTTTTCCAGAGAAAAGAATCCAAAGGGTTCTAGAAAGATGTTACAGAGTGGAAGTCTTCCCAACTTGTATGAAAAACTGGCACGGGTGAAAGAAATATATGGCGCAGCTACGTACCATTTGTACGAAAGATCAAAAATCGCACCAAGTTCTTAGAATGACCTTGAATTATTAAATCATTAACATGCAAGAGTGTCAAATGAGATTCAAGACTCTGAAACTTCAAATTTTCCAACCCTACGTAATATAGGCAATCTTGCTTCCGACATGGGGAGGATGGCCCGGCCAAGCTATAAATAGCTCCACTGAGCACCAGAGGTTGCAGGAGAGCAGATGTACTATGTAACCTTTTGAAAGACAAACGGTTACTGAAAGTAGTAGTTCTGAGAGTATGTTGTCTGCATTTCCATACACAGTTTTTTCATTGGCAGCTTATGGGTTGTTTATTTATGTTGATGTCTGAATTTATGGGCGGAAATTGTCTTGTTTTGAGCAGGAGAAATGAATCAACTTACCAGAAGTTTGTCAAGTGAGTGGATGCAAGAAGATATGAGGATCAACTCCGTTGCTCCTGGGACGGCAAGAGCAGCTTTGATTGAGGATGTAATGTTCTTTTACGATGCTTTTCTAGTTGGCTAGTAGATTAGTCAAGTGCAACTGGGAACCACGTACAACATTTATTTGGAAACACTGCAATTGGGTTGGGAGCTTCACTTTATTATACGTTGTATCTCCTCTGCTTTCCCGAGCTTCTACGGTGGAGTATGCAAATATAAAGCTTTGGCTTTCCATTGCCTTTGTTAGAAACAGCAGTTAACGTCAAGGATTAATCTTTCGTACCATTTCTATGCCTCCCTGCAGCCTCCTACTTAACTATACAACCTATGTACTTGGACGGAGGCATGATAGCGAAGGATTCCCCGCTAATCACTAGTGGAGATATAACGTATAATAAAGTGAAGCTTCCTACACATTCGCAATGTTTGCAAATAAATGAAGAAAATTTTGTTGGTTTCCAGTTGCTCTGTGGAGTTTTTTTTCCTCTTCTTTTTCTTGTTTCTTTCTTGTGTTGTTTGTTTTTTATAGAAGTCCTTACTAAAGACTATGCGATGGATTATTAGTGCCTCATACTTCATCTAAAGGTAATATGAATCCTTTCATGAATCATATCATTAATCACTACAAACTAATTTCACATTTGTTGTAAATTAAGTAAGAAACTTTTAAGTTGTGCCAGTGCATATTTTATAGAGAATGTCAAAGCTCGAATACAATCATATTGCAAAATCAATCATTTGAGTATTGAAATGCTAGAGTTTGTATGAAAAATCTTTGAAACTAAAATATAAAAAATCATTAGACAATCGTATGCAAGGCTAATATATTCTTCTAGGTTATAATGCCTTGTCAAGTTGTTTCCTAAGATCTATGGGTTTATGCTAATAATGGAAACAAGATAAAAATGAAATATCTCTTAGAAATTCATACAACGAACTATCAAATTTCTTTCTTTGTCAACAAGCTCTAGCTCAATTGAGAAAAAAGTGTTATTTAAGATCTTTTGATCCCAAGTTTGACACCAAATGTATGAGTGTCTTTATTTTATTTTTTAAAGAAAAGACACTCTTCCCTCAATGACCAAATCAGCCAGTGGAGCTGACGAGTTCTTCCGACTAGTTTTGAAGTCTGGTGGTCCACAGCCCAAATCGAGGGGTGATTTCCAGGCTCTTTAATCTCTACCTGTTGTGGGCTGTTGCCACCAATTGGGTTAATGGCCTGTGCAATGGCTCATCCTCAAGGAATAGGGAATAGAGCATTCTCCCCATGGGGCTTGATTAAAAGATACAGGGATAGGTTCTTTTGAGGAAAGCCCAACCTCTTTGAGATTTAGATTGACATTCCCTAACTTACGCTCAGCTTCCCCTGTTTCTATACGTGGCCTTACGGTACAATTACGTTCCCTATACAGAAGGTTCGCACTACGTGTTGCCCTAATGTGACCCCACTTCGAAAGACAGAGCCGTGCACGTGCTCTGTTATGCCCTTCTCAAAATACTGCTCCATGCAGGGCCCTGACACTACCACATGCATGTCACCCTTTCTCTTCTCCTTTACTTCTTCAGCCGACTTTGATCCTCTTTCCCAATCCTTTTGAGTTATACACCATGCATCGTGTATAAACCCTAAACCCAGAAAACCATTAGCTTTTGGTTTTGGATAAAGCCTGCGGTCCAACGGGATTAACTTGCGCCAACTGTTTCACCCTAGACCAACACGAGGCTTACAGCCTGTGCTATCTCCTTTGAGGTCAAGGCATTAAGGTCCTATAAGATTATCCCCATTCCCAAGGGTTGAGCCTTCCTACCATGGTTAGAACTCCTAGAAATGGTAGCCTAGCTAAGAGATGAGCCCAGAGGCCGGAGTTTTCAGACACGGACTAATAACAAGGAAGAATCGTTCTACCAAGAAGCTCCCCATCCGCAAAATGCAGATTTTTTTGACGGGTTGAGGGATCTGCCATCGTAGTAAGAGGCAGGCAAAGTGAACTTAACTGAAAAATACTAGCAGGAACGACGTCTTCCAGGCAATAAGCTAAATTTAACTCCTGGATTCCTTTGTTATCCTCAACATCCAAATTGTTAGCATTCAAGAGAATATGAATTATCATTTCTTTTCTCCATTTGGGTCTGTGTTCCCGATGCATGTATATGAAGAAAAAGAAGGGGCTGCAGTCTTTCAAGTTCACAAGCAAGCTAACTACCTACGCGTTCACACATGCTTGAACATTTGATTTGGACTTTGCACAAAAAACATTTTGAGTCGCATCCTCAGCCTTCAATTAGGACCAGTGCAGACAACCAAATAAATTACAATTTGGACTCAAAATAGTGACATTTGTCAGGCTCTCTGCATTCCACTAGGTGGCCCTTTCATGCGGGAAGGGGACAAAACAAAAGCCCGTGCTGAACTTCTTCTCCATCATTTTTACAAGCTAATTCTAACAAATACTTAACTGGAAATGAAAAACTAAAAGATTTTGATCAAAATCCGTCTTTAGCAAAAAGAGTTACGGATAAGTGTTGACAACTTCCTTTATCTTGAGGAAAATAGAGAAGACAGAGACAGAAGGAGACCATAATCCCAAGTTGCGTTTCCTGGTGTCTCAATGGTTTCTGTTTTGCGTCAGCGTCTGCGTTCCACTAAAGTTCTGGAGGTCAATAACGATACGAAAAAGCATTTGAAAAGTAGGCACCGTAGTAGCAAAAATGGATCAAATGTTAAGCAGAAATTGGTGACCGAGGAACTAAAGGAAGTAGGTTCCCTTTCTGCCTAAAGATTATGCTAGTTCTCGTTTTGTTTCCACCTTGAAAAATCATGCTGGTTACTGAAGATTTCTAAAGGAAAGAACAAGAAGATAAATATATGATCATTTTGGTTTCTACGACAGATCTTTGTTATTTTCGTAGACGCAATCATACTTTCCGGAAGCCACCAAGCAAAGTCTAGTGGTGAATATCGAGAGTGACCGCCTGATGGAACACCATATCAAAGAATCATCCTTCTCAGAACCCCACCTGTGCTCCAATTGTCAAAGCCATTAACTTAGACAGGACCCTGATGTAGACAATATTGGAAATCTTGAACTTTATACAGGGCATTAACTACCATTGGATGCGTTAACTTTGTTTGAAATCCTAAAAACAATTTTGGAAAATCTTGATTTCGTGGAACTCGTGTTCCATGGTTTCTATGGGCACTAGATTTCAATCATTGACCTCTATTATTTTCATTAGTACAATAATACTCTCAGAAGCCACCAAGCTAATTGCGTCAGTTCAAGAATTGAGAGCGCCCACTCGATGGTACACCATAATCCCACTTGTGATGTATAAAGTATGCTATAATTTAGCCAGGGCCCTCGTGGGAAACTTGTCTATGTTGACACCACCTTTTTCCTAGTGTCGTAAAAATCATTACCAACTGCAACAAGGGTAGGAGAAATTAAAGCCCATAGAACAAATTTGGCAACTTATCTTCATTTAGTTTTTTTTTTAAATATATTGTGAAGAATTGAGAAAATAAAAAATAAGAAAAAAATGTAATAAGAAGATATATGGAAAACGACTCAATGGTAAAGATCTAAACAACTCACCTATTGTTGCAAAATCTAAGAAAATATGAGATACAAGATTCTATCAATCAAAGGAGTCTAACTTATGAATTGTAATAAATTTTTGTAGAAATTTTAAAAATTTTCAAACGTAATTTTTGATCCTAAATGATGATATTGTAATTAAAAAATATATATTATTTGATGATATATATTATATGACATTTCATAAATAAATAAAAAGATATATTATTGTGTTATCATGTTTAGAAAATATAGCTCACGAAAGGTCGTGCAACAAAGCCCTGGGAGAGATGAATGAATTTTATCCCTGTTGATATGTTTTGTTCAGTCGAATCCCTATAGGAGACCGTATCTTTTGTTGACTGGTTTGAAATTTCTTGGAGAATCATCATATGGGAAACTCGTATGGGCTCGATTGTTCGATCATTGATCTCTATTTTTTTTTAATTCGTGTAATAATACTCTCAGAAGTCGCCAAGCTAATTGCGTAACTTTAAGAATTGAGAGCGACCACTCGATGGAACACCAGAACCCCACCTGTCATCTGATAAAGGAGGCTAATAATTTAGCTGGGGCCCTCGTGGGAAACTTGTGTACGTTGACCCCACCTTTTTCTGAGTGTGGAAAAATCATTACCGATTACAACAAGGGTAGGACAAATTAAAGGACTTTGAACAAACTTGGCAAAATATCTTCATTTTTTTTAAAAAAAAAATATCGTGAAGAATTGAGAAGAGAAGAAAATAAGAAAAAAAATATAATAAAAAGATATATAGAAGAAGATTAAATGGTCAAAAACCATATGAGACTTCATGTTTTGAGAATTTGAAGTGTCCGCTGCACTTTATGTGTCGATACACTATGAAGAGCATTATTCTCCGATTCAGTATTTCGTTAAAGATCAAGAACTGTGGCCCATAAATCTTCCATATTATTAAATTAAGCACATAAGTCCCTGTTTGGTCCTTGACGTTTTGTCACTATTTTGTTTTTTCCTATCTCTTTGATTGCTGCCAGAAGGAGATCCTGAACCACTCTTGATATTTAAGAACGACAGACAGGCGGCTGTGTGCAGTGAGAGAGAGTGTGTGTGTGTGTGAGAGAGAGAGAGAGAGAGAAAGAGAGAGAGAGAGAGAGAGAGAGAGAGAGAGAGAGAGAGAGATGGCTCAAGCAGACATGGCCACCGGAGAAAGCAGATGGAGTCTTCAAGGAATGACAGCTCTTGTCACAGGCGGAACAAAAGGGATAGGGTTCGTTTTCTTTCCTCCCTCTTTCTATCTTAAAACTGTTCATTTATTGATGTTTAGAAATCATTAATCAAGCTTGTTTTACGGGTCCATACAGCTATGAATACTTGACCAAAACAAAGGGTGGGCGTTGGTACAGTTTTATTACAAATTTTCACCCTCCAAATCAAATAGACCTTCAAAGTTCACTCACATCTAACAGATGTCAAATCGAGTAATACCAGTCATGTTAAGGTGCAAACTAGTTAGTCGCCATTAATTACACGAATCCGAGATACCTTTGAGTTGGATTCATTTTCAGTGAACCGCTTCAACTGTGTGTTCCAATTTTGACTAGGGACTTCGATTGTCAAATCAGCTCATGTTAGAAGTTAGCAAAACAAAAGTCTCACACTAGGAGGACAATTCTTTTTACGTTAAACTTAAATAAAGAAAGTACACCTTTAAATGTTGAAATAGTTTTTGGATTTGGGTTTTTAAACTTTTAACATAACATTAAAGCCTAAGTTGAATTTGTTCAACTCTTTGTGATTTAGAACACAATATTGCTTGGTATGTAGGGATATATATACAAAATGAAAGTCTTTTTAATTAAATCTTTAGGCCTTCTAATAAATTAAACTAGCTAATAAAGAAACTAGTTGAATCAAGTCTAATTGCTTCATTTTTTTTATTTTTTATTTTTTTGAATGTGCCTTGACTTTCTTTTCGAATGTGCCAATTCTTCAAATATCCCAAAGTATTCTTTTTTCTTTTACGTTGTCGGTTAGGTACTCCTACTATAGTGAGATATTATCATACGTATTTAGTTGTTTTTTAATGTAATTATTAGCATTAACAAAAAGTTAGAATTAATTAGTTTTAAAAAGGTACTTCAAGATATTAAAAACATACAAAATGATAAAAATTTAATTGCTTACTTTAAACATCAGGTGCATATTTCTTTTTATCAATTCTCTCTCTCTCTCTCTCTCTCTCTCTCTCTCTCTCTCTCTCTCTCTCACACACACACACACACACACACACACTCGCTTTTTATTTTCTATTTTGGATATGTAATTTGGGTTGTGCCTTACACAACAATTGTTTTTTTTTCTCTCTTTCGTTTTTCCAAGAGAGAATGTATCTTGTCTTATACAATTTCAAAAGAGACCGTCATATGTACAATTTTATCTATTTTTTAATTACTAAATAAAGTTCAAAATGAATAATATATATTTAAATGTAAATTGAAATATGCAAATGATTTTACTTACTTAAAAAATAGCATGTTTTACAACTATCTTTGGTGAAATGCACTATCTATAAACAGTATCAAATATAACTAATATGCCATTTTCACATGGTATGATAGCATCTGAACATGATAACAAGAATAAACCTAATTTCATACTAGTGCATTTCGACCTTTATGTGAACCTCATGCAACTGGGGACATTATTTAGAATATTGTTATTGAAATGAGCTAGAAACCTGGTTGCTTATTTTTGTACAAAGGTTGGATAGATTGCAAATATTGTAGTCCTTTTTAAGAATTTGAGATTTATTTGATGAAAAAAAACTAAGAAAGAATAAGTAGAAAGACAAATATAGACAAAAAGTACTTGAGGAAAGGGGGATGAAATGAATAATTAAGGAATTATCTTTTACCTTTTACTTAATACATAATTATAATATTTTTACTTGCTTTAAAATACATAAATGATTTATCAAATAGGACACGATATATGTGACCCTAAGTACTCTACAATCCTTCAATAACCTTTCCTTGTACATAAAATTTATCTACTTCATTTTGTGATCAGGCACGCAATTGTGGAGGAATTGGCAGGTTTAGGGGCAATTGTACATACATGTTCCCGAAATGAAGCTGACTTAAATGAGTGTCTAGGTGAATGGAGAAAGAAGAGCTTACAAGTCACTGGTTCGGTCTGTGATGTATCTTTGCCAATGGAGCGTGAAAAGTTAATAAACACTACAATCTCCTCTATCTTTAATGGGAAACTCAACATCCTTGTAAGTCTTGCCTTCATTATAATTTAGATTGCATGATATATATATATATGTTATGTACTCTCGGAGACTTATTGTTATCTACTAAGCTTTTTTCTGCATTTTTTATACTAAATTTCTACCTATAGATTAACAATGTGGGAACAAACATAAAGAAAAAGACTACAGAGTTCACAACCGAAGATCTCTCATTTCTTATGGCCACCAATTTTGAATCGGCTTACCACCTAAGCCAACTTTCACATCCCCTTTTAAAAGCTTCATCAACAGGAAGCATTGTATTTGTGTCTTCAGTTGCTGGTATTCAATCAGTGAGAGTAGGATCCATATATGAAGCAACGAAAGGTACTTTGTTATATCATTGTTAGTATTGTTATAGTAACAATTGTTGTTATTATGAAGCTTTTTTTTTTTTTTTTAATATTTCGTGTATATGTAGGTGCAATAAATCAACTAACAAGAAGCTTGGCATGTGAGTGGGCAAAAGACAACATAAGGACTAACTGTGTAGCACCTTGGTTCATCAAAACCCCACTAGCAGATTATGTAACAACTATTTTTACATACTTGTTCTTCGTATTAATTGGTTATGTCATTTTTAAGGTTAATCTTCTAACTAGGCTATTCCATTTCAAATTTTATTTCTATGTAGTATCTTCAAGATGAAAGCCGGCTTAATACGATTATTTCCAGAACACCAATGGAACGCGTTGGAGAGCCAAAGGAAGTTTCATCCTTAGTAGCATTCCTATGTCTTCCGGCAGCTTCTTATATCACTGGCCAAACTATCTGCGTTGATGGAGGAGTGACAGTAAATGCCTTAAAATTGGAGTAACATCTATGATTTGAAGTTATACCCAACAAATGCCAATGTCGTTGTTATATTAAATAAGGCATTATGTGATTGATCTATTTGTTAACCTTAAATGATTTGGTTTCACTATTATCCTAGAACGACTTTGCTATAAATATTAAGGTTTAGTGTTGCGTTGTTGCAAAACCTCGTCATCTTGTTTAAATCTTTAAGGTAAACATGCGTTATGCTTTCCAAACAAAACGACATAGTTTTGCCTGAGGTAGCATCATATGAATTGGCCTATAACATTTAAAATGTTTATGAAGCATTACAATAAAGCATTACAAGTCAAATTCTTCAATACCCCTTACAATGCCGATCCACTTTATTTATAGACGGCGTGTCCTTCTTCTTCATTGGTTGGTTAGTGTAGTTAAAACGGATTAGGGGAAGTTACGGAATAGATAACTAACTGGTCGACTTTCCGGTAAAACTGTTATGGCCATCCACATCAGCTTCTCCCCTTGCAACGACTCCTACTTGGCCGATTTGCTCATGTGCGTGGCATCACCCTGTAACAGAAAACTTGGGAATGTCATCCATATTTTATTATTGCAGTGAGAGATTCACAGAGTCCACATGATGAGCCCCTAATGTCTAATTGTTTGATTTTCTGTACATGCCTAACAGGAGATCTACTTTAGACTATTTGAGTACGTTTTAAAGGGGAGCTATGACATTGTAGTCAAGATTACAAAAATGTATTGCTTTATTTATAAAAAATGCAGAATTTATTACAGTAACAAAAACAAATTGCTTAAGATAAAACAATTTACAAAAGAACTTGATTTTATACCAAAGAAGTATGTGTTATTTTGTAATACCCAAGGTGCTAAATGTCTTGCTAAGAATTCTATTTCTCATAAAAAATTATAGTATATTAATATAAAGTATTATAGGATACAAGTTATCATGGAAATCAAAGAAGTTAAGCTTTAGATATGATGAACAAAGGCACTATGGTGAGAGAATTTTGAGTGTTGTCAACATTCCGCTAGCTTGGATTTTGCTTGAGAAATTGATGTTTGGAATCTCCCTAATTTGATCTAAAGGGGGGATTGTTAGGCTAGTCCAACCCAAATTCGAGCCTTATGTTGGGTCCCTTTTTAAGATGGTGTTGCTCTAATTTTGGATTGAGAGAGTTGTTGAGGGCAATCATAAAAAGAAAAAAAAAATGAAAATGAAAAAGACAGAAAAAGAAGCGAGCAAAATTTTACAAGAATTAGAAGCCTTGACTAATAGTTCATCCAATGCCTTATTAAAGTCGATCTTTAGTCTGATTGAGCTGATTTTTAGTTAGTAAGTTCAAGAATGGATATTCTTTATTTTGAACAATTAGATCCGTGTTTGAAGCTCTCTGTATTAACAAATTTTGGTTGAAAATCTAAGTGATTTTTCTCCAATTTTCTTTGTTAAGTTGATATTTTCAACTTATTGTTTACTATTAATTATTGATTTCATTGTTATTGGATTGGCAAATCATTGTCTTGCTGATGTTGTTGAGGACTTAATTAGATTCTAAATCTAAATATTTATATAGTAAAGATTTGAGTGGACTTCTTGTATTAATTATGTGAATTATGATATTTGAATTTTTAATTGTGATTTAAAGTATATTATTTGTTTTAGTATTTCTTCATAATTTTAATCAAAGTATAAGAGTTTAGACATTTTTTTCCCAACACCTCTTTGGGATTTAGAATAATATTCCCTAACTTATGCTTAGCCTCCCCTGTTTCTAAATGCGGCCTCACCATACAGTTACATTCCCTATGCAGAAGGTTCACACTACGTCTGGCCCTACTGCAACCCCACTTCAAAAAACAGAGCCATGCACATGTTCTGTTTATGCCCTTACTCAAAATACCGCCCCACGCGCGACCGTCACACGACGACATACATCACACTCTCCCTACTCCTTTACTTCTTCAGGCGACTTTGATCCCCTTTCCAAATGCTTTTGGATTATACACCACGCGCCAACCAACCCACATAACCAATAAGTTTCTGTTTTGGGTCAAGCCTACGGTCCAACTGGATTACCCTGCGCGAACTGTTTCAGACCAACACGAGGCATAAAGCCTGTGCTATCTCCTTCAAGGCCAAGGCATCAAGGTCCAATAAGATTAACCCCATTACCAAGGGTTCAGCCTTCCTTGCATGGCTAGGACCCCTAGAAATGGTGGCCTACCTTGGAGGTGAGCCCAGAAGCCTGATTTCAGAGACGGGACTGATAACAAGAATTGTTCCACCAAGAAGCTTTCCATCGGCAAAGTGCAGATTTTTTTTTAACGAGTTAAGGGATCTGCCATCGTAGTAACTGGAGCAGGCAAGGTGAAGCTGTTATGAACGTGGCTGTTTGTAGTGGTATTTGCCATAATCTCTTATTCTATTGAGAGAATAAAGAAACAAAAAGATAAAGCAAATTGTTTGGATAACTTTTTTTTTATCTCTTTTTATTGAAAGTTATAGCCTTTAAATAGGCATTACAAAATATGAAAAAGAACTTAATCAAAACAAATATAATTAAGGAAAACATAGAAAAGGAAATAATAGTAAAGGAAAGATGATCATAATCCTAAATGTTCATATCTTCTTATTTCTGACTAACTAGATATTCTTTTATTTGCAAATAATCATCGAATTATGAATATCCTTACCATTCTTAGCACCCGTAAATCCTTCCACAAAATAGTGAGATCACCTTTCATTTGACATATGTATATTCCTCTAAGAGAAATTAAGATTATCAATTCAGCATCTTGAAGGCAATATGGATCCTAACTCAAATTCTAAGCATGTAACAGAAGCTAACTGAAAAATAATAGCAAGAACGACGTCTTTGAGGCAACAAGCTTAATTTAATCACTAAATTTAGCTCCGTACAGATTTATTATCTTTAAAGTCCAAATTACCAGCATAATCATTCTTTTATTGATTTCTTTTATCCATTTCGGTCTGTATTCCCGATGCATGTATATGAAGAAAGAGAAAAGGCTGCAGCCTTTCGTGTTCACAAGCACGCTAGCTACCTACCCGTTCACGCATGCTTGAATATATGATTTGAAATTTGCAGAAAAAGAAAAACATTCTGAGTTGTCGTGATTTAATACTTGAGTCAAGCTTTTGGCATCTAAACACTTCAAGTAAAGCATGCTAACTACCAACACGTTCACGCCTTGATTTGAACTTTGCAGAAAACAACAATGGTTTAACACTTGGTGTAATGATACTCTCGGAAGCCGCCAAGCTAATAGCGTGACTTTAAGAGTGGAAAGCGCCCACTCGATGGAACACCAGAATCCCGCCTGTGATCCGATAAAGGAAAACTTGTGTTTGTTGACTCCACCATTTTCCAGGTCTCGTAAAAATCATTACCGAGTGGAACAAGGGTAGGAGAAATTAAAGGCCATCGAACAAATTTGGCAATTTGTCTTCATTTTCTTTTTTAATATCATGAAGAATTGAGAAAAGAAGAAAAGAAGAAAAAAAGAATATAAGGAGAAAAATATAACATAGAGTTGAAGAGGTCTTTTCAAATTATGATATTCTCACATCTACGCTTTTCAAACTTTATTGTAGTTTTAAAGAGACATACAAGGAATTGCACTAAGTTAATTTTAAGGTTAAATGATATGACTTAATATAGTAAAATAAAATCAACAAATACTACTTTATTAAATGACTCATATGTATGGATAGACTTCTTACTACATAAATGATATTCCAATGACTCTCCTCAATTAATATGTATTACAATTTCTGTAGTTATTAAGTAGAAAGTTGGTCACACCTATTTTTTCATTGTGAAGTATTATTTTATAACAAGACCTTCAGAGGATCATTAGTGATTATAATTTTATATTATAATGGATGATTAAAGTTACTAAAGGAAAGGATTTGGCTATGAAACTTCTTAAACTTTCTTCTTAATATATGTCTTTTATATATAGCCTAAAAGAAATATAGACATTTCCAAAATAAGATTGTTGAGATACCAATTTTATTAGCCAAAATTAGAAAATTAATAAATGATAGAGCCTCTTTATTTAAGAATATTAATTTTTTTTAGGCGAATATTTTGTTATTCATAACTAGAGAAATTTAAATTTGATTTTCTCTTAGATAAAGTTTCATGGTGGGGTATGTCCCTAAACTTTTACATTCTCTTATTCTTTGATAAATAACTCACATATATACTAGAAGATTCAATGATAAAAAGTTAGACAACTCACCTATTATTGCAAAAATCAAGAAAAATATGAAAAGCAAGTTTCATCAATAAAGAGCTTCCAACTTATAAACTATTATAAGATTTTGTAGTTTTTTGAACTTGAACGATGATATAATATTAAATAATTTTGTATTTCATTTAATGATATATAATACCTGACATCTTACAGAAAAAAAAGAAGATATATTATTGTGTTATCATGTTTAGAAAATATAGGTCATGATAGGTCGTGGAACAATGCCCGGGGAGAGATGAATGAATTTTATCCCTACTGATATGTTTTGTTCAGTGGAATCCCTATAAGAGACTATCTTTTGTTGACTGGTTTGAAATTTCTTGGAGAATCATCATATGAGACACTCAATTAACTTTACACCTAACATGATTTGGATTGTTCGTCTTTTGGATTAGTGCTGTTGATTTATTTAATGGAAAGCAACGAGAAAGATGCATTATAGAACAGCTGAAAGGCTTACTTTTAATAAGCTTTATGTTTGGAATTCACACAATTTATAAGAATAGTAGGATCGAAAACAAACAGATACAAATCCACAATAATATTGATGTGTTTCGGTATTCATAATAAGTCTAAACAACATTGGGTTAATTCTCCACTAGTTGATTTAGAACTTTATAACCATAGTCTTTTGAATAAAAAGAAGACTGTAACAATATTATCAACCTTAGTTTTGTAATACTTTTTCAATAATCTAAACTTGATTATTAGTGTTACACAAGTTTTTGGTTCTACAACAAATACATGACTTAAAAGCTTATTTTTAAGCCTTTCCACTTGAGAGGTTTTCTCTCAAAAAACCACATGAGACTTCATTTTTGAAAATTTAAAGTGTCCCCAGCACTTATTATTTTTACCAGATATACTTACTAAATGTGTCGATACACTATGAAGAGCATTGTTCACCGATTCAGTTATAAGAATTTAAATTCAGTATTTCATTAATGATCAAGAGCTGTCGCACATTTGTCTTCATATTATTAAATTAAGTACGATGGAAAAGACAATTTGTTCACTGTCTTTTTCCATCTCTTTGATTTTGGCCTGTAGAAGACTCAGAACCACTCTTGCTATTTAAGAACGACAGACAGAGGCGGATGCGTGCATCGCGAGAGAGAGAGAGAGAGAGAGAGAGAGAGAGAGAGAGAGAGATGGCTCAAGCAAACATGGCTACCGGAGAAAGCAGATGGAGTCTTCAAGGAATGACAGCTCTTGTCACAGGCGGAACAAAAGGGATAGGGTTCGTTCTCTTTCCTTATCTTAAAAAATGATTGTTTGTTGATGTATAGAAATCAGTAGTCGACCATGTTTTACGAGTCCTTACAGCTATGAAAATACTTGAGCAAAAAACAGAGATGGGCATTGGTACGGTTGTATTACAAATTCACACCCTCGAAATCAAATATGCCTTCAAAGTTCACGCACATCTAACAGATCTCAAGTCGAGTAATACAAATCATGTTAGGGTGCAGACTATCCTGTAAGATAATCTTCATTAATTACAGGAATCTGTGATACACCTGAGTTTGATTCGTTTTAAATGAACTAATTGAACTGTGTGTTCTTCATTGTCAAATCAACCCATGTTAGAAGTTAATAAGTAGTATTGTATATGTAGGATGAGAGTTTCACGTCAAAAGGGTGATCTTTTATAGTGAAGTTTAAATAAAGATAGTGTCTATCTAATTTTTAAGCTATACTTGTGGTTGGACCTTTAGATTTTTTAATTTGACATCATAACCTAAGTTGAATCTATTCTACCACTTATGATCTTGAGCTCAATATTACTCAATGGGTAAGGACATGTGTGCAAAATAAAAATCTCACACTAAAAGTGTATAACTTTATAGCAAAACTTAAACAAGAAAATACTCCTCTAATTCTTGAACTAGTGTTTTAATTAAGCATTTAGGCCTTCTAATAGATGTGCTAATGAAGAAACTAGTCAAATCAAGTCTAACTACTTGATTTTATTTTATATTTTACCTATTCTCCAAATGGATATAGTATTTTTTTTTCCTTTTATATTGTAAAGTACCCTTTTACATTCTAGGTTAGGTATTCCTACTATTGTAATATACTATTTTCATACATTATACTTATTTCGTTGTGTGTTTTTTGTAAATATTAGCATTAACTAAAAGTTAGACTTAATTAGTTTTAAAAAGGCACTTCAAGATTAAAATAAAAAATGAGATGATGAAAATTTAATTACTTATTTTAAACATCCGGACCATACTTATTTTTATGAGTTCTCTCTCTCTCTCTCTTAATTTTTTCTTTTGGATATTTAATTTTGGAAGACTAGTTATGCCTTACAAAACATTTTTTTCTTTTGTTTTTTTAAGAGAGAACATATCTTGTCTTGTTCGATTTTGAAAGAGCGTCATTTGCACACTTTTTATATATTTCTAATTACTAAATAAAATTCAAAATGAATAATATATATTTAAATGTACATTCAAATATGCAAATGACTTTATTTATTTAAAAGATAACATGTTCTACATCTATCTTTGATGAAATACACTATCTATAAATAGTATGGAATATAACTAATATGCCATTTTGACATGGTATAAGAGCATCTCGATATGTCAACAAGAATAAAGTTTAATTTTATCCTAGTGTATTTCATACTTTATGTCAGCCTCGTGCAGCAAGGTGCATTATTTAGAATATTATTAATGAAATAAACTAGAAATCAGGTTGTTTGTTTTTGTACAAAGGTTGGACAGATTGCAAATATTCTAGTCTTTTTTATGAATTTTAGATATTTTTGATGAAAAAAAGAAAGAAACAATAAGTGGAAAGACAAATATAGACTAGAAATACTTGACCAAAGAAGCGTGAAATGAATAACTAAAGAACTATCTTTTATTTTTTACTTAATACATAATTATAATATTTTTACCAGCTTTAAAATACACAAATGTTTAATCGAATAGGATTCGATATATATATGACACTAAATTAAATTCAAAACTGCTTAAGACAAATAGTTACATTGTCATGGAAAATAAAAAGTAAAAATTAAAGGAACCTTGTCATGGAAAAATATTTAGGAGACCAGAATTCCATCGACAAGGACAAAAATGTTACACAAAGAATAGGACTTATTGAAATATGGATTATACAATAGTTTTCTACCCTACAATGCAAATCCTAAGTAGAAATCTACAATCCTTCAATTGCCTTTCCTTGTACATAAAATTTACCTACATTATTTTGTGATCAGGCACGCAATTGTGGAGGAATTGGCAGGTTTAGGGGCAATTGTTCATACATGTTCCCGGAATGAATCTGACCTAAATGAGTGCCTAGGTGAATGGAGAAAGAAGGGCTTCCAAGTCACTGGTTCAGTTTGTGATGTTTCTTTACCAATTGAGCGTGAAAAGTTAGTAAACATTACAATCTCCTCTATCTTTAATGGGAAACTCAACATCCTTGTAAGTCTTGCCTATATTATAATTTAAATTGCATGATATATATATGTTATGTACTCTTGGAGACTTATTGTTATCTACTAAGCTTTTTTCTGCATTTTTTATACTAAATATCTACCTATAGATTAACAATGTGGGAACAAACATAAAGAAAAGGACTACAGAGTTCACAACCGAAGATTTCTCATTTCTTATGGCCACCAACTTTGAATCAGCTTACCACCTAAGCCAACTTTCACATCCTCTTTTAAAAGCTTCATCAACAGGAAGCATTGTGTTTCTATCCTCAGTTGCTGGTATTCTATCACTAAAAGTAGGATCCATATATGAAGCAACCAAAGGTATTTTTGTTACATCATTCTTAGTATTGTTATGGTAACAATTATTGTTATTATGAAGGTTTCTTTCTTTAATATTTCGTGCATATGCAGGGGCAATGAATCAACTAACAAGAAGCTTGGCATGCGAGTGGGCAAAAGACAATATAAGGACTAATTGTGTCGCACCTTGGTTCATCAAAACCCCACTAGCAGATCCAGTAACGACTTTTTTCATATCCTTGTTCTTCATATTAATTGGTTCTTCATTTTTAAAGTTAATCTTCTGACTAGACTATTCCATTTCCAATTTTATTTTTATGTAGTATCTTGGAGATGAAAACCAATTTAATGCGATTATTTCCAGAACACCAATGGAACGCATTGGAGAGCCAAAGGAAGTTTCATCCTTAGTAGCATTCTTATGTCTTCCAGCAGCATCTTATATAACTGGCCAAACTATCTGCGTTGATGGAGGGGTGACAGTAAATGGCCTAGAATTTAAGTAACCATTGGTAATTTGAAGTTAAAACCAACAATGCCAGTTTCATTGTTATATTAAATAAGGTATTTTGGGAATCATCTGTTTGTTTACCTTAAATGGCTTGATTTCACTATTATTCTAGAATGACTTTGCTACAAGTGCTATCAGTTCTGTAAACCCATTTGATGAATGAGTAGGAGTTTTATGAAGTCTTATGACTGTGCTATAAATAAGGCATTTGATGCATGAGTAGGATTGTTACCTTCATATTTTATCCCCTACTTTATTAACATTTATTAGTTGCATATAATATAATAACAAAGGTGCCAGGTGGTAATATTAAGTCATTGTTACATATGTGTACATATATATATATGTGGTACATATGTATATGTACATATACATATATATTAATTTTTTCTTTCTTTTAGTGTTGGGTCTAGAAGGAACTCAAGAAATGGAGGAGTTTGAATTGGGTTTGTTGTCTTGTTAATTTTCTGTCTTTTGTTTTAGGTCTTGATGTTAATAGATCGCAATGGCCTATATTGGTTAAAATTGTGCATTCAAGACAAGTAACAGTATGCGTATATAAAAAAAGATGGTAGGCAAGAGAGATAAGAACATGCAAATTGAGTGGTTTGGTCGAAGCTTTATCTTGGTACATACATTCACTTTCCTCAAACCAACTAGTTAGAGAGGCGTTTCACACAATTCAATTAAATATTATATTATATCACAGAACATATGCTTCCTACACATTACTAAGGCTCATACACGTCCACAGAACACACTAATTTCACAATACAACACAGTGTAAAGATTTCCCCCAAATTCCGTACTCATAGTTTTTCAATTCATAAACCTACTTACAACTCAAGCTATTTTGAGTATAATAAACTAATTAATATGCTTGGTATTCAACAATAAAGCAATGATACGCGAATACACAAACATTATTACGGTAGCTTCACAACAAATATCTGGAGCTTTACTTTTCCAGGATAGCTACAAAACTCACCAAAACTCTAAATACATTCAGTTCAAAGGAAATTGTCACCTTGAAATTCTGCCCATTGGAGTATCAACCAATCATTAGAAAATTCCTCAATCGTGCTTACGTAATCGATGGTTACTCTCAGTTTAGATTTTCCTCAAAATGCATGAGAACCCTAGAACTAATGACAGAATGAGGGAAAGCTCAATCCTGAGTGATTTTGTTTGGGCTTGTTTTAAGACATCATCATCTTTGTTTAAATCTTTAAACTAATTAAACGACGTAGTTTAGCTTGCAGTCGCATAATATGAATTAGCCTATAATATTTAAGATATTAATGGCGCATTACAATAGAGTAAATTCCTTAATACTTGACATTGACATTGCTTACGATAGAACACCATGTCCTTTTCAAAGCTCCACCTGTGTGCCAATTATGAAAGCCAATAATTTAGCCAAGGCCCTCATATGGACAATAGTATTAGGCCCTTATGCTGCTTGGATTCCTATGTATAATGGCCGTTTTTGAAGCTGCTTCTCAGGATGATCTTAAGAGTCATCGGTGACCTCATAGGAATAGGAAAGAGAAGGCCATTGAACCAATTCGTTTTGGTTCAGCTTATCTCTATTGAGTTTGTTTTTACATACCCTTGGGACAGCGATTATATTGGTTCAAGTTTTGTCTTAAATCTTGTTCAAGGTTGCCACACACTTTATCAACGGCAAGTTGCTTTATCATTAATTATTACGAAATCACTAGCGACCCACGGCAGCAGTAATGGCTAATTCGATTGAAGTATATATAATAGTTTGTCAATGGAATCTTAATTCTTATCATTGTTTGTAAGTTAAATAACCTCAAATACGTTTCTAAATTGTTAAGGTTTTTTGTTCTCTAATAGAATACAATATCTTGAGAATTATAAGATAAAAGATACTATGCATAAGTTGTTAAAATTATTGTGGAATTGTCTTATATTGCTAAGGTGTTGGTTTATAAAGTAGTTTATATGTAAATAAATGTCTCTATTCCTATGAATATAAGTGAAAAATCCATACAATAAAAATGATATCATAGTGTAGTTCAAGTTAGACTACTGCTAGAAGTGGACATGTTAAACTTGGTATTAAGTTTTTCCACATTCCTAAGGTGTGACTTTATGGAGTAGCTCATATGTAAAGAAATATCTACCCTTTTTTTGGATTAGCTTTTGCAAAAGAATTGAGCTTTTTAATTTAAGTTTTTTTTTTTTTTCTAGCCCATAATATCATCTAAAGGAATGGTTACTAGCTTTCAATATGTTTATTTTTTATTGAACCAAAAAAAAAAAAATTGAAGATGCTCCAGATTTTCTAAGGAACTTTGCATGCTGTGCATAGGCCCGTGCCAAGCAAGCACAAGCGTTGTGTGCAGGGCCGTGCTAAGCGAGCGCGTGGGGGTTGCCCCAGGATCGTTTGTCCTCGGATAACCTCATATTTTCACCATGCCAATTGCCTTTTTTTGGTTCCTAAATTCATTATAAGACATTTTGGAGGTGCCAAAACAAGAGGATCCAGATTTGGACCCATTTTCCATTTTTTTAGGATTTTTCCAAGGTTATGGTTTTGGAAATTCATAAAAATTAAATTACGCATCAAAAGATTATGAAACTTGTGGCATTGAAATCATCTCATTTTTTTGAGTGTGTGTACAAAAACTCACATGAAAAATCTAAGTATTTCGTCAAAAAAAAAAAGACATGTAACATTTTCAGATATATTGATATTTCTTAGTACCATAAAGGATTTAGACTTAATAGCTCTTTAGGAGAGGCAAGTTGGTCGAGCCAGATCAGTGCTTGGCAGGCATGCGGGGAGCCCCCTCAGCATGGGCATGCAATAAGGGGGCACGCCTCATGTCAAGACCCTTAATGCCCGTTCCCACCAGTTGCCATTTGACGTTCGCGGGTGCCGACGCATGCTCACTCGGATCAGCTTGATGGTGCTAGCGCCAGCGCGCTGCTCATGCCACAACCATCCCCCGCAAAGGGGTTCCTACCCCAGTCCGATACATCTCGATGTCCTTTTAGCGTGCCGGCATCCTGTCAACAAGGTGCGTCCTGCAAGCTGGGGACGCACCGCCCACCCTGAGCGTGCTAACCCAATACTCTCACCACAGCCATCCCCCTGCAAAGGGATTCCCCCCTGGTCCGATACATCCTGATGTCCCTTTGGTGTGCTAGTGCCTTGGCAACAAAGTGCGTCTTATAGGCTGGGGATGCACCGCCCACACAAGCGCGCCAAAAGGGCGGCTCGTGGCAAGGGCGTGTGTCCGCGCTCCTTGGTTGCCCATGTTAGTGGGTATCGTCTCCACGTGGTTGCAAACTGCAGCCACATCGTGCGACTCTACGAGGGTGTGGGTTGGCATGGCGAGCGAGACACACCGCGCTTGGCTTCCCTCGGCAGCATACGCTTGTGCAGGGTCGCGTGTCTCATGCGAGTGTGCCGAGGAACTCTGACTTGATTGCTAGGCACTCTTGCTCCTCATGTCAGCCCAACATGGGCAATCCGTATGCGTGTTTGTTGCTCTCGTGCCTCCCACCAGCCAAGACTCTCCCAACCCAAACCCCCCATCGCCTTGCATGGCCCCGTGGGTTTCCAATGCCCCTCGGGTCTACTAGCCTTTCCCTTTCTCCTCGCTTCTCCCAACCTCCTCATGCCCCAAGTGCTTGCTGCCCCGAGGTTGCCCCTTTCGCTAGCTTTCCTCGCGTCACAGAGCATGCACATGCCGCGAGCAGCCACTGCAAGTCTCTGAACACACGGGGTGCACCAATTGTCTGGCTTTAACCGTGTCATGGAGCATGCACACGCTGCAAGCATCCGCTCTAAGACTCTAAAGGCGCAGGGGGTTACCACGCCCTCTTTCTCGCACCCCGGGCATCCCTCATGCCCGGGGTTTTCCGCATCCGCAACAACATCATCCTTGAAACGTGCGGTGCGCACGACCCCAACCTTCTCATCATGCCCCGGCTGCCTGCTGCCCCGGGGTCACCTCTCTTGCTGGCTCTCCGGAGCATGCACACGTTACCAACAGCCACTGTAAGTGTCTGAACGCATGGGGTGCGCCACTTGTCTGGCACTAACCGTGTCACGGAGCACGCACACTCTGATGGAGAAAAAGCAATGAAATAACTATTGATACGAAATATAATAATTTATTGCATAAAAACTTATGGAGTGACGATGACGTAGCAAGACAATAATCAAATGTTCGCGACAGCTGAGAGTGCACAGCAATAAGAAAAGAGAGGGAGGTCAGAGTATCCTTTTGGGAAAGCGGAACGGTGTATTTACTTACCTGCGCTTGAAGTGCCCTAAAGTTGATTAGCCGTACACGTCAAATAGATCGGAGTACAACGAATGGAGTCCTTACGATAGACCATGTCTTTAGTTCAGTGGTCTAAATTATTTTGAGAATAATGTGGGACAGTGAATTTACTGAAAAGAGACGCAACAGAATTTGGATTGTTCGTATTTTTTTCTCGTTGCTGTAGATGAGTCATTGGATTTAAAGAAACGAGGAAAAGACTTACCAAAAAAATCAAAGATTAAGACAATAGAAAGGTATGTTGCTACCTAGCTTATTAGTTTAGTAGTAAATTAAGTAAGACTCTAACTGTAAGATTTAGATAAGTGAGTTTTGGTGTATAAGTTGTAATAATTACTTTTTTTCTTAAGATTTGTTGCTTTCTTTCAGGTTAGAAAATGATTTTCCCCCTTGAAGATTATGGAGCAGATACGGAAAGGTATTATTTTACAATATACATTCTCACCTTCTAAGTATTCTTATCCACGAATAAACATCCTTACAAGACGCAAAGTAGACTTTTCCTGCGGACCCCAGGTGGACTAAATGGAAGCTTAAAGATTTCTCATTAAAAGTGGGCTGATGGTTGGTTTTTGGATTATTCACATATTGTTCAGCTTTTCTTATTCATGCGCTTAGCGGTCTCTAGAGACCCCATTAACTCTTGGTATAAAAAGAACTGAGTAACAGGCTCAACACTAATTCAGGCGCTTCTATGAGACGAGAGAGAGATGGCTCACGCAGAGATGGGCAGCAGCGAAAGCAGATGGAGTCTTCAGCGAATGACAGCTTTTGTCAAGGGTGGAACAAAACAGATACAATAGACTATAGGTGGATAATTATTGGATTGAAAACATTTACCCTACAGTTTTCTTGACCAACATTTGTTAACTAAGAGGCAATATTCATTAGAGTAGAGACTCGAAGCAAAAAAGTGGTGGTTCATAAGACTAGAGACAAAAGTTCCACCAATCCTATAATCAACAAGTATTTGATTCTGGATCATGAGTTTAAGGAAGAAGACTTGCTTACTTGCTCCTTCCCTTAATGAAAGATTGATAGCTCTAAAGTAGCACATTGGATTCCAATCTGGATTATTCTCTAGTGTTCTTTTTAGGACGAAAACTTCAATTGTAGATTTACATTTTTGTCACTGCAATTGATTACGTCTATTATAATATCAATTTGTCAAAGGTTATTGGTGTTATTACAGTAAGGTCTTACTTTTAATAAAGTTTATTTCCTTGCCATATATACTTACTAAATCTGCTGATATACTAGTAAAGCAATATTCTCTGACAGAGTTATAAGAAATTAGATTAAGTATTTCATTGAAAGATTAACAGTTATCGCATATGAGTCTTTCCAGCTTAAGAAATTAGTGCAGATGGAAAAGAAAATCCATTTGGTTTTTCCCTTTTTTAGGTCTTTGACGTTTTGATCCGTGTCTTGCCCGTCTCTTCGATTGCGGCCTGTAGGAGGCTTAGAACCAGTCTTCATAATTAAGAAGTAACAGGCACAATCGGAGGACACACTACGAGAGAGAGAGAGAGAGAGAGATGGCTCAAGTATACATGTCTATCATAGAAAGCAAATGACATCTTGTCACAAGCGGAAAAAATGAGGTAGCGTTCGCTCTCTTTTGATTACTGATTTGCTATTGATCTACAAAAAATCATCAAGCCAAGTGTTCTACGGCTTTCTTATTGCTATGAAAATACTTCCACAGAACAAACGGTGGGCTTTGGTACGGTTAGACTAAAGTTCCGTGACACCAATCTTGTTAACGTGGAGACTAGATTGTAAGTTAATTTCCATTAATTACACGAAACTGAGATATGTAGGAGCTGGGTTCATTTGCAGTGAACCACTTCAACTGTGAAATTCACAAGACATTTTTTTGTTTAAGGTCCACTTAGTTCAAGCATAATTATGTAATGTTTAACTTTAGGCAAGATCAATGTTCACGTTAGAGAGTCATAGTCAGGTTGATAAATCTAACTAAAATGAGGTCAGATGCTATTTATCCTTTCATATCCTAAGTTGGTTGATGGATGTGCCAAAAGCACTCGTACATGAAAGCTGCTTTGAGGATTCTAAGATAGCTAAAAGTTGGATCTTTTATTCCCTTCGTCCTCTAATTTTAAGCCGACAACCTCCAATAATTTTGATTGGAGCACATATTCCACGCCATAAAGGTTGACCATGGATTATTATATTAAGCTTGAAGGATCCTTGGTAATATGAAAGACTAAGAAACAACTCTCATTCTTGTACTAAATCTAAGTATTGATTTATGGCTCTCACTACTTGAGAGATTGTCTAGGTCAACGAGTTACTTGAGGATCTTCGTGTATACCTACCATTGCCCGTGACTTTGTAAGGCAACAACGCACATACAGTTTTCAACACTAGAATAAAGCACGTCGAGATAAACTTTCATTTTATATGCAAGTAGATAAACGAAACAAACAAATATCTATACACTTCACATCTTCCATTTATTAGTTAGCAAACATCCTTACAAGAAGCCTTTCATCAACAAGATTTAAGCTCCTTTAAGTCAAGTTTATAGTTTGTACTAATCCATCAGCTTATGGGAATATTAAAATAAAAAAAACTCACCAACATGCCACGTCACCTCCACGTGTCAAGGCCACGTATTCTTAACAACGTCCGCAAGACTTAAAAACACGAAGCGCGCGGGCAGCACACGCGCTTCGTCGCCAACCTCATGTCTACCTGGCCGCACGACAATTGCGCCAGAATCACAACTCTGACTTCAATCTTCTGAATAGAAAAGGAATGCCTCTTCATTAGGAGATCACACCCGTTGTGATGCTCCTCAAAATGGAAGGAATTTGAAACTCAATCAACCATAATTTCAGATTTATATTAGAATTTCAAATTCATTCCGTTATTTGAAATTCCGACGGCATTCGTGGCAAATCATCACCAATTTGTATTGCCATGAATACCGATTCTTTCCTCTGTATAGCATTTTGGTTTTTCTTATAAATTTAGGTCGATTGTGTAGTTCCAAATCATCCAATTAAGAAATACACCTTTGGTAGGAGCAGATCTTTGGCTCAGTGGTGTTTTTTGGGCCAAATCTTGACCAACAGTCCTATCAGTCATGGGTTCAAATCCCCTCCCTCTCTTCCCAAGTGCATGTGTTATTAAAAAAAAAAGTTAAAAAGAAAAATCATCTGCCCCATTGACATTTTTCGTACCTTTAATTGTATTTCTTTGTTGAAAAAGAAAAAAAGAAATAAACTTTACCATTTGTTTTCTTTTATTGACCTATTTTATTAGAGTTTAAATTAGATTTGCTTCATCTCATATGACTTTAATTCTTATATTGCTCAGCACGTAAGTGTATGTAAAAACAAAAATGTCATATTAAATATATAATATCTTATAATTAAGTTCAATAAAAAAAATATTTCCCTAACTTTTAAGTCACCACACATTTTAGCTTTCAAAAGTCCTTACTCTTTGGTAAGCCTTGACAGTGGCTAAATTATTGGCCTTCGTGATGGGGCCGGATAGAGGTGTGTTACTGGGAAGGACAGGTTGAGAAGGGGTCTTTTATCTCTCATGAAAAGCACGCATATTATTTTTTGTGGTTAAGCAGCAGTGTATGAGCCTTACACTTTTGTCTTAGCTTGAACTGTGGCTAAATTATCGGCCTTTTTGATTGGTAAGTACAGAGGTGTGGTCCTGGGAAGGACAGGCTGACAAGGGGAGTTCTATGATGCGATGCAGGCGGCGGCTCTGAATTTTCCAAGCCGTGCAATCATCTGGTCTATGATTTAAAGTTTTCCCGCCGTTTTTTCCTTTTTACTTTTTTTTTTTTGGTCATAATTTATGAAGTCCCAGGGATATGAATTAAACTTCATTTTTGTCATCGCTTGGAACTGCATTTTAGTATGTCACAAAGGAGGAAGAAAGGCATAGATTTGTGGGAATGCTTGTATTACTTTCTTATTTCAAACTGTACATATGAGGGTCCTTATATAGTGTAAGGAACAAACCATAAAGGAAACAATATACAAATAGAGAAAGGAAATAACTTCCTATATACAATAATAGTTTCCTAAATAAATAGAATAATAAGGAAAGAATAAACGTAACAATTCAAGGGAATAATCCCCAAATATATTAACGTATCTCCAACACTCCCCCTCAAGCTGGTGGTTTGGGTGGCTTGTAAACATCAAACATACCAAGCTTGTTCAATAGATACGTGTGTTGTCGATGACAGAGTGCTTTGGTGAAAATGTCTGCAGGTTGTTCCGTAGTGTTAATCTCATGTGTCTTGATGATGCCTTCCTGAATTTTTTCCCTCGTAAAATGACAATCCACTTCAATGTGCTTGGTTCTTTCATGAACGATTGGATTTGCCGCGAGTTTTAAAGCCGCATCATTGTCACAGAAGAGTAAGGTAGGACTCCGTATCCATACTCCAAGGTCACGTAGTAAGCCCCTCAACCAAATTATTTCACAAGTGGTTTTAGTCATAGCACGATACTCGGATTCGGCAGAAGATAATGATACAGTTGACTGTTTCTTGGTCTTCCAAGACAAAAGAGAATTTCCGAGTTTTATGGCAAAACCAGTTGTCGATCGTCGGCTCATAGGACATGTGGCATAATCAGTGTCGTAATATCCCTTCATTTCCATGTTGCAATCTCTAGAGAGGAGCAAGCCAAGACCCGGGCATCCCTTCAGATATTTTACAACCTTTAAAGCTGCATTCATATGAGACTGTTTCGGGGCATGCACAAATTGGCTAAGAATGTGAACAGCATAACAGATATCTGGTCTTGTCATAGTAAGGTAGATAAACTTTCCAACTAAGTGTTGATACTTAGAAGGATCCTTGAGTGGTTGATCTTCTTCTGAGGACGACGTTCCCACATCGAATTCTGGCGTAGTGAGACTCAAGTTCTGTTCAAAAGGAATGATAGCAGGCTTGCAACCAGATAGTCCAGCCTCAGAAATAATTTCCAAGACAAATTTCCGTTGACTGAGACAGATGCCCTTGTCCGATCGAGCAATCTCGATACCCAGGTAGTACTTAGGGGGGCCTAAGTCCTTGATGTGGAAGGTAGAGTGAAGGTATGACTTAAAACGGGCAATCGCGGAAGCATCGCTACCCATAATCAAGATATCATCCACATATATGAGTAAGTAGATAGAGGAAGTACCTTGGCGCCATGTGAAAAGGGCATAGTCGTGACGAGATTGGCGAAACTGGGCTGAGAGAAGGGCTGATGTGAATTTTGCATACCATTGCCGAGAAGCTTGCTTGAGACCATAGAGGGACTTCCGAAGACGACAAACCCGAGACTCCCCCTGTCTGCGAAGGCCCGGAGGAAGGTCCATGTAGATTTCTTCATCTAAATCACCATGGAGAAAGGCATTATTGACATCCATCTGATGTAGAGACCAATCACGGAAGGCGGCAACGGCGAGGAAGGAACGAACAGTGCCAGCCTTGGCGACTGGCGAAAAAGTGTCCTGATAGTCAAAACCTTCTTTCTGGGTGTAGCCTTTTGCTACAAGACGGGCCTTATAACGCTCAACTGAACCATCGGCGCGATGCTTGATCTTGTAGACCCACTTGCAACCAATAGGGCGTCGATGAGCAGGGCGGGGAACAACATCCCAAGTGTGATTATCTGTAAGGGCACGGAGTTCAGCCTCCATGGCCTGTTGCCAACGGGGATCAGTGGAGGCCTCCTGGTAAGAAGAAGGTTCGGTGGCAGCAGAAATCCGACTGATGCAGCAAAGATGATCGGGAGAGAGACGGGCAAAGCTGACATAGGACGTGATGGGATAATGAGACCCAATGTGTTCACTGCTGGAACAAATGTAGTCCTTGGTCCAAGTAGGGGGCCTAGTAGTGCGACCAGAACGTCGAGGAGGAGCCGAGACCGTAGCAGGAGGAGGAGCCGAGACCCCAGCAGGAGGTGGGACAGGTCTGTCATGTAATTTCCAACATGTGGCCTTCGTATGGTTGGTCCGCTTGCAGTGGTCACAAAATAAGTGGTTGGGCCGAGTCCGTGAAGAAATTGGGCCATTGGGGCTGTTATTGGGCCCATTGGGTCGGCGAAAACGCGACCCATTTACGCTGCGCGGCCCGGCGGATCCCCTGTGGACAGGTGCACTGAAGCTGTGTTGAGAGGCGTTGATCTGCGAGGTCGAGATCAGATAGAGGCCGTCAGATGGAGGCGCGCCCGAGATGAAGGAGGGACCGTCGGATCTAGGGTAATGAGGGGAGCCGTCCGATCCAGGAGGGATTGAAGGGTCGCCCTCAAAAAACCCTAAAGAGCGCATATGCGCCACAGAGCCGACGCCACCGCCTGCTCCAAGCACGCCGCCACTGCCGCCGCCGCCGCCGCCGTGACCAGCGAGAGATTTTTGAGCAGCAGTGGCTCGAGCGGCCAAAATAACTGAATCTCCAACACGGAGATACTCGGCGGAGGCGAGACTGTGGTTCTCCTCTTGGACGGCGAGGAAAAGAAGGTGGCGCAGAGACGGTGGTGGATCCATAGCAAGGATTTGGGAGCGGAAGGAGGAGAACGACTCGTTTAGGATCAGGAGAAAACGAGTGAGGCGGCGCTCCTCCGTCAACCGGTGAAATTGGCGGAGAGTGGCATCGGGGCCGTCGAGAGGTTCGACCGTCTGGTCATATTCATGGCAGAGAGCCATGAATCGGTTGAAGACGATGGCGACGGCGAGGTTGCCCTGCTTCAATTCAGAGAGCTTCTGTTCGATTTGGAAGAGGCGGACGCGATCAGGGCGGCCGTAGAGCTCGCGGAGGGCGTCCCAGAGAACTTTCGGGTCATCGGTGGGCGGAAGAGCGGCGGCGACCTCCGGGGTGAGAGTGTTCCCAATCCAGGTGCAAACCAATTGGGAACATTTGCGCCACTATCGCGCAAGGCGGTCGGTGGCGGGAGCCGGGATAGCGCCGTCGAGGAACCCGTCCTTGTCTTTGGTGACAAGGGCGCGGCGGAGCTCGCGGGACCACACGGCAAAAGTGTCCGCGCCGGTGAGAGGTTGGGCGATAAGCCGCAGTTCGGGGCCGTCGGAGGCGGCGGTGTAGAGAGGATCACCGGGTTCCGGTCGGCCGGCGGCAGAATAGGGCAAAAAATTGGGGGCGAATTCGGGTAGGGATGGGACCCGAATCCGGCATATGGGTACGGGTTAGGGTCCGAAAGGAGACCCGAAGATCCGGATGAGGGTGAGCCGCCCACGGGTGGGTGGGTCGGTGCAGAGGTGTGAGACGGGCCGGGGAGGGGAGAAAAAGTGGGGCCCGAGGAAGAGGAAGTTGGGCCGAGAGGTAGGGCCTGGGAGAGGGTAGGACGTGGCTGGCCAGGGAGAGAGTAGGGGGCCCAGGAGAGAGGGGGTCCAGAGATGGGTAAAGACTCAGGGAACCCAGAAGAGGGGGCAGGGCCAGGGAGATTAGGAGAGGGAGGAGAGGTGGAGGAAAGGGGGACATCCTCGATGATGGGAGCATCGGGGTCAAGTGGAGAAGACATGATCACAGAGGGGAGGAGAGAGAAAAAAAGGGCGGAAGCTTGAGGTCAGGAAAGAAAAAAGGAGACTAGGCTCGTGATACCATGTCACAAAGGAGGAAGAAAGGCATAGATTTGTGGGAATGCTTGTATTACTTTCTTATTTCAAATTGTACATATGAGGGTCCTTATATAGTGTAAGGAACAAACCATAAAGGAAACAATATACAAATAGAGAAAGGAAATAACTTCCTATATACAATAATAGTTTCCTAAATAAATAGAATAATAAGGAAAGAATAAACGTAACAATTCAAGGGAATAATCCCCAAATATGTTAACGTATCTCCAACATAGTACGTAAATCAACTTCCATTACTGACGAAGAATATCCCTCGGGATATGACATTAAAGTCAATCTTGGTACTATTACATCTGATATGACGTTCGAGTCAATTTGCCTTCCCTGCGCTCCTTGCCAGCGCCACGGGACTCTCATAAATCTTGATATTTAGCTGATGACAGACACAAAAGATCAAGAAGTTTGAGAGAGAAACGGAGAGTGAGAAAGTAAGAGAAATGGCTCAGGCAGACAACACTAGCAGAGAAAGTAGATGGAGTCTCCACGGAAGGACGGCTCTTGTTACAGGCGGAACAAAGGGGATAGGGTTTGCTCTCTTTTCAGTCTCTTGCTATCTTAAAACTTATCTTTTCATTGATCTATAGAGCCACTTTCAGAAGATTGTTTATGGAGCTGTTCGTATTTCATATGTGTTCTCTATGTAATTATTATCAGTAGATACAAATAGAAGTAGCGCGTCGCTTTTTCATAAGGCATTTCATAAGTTAATTATTGTTATTGACTATCTGACCCATTATAGAAACACTTAATCAATTTAGGATTACATTTTAAAAAATAAAGGTAACTGTTAAACAATAAAAATCATAGCAAAAGGGAAAGTCATATCACCGTAACTCCTACTCCACATATGAAGGACAAGTGCAAGAGCATCACATCTCACTGCTGCAATTTTGCATCGTCTCTCCAAGGCAAGACCGTTCTCTCCGAACATCAACAATTAGAGACCCATGAAGAATGCTGCCACCATAATCCCAAATCTGAACAGAAGCGGCAACATCCCAACACAGAAAGATCTGCCGCATTCATTACCGAATACAGAAGGAAAGATTCAAGACCTATTTGAATATTCTCAACCAGAAATCAGAAACTTTCCTAAACGGCTTCACAGATTTCTGGCGAATCTGAAAACTTTCCGATTCACGCATATCTTCTGGGTTTATTTCCTTTCTATGGTTATACGAGTAACCTATCTATATAAGGTGCCAAAACTGTACAGAAAAATCATCGAAGTGAATATTTTCTTCTTTGCATCTACTCTTGTCGATCCAAGGTATTCTTAGATTTGCTGAAGGATTAAAGAGATTATTTAATCTCTTTTGTTTTTCAGTCGATTTTCAATTCTATCTTGGTATCATTCGTCAGCTAGGCGAAAGCCGTCTTCTTCGATCCTCAGTTTTTTCATAACTTCCACTGCACAATTCCAATGGAAGCTGCTGCTGCCGCCCCTGCTCCAACCAACATCACCGTCCCGGCTGTGGGCATTCAGTTGGAAGGTCCAAACTATTTAGTTTGGAAAAACTCGCCTCACTCCATATCTGCGAGCTAGCGGTCTCCTTAACATTCTGGATGGAAGTTATCCCTGTCCAGATGAATTTCTCAATGTCACTAATGAGCAAGGTGCCACTGTTCAGGTTACAAATCCTGCTTTTACAGAATGGCAAATTCGTGACCAAACAGACTTAGGATGGGTATTGAATACCTCATTGGATGCCATTGTCATTGGGCTATCTCGATTTAGGCGTTCCAATGATGCCTGGAATGCTCTGGCTGCTGAGTTTACGGCCCAAAGTACTGCAAATGCTACTACTCTTCGACTTCACCTTCAAGCAGTGACCAAGGGCCATTGTTCGGTCACTGAATATTTGCAAGAGGTGAACTCTCTGTCTGACCAGCTTGCCCCAGTTGGAGAACCTGTCTCCGATAATGAGTTTTTAACTCATTTATTTAGAGGTCTTGGTCCTTAGTATTCCAGCCTTGCTACAGCAATCTCTGTGCATTCACGACATGCAACAATGAGTCGGGAGGATTTAAGAGGCCTTCTCTTAACCCATGAGGCTACACTAGAGCTTGCGGAATAGTCGGCTGCTCCCAACCCACCAGCCGCCTTTGTCTCCAAAAGATCCCCGCAACGCTTGCGGTCTCCACCTCACCATTTCTCAAATCGGCAAGCATCCACTAGCCGTCCCGGGACTTCTACTTCCCCAACAAGCGGACTGGCTCAAACCACTCGCTCCCACACTCGCAGAATCATATGCCAAATCTGCAATCGCACTGGACACCATGCAACCAGCTGCCATGAGCGATATATTCAGGCACCATCCACTCCGCCTCAACAACGTTCATTCAGGGAAGCTCATATCACCAACTATCCACCACCTACGGTGGTTCTGGATTTGGTCCGGTATCTAGACACCGGGGCCACCAATCATGTTACCAACAACGTGGCCAACCTTGACAACGTCAACACATACCCAGGCCACCATCACGTCACTATTGGAGACGGAGTTGAACTCCCCATTACTCATCTCGGTAAACTAAACAATCCTTCTTTTCCACAAATCAATGATGTTTTAGTGGTTCCAAATATCACAAAAAATTTAATCTCTGTTTCTCAATTAACGAAACAAAATAATTGTATGGTTATATTTTATCCTGATTTCTGTCTTATACAGAGCCTCCGCATGGGCAAGACCCTCCTCACGGGCAAGACCCTCCTCACGAGCAAGACCCTCCTTCAAGGTAGGAATGATCGTGGACTCTATCGCCTCAGCCAGCTGGGCCCCCAGTAGTCACCCACTGTGTTGATGGCCTTCACCAATAATTTAGTCTACTGGCACCATCGATTGGGCCATGCAGCCTATGATAATGTAATAAGACCACTACTTTCTACTGGAAATAAAGTAGTTGGATCTAAGCCTACATCATGTGATGGGTGCCGTATTTCAAAAAGTACACGACTACACCACCCTTGCACAAACAATGTATCACGGGCTCTATTAGATCTAATCCATTTTGATATTTAGGGCCCTGCTGCTGCTGCCGCCCCTGCTCCAACCAACATCACCGTCCCGGCTGTGGGCATTCAGTTGGAAGGTCCAAACTATTTAGTTTGGAAAAACTCGCCTCACTCCATATCTGCGAGCTAGCGGTCTCCTTAACATTCTGGATGGAAGTTATCCCTGTCCAGACGAATTTCTCAATGTCATTAATGAGCAAGGTGCCACTGTTCAGGTTACAAATCCTGCTTTTACAGAATGGCAAATTCGTGACCAAACAGACTTAGGATGGGTATTGAATACCTCATTGGATGCCATTGTCATTGGGCTGTCTCGATTTAGGCGTTCCAATGATGCCTGGAATGCTTTGGCTGCTGAGTTTACGGCCCAAAGTACTGCAAATGCTACTACTCTTCGACTTCGCCTTCAAGCAGTGACCAAGGGCCATTGTTCGGTCACTGAATATTTGCAAGAGGTGAACTCTCTGTCTGACCAGCTTGCCCCAGTTGGAGAACCTGTCTCCGATAATGAGTTTTTAACTCATTTATTTAGAGGTCTTGGTCCTTAGTATTCCAGCCTTGCTACAGCAATCTCTATGCATTCACGACATGCAACAATGAGTCGGGAGGATTTAAGAGGCCTTCTCTTAACCCATGAGGCTACACTAGAGCTTGCGGAATAGTCGGCTGCTCCCAACCCACCAGCCGCCTTTGTCTCCAAAAGATCCCCGCAACGCTTGCGGTCTCCACCTCACCATTTCTCAAATCGGCAAGCATCCACTAGCCGTCCCGGGACTTCTACTTCCCCAACAAGCGGACTGGCTCAAACCACTCGCTCCCACACTCGCAGAATCATATGCCAAATCTGCAATCGCACTGGACACCGTGCAACCAGCTGTCATGAGCGATATATTCAGGCACCATCCACTCCGCCTCAACAACGTTCATTCAGGGAAGCTCATATCACCAACTATCCACCACCTACGGTGGTTCTGGATTCGGTCTGGTATCTAGACACCGGGGCCACCAATCATGTTACCAACAACGTGGCCAACCTTGACAACGTCAACACATACCCAGGCCACCATCACGTCACTATTGGAGACGGAGTTGAACTCCCCATTACTCATCTCGGTAAACTAAACAATCCTTCTTTTCCACAAATCAATGATGTTTTAGTGGTTCCAAATATCACAAAAAATTTAATCTCTGTTTCTCAATTAACGAAACAAAATAATTGTATGGTTATATTTTATCCTGATTTCTGTCTTATACAGAGCCTCCGCATGGGCAAGACCCTCCTCACGGGCAAGACCCTCCTTCAAGGTAGGAATGATCGTGGACTCTATCGCCTCAGCCAGCTGGGCCCCCAGTAGTCACCCACTGTGTTGATGGCCTTCACCAATAATTTAGTCTACTGGCACCATCGATTGGGCCATGCAACCTATGATAATGTAATAAGACCACTACTTTCTACTGGAAATAAAGTAGTTGGATCTAAGCCTACATCATGTGATGGGTGTCGTATTTCAAAAAGTACACGACTACACCACCCTTGCACAAACAATGTATCACGGGCTCCATTAGATCTAATCCATTTTGATATTTGGGGCCCTGCCCCTGTAGTCTCCTCCAGTAATAATAAGTATTATATTTGCTTTATTGATGACTTCTCCAAATTTTCTTGGATATATTGCTTGCAATCCCGTGACCAATTTCTATCAATATTTAAATCATTTCATATGTTCGTCGAAAATCAATTTCATTCTAAAATTAAACAAATTCAATGCGATGGCGCCGCAAAATTTACATCCGGTGCATTCCGCCAATTACTTCAACAATTAGGGATTCATCAACGTCTCTCGAGTCCTTATGCTCTATATCAAAATGGATCCGCCGAACGAAAACATTGGCACATTATGGAAATGGGTCTGTCTATGCTTCACCATGCCCATGTTCCCCTTCAATACTGGGATTTTGCATTTGAAACTGCAACACATATAATTAATATGTTACCAACCAAAATCCTTGGTCACAAAAGCCCTTAGGAAATTCTTTTTCATATCTCACCATTGATTTCCCACCTAAAAATATTTGGTTCTCTCGTTTATCCTTACTTACGACCGTACACTAAACACAAACTTGAACGGCGATCATCGCCGTGTGTGTTTTTAGGGTACTCACATGGCTACAAGGCCTACCGATACCTTTGCCTTCAAACCAATCGAATTTTCATCGTAGCCGATGTGGTATTTGACGAAAATACATTTCCTTTTAACAATAATTTACCTACTCATGCGACTCTCTCCTCTATCTCCTCGAAGTCGCAGCTGTCGGCAACTCATGTACCGACCATCATATCACAAATTTCGGCAATTCCGATGTACAATTCATCAATTGTGCCCTCGATGGAAATTCCCCGTCCATTACTCCCTTCCTATAGAGTCCCAGAACATGTGGACCCCATTCCGAATTCAACTAACTCACATAATGACCTTTCCAGGGACAATACATCATCTGTGGTCCCCACTTCTACTATAACATCTCATTCTACCGTAGAGAATCATGAGTCCTCTACTCTCTCTCATCCAACCACATCATCTGTGGTCCCCACTTCTAATAACATGGTCACACGGCTACAAAGTGGGACAATTCCCCGCCGCACAATTACCCGGAATCATGAATATGCTCTCCTTACCTCTAAACATCCCTTAGCCGAACCTCCAAATTTCACTACGGCATTCAAAGACCCCAAATGGAGAGCGGCAATGGCCGAGGAATACACGGCCTTAATGAAAAACAAAACTTGCGACCTTGTCCCCACACCATCTAAGATAATTCCTATCGGATGCAAATGGGTATTTAAAATAAAATACCGATCCGATGGCTCCATGGAACGTTACAAGGCACGCCTCGTCGCAAAAGGCTTTCATCAACGTCCAAGTATTGATTACATTGAGACATTTAGTCCAGTTGCCAAACCAGTAACAATTCGGACCATTTTGGCAATTGCTTTTTCCAACAATTGGGTTATAAAACAACTCGATGTTAAAAACACATTCCTTCATGGAAATCTTGATGAAGAAGTTTATATGATTCAACCACAAGGCTTTCTTGATCCTACAAAACCCAATCATGTGTGTCGACTGAAGCGCTCTTTGTATGGTCTTAAACAAGCCCCTCGTGCATGGCACCATCGTCTCAGTCAATTTTTACTAAGTATTGGATTTCGTGCTTCTCAAGCCGACACTTCTCTTTTTCTTCAACATACACCTAACTACAATATTTTTTTCTTAGTTTATGTTGATGACATAATTTTAACTGAATCCCCTAATGCTCCAATTTCACAACTTCTTCAAAAATTGCGAAATGAATTTGATATAAAAGATCTAGGGGATCTCCACTATTTTCTCGGCATTGAAGTCCAACATACCTCAAATGGCCTTCTATTACACCAAGCAAAATTTGCTCATGAAATAATTACTCGTGTCAAAATGTGTGATGCACGTGGCATTGCCACTCCATGCTCTTCTACACACCCACCATCAATTAATGGCAGTGATCCATTTCCTGATCTCACACATTACCGAAGCATAGTTGGCGCACTTCAATATCTCACTCTAACTTGTCTAGATATTGCCTATGCAATTAATACAGCATGCCAATACATGCATGCGCCTACAACCACTCATTGGCAAGGTGTTAAGCGTATACTCTGATTTCTTACTGATATGCTTTCCTATGGCCTCAACTTCACAAAAAGTGACATAACCGCCCTTCATGCCTACTCGAATGCTGGATGGGCAGGTGACCGTGATGATCGTCGATCCACTAGTGGATTTTGCATTTTCCTTGGAAAAAATCTTATTTCTTGGAGCTTTAGAAAACAAAAAACAGTTGCACGCTCAAGCACTAAGGCTGAATTCAAGAGCCTTGCCGACACTGTTGCAGAATTAATTTGGATTGAAACCCTACTTGCGAATCTCAATCTAAAATTATCACGCCCACCCACTCTTTGGTGTGATAATCTCTCCGCTCTATATTTAACCACTAATCCTGTGTTTCATGCCAGGACTAAGCACATCGAAATTGATTTTCATTTTATCCGTGAACGAGTTAAAAATAAACAAATCTCTATTCATTTTATTTCGTCTGTTAACCAACCTGCAGATATTTTTACGAAGGGACTTTCTACACAACGGTTCAAGACTCTCCAAAACAAGCTCACTGTCCGTCCCGGTACATTCACTTACGGGGGGGTGTTAAACAATAAAAATCGTAGCAAAAGGGAAAGTCATATCACCGTAACTCCTACTCCACATATGAAGGACACGTGCGAGAGCATCACATCTCACTGCTGCAATTTTGCATCGTCTCTCCAAGGCAAGACCGTTCTCTCCGAACATCAACAATCAGAGACCCATGAAGAACGCTGCCACCATAATCCCAAATCTGAACAGAAGCGGCAACATCCCAACACAGAAAGATCTGCCACATTCATTACCGAATACAGAAGGAAAGATTCAAGACCCATTTGAATATTCTCAACCAGAAATCAGAAACTTTCCTAAACGGCTTCACGGATTTCCGGCGACTCTAAAAACTTTCCGATTCACGCATATCTTCTGGGTTTATTTCCTTTCCATGTTTATACGAGCAACCTATCTATATAAGGTGCCAAAACTGTACAGAAAAATCATCGAAGTAAATATTTTCTTCTTTGCATCTACTCTTGTCGATCCAAGGTATTCTTAGATTTTCTGAAGGATTAAAGAGATTATTTAATCTCTTTTGTTTTTCAGTCGATTTTCAATTCTATCTGTAACTAATTTAAACGACTATTGTAACAAATATTTGTAATAATTTTTAAAATATCTATTTTTAAACTTAGGTAATGGATGTTTGATTTGAACTATTTATAATATAATTTCATAATGTATATAAAATACATGATAATTCATGAAAAAATAGTTTAATCTATTATTTATATTTAAGCATTGAGATCATAATTGAAAGGGGTGAATTCTTATAAAGACAATTTTATGGTCAAGTATTTTCTGGAGTAGAAAATAGATAGTGTAGCTGCACACTCTACACAATAAGAGAATTTACATCTTATTTTATAGACAATTATTTGCATGCTTTTTATCTAAAATGAACATGGCAAAATGTAACTGGGAACTGCTTTTATAAAGTAACATCTCCTAGCTTTATCTTGTAAGAAATATGCTATCTAAGGTAATATCACTATGTCATTTATAGGTCAAATTCTAGTGATATTCCCATCGAGAACGGAAGTTCATTCACACACTAAAAGGCACTTACAAGCGATGGAGCTTGTTAAGAGTCGTGGTCAACCCAAACAAGCATTAGAGAGAAACAACCACTAACAATATTTAGTGTTTGTTTGCACACGCGAGAGAGGGGGAGGCTCTTTAGGACATGGTCCCTCGCTGTTACCCACCTAACCAAAGGAACAAGTTCTTATTCAAAAAGCAGTCATATAGCTTATGAGACTTATGTCATAGGATATGAGTACCAAGGTAGTTTATGCAACACTTTAGCTACCTTTTTGGAGTGAATATATTTATTTGTATTATTTTGCGATTAGGTACGCAATTGTGGAAGAACTAGCAGGTTTAGGGGCACGTGTTCATACCTGCTCGAGGAATGAGGCTGACCTGACTAAGTGCCTAAGTGAATGGACGAAGAAGGGATTCCAAGTTACTGGTTCAGTATGTGATGTATCCTCAAGAATTGAACGGGAGAGTTTAATAAATAGTACTGTCTCCCCTATCTTTAATGCAGAACTCAACATTCTTGTAAGTCTCGCCTCTATTATGTATAAAATCACACTTTAGTATGTGCATCTAAACATGCACATTAATATATATTCTAAGAGAAGTTTTCCTTATTTTTTAAGCTTTCATTTTTTCTTTATTCTAAATTTCTAGTTCTAGATTAACAACGCAGGAACAAACGTATATAAAAGAACCACAAAGTATACTGTTGAAGATTTTTCATTTATCATGGCCACCAACTTTGAATCTGCTTACCACTTGAGCCAACTGTCATATCCTCTTTTAAAAGCTTCATCGGCAGGAAGCATTGTGTTTATTTCTTCCGTTTGTGGTGTTATATCGGTGAATCTTGGATCCGTATATGGTGCAACTAAAGGTACTTTCTTGCTTACTTATTGTCGGGGTTATTGTGTTGTTGCTACAAACAAGGATTTTTATTTTTATTTTTTTTCATTTTTCTGATATATTTAGGGGCAATGAATCAGCTAACAAGAAGTTTGGCATGTGAGTGGGCAAAAGATAATATTAGGACTAACTGTGTTACGCCGTGGTTCACCCAAACTCCTCTTGTTGAACCTGTAATGACCCTTTCCACATTCTTGGTTGCTTTCAATTAATTGATATTTTAATGCTTAAAAATAATTATCTCACTATAATATTTCATTTTTGCCTTTTCCATTTCATTGTAGTATCTTTCAGATGAAAACCTGTATAAAGCTATAATCTCCCGAACACCAATGGAACGCGTTGGAGAGCCACACGAAGTATCCTCCTTGGTAGCATTTCTATGCCTACCTACAGCCTCTTACATAACAGGACAGACTATCTGTGTTGATGGAGGGATGACAATAAATGGTTTATTGTACCAATAATCATTCATGTTCATAAATTGAGGACAAAAGTGATATTTCCTATATGTAATATTAAATAAAGCACCTATGTGCTTTGTACACTTGTTTGATGTACTAATGGGATTTTTATGCGTAATAAATTTGAAAATAACATGCATGTACTTTGTTTTATAACTGCATATCTTACCTATATATGTAGTGAAAAACAACAACATAGATATGTCTATGTGTATATACATGCCCACAGCATACATGCGTATATGTGTGTGTATACAATTCAAAAGGGCAAATGATTTCAAAGTCAATGATATAAATTTAAAATAAAGATAAGATACAGGCAAATGAATGTTTTTAATTAAGAAGTAGGTTGTTCCATCTTAATCTTTGACAAAATACCATCGATCCAGAACAGTATCAAAAAGCGACTTAAAGGTCGAATCCTTGTGATATTCTCCGCCAATGGTAGAAGTTTGTTTACATCATAAAGCAGCATCTCCACGCCATGACAGGAAACAAAATTCAACTTTTACAAGAGTTTCGTCTCTTCCGGAGAAAGACAAAAGGATTAAAAAGCTGTAATTTGTCGACCTTCCATTCGTGGGGCATTATCCACTGCCACAACAATATTGTGAGCCACCGAGAAAAATACGCACCTATTATGAAAGCTACTATACATAGACAAAGGTGTAAGGCTCTTGCGCTGCTTATCCACTGACAGCAAATACGTGTTCATTTGAAGTTAGGTTGTAGCAAGGGGTTAGCCCACTGGAGCTTTGTGTGGTTGTTTATGATCAGGGAGAAGGAGAGGGAGAGATGGCTCTAGAAACGATGGATAGCAGAGAAACTAGATGGAGTCTGCAAGGAATGACGGCTCTTGTCACGGGAGGGACGCAAGGAATAGGGTTCGTATCTCTTTGCCTTCTTCTTTCATCTTGAAATTCTTCTGTTATGGATGCATAAAAATCACCCTATCTATGAATTTCTTGAATAATAATACATAATCTTTGTTTTTGTTCTTCAAGACAAAGATGAAAAAGAAAAAATGAGACCAAACATAGGTCAAAATTTCTGACAAATTTTTTGTTGGAATAGCTTTGGGATGGCTAGCATATAGCTGTGGTCACTGGTTCTATGGCCTTTTTATGTCGATAGAAAGGGTTTTTCTAAACCTAGAAGTGGATCTCATCAGATTAAAACTATTCACTATCTGCTTCTAATCCAACAAATTTTGAAAGTCTAAGATATATGAATTGAGTTTGTTTCATAAGAATCCTAAAAGACGACCTTCTACCTACTTTTCTTTTCATGTTTAGAAAGGGTTTCATTGCTAAACCAGTTGCCGTGGAAAGCCAATTAGATGGCTTTTTTTTTCATAAATATTTTAGAATGTTTTTAAAAAAATAAAAAATAAAAGATTTCATTCTTTTATACGTAAATTGCTTAACGCGGCAGATACTTTCAAATGGTTGAAGCATTAGAAGAGAACTTAATCAGCATTAGGATTGCAAAGTTTCTCTATTGATTAAAACATTGTACCCTTCTTACAAAGATAGAAGAAAAAATAAAAGAATCTAAGATACATACATATATCAAACTGTAGCTATATTCTCAGCCAATAATGGAGTTGATACACACTTAAAATAGCACCTCTAAGTGATGACAAGAATAATTTTCGAAAGACAGACTTTCACTCCTTATTAAAAAAACAAAAAAGCCTTAAAAAGGCTTTAAATCCTCGACCCCACGTTTCATGGGGCATTATCCATTGGTGCAACAGGAAAATGTCATGCTGACACCCATGAGTGTTCAGCTTTGAATAGTCGGAGCGATCTCTTGAATCCTAATCGATTGCCGTCTGAATTTGTCCTTCCCAGTACCCCACCACCTTTACCAGTACCTATCATGCAAGACAATAATTCAAGCAGGACCACAAGTAGACAAATTTGTAAGGCTCTTTCCATAGAATTTTAAGAGTCTGCGTCAATGCAAACAAGCCCGAAGGCCCTAAGGCTAGTAGACCAATTTGGTTTGATGTTTTATCATAGAGACGATTCACACCTAAAGATTTAATCAATAAAACGAATCCAGATAAATCTGACAAACGATTAGTTAAGAGGAAAAGAGGGCAATACATCTGCAGACTTTTTCCCTAAATTTTTATTTCTTCATACATATTTGAAGTATGTTGTTTTCTTAGCGGTCTAAAAAGCTTTGATCAATTGGTTTGAGAAAGATGTTGTTTCCCGTACATGCTGTTTTAGAACTTATATTTATTTAATTTCTTTACTTGAAAATGCTTGAGCAGCATCAGATAAGAGATCATTCATATCACGCTCCCGATACACATGTAATTGAATAGTAGTTAAACTAACTATTAAAGTAGTGAAAATAACATAAAAAAGAATCAAGAGTAAGTGGAGTGACAATTTTAATCAATGCTAGGATATGATTATTCAAATGGATCATCATCTATCATGAGCTTTAAGAATAATTATTATTGAACACAATATCAATAAATTTTAAAAAATTCTAGATCTTTTAGAGGATTTAAGTTTCAATTTAGATCATTTTCGAATACAGCGAAGATCTAAAGGAAATCTTCATAAGAAAGTAAAAGGTGCAGAGGAAAGCTAAATGAAGGTAAGATGAAATCAGTAATGAAATGACATTTTATTGTTTATAAAATTAAAATATGCTTACATAATTTTAAAACATGTAGTATAGTAAAAGGTAAAATCAAATGGCAGATAAAACTGAAAAAAAATAAATGCACCATATCATAAAATTATTAGGGAGACCAAGATTCAACCAATGGGGATAAAAGTATGAGCTCCATTAACAAGATTTAAAAGAATAATGCACCAAAAATTTATTTACATTGTAAGATAAGAAATCCAAGGTAACTTATACAATTTCAATAGCCTTTTCATCCTTGTAAGATTGACACACCTTATTTTGTGACCAGGCATGCTATTGTGGAAGAATTAGCAGGGCTGGGAGCAAGTGTACACACTTGTTCCCGCAATGAGGTCAACCTAAATGAATGCTTAAGTGAATGGAGAAAGAAGGGTTTCCAAGTAACTGGTTCAATTTGTGATGTATCCTCTCCAATGGAGCGAGAAAAGCTGATAAATATAACTATCTCTTCTACCTTTAAGGGGAAACTCAACATCCTTGTAACTCTTAACTCCATTATCTCTATGCTTGATTTTTAATGGCATACACATACATAAACAAATGCAGAAAAGACATTTATGTGTGTGCATGTGTGCATTTATATGTCTATGTGTGTGTCTTTTCTTTTTGTCTTTGAAGTTTTCTTTTTTCTTGTTTGCTAAACTTCTTCTATTGGTTTTTTGAACGTTTGCCTCTAGGTTAATAATGTGGGAACAAATATAAATAAACCGACCCTGGAATACACATCCCAAGATTTTTCAGCTCTCATGGCTACCAATTTCGAATCTGCTTTCCACCTAAGCCAACTTTCACATCCACTTTTGAAGGCTTCATTAGTGGGAAGCATTGTGCTTATGTCTTCAGTTGCTGGCACTTTATCCTTTAGTGGAGCAACCATATATGGAGCAACCAAAGGTATTATATTTGTATTCGTACTTTTGTTGCTATTTTAAAGGTTGTGTAAGTACTTTAAATGTATATACAGGAGCCATGAATCAGCTAACAAGAAGCTTGGCATGCGAGTGGGCAAAAGATAACATAAGGGTTAATAGTGTTGCACCAGGGCTCATAAAGACTCCCCTTACTGAACCTGTAAGAATTCTTTTCATACTCTTTTATTTGAATTACTTGATATTTTCATTCTTAAAATTAATTTCTCAACAGGTTTATAATAATGAAAACATGATTAATGCCTTTATCTCCCGAAAACCAATGGGACGCAGTGGAGATCCAAAAGAAGTGTCATCCTTGGTAGCATTTTTGTGCCTTCCTGCGGCTTCTTATATAACGGGACAAACTATTTGTGTTGATGGTGGAATGACAGTGAATGGCTTATTACTCCCATAAGTACACATGGTTCTCAATCAGAGCAAACAAATGTTAGTATGCTTGCTTGTACTATTACATAAGGTATTATTTGATTATTCAGCTTAAATACAACAGAACGATTTGTGAGAAATGCTACTAGTTATGTAGACCCATTGATACCAGAGAGGTATTTATGTGAAAACAAGTTTAAGAACATATATGGACTGTACGTCATATACTCATCTAGAAGCAAAAAGTATCATTTAGTCTATGGAATTAGATAAATAGTAAGATTTTGTGCAAGGCGTTATTGTAAGTCATCGATGAAATTGTTGAATAATTTGATAGAAGAAAATACATTATTCTTCTATATTAACTTGGAAGGATTGTCAGGAAGTCTTAGTTTAACAGGAATCAAGGCATCTTTATCTGTCGGACAAAGTTTTGTTTGGGGTGGGTTATAAAAAATAAATAAATAAATCAAAAAACATTAGAATCTCCTTAGTCTAACTAAACCTCTGTAAGAGCTACGTAAATGGCCTCTCTTGTACATGTCACGTATAGATGTATGAGAATATATTCAATAAAAAATTTCTTTCCCATATCCACAATCATAAAATCTAATCAAAAAGATGATAAGAGGTTAAGCCAAAAGGACTTTTCAACTAAGCCTTATTTCAGCATTTGCTGTTCCTTACCTTCTTTTTTTGAGTTGAAATACTCATACATTTCACTTACCTTTCATTTTACGTCTTTTCTTTCAATCATATAACAATTATTTTTTCCTTTCTCCTTAAAAAGCCATAACCGTCCCTACTTGTATTTAGCAAAAAGACAAAAGAACAAAAAGAAAACTACTAGGAAAAGACGAAACACTTATTAGGCTAGGAACAATAAACGAAGTGAGAATTGCCGTATGGAGGGGATTTATGATCTCTTTAACTGCCCTGAAGTGATAAATGAATGCCTTTTACCCAAAGTGAGAAAGAAAATAATGACTAGCACCATTAAAGATAACAATGTTTGTGTTTAGGCTAGATTGGAGCCCTTAAGGAGGGAACGGTGACCTAAAAAGTAGAGGCCAATGCTCCATCAAAGCTAAATTCATTGAGTCTCAATTCCAAAGCATGACTATGATGAATCATTATCATGCTTTTTAGGCGATACATTTTATTCTAATTTGGATTTTTCTCTATTGTTTTTTCTCAGATAAGAAACTAATTGTGAAGTTGAATGTATTTGTCCCTATCTTGAGGACTTTTCTCTTCTTTTCTCCTTATTGAGGGCATGTAACATTTGGTTGGGTTAGCCTTATCCGTTACCTTTAATTCCAACAAGATATGGTATTTCAACTCAGTTTTTATTAATAAAATATATTGAAGTATTGCTCTTGTTTATTCTTTTAAAAAAAATTAATTAGATGTCAAGATTAAGATTAAATTTCATTAAGGGGAAATTTCACCTCATAAGTCTCATTAAAAGAGACTTTACCTCATATGCCCATGTTTAGCAATTTTTGTGCCCGATTAGTTAGACCTAGGTAATTATATAGACCACTATAGGGTTAATCAAATATATTGCCCTATATATTTCATGCTTTTATTTAAATTTTTTTTATATGGCAATATGATATATAAGATATTTTTCTTTTTCTTAAAGTTTGACTTATATCCTACCCTTGTATTGCTCATGTTTCTTAAAAAACAAAAAAAAAATTACTAATAGTTGTTTATCTCATGCTACCTTCACCCTTTTTCCATTATATTGGGTATCTTTTTGAAAAGTTTTCATAAAATCCACGTTCTATTTATTCTTTCGTTGTTGCTTTTCCCTCGTAACACTTAAATTCATAAAATCATCAGGATCTCTGTAGTATTTTCCAATCTTTTGTGCAATGCGCAAACATACTGTAAGCTATGTGTTCAGTTAAATTATACGTGTAAGTGTACATGTTAACAAATAATATAATGATGAGAATGAATATCGTCCTACATGAACTGATGTTTACTAAACTAATTAAATACTAACGGTGAATAGACTCTAGAGTTTATCTAGCCAACAGAAATGATAGAACATGAACTGAATAACTAAATTTAATTCAAACTTGATGAACTAAATATGTTAGAGCATCCGATTTCACCTAATTACTAGATAAAAATGTTGATTATCCATGCTAGCAAGATTAATTCTACTCATGTGATGGCAGAATCTCTTAATTTATTCACTATCCTATGTCTAGGTATAGTAAACCTACTTAGCTCATTAATTCACTGTGACTCTGCATATGAATTAAATAAACTAAGTACATTAAGATATATGAATATTCTAGTTTGTACCTAAAGCCACACAAATCATATGGTATATGTCTATCCATATTAATTTATGGTTGCATATTACAAGAAGCAACTACATGTCATCTCCTGTCGGTCTCAAACATGTAAATCATATCATTTAAGTAGTAGCTAATTACTTAAAAGCATTAAACTCCGTAATATGCAACTTCACATTCATAATATATCTCACAAAGCCTTAATAATCACATTCATACGTTATAATTAAGTTCCATCATAACTCTAACAAATTAAACTAAAACAACATATTTACATAAACTAAATCAGAACAAAAACGTGAACAAAACATTCTAGAATTTAAAAATATTAAAGCTGTCACCAAATGTCTTCAAATCACAAAATAAATTGCACAAATCTACACATCACAGGGTGAAGAAGAAGCTATCTGAAGAACGGGAAGAAAACGAGCTGCCACGCTCCTCCGCCACGCGCCGGCTAGTCGCCCGTCACGCGCTGCCGTGAGCCGCCACGCGCTGCGTCCGTCTCCACAGAAACTGCCGGAAAATGTAGATCAGGACGCCTAGGTTGCAGATTTGCTGAGAAATCATGCAAATCCGCCTCAGAACCGTGTAGATCTGACGGAAAGTGGACTGGGGGCCGTCGGGAATATGCCAGAAATCGGAAAAACGGGACCTGGATGGCGTTCGCACGTTCCAAGGTCCCTTTATAGCCGAAAACGTCAACAAATTCAAAGCAGAAAAGACCGGTTGGCGTTCGCACGGCCGGTCTCTCTTTTCTCCCTCTTTCTCGCCGGAAAACGACGTCGAAAATGGACTTTCTCTCTCCTGGGTCGGTCGGCTTTCGCACGACCGCCCCCTCTGTTGCGACCTCCTTCTCTCTCTTTTTTCGGTTCTTTTTCTTTTTCTTCCCTCTTTTTTTCGGCCTGCGATAATACGACCCCTTTTTCACTTTTGTTAATCGGCCTCCAAAACCCAATGCCGACAGACCTCTCGTTCTCACTTTTGGCCCACTTCTCTCTTTTCCTTTTTTCGCACTATCCAAGGCCCATTCCTCTCTCCTTTACAAGCCCGCACTTGATAAAAACCTCTCTTGTTTTAGCTCTCCTTCTCTTTTCTCATTTTCTTTTACTTTTGTGCTTCTTTTCTTCATTTTTCTTTTATTTTGGATTTGTTGCATAAAATAAAATAAAAATACAAATATAATCTAATAAAAATAATATTAAATATTATCTAAAATAATTAAAATAACTCTATATAAAATAGAGTTATCACTATGTGATTGTTTTCCCTCTCTCTTAAACATCCTTTCTGTCTCCCTCAGATCTGGGTTCTATTACCTATTAGTGATGGCTTTGTATGTGCTCTTATTGTGAGAAAGGGACATCAAAAGTACGTGTATTATTTTTTGTGGCTAAGCAGCATATGAATCTTGTGTGTAAGACAAAATATTTCACATTGAGCATGCAACTTTATCAAACACATTCTTCATTTTCTCGTAGATAATTTCCCATATGGCTTTCAACTCCCCAAAAGTTCTTCCACTAATTTCAATGCGTACTTCGACGCAAGAAAGACAAGTGATCACAATGATAAGCACTCACTTGGTGGATTCTATGTTTTCCTTCAAAACAACCTTATTTTATGGCATTCTATCAAGTATGGAAATTGAATTTAAAAGCCTTGCAAATACTACTACAAAACTCATATAGATTGAATACTTATTAAAAGATATTTAGATAATCATCAACTCAACCACTAATGCTCTAATGTGACAACATATAAGAACTCTTATCTTTCCACAAATCTTATTTTCCAAGTTAGAACAAAGGATGTTGAGATAGACTTTCGTTTTGTATGCAAGTAAATAAAAAACAAACAAATATCTGTACACTTCATATCTTCCATCAATCAATTAGCAAACATCCTTACAAAAAGCCATTCATCAACAAGATTTAAGCTCCTTCGATACAAGTTTATAGTTTGTACTAATCCATCAACTTGCAGGAATATTAAAATAAAAAATAAAGGATAACTGCCACATCAACACAACCAGTCAACAGGCCACGTCACCTCCACGTGTCAAGGGCACGTATTTTTAACAACGTCGGCAGGACTAAAAACACAATGCGCGCGGGCAGCACACGCGCTTCGTCGCCAACCTTACGTCTACCTGGCCGCACGACAATTACACCAGAATCACAACTCTGACTTCAATCTTCTCAATAGAAAAGGAATGCCTCTTCATTAGGAGATCACACCCGTTGTGATTCTTCACAAAATTGAAGGAATTTGAAACTCAATCAACCATAATTTTAGATTTATATTAGAATCTCAAGCTCATTGCGTTATTTGAAATTCCGACGGCACTCGTGGCAAATCATCACCAATTTGTATTGCCATGAGGACCGATTCTTTCCTCTGTATAGCATTTTGGCATTTCTTATAAATTTAGGTCGATTATTTAGTTCTAAATCATTGAATTAAGAAATACATTTTTCGTATTCTTCATTTCTAGGGTGTACCATTTGTTTTCTTTTATTGACCTTTTTTATTAGAGTTCAAATTAAATCCGCTTTATCTCATATAACTTTAACTCTTATATCACTCGGCAGGTGCCAGTATACGTAAGATAAAAATATCCTATCAAATATATAATATCTTATAATTAAGTTCAATAAAAAAAAATTTCTCTAACTTTTTTTAGTCCGTATTTCACCGCACATTTTAGCTTTCGAAAATCCTTTGCACTTGTACGTAAGCCTTGACAGCGACTAAATTATTGGCCTTGTGATGGGTCCGGATGGAGAGGTGTTTTCCTGGGAAGGGCCGGTTGCCGATGGGGGTTTTTATGTCACATCAAAAGCACGCGTATCATTTTTTGTATACTACTTTAAATTAAAACAGGCGTATCATGTTTTTGTGGATAAGCACCGTATGTGTTAGGTTGGACTGTATCTAAATTATTGGCCTTTTTGATTGGTAGGTATAGAGATGTGGTCCTGGGAAGGACGGGCTGACAAGGGGGAGTTCTGTATCGGGACGCAGGCGGCGGCTCTGAATTTTCCAACCCGTCCAATCATCTGCTCGATGATTTTTTCTTTTTTTTTTTTTGGTCATAATTTATGAAATCCCAAGGATATGAATTAAACTTCATTGTTGTCATCGCTTGGACCTGCCTTTTTTAGCACGTGAATCAACTTCCATTTCTGACGGAGAATATCCGTAGGGATGTAACATTCAAGTCACATCTTGGTACTATTACCTCTGATATTATGGTGATGGTATTTAAGCTAGGATAGTTCAAGTAAGGGTCAGATTTCGACAAATGAACCGTCTATGTCTAGTACAAGTAAGAGTCAGGTTTCATGTTTAGGGCAGACGATACATTCTATACGTTGGCTGAATATAATTTGATTTCAATTAATGGCTAAAGATGACATCTTCTTAATTGGATGAGTTAATTTTACCACTTTTTTTTATTTAATCTTCACCATAGAGGATAGCATAATTAGTATATTACTTTCATCTTATATACACACACAACATTGTCTTCTGCATTTATGGTTTGTTTCCTTCTATTTTGTTGAGAAAAAAAAATTATTGAAAACACTCTTATACATAATTTTTTTTCTTTTCTTTTCTTTTTTACTTTTTTTTGGAAAAGAACTATCTCACCTAAGTCTACTAAGTGTACTGACACGACGTTACCTGCTGGGGAAAGGACAAATTGTTTTATTTTCGATATTCAATTCACCTACTCTCCTTGCCAGCGCCACAAGACTCATAAATCTCAATATATAGCTGATGACAGACACAACAAGATGAAGGAGTTTGAGAGAGAAACGGAGAGTGAGAGAAAAATGGCTCAGGCAGACAACACTAGCAGATGGAGTCTCCACGGAAGGACGGCTCTTGTCACAGGCGGAACGAAAGGGATAGGGTTTGCTTTCTTTTCTGTCTCTCGCTAATCTTAAAACTTATCTGTTTATTGATCTATAATGTCACTTACAGAAGATTTTTTATGGAGCTGTTCGTATTTCATCTGTGTATTTCAGTGCGGCATTTCATGTTAATTATTATTATTGAGTATCTGACCCACTATGGAAACACTTAATCAATTTTGGATGACATTTTTTTAAAATAGAGAAAGATAACTAATTTAAGCGATTATTGTAATAAATATTTGTTACTGATTCTATAAAGCAATATATCCTATCTTTATCTTGTAAGAAATATGCTATCTAAGGTAATATCATTATGTGATTTATATGTCACATTCTCGTGATGTTCCCATAAAAAACGGAAGTTCATTCACATACTAAAGGGCACTTCCAAGCGATGGAGCTTGTTAAGACAACCCAAACAAGCATTAGAGAGAAACAGCCACCTTTACTAACAATATTCCATTCTCCTTATTAAGTCTTCAAGTGAACAAGCTTCTTAACTGAGATCTAAGCTCTGATATAAAGCACTCACCTTTGGAAAGTTGAATACAGTTTTGTCTGTATGTGAGTGGGAGTGTGTGTGTGTGTGTGTGTGACAGAGAGGGGGAGAGAGAGCAGGCTCTTCATGACATGTTCCCTCACTGTTACCCACGTAACCAAAGAAACAGGGTTCTTATTCTGAAAGCAGTCATATAGCTTGTGAGACTCATGCAGTAGGATATGAGTACCAAGGTAGTTTATGAAACTCTTTAGCTTCCTTTTTGGAGAGAGTATATTTATGTGCATTATTTTGCGATCAGGTACGCAATTGTGGAGGACCTCGCAGGTTTAGGGGCACGTGTTCATACCTGCTCTAGGAACAAGGCTGACCTAACTAAGTGCCTAAGTGAATGGAGGAAGAAGGGATTCCAAGTTACTGGTTCAGTATGTGATGTATCCTCAAGAATTGATCGGGAGAAGTTAATAAGTAGTACTGTATCCCCTATCTTCAATGGGAAACTCAACATTCTTGTAAGTCCCACCTCTATTATGTATAAAATCACATTTTAGTTTGTGTATCCAAACGTGCACATTAATATATATTCTAAGAGAAGTTTTCCTTATTTTTGAAGCTTTCCTTTTTCCTTTTTTTTTCTTTATTCTAAATTTCTAGTTCTAGATTAACAATGCAGGAACAAACATATATAAAAGAACCACAGAGTTTACGGTTGAGGATTTTTCATTTATCATGGCCACCAACTTTGAATCTGCTTACCACTTGAGCCAAATGTCATATCCCCTTTTAAAAGCTTCAACAGCAGGAAGCATTGTGTTTATTTCTTCCGTTTGTGGTGTTGTATCGGTGAATATTGGATCCGTTTATGGTGCAACTAAAGGTACTTTCTTGCTTACTTATTGTCGGTGTTATTGTGTTGTTGCTACGAACAAGGATTTTGATTTACTTTTTTCATTTTTCTGATATATTTAGGGGCAATGAATCAGCTAACAAGAAGTTTGGCATGTGAGTGGGCAAAAGATAATATTAGGACTAATTGTGTTGCCCCGTGGTTCACCCGAACTCCTCTTGTTGAACCTGTAATGACCCTTTCCACATTCTTGGTTGCTTTCAATTAATTGATATTTTAATGATTAAAAATACTTTTCTGACTATACTATTTCATTTTTGCTTTTTCTATTTCATTGTAGTATTTTGCAGATGAAAACCTGTATAAAGCTATAATCTCCCGCACACCAATGGAACGCGTTGGAGAGCCACACGAAGTATCCTCCTTGGTAGCATTTCTATGCCTACCGACAGCCTCTTACATAACAGGACAGACTATCTGTGTTGATGGAGGGATGACAATAAGTGGTTTATTGTACTAATAATCATTCAATTTCATAAATTGAGGACAAAAGTGATATTTCCTATATGTAATATTAAATAAAGCACCTATGTGCTTCGTACACTTGTTTGATGCACTAATGGGATTTTTATGCATAATAAATTTGAAAATAACATGCATGTACTTTGTTTTGTAACTGCATATCTTACTTATATATGTAATGAACAACCTATATATGTAATGATATGTGTGTATGTATATATATATGCTCACACACATACACGCATATATATGTGTGTGTATGCATATATATTGTTGATGAAGTTTTTGTGTGAATGTCCATGCATTCAAAAGGATAAATGATTTCAAAGTCAATGATATAAATTTAAAATAAAGGTAAGATACAGGGAAATGATTGTTTTTAATTAAGAAGTAGGTTGTTCCATCTCAATCTTTGACAAAATACCATCCATCGAGAACAGTATCAAAAAGCGACTTAAACGTCGAATCTTTGTGATATTGTCCGCCAATGGTAGAAGTTTGTTTACTTAATAAAGCAGCATCTCCACGCCATGACAGGAAACAAAATTCAACTTTTACAAGAGTGAACTTCGTCTCTTCCGGATAAAGACAAAAGGATTAAAAAGCTGTAATTTGTCGACCTTCCATTCGTGGGGCATTATCCACTACCACAACAATATTGTGAGCCACGAAAAATAAGCACCTATTATGAAAGCTAATATGCATAGACAAAGGTGTAAGGCTCTTTCGCTGCTTAGCCACTGACAGCAAATACGTGTTCATTTGAAGTTAGGTTGTAGCAAGGGGTTAGCCGACTGGAGCCTTGCGTGGTTGTTTAGGATCAGGGAGAAGGAGAGGGAGAGATGGCTCTAGAAAAGATGGATAGCAGAGAAACTAGATGGAATCTCCAAGGAATGACGGCTCTTGTCACGGGAGGGACGCAAGGAATAGGGTTCGTATCTCTTTGCCTTCTTCTTTCATCTTGAAATTCTTCTGTTATGGATGCATAAAAATCACCCTATCTATGAATTTCTTAAATAATAATACATAATCTTTTTTTTTTTTTTGTTCTTCAAGATAAAGATGAAAAAGAAAAAATGAGACCAAACATAGGTCAAAATTTCTGACAAATTTTTTGTTGGAATAGCTTTGGGATGGCTAGCATATAGCTGTGGTCACTGGTTCTATGGCCTTTTTATGTCGATAGGAAGGGCTTTTCTAAACCTAGAAGTGGATCTCATCAGATTAAAACTATTCACTATCTGCTTCTAATCCAACAAATTTTGAAAGTCTAAGATATATGAATTGAGTTTGTTTCATAAGAATCCTAAAAGACGACCTTCTACCTACTTTTCTTTTCATGTTTAGAAAGGATTTTCATTGCTAAACCAGTTGCCGTGGAAAGCCAAAAAGCCATCTAGGCCTTTTTTTTCACAAAAATTTTAGAATGTTTTTAGAAAATAAAAAATAAAAGATTTCATTCTTTTATACGTAAATTGTTCAACGCGGCAGATAGTTTAAATGGTTGAAGCATTAGAAGAGAACTTAATCAGCATCAGGATTGCAAAGTTTCTTATTGATTAAAACATTGGACCCTTCTTACAAAGATAGAAGAAAAAATAAAAGAATCTAAGATATATACAAACATATATCAAATTGTAGCTATATTCTCAGCCAATAATGGAAGTTGATACACACTTAAAATAGCACCTCTAAGTGATGACAAGAATAATTTTCGAAAGACAGACTTTCACTCCTTATAAACAAAAAAAAAACAAAAAAAGGCCTTAAAAAGGCTTTAAATCCTCGACCCCATGTTTCATGGGGCATTATCCATGAGTGTGCGGCCTTGAATTGTCGGAGCGATCTCTTGAATCCTAATAGATTGCCCTGAATTTGTTATTCCCAGTACCCCACCACCTTTACCGGTACCTATCATGCAAGACAATAATTCAAGCAGGACCACGAGTAGACAAATTTGTAAGGCTCTTTCCATAGAATTTTAAGAGTCTCCGTCAATGCAAACAAGCCCGAAGGCCCTAAGGCTAGTAGACCAATTTGGCTTGATGTTTTATCATAGAGACGATACACACCTAAAGATTTAATCAATAAAACGAATCCAGTTAAATCTGACCAACAATTAGTTAAGAGGAAAAGAGGGCAATACATCTGCAGACTTTTTCCCTAAATTTTTATTTCTTCATACATATTTGAAGTATGTTTATTTCTTAGCGGTCTAAAAAGCTTTGGTTAATTTGGTTTGAGAAAGATGTTGTTTCCCGTACATGCTATTTTAGAACTTATTTATTTAATTTCTTTACTTGAAAATGCTCAAGCAGCATCAAATAAGAGATCATACATATCAGGCTCCTGATACACATGTTATGTAATTGAATAGTAGTTGAACTAACTATTAAAGTAGTAAAAATAAAATACAAAAGGATCATGGGTAAGTGGAGCGACAATTTTAATCAATGCTAGGATATGATTATCCAAATGGATCATCATCTATCATGAGGTTTAAGAATAACTACTATTGAGAACAGTATCATTAAATTTTAGAAAGGTTCTAGATCTTTCAGAGGGTTTAAGTTTCAATTTAGATCGTTTTCGAATACAGCAATGATCTAAAGGAGATCTTCGTAAGAAATTAAAAGGTGCAGAGGAAGGCTCTCATACATTTTTTTTAAGGGAGCAAAGGGACTTAGACAAGGAGACCCTCTCTCTCCTTTTCTCTTTATTATTGTGATGGAGATTCTTAACAGAATTATACAAAAGAAAGTATCTCCTGGAAGGTTTAAATTTCACTGGAAATGCGCTAAATAAAAGATCACTCATTTATGCTTTGCTGATGCTCTCTTTTTGTTTGCTCATGGAGATATTGAGTCTATATTGTGTTTACTAGATGCTATGCAAGAGTTTGAAGATATAACAGGTTTGAAGATGCATCTAGAAAAGTGTCAAATTTTCTTTTCAAGCTTGTCTGAACAAGAAAAGGCTCTAATACTTGATCATATTCCTATCCAAGAAGGCCAACTTCCCATAAAATACTTGGAAGTGCCATTGATTATTAAAAGACTCTCCAACCTAGATTGTGTGTGTGTGTGTGTTTTTTTTTTAAGTTTTCTTTTTTCTTGTTTGCTAAACTTCTTCTATTGGTTTTTTGAACGTTAGCCTCTAGGTTAATAATGTGGGAACAAATATAAATAAACCGACCCTGGAGTACACATGCCAAGATTTTTCAGCTCTCATGGCTACCAATTTCGAATCTGCTTTCCACCTAAGCCAACTTTCACATCCACTTTTGAAGGCTTCATTAGTGGGAAGCATTGTGCTTATGTCTTCAGTTGCTGGCAGTTCATCCTTTAGTGGAGCAACCAAAGGTATTATATTTGTATTCGTACTTTTGTTGCTATTTTAAAGGTTGTGCAAGTACTTTTCATGTATATACAGCAGCCATGAATCAGCTAACAAGAAGCTTGGCATGCGAGTGGGCAAAAGATAACATAAGGGTTAATAGTGTTGCACCAGGGCTCATCAAGACTCCCCTTACTGAACCTGTAAGCATTCTTTTCATACTCTTATATTTGAATTACTTGATATTTCCATTCTTAAAATTAATTTCTCAACAGGTTTATAATAATGAAAACATGATTAATGCCTTTATCTCCCGAAAACCAATGGGACGCAGTGGAGATCCAAAAGAAGTGTCATCCTTGGTAGCATTTTTATGCCTTCCTACGGCTTCTTACATAACGGGACAAACTATTTGTGTTGATGGTGGAATGACGGTGAATGGCTTATTACTCCCATAAGTACATGTGGTTCTCAATCAGAGCAAACAAATGTTAGTGTCCTCGCTTAGACTATTGCATAAGGTATTATTTGCTTATTCAGCTTGAATAACATGGAACGATTACTGAGAAATGTTACTAGTTATGTAGAGCCATTGACACCAGAGAGGTATTTATGTGAAAACAAGTTTAAGAACATATATGGATTGTACGTCATATACTCATCTACAAGCAAAAAGTATCGTTTAGTCTATGGTATTAGATAAAGAGTAAGATTTTGTGCAAGGCGTTATTGTAAGTCATCGATGAAATTGTTGAATAATTTGATAGATGAAAATACATTATTCTTCTATATTAACTTGGAAGGATTATTAGGAAGTCTTAGTTTAACTGGAATCAAGGCATCTTTACCTGTCGGACAAAGTTTTGTCGGGGTGGGTTATAAAAAATAAATAAATCAATCAAAAAAATTTGAATCTCCTTAGTATAACTAAACTTCTATAAGAGCTACGTAAATGGCCTCTCTTGTACATGTCACGTAAAGACGCTTGAGAATATATTCAATAAAAAATTCCTTCCCCATATCCACAATCATAAAATCTTGGCTAGGAAGAATAAACTAAGTGAGAACTGCCTTATTGAAGAGATTTATGATGTCCTTGACTACCTTGAAGTGATAAATGGATGCCTTTAATCCAAAGTGAGAAAGAAAATAGTAACTAGCACCATTAAAGATAACAATTTTTGTGTTTAGGCTAGATTGGAGCCCCTTAATGAGGGAACAATGACCTAAAAACTAGAGGCTAATGCTCCATCAAAGCTAAATTCATTGAGTCTCAGTTCCAAAGCATGACTATGATGAATCATTATAATGCTTATTAGGTGATACACTTCATTCTAATTTGGATTATTCTTCATCATCTTCTCTCATATGAAAAACTAATAGAGGAGTTGAATGGATTTAATCCTATCTTAAGGACTTTTCTTTCTTTCCCCTTATTGAGAGCATGTAACATTTGGTTGGGTTAGCCTTATACACTACCTTTAATGCAAACAAGACATGTTATTTCAACTCAGTTTTTATTAATAAATATATTAAGTATTGCTTTTGTTTTTTTTTTTTTTAAAAAAAGTAATCGGATGTCAAGATTAAAAATAAATTTCATTAAGGAAAAATTTCACCTCATAAGTCTCATTAAAAGAGATTTTACCTCATATGCCCATGTTTAGCAATTTGTATGCAGGATTAGTTAATTAGTTAGACCTAGGTAACTATATACCACAATAGGATTAAGGGAATATACTGTCCAATGTATTTCATATTTTTAGTTTAAGTTTTTTATATGGTAGTATGAGATATAGGGTATTTTTCTTTTTCTAAGGGTTAGGCTTATATCCTACCCTAGTATTGTCTCTATTTCTTAAAAAAATAAAAATAAAAATAAAAAAACAATGCCTTGTTAGAGAGAAACCTCCCTTTTTAGGAATTGGATAATTTTATTAATCCAAATATTCGACCCCATGGGACTCTTCACCTTTATTAAAAGTCAAAGAAACGAATGTGTGTGCCACGTCAGCACCACGTGGCTCTCGGTCAAATTCATTAACACACGTGGACGGACACGTCAGTCCTTATCACAGCTTCTCTCGCGCGCTCTCCTATTCCCCGACTTCTCCGCCCAATGCTGCACAAATCTGGTCGGAACCCCAGCAACAGAGATCATGCCTTAATGGGAATCCTTGCAATTCTTCCACCAAACTTCAACAAACCCAACAAGGGAAGAATTGCACACTAACCTTCAACGATTCCCCTAAATGTTCAAATTCATTCCATATATTATTGACATCCAAATTGGTAAATGATTAGTGCTGATTTGATATAGATTTATTAGGTTTTTTCTTTCTTTTCCATTGTAGTTTCGTTTGTCTATATATTCAGGCATTATTGTACAGAAAAATTAATCCAATTGAGCCACAAAATTTCTCCTCACAGTTTTAGGGTTCTTCGTGTTCGTCGTTGTTGTTCGAGAAATTCCTCAATTTCTTGAGCACTGCAGTTTTATCTAACTTCAATAGATAAAATTACAGTTTGGAAATAACAAATTCCTTTAGATAATTCCAACACTTTGACCTATCTAATCTTTGTTTCTTACTTTATCTTTATCCAATCTTTATTTTCTAACTTATCTAAGCTTTGGCCGTTTGAATTCAAATGGCTTTTATTCTAGCAACTGCGGCACACTTTTCTAGCCATTTGATGTGATCCCTTGGTTATCGTTGCTCTTCTCTCCTACTATGGCGTCTCAACGCACTAATTGCTTCTGATTTTTCCCACAAAATGCTTCTCATCTCAAGAAAGCTCTAACTGCATCACTTGGAGTGGTGCACGAAAATAGCAGGCACATTTTTCTTTATTCCATCCAAATTAATAAAAACTACAAACATAAAATTCATAAATAAAAATTCCGTAATAATTGTTAGACTCCATACAGATTGCTTCTCTATTTCTCGAGATCTATGCCATGTACATTCCCACGCACCCCTATGCGCCACGTGCTACCAACTCAATCCGACTTGTTTCCGATTGTTTGAAATTGATCCTCCTCCAATCCAATTTCTTTTTTGGCTTCAACTTGATCGAATCAAATCCAATTTTTTTAATCCGAACAAATCACTTTCGTTGCTCTACCCAAGTTTTCGCTAGCACGAACTTGATTTAGTCGAAATTGTTTCTTTTTCATGACACTCTCCATCTCTTTTTTGAATTCTTTATTGACTAAATTATTGTCCTTTCACCGAATCAGGCTCCGAACTCCACGATTTTATAGCTTTTTATTGCTGTGTAAGTGGCCTTTTCAAGCCTAGGAGTGTATCCGTGAGATTAAAATATCCACCCTTCGATATGTATCCAACAAAAGCTGAAAATCTATGAAATATGAATTCAATTTAATTCATGATAATCCTAATAGATCATTGCCTACTCTGTTATGATGTTTAAAAATGGTTTTCAGTGCTAAATCAGCTACCATGAAAAAGCCAACCTGTTAGATTGGCTTCCAATAAAAACCTTCAAGTCAAGTATAATTGTCTGATTTTTGGTTTCTTTAAACTCTATTAGGCTTTTTCTTTTATATAGCTGGTTATGTAGTCTCTCAAGATTGGGTAGCACATCCAAGCAATGTTCGTATCTGATGGGATTTTTTCCTATAATCTATTAGCATCTTTTATAACTTAGAAATAAATAAAATTATTTTTGGAACAGTGTAACATGGTTAATAATTTTTATGTGGTTGAATAATTAGAAGACCAAGTCAACATTAGGATTACAATTTTTCTCTACTGATTCAAGCACTGTAGTTACGGGGTAGAAATAAAGAAACAAAGAAAAATTTGTGACATTTTTCACATTGCAGGAAACAAAGAAAAATTTGAGACACTTTTAAACGTCGGGACCATCATAGATGTTTTCGCAGTGTGAATTCTTACAAGATAAACTTTACAAGGAAGCATTTTCTTAAATAAATAACTCATAGAGACTAACTACGCTCCACAGAACTATTTTTCTTTTTATTTTCTTAAAGAAAAAATATATCATAGTTTATGCAATAAAGAGTTAGATAAGTTAATTATTAATTTTCAAAAAATTAAATGACGTAGACTAGAAATATATGAGAGAAATACGTAAGTGTCTATTTTGATATTAAAAGTAACATTTGCATATTTAGCTTGGAAGAACACACTATATGCACTAGTTCCTAAATATGAGATATCTATAAAATTCTAGCGATATTCTCAGCCATTAATTGAAGTTTGGACACAAACTACAAAATAATAGAAGTTAAAAGCTTCCAAATCTCACTCAAACTAATATTTTCTTATAAGAATTTTATATTTTTAAACAATCAAAGCTCTCTCTCATACAATCTGTTTTAAGATTGAAATATTGACTATTTTATTATAAAATTATATTCTATTTCATTGAAAAATTTTGTAATCAAATCCTTTCTTTTAGTTGTTCTAATCCATTGCAATTATGCTTATTCCATTTATTTGATAATATTTTATTTAGCCTTAAACCTAATATATGCTCATATACAAAAAATAATTAAGGATAAAAGTTTCACATCAAAATGATAGAATTATTTGATAATATTTTTAATGTAAACAATATTTCCCAATTCATAAACTAGCTTTTAGATTAAAGTTTTGTATCTATTTAATAAATTGTCCCATATAAGATAGCTTTTTCATTTAAATTACTCAAAAAATACATTTTACTTTTAGTATGGACTCCAAGTCAATGATATAAATTAAATTTGAAAATATAATACAGGCAGATGTGATATTTTTGTATTTACGAAGTAGCCTGTTCCATCTCAATAATTGACGAAATACCATCTCTCGACAACAGTATCAAAATGCGACGTAAACGTCCACTTCTTGCGAGTCTCCGCGAATAATGTAAGTTTGTTCGCTTAATAACGCAACAGCTCGAGCCACGACAAAACCGTAGTTTGACTTTTGTTGATAAGCACTAAATTACGACCGTAAGGGACCCGTGATGGCTCTTGTCATTTAAGAAGTCAATGACACAACAGAAACGGAGTTTGAGAGAAACAGAGAGAAGAGAAAGAGAGGGATATGGCTCTACAGAAGATGGATAGCAGACAAAATAGATGGAGTCTTCAAGGAATGACAGCTCTTGTCACGGGAGGGACGAAAGGACTAGGGTTCGTATCTCTTTGCCTTCTTCTTTCATCTTGAAATTCTTCTGTTATGGATGCATAAAAATCACTGGATCTATGAATTTCTTAAACAAAAATACATAATCTTGTTTTTCCTCTTCAAGACGAAGATGAAAAAGAAGGAATGAGACCAAACATATGTCAAATTTTCTGTCGGAATAGCTTTGGGATTGCTTGTTGGAAAAACCGAGCTCAAACGAGCTCAAACGAGCTCAAAACCAAGATCTTGCTTCTCATCTTAGAACACAAAGTTTGAGATAGATAACAAACGTACCTGTTCTACAACTTGCTACGGCTGTCGGATAACTCATCTAGACAAGGATAATGGCCAAATTTACTCCCTTGTTCTCTTAGTTTCACTGGCTGATGAGGAGCTCTGTCTACAAAGATCGTGGGAAGGTGTTCGTAACCAACAGAAAAGTTATCTCTTACTTTTCGTCCAACCGTGTGTTCATTATAAAAAAATTGAGTTACTATGCACCAGTCACTATTCATAGCACTGTGCACGATATTTATAAAGATGTGTTATTATTTATGATATAATAATAAGCTCATATATATATAACACCTCTTAATCCACCAACATGATCTTCTCAACATGTAGACTCATAGTGCACATAGTGAGAGGCAAAGGAGGGATCTTAGCCATATACAAAGTGTGCTGCCAATATAGTCCAACTCATCATTGTTCTATATAGCAAGAACTAGCCCACACTAGCCAGTCCCATATTCAACAATAATAGATCCAACATGTCTCATACAAATGAACCACACAATAATTAATAAAACAATTGAAGATAAACAATCACATTGATATAAGCCCATATCAATAAGAATTATTTAAAATATTCCAACAATCTCCCACTTGGGCTATAGCAATGTGAGTTGCATGTAATAAAACATTTTGGAAAACATTGAAGTGTACAAACAATATTTCGGTCCTGAGACGATCCTTACAAACAAAACAACCCAGGCTCATAAAGCTTCAAACTCCGAACCATGACTTTAGCTGCATCATATAAACAACACAGCATTATCCATGATTACAAAAGCCCTCCACTCTACTGACGTGGATTAATATGGTAGTGTGTCAACCTGATGATACTACAAACAACATGTATCACCCTTGTTGTCGATCCAATTCAACAAATGTCTTGTCCACAAAATTTGAGCTCAACAATAACAACATATTACAAGACATTCCAATCCAATATGGCCTTTAAGTTCAACAAAGTGCCCCCGCCATACTCAACAAAGATATACCGAGATATATATACGCAAAGAGATGTGCATGCACGTTTCAACCTGTCACATATAAAGCACCAAAGTGCTTTACAGGTAATCAACATATATATCTCAAAATCACGTTTACCACATGGTAAACAACACAGATGCAGCAATAAATCACAGCAAAAACATAAAGAACTCCCACTAACCAACAGCATCTCACGATGCTCATAATTTCACATAAGCGACATGTCTTTGCACAATAACAAGGACCAAGTCCTTCAGTGGGATCATACACAAGTAATGCATCTGTAACAATATACTTTACTGTGGTGTCACCTGTCTCAATAAGTATATCATTATATGCTCAGACCTTGAGATACCTCATAAATAACATAAATAATTTCAGCATTATAACATATATCAAACAAAATAGGTCGAGCAAGACAATCAATTTTGTCAACTTTCTTATAAATTTGACAACTCTCAAAGAATTCATCAATATTTTATAAGTTTACCAACAACTGTATGAGATGAAATACTTAAGCAACAACTCTGTAGCACAAAGAGTCCAAATGGTATACCAAAACAACTATAGGTGTTCTACACATTTACAGGTTAAGAGATAACCTTTTATCCTTTCACAACATGGAGTAACCATTAAAAAAAAATATTCATAAGTAATATATCTTCACAACAAAGAAAGAATCAACAAGATAAGAATCATATATACTCCCACTAATCTTGGGATATATACAACAATCAATCTTATTTTTCACATAACCAATTGTTAGCTTGTGTGCAATGGCAACGATGCCCAACAAAAATCCCTCAGAGCTAATTTTATGGAACGTCTCTCAAAGCATGCCATCATTTCAAATATCAATGATGTGAATCCATCCAAACATCATTATGTTTTAATGTATGCAATCACAATCAAAACTGAGAATCAGTGATAATATCCACATAAGTAATTGGATCATTTAAAACGTCAACATCATAATCATGTACTTCCAAATTTCATATCACAACTTTATACTTTTCTTTTCTCTTAATAAATAATCAAACAAAATAACCATATCAAGAAAAGTCATTAAGGAAATTGATAAAATAAGAATTTTTACACATCATAATTAATACAATTATCAAACATAATGCAATTGCCAACTTTAACTCCATTAAAGAACATATTAACAAAAGAGTTTTATCAGCAAAATTATAGACACATCCATCCAATATATAAAGAAACTAGATTGCATCTGAAAACTAGTGTCCAAAAACACAAAGGTTACTTCAACCTTTCAATGCTTCAAAATAAAACATAGTTAACCTTCTCATGAGCAATAAGTTTCAACCATGCTCAACATATCAATGAACATCAGCCTTACCATATCAACAAATGAGTGTTACCATTTTATCTATATCGCAAACTTTATGTTTTCATCCATTACAAGAGTCAGATTCTTTATAAACCACAATATGTATCACAATATAGTTGACAAGGTGACAACAACATCATCATCATGTGAGTATACAAAGATAGAGCCCACACACATCATCATGCAAATACCTTTGGGTAGAATACACAACAAGTGTGCAAAACCCTACAACATAGCATCAGCAATGAGAAAATTCCAATCATTGTAATCTACCGCCTTTGGGATTAATAAACCACTTTGACCAGTCTAAACTCACGCTTACAAATTAATGCCATGTTCACTCCAAGTATTAGCATACAGTCACCTCCTTTGGGTAGATAACTATATACCAAAACCAGAGGCATTCCCTTTCCATATGCAAGACAGAAATTTCACAATTCAGCCAAGAATGCGCCACTTTGGTGGTCACACCTTAACTAAATCATGAAACCCTCCCACACCAAGGTACAACTCACAATACATCACATATAGTGCAATTTAGCTTCATGGACTTGGGGCAAACTCAAATGTCCTTAAATTGCACCTTCAACAACACTCAATAAGCATCACAATACGCACATGCTCATATCAATAATTATAGTAACTTTATGGCAGCATGCCTGAATGCATATTAATGGCTAATCAACAAAATAATCAAATACATAAACAATTAGTGGCCCATCAAAATAAACCTCACAATACAACAATAATTATATTCACATACATACATGGCCTCAACATTTAAATATATAAAAATATATTTTATAAATAAAATTTATCTATCAAGAAACTCTATGACCATTTACAATTATTATCAAGCTTTAAAATATAATATTAAATATATATTCAATATAACTATCAAATTTTGTGACAAAGTGGGATTTCTGACCAATTTAAAATTTTAACAACGATACCATAAGTCAGATAATAAATTTCAAAATTTTCGACAAAATATTGGGTCTGATTTAACCAACCACGTGCTGTCACGCGCCTCAACAGTATCCGCCGGAAAATTTCGCCGAGAAAACCGGTACAGACCGGTTCCGGCAAACGAAATTTCGGCCGGTTCACAGCCGAAATGGCCGATTCTCGGGACGCTTTCAGTCCCTGCAGGTGCGCCGGTCAAAGACGAACACCCGCTGGCCCAGACGCAAAAACACCCACTCCGTTTGAGCGGTCATCGGCGGCAATATTCGTTTGAGACCAAAATGGGTCGGGTCGACCCGTCTCCGATCGGAATTCCAACAGCGGCAAAAGATAGATCCGGCGCCGATCTAGCCATAGGTAGGGTCGATTTACTGATTAGTAACCTCTAGATGCGGGTTTCGGCCAAAATAGGTACTTGGATACCCACGAACCCGAAATTACAAAACCACAATTTTCTTTCAAAATCCCGTTTTTCTGCTTTATTTTAACAACTTTATGCTCTAGATGGAAGCTAAACGCAAGCTCCGATACCAATTGTTGGAAAAACCGAGCTCAAACGAGCTCAAAACCAAGATCTTGCTTCTCATCTTAGAACACAAAGTTTGAGATAGATAACAAACGTACCTGTTCTACAACTTGCTACGGCTGTCGGATAACTCATCTAGACAAGGATAATGGCCAAATTTACTCCCTTGTTCTCTCAGTTTCACTGGCTGATGAGGAGCTCTGTCTACAAAGATCGTGGGAAGGTGTTCGTAACCAACAGAAAAGTTATCTCTTATTTTTCGTCCAACCGTGTGTTCATTATAAAAAAATTGAGTTACTATGCACCAATCACTATTCATAATACTGTGCACGATATTTATAAAGATGTGTTATTATTCATGATATAATAATAAGCTCATATATATATAACACCTCTTAATCCACTAACATGATCTTCTCAACATGTAGACTCATAGTGCACATAGTGAGAGGCAAAGGAGGGATCTTAGCCATATACAAAGTGTGCTGCCAATATAGTCCAACTCATCATTGTTCTATATAGCAAGCACTAGCCCACACTAACTAGTCCCATATTCAACAATAATAAATCCAACATGTCTCATACAAATGGACCACACAATAATTAATAAAACAATTGAAGATAAACAATCACATTGATATAAGCCCATATCAATAAGAATTATTTAAAATATTCCAACATTGCTATCATATTACTGTGCTCACTGGTTTTATGGCTTTCTTATGTCTATTGAAAGGGCTTTTCTACACCTAGAAGTGGATCTGATTAGATTGAAAATATTCACTCTCTGTTTTTTATTTTCCAACAAAATTTGAAAGTCCAAGATAAATGAATTGAGTTTGATTCATAAGAATCGTAAAAGACCACCTTCTACCTTCTTTTTTCTTTTTTTCTTTTTTATGTTTAGAAAGGGGTTTCATTGCTAAATTAGCTGCCATAGCATATAACTGCTTATTTCTAATATTTCTATCTTTATCTTGGAAGATACATACTACATATTGTTGTATTCGAATATGTATCAAATTCTAGCGATTTTAACAGCCAATAATGGAAGTTCATACACACTTAAACAACCCATCCAAGTGATGAAAATAATGGGAAAATGTTGTGATGACAGCTATGAGTGTGCAACTTTGAATAGTTTAAGCGACCCCTTGGATTCTATTGGACTACCGTCTGTACCCCACCACCTTTACGTGCCTATCATGCAAGACAATAATTTAACCGGACCACTGGTAGACAAATTTGTAAGGCTCTTTGCAATTAATGTTAGGAGTCTGCGTCAACGCAAACAAGCGAGGGACCCATAAGGCTTGTAGACCAATTGGCTTGAGGTTTTATCATAAAGACGATTCACACCTCAAGATTTATTCAATAAAAAATTCCAGATAACTCTGACCCAACGATTAATTAAGAGGAAAAGAAGGCAACACCTGCTAACTTTTCCAAAGTTTTTAATTCTTTACATATAAATTTGAAGTTATGTTCCCATGTGCAAGTTTCTTAGGTCTAAAAACCTCCGTTAATTTGTAAAGAAGTCCCTTGCTGCATAATAGAACACGACTATGAGTGAGAAGAGGAATGGTTCAAACATAAATAACAGTGGGTGGTCTTGAAGGCACAATCATTCTTGATATTGGAATCAATCAAACAATTAGGATTATTAAGCTGCAAAGCTCATCTATACTGATTGTTTTTGTTCATTTTTACTAATTTGTTGGTGTTCCTTTTTCTTTCTATTGGACAAGAAAACCCCATATTAGAGAGGATGGTACTTGTAATGTGCCTTATAAGCTTAGATAACCCATTCCCTCAAAGATGCCTGTTGAGGAGAGGTGGACCTAGGCTTTTTATATGGTATTAAAATAAGTCCTATATTAAAGAGGAAAATACTTATTAGAATGGTCAAACACGTCTGGTGCCACGTCGTCACCCATGTTGGTGGCACGTTAGTCCTAGGTCACATCAACCCTAGACCACGTTAGCAAGCGACTTGACCTAAACCCATGATCGCGACCCGATCCTCAATCATGTGCGATTGTGATCGCAAGAATCTGCGATCACTGTCTCCTCACTGAATTTTCTTTCTAGATTTGCGTTTGTAAAGTTGTATAGAATCTACTGGATTTATTTGTAATTGGTTTTCCTATTTTGATTCATGTAAACATTGTATTTAATTTGTGAATTAATCAAAGAAATCATTGAGAATTTTAGCAGTTAGGGTTTGTTCTTCACTTTTCCTAATAAAAAAAAAATTTGGTCGATCCATCATGGTTAATCAATTTCTTTCATGGTATCGATAAAGTTAGCAGTCAATGCCCTCCTACTGGAAAACCCCTTCACAAATATAGCCGATTCACAAAACCCAAACCCTAACCCATTTCTTCCCACAGTTCCAATGGCCTCATCGACGCTGATGATGCCTACCACGACCTCTATTAAGCATTTCAACATCACAAATTTCTTCAAATGAAAAATGCACCTCCTCCCATTCCTAATCTCTCAAGAGTTACTACCAATTCTCGATAGCCGTGAACCTACACCGCCTAAAACCCTTATTGGGCCTAATGGCACAAAATCCCCCAACTCGCCTACCATTCTTGGCTCCTCTAGTATCAAGCAACCCTCGAGTGGATTCTCGCCACCTCCATAAACACCATGGTGACCTAACTGATGGACTTTTGATCGTCCATCACTACGTGGTCACACCTCACACGCTCCTACATAGCTCAATTGTCCCCTGCTCCTTTGCCCTCCACTTATGGCTCTAGACGATCAATCACGATTCCTATTCCGTGATGACCTTCATGACATGAAGGAAATCCTCAACCAGCTCGCCACCATCAGTAGCCATATCTCCGACGATGAGTACCTCACTCATGTCTTCTATGGCCTCAGTAAAGACTACAACGGCCTTGCCACCTTGGTCTCGATCCTTTAGTAGACATAGCAGCTTAACTGTGAGGCCATCCATAACCTGCTTTGGCTTAGGAAGGCTACTTTACTAGTTTGAGTGCTGCCCCTATCTCACCCACAGCATTCACAGCTTACCTGGGTGAGTTCAGTTCACAAGTCATGCAAACTCGGGTGAGTTCATAAGTCACGTGAACCTACACCTAGGTTCAACTCTCTCAACTTGTGCTAACTCAAGTCCAAGCCCAAGCACATGCATGAGCTCGCACTAGTTAGTGCTTCCTGCCACCTAGCCCACCTCATATGGGCTTCTCCTAAGCTCACCAAATGCATCTTGGCCCTTTCATAATGATTCACAAGGCCACCGCCGCAATGGGCCCTACTGCCACCTTCATTGCAAGCCTAACCACCATGTGTCCAACTACCGGGAGCGTTTTAACCCTACTTTTAGCTCATTCACCAATTACATCCCTCGAGCCTAAACACCACCTTAGGCCTACTTAACTTATCATAACCCCACCCTTTCCTACTACCTACCTCAAGCCCACTATACATAGCTTCCCCCTCCTTTGTCCCACTATGGCCCACCTAATCCCCCTCCTTCTGCCCTAAATGCCACCTCTTGGCATCCCGACTCAGGGGCTTCCCATCACATCACTAACTCCTCCATTGCCCTCTTTAGTGTCACCCCTTATACTGGCACTCAGTAACTCACCATGAGTGTTGGTATGTCCCTTCCCATCACTCACACAGGTATTCTTCAAACACCCTCCTTTTGTTTAAATCATGTCTTAGTTGTACCTCCCATTACTAAAAATTTTTTATCTGTGTTTAAATTCATGTCAAACAATAATCGTTATTTCATTTTTTTCGCCACTCACTTTTAGGCAATTTCGTATCTTGTGGGATAACTTATTGTCCACAAAACACTTAATCATGGCCTCTATTGTCTCGAGTCATTTGACATGTCTCCTCGTGCCTTTTTGGCTTCTCACACAAGTCCCCTCCTTCTGTGGCAACATTGTTTAGGTCATCCATCACCACCAGTCTTAGTTCAACTTTTGAAGTCCACTTATATTCCCTACTATTCCCCCCTATTCCCTATGTAAGGTGTGTGCCCTCAATAAAAGTCACCGCCATCCCCACCCCCTACTCCGTCTCAGTCAAGTCAACCCTTTCAACTTGTTCACTTTAATGTATGGGGTCCTTCCTCAGTTCAATCAATAAACCAAAATAAATTCTATGTCTGTTTTATTGATGATTTCTCTCGTTTTACTTAGCTACATACCTTCCACACTCATTCTCAAATTCTCTCAATTTTTTACACATTTCATACGTTTGTCAAGAATTAACTCCAATGTCACCTCAAAGCCATTCAATGTGATGGTGCTCTTGAGTTTTTCTTTGCGGAATTTCGCACCTATTTCCAATCATTCAACATTCTTCACTGTGTGTCCTATCTGTATTCTCCATTTCAAAACAATGTTGTTGAATGCAAACACCATTATACCGTGAAAACCAATCTTACCCTTATGACTTAAGTCGTTATCCCGACTCAGTTTTTAGATTTTGCATTTAAGTCCACTATTTTTCTCATCAACCACCTTCCCACACCCGTCCTTCACAACATTTCTCTGTGGCAAGCCTTTTACCACCATCCTCTTGACAACACTCATCTCTATGTCTTTGGTTGTGTTGTCTTCCCCTTTATCTCCACCCCTACACCCCTCACAAGGTTACCCCTCGATCTCGTGCCTGTGTCTTTCTTAGTTATCCTCCCGTGTATTAAGGTTATCGTTGTTATTGCCCTGACACTCACTGCATCTACATTACTACTGATGCGGTGTTTCATAAGAACAATTTCCTTTTCCATTATATGTCACCTCAACCTAACCCCTCTCCTTTTTTCTTAACATTGGATGCCCCCTTAACCTTAGTTCCTATACCCTCCACCATCCTTTCCCCCCTTCCTCGACAAATTCCCTCCTACTATAGACCCCCCAGCGGACTCCTTTCCCCTCTAGTCCACCTGTCCCACCTCCCCTACTTACTCACCCTATGACTCATCTCCAAGATGGCACCATACCTCACCGCCATTTCACCTAGAACCACATTGTTGCCTTTATTGCATCCACCACCCCTTACCCTAAACCCACATATTACTCTCAAGCTATTCGGGAGACTCATCGGCATGATGTTATGGTTGTTAAGTACACTTCCCTTCTCTACAATGGCACTTAGGTCATGGTTCCTCCCTCACTTGGTATTATGCCCATTGGGTGTAAATGGATTTACAAGGTCAAGCTCAAGTCTGATAGCTCACTGGACCGCTACAAGGCCCACCTTGTGGCTAAGGGCTTTTATCATAAAGAAGGCATCGACTTCACTAAAACATTCAATCTTGTTACAAAGCCCGTCATTGTCTGCACTGTCCTCGCCCTTGCTTATTCTCATGGCTAGTCAATTCACCAATTGGATGTCTCCAATGCCTTCTTACATGATCATTTTTCAAAAGTTGTCTATATAGAGCAACCCCAAGGCTTTGTGGATCCCAAGCCCCCTCACCATGTCTGCCACTTGTATAGCTCTTTATATGGCCTGAAGTAGGCCCCCTATGCATGGTACCAGTGGCCAAGCACCTTCCTAGTCTCCCTGGGCTTTGTCATCTCCTTGGCCAACACGTTATTGTTTACTCTCCACACTGCTTGGTACAATTTTATCCTCCTTGTCTATGTAGATGATATTATTTTGATTGGCTTCCCATAGGCTCTATTCTCTACTCTCCTTTAGGCCCTCCATCAAGAATTTTCCTTGAAGGACCTTGGTTCCATCCACTACTTCCATGGTGTTGAAGTTTAACCTATGTTTGACAACCTTTTTCTCCACTAAGCTAAGTTCACATTGGACATCATTGCCTGAGCCAAGATGTGCAATGCTAAGGCCATCTCCACTCCATGTTTTACAGATGAACCTTTTTCCATTCACTCCAAGGAACCTTTACCTAACCCCATGCTCTATCATAGCATTGTGGGTACTCTATAGTATCTCACTCTCACATGTTCGAACATTGCCTACTTCGTCAACATAGCCTATCAATTTCTTCATTTCCTAACCACTACACGTTGGCAAGTGGTGAAGCACATTCATTGTTACTTGACAGGGACCCCTCTCCTTGGTCTATGTCTCACACATAGCCCCTCCACGTCCTTCCATGCCTTCTCTGATGCTAGTTGGGCCAACGATTGTGACCATTGGCGCTCTATTAGGGGTTTTTGTATCTTCCTCAGCTAAAATCTCATTTCTTGGAGCTTTCATAAATAGCGCACCATTGCTTGCTCCAATTTTGAGGTGGAATACAAATCCTTGGCAAACACCATTGCAGAACTCATATGGATCGAGTATATTTTCCATGACTTTCGTGCTCTCCCATCTTAACCACCAACTCTCTGGTGTGACAATATGTCTACTCTCTACCTCACTACCAACCTAGTCTTCAATGCTCACACCAAACACATACAAATTAACTTCCACTTTGTTCGTGAACGTCTTGCTTATGATCAGTTGTATCTTCAGTTTATTTCCTCCATTGATCAACCTACTAACATCTTTACCAAAGGTCTCTTTTCTACCTGATTCAAGCTTCTTCATTCCAAGCTGACGGTCTAATCTACCCCTTTAGCTTGCAAGGGGATGTTAGAACGGTCAGACACATCTAGTGCCACGTTGTCACACACGTCACTACCATGTCAGCCCTAGACCACGTCAACAGTCGACTTGACTCAAACCTGCGATTGCAACCTGACCCTCGATCGTGTGCAATCATAATCATGAGAATCCATGATCACTATCGTTTCCTCACTAGATTTTCTTTCCGGATTTGTGTTTGTAAATTTGTATAGAATTTGCTCAATTTATTTGTAATTGGTTTTCCTATTTTGATTCATTTAAAAAATGTATTTAATATGTGAATTAATCAAAAGAAATCATCGAGAATTTTAGCAATTAGGGTTTGTTCTTTACTTCTCCTAATCAGAAAAAATTCCAATCGGTCCACCATGGTTAATCGATTTCTTTCACTACCTATGATATACCTTATAAACTTTGATAAATCCTATCCTCAAAGGCCTTCTGAAAAAAGGTGGACTTAGACTTTTCTTGCCTTGTTGAGCTTTAATATATTTGTCTATAGGGCAATACCATTTTATTAGGCTTCATTTACATCAATTTCATTTATATTTCACAAAGGAAACTTAAAAACCAATTGGGTTGGAGAAAGGAGTTGTTTCTCGAACATACTATTTCAAAACTTATATTTATTTAATTTCTTTAATTGAAAATGCTTGAGTACGAGATCATACATATTAGGCTCCCAATACACATGTTGTTTAAATAACTATTAAAGTAGCAAAAATAGAGAAAAAAAAATTAAGAGTAAGTGGAGCTACAATTTTAATCAAAGTTAGGATATGATTATCCAAATGAATCATCATCTATCACAAGCTTTAAGAATATTTATTGTTGAACACAGTATCAAAAAATTTTAGAAACGTTCGAGATCTTTTTAGAGGACTTAAGTTTCGTTTTAGATCATGAATACGGACGATTTTACGGAAATCTTCAAAGGATAGTAAAAGTTAGAGGAAAGCTAAATGAAAGTAAGATGAAATGAGTAATGAAATGTGTATTTTATTGCTTACAAAATGTAAAATGTTTTTACATATTTTAGAAATATATAATAAAATGTAAATTAAAAAGGCACATAAATCCTAAAACAATAAATGTACCATGTCATAAAATTATTAGTGAGACCAAAATTCCACCAACGGGATAAACATATGAGATCCGTAAATATAATTTTGGGATAAACATATGAGATCCGTAAATAGAATTTAAAAGCAAATGCACGACAAGTTAACTTGCAATGTAAGGTAAGAAATCCAAAGTAACTTATGCAATTTTAGTAGCCTTTTCATTCTTATAAGATTAATACACTTATTTTGTGACCAGGCATGCTATTGTGGAAGAATTGGCAGGGTTAGGAGCAAGTGTGCACACATGTTCCCGCAATGAGATCGACCTAAATAACTGCTTAAGTGAATGGAGAAAGAAGGATTTCCATGTAACTAGTTCAGTGTGTGATGTATCCTCTCCAACTGAGCGAGAAAAGCTAATAAATACAACTATCTCCTCTATCTTTAAAGGGAAACTCAATATCCTTGTAAGTCTTACTTCCATTATTTTTGAGCTTGAATTTGAATGGCATGCACACATAAAGACCAATGCACAAAATGCATGACTTTATTTCCTTATTTGCTAAGTTTTTCTATTGGCTTTTTGAACATTTCCCTCTAGGTTAACAATGTGGGAACAATCATAGTTAAACCGACCTTGGAATACACAACCAAAGATTTTGCATATCTCATGGCCAACAATTTCGAATCTGCCTTCCACCTAAGCCAACTTTCGCATCCACTTTTGAAGGCTTCATTAGCAGGAAGCATTGTGTTTATGTCTTCAGTAAGCGGTGTTTTATCAGTGAGTGGAGGAACCATATATGGAGCAACTAAAGGTATTATATTTGTATTTGAATTTTATTCCTATTTTAAAGCCTGTGTAAGTACTTCATATATGTATACAGGAGCAATAAATCAGCTAACAAGAAGCTTGGCGTGCGAGTGGGCAAAAGATAACATAAGGGCCAATTGTGTTGCTCCATGGGTCATCAAGACTCCCCTTGCCGAACCTGTAACAATTCTTTTCATACTCTTTTATTTGAATTACTTCATATTTCCATTCTTAAAATTAATTCCTCAACAGATTTATAGCGATGCAAACCTACTTAAAGCGGTTATCTCCCAAACACCAATGGGACGTACTGGAGAGCCAAAAGAAGTGTCATCCTTGGTAGCATTTCTGTGCCTTCCGGCAGCTTCTTATATAACGGGAGAAACTATTTGTGTTGATGGTGGAATGACCGTGAATGGCTTATTACTCCCGTAAGTACATATGGTTTTCAGTCAAAGCAAACAAATGTTAGTGCCCTTGCTTGTACTATTGCATAAGGTACTATTTGCTTATTCAGCTTGGATACCCTCAAAGGATTTGTGAGAAATATTACTAGTTATGTAAAACTATTGATACCAAGAGTGGTATTTATGCGAAAACAAATTCAAGAACATATGTGGACAGTATTTCGTATACTTATCTATAAGCAAAAGAATCATTTAGTTTATAAAATTAGATAAACAAAAAGATTTCATACAAGGTGTTATTGTGAGTCATGGATGAAATTGTTGTATAATTCGATAGAAGAAAATATATTATTCTTCTATATTAACTTGGAAGGATGATTTGTTTCAAGTATTATATCCCCTAAGTAGGTTTAATAAGATGGTAAAATGGAAGTAGTAAGTAACTAAGTTGCAAGGCAACTTTGACCATTGTGGAACTACTATATTAAAGAGGACTTAGATACAACCAAAAGTATTTGGGCTTGATGTTGCATATAGCAATTAGTGCCCAACACCATAGTGATGTACTAAAAGTCTTTGATGAACTAGTTTATGAGAATTAATCATGTAATTACTAATTCATTAATTAAGAGTCGCATGATAACAAGTAAAACTATTTATCCTTTCTTACAAAGTTATGCTGCTAAAACATCTATTTTACTTACAAAGAATACGAATCACATTTTTAAAGATAGGAATCATATTAATACTATGTTTTTTTATTACAGGAAATTCTTCTATCATAGGGATCCCTATGAATTTCATCATTGTCGTTCATCTTGTTATTATAAGAAACTATTTTCTTATTAAAACACCTTAGAATCTCCTTACCATGATTAGACCTCTATATGACCTATGTAAATGGCCTCTCTTGTACATGTCACTTATAGACACCTGAAAATGTATTGAATGGAAAATTCCTTTCCCATTTCCAAAATCATAATATAAAATCAAAAAGACAATAAGAGGTTGAAACAAAAGGACTTCTCATCTAACCCCTTTTACCATTTGCTCTTTCTTGTCTTTTTTTTTTTAAAGTTGAAATCATCATTTGTTATACTTACCTTTTGTTTTTAAGTCTTTTTTTCGATCATACAACACTTCTTTTTTTCTTTTCTTTTTTTCAGCAAGCCATAATCATCCCTGCTTGCTTCTCTATTTCTTGAGATTTATGCCAAGAGCTACCTTCTTAGCATAGCGGGCTTTATTTTCTGTCATCCCATCGTGGCCCCCATTGCCCCCAGGCAGGTCTTAATCCCTTGCAAGGGCTTTATTTGCTTTGTTTTGGGCTTTGCTCACTCTTTTGTGAGCTCTACTCACCTCATTTTGGGCCTTATATGTCCACTGTGGTCTTTATTGACCTCACTGTAGGCTTTGCCCCGTTAAGAGGGATCTGGTTTTGAGTAGGATCAAAAAGAATTCAGCGCAATCGAGAATGAAAAACTTTTATGATGGTAAGAGAAAAGAGGTCCTGCAGATTTAACAGGTTTGCTCCCAGGTTTCATGGACCATATAGAGTGTTGCAATTTACTGGGGCTGTTTCTTAGAAGTTGGAGTTCTAAGTTAAAAGGATTTGCAGCTGATATAGATCTAGAACAGTGTAAGTACCACCAGACTGAAGATGAGTAGGAGGAGACGTGCATCTTGCAAGCTGTGCTGGAGCAGCACACACAGGCAGAAAATGTTGGGATTAACAAGGTTAAAACGGTATGGTTAATATGAAGTCATGTCTGCAAGCAACCTAACAGTTGAGATTAAATCTGTCTTGAATGATTGAAAGGTGGAGTGTTGGACACAGTTGCTTGCAGTTTAGAATATATGAGAAAAGAAAGCAAGGCACGTTAGAGAAAGAGGGTAGGAGCAATGTAGTCCTTCAATGATAAAGAAGCTCTGGTTTCATACCATAAGAGCTTTTCTTGTAAATATGTAAAAGCTTCCATTGTAATTTTTATGTTTACATATTTGAATGTGTTTTGTAAAACTTTTGTTAATATATTTGTATTTTTTTGTAAGCTTTGAAACTAAGTGCTTGGAATGAATAGCCATGAGCCATCATTTGCTCAATTTGAGTCTTCTCTCAGCATTCTATTTTACAATCAGCAAGATCTAATAGAAAAAGGAGCTACTGATTCCTTAGAAAGGAAATCTCTAGCAGAAGCTACATAAAGGAATAATCTCCACTTATGAGGCGTTTTTCAGATTTTCAACCTTGAGGACAAGGCCAATCTTAAGGGGTAGGAATTGTGACCGAGATATGTGTTTGTAATTTCGGTGTGGAATATATGTTGTGAAATTGTGCATATAGGTTGTGTTTTGGGGTTGTGGATGATATAATGTAGTTGGGCTCTAGTTGGGCTTGTTTTAGAAGGGGTGAGCGGGCTGAAGATCGTGTAATAGTTTACGCCCCCAAGTGTGTTAGTTACTGTGTAGAGTAGAAGAGTGGGAACCATAAGAAGATTCTAGTCTTCTCGATTGTATGCTCTGGTTAGGGTTCCTATTGAACCCCTAAATTTCTGGGTTCCTTTGTTGAGAAATGGGCCATCATTACTCGGTGAAAACGTCACCGTAAGAGTCCTTTTAAGGGTTTTATGCTTCAAGGCTTCGTCACCAGGTCTAAAGCCGCTGCTATTTCATCCTAGGAACAGAAAGAAATAGCGTGTACAAGCCCTTCTAACTTTTATGCCCAAGTTCAGAGTTAACAACCAATTGATTAAGAATACAACTATGGAGAATGTCTCAACCAATGACCTTGAGGAGTGGAAGCCAATGATCTAAATAACATTCGTACAATATTCTTATTAATTGTTCTACAAAGTTTTATACTCTTATGAGCTTTATGTAGAAAAAATTTACTACTTGGTCTCTACAGTTAGTTCTCTTAGGTTTCAAGTCAAAATCCAAATCTCATCTTGATATTTCCAGTGAGAATGTCTTTATCTCATTGTACTATTTTTATAAAATGACTTTCCTTTCGTAGCTAACTGCATCACAAGGGCCTTCACACCAACCCATTAAGAAGAAAGCTCAATCTCGCAGAAATCTGCATCTCCTTCCCAGCTCCTGTGTCATTACTAGGCCCATTACGAACCCAGCATTTGGGAATTTTCCATGCCTTATGAGTCCAAAACATATCCGACTAACCCTAACGTGCCTCGCGTTCCGATGGTGTTACAGCCGGGGAACGGTCACCTTCTCTTCATTTAGAAAATACTAATGAACTTCCACTTGACGGGATCAACCCAACAATTCAACCGAAGACCACAGCTTCAACAGCTTAACCGACGTAGTACAACCAGTAGCCCAACTTTCGGCAACTTTAGAACCTGAAACCAAACAAAAATTCCAAAATGAACATTTCTATCCCTTATCCCACCTTTGCCGCCGCAGGATCAGATGCCATTCCTTCAAACATGGCTTCTTTTTCCCCATATTACTAAGATGAATGTAGTAGGTTGCCTAGGGTTTCAAAACAAATTAGTTATGGATGGGTCTTCTGATTGTCCTAAGGAAAAAGTTTTACTAGGAAACTGGCGTTGAATTTGTGAAAGCTTCTAATCCTCTTATCTGGCCTACCACCTTTCTTTGCTAGCCACTCCGAATAATGTAGTCTTGCATGGCCCTCTCATAGACCACCGTGCATGGTGCGACCATTCAGCTTTATTGACGTGAAACAATCAAACAAGCATCCCAAAGCCACGCTCTTTCTTGATGAAGGGTGGATTTTTGATCCACCAGTCAATGAATATCTCCACCTAGGTATACGTGGATCTTCCTTCCAGTTTCTAGAATCAAGGGGAGGGAATAGTCTATCGGTGGCTGAAAATGTTTTACGGACCAACACAAGTTTCGTGTTTATGGAACACAAAATTTACAGAATTTTTCTTGTTTTAGAATTCACTTAGCTCTGGCACGATTAAGTAATATTTAACATTAGGCAAGATCAATCTTCATACTAGAGATTGATAGGTAGGTTGATTTATCTAACAAAAACGAGATCGGATATTGTTTATCCCTTTCATATCCTAAGCTAGTTTTTCTTTCAAAAAAATAACAATATTTTAACACATTTTATTAAGAAAAAAAATGTTAGGCATAATAACTATACATTATAGGAACAAAAAAGGCAGTATCTAAAACTAACCCTTGGAAATTAAACTAACCTATAGACCAGATTCTCAACATGAACATATGTATTTGGAAAAATAAAAAAATATAAAGGGCTGTGTATAGACATAACCCAATGGAGACCTATAATTTCCTAGGCCAAGCAAATTATTTCTGAAATCATTGTTGTATGAGCTTTCTAAGAAGCCTAGTTGATCAAAAGTTTCCATATCTAAAACATGAAGGTCATAATTTGCCAATTTGTCTACCCAGAAATTCCCTTGTCTAATAATGTGACAAATCTTGCTGTTTGATGGCAACAAACTAATGCATTGTTGTAATACATACTCCAGGTACCAATAAGGCTTTCATTTATAGAGCATGCATTGCACCAAATAAAAAGAGTCTAATTTAATTATTTTAAGGATATCCTAAGTTGGTTCATGATTATGCCAAAATACTCATACATGTAAGCTTCTTTGAGGGTTCCAAGAAACATTAAAAGTTGGATCTTTTGTTCTCTTCATCCTCTAGCTTTGAGCTCACTACCTCCAATAATTTGAGTGGAGCACATATCCCATGACATAAAGCTTTAACATAGATTATTATGTTAAGCTTGAAGGATCCTTGGTATTACGAATGACTAAGAAATGACTTTGATTCTTATGGCTCTCGCTAGTTTGATTGTCTAGGTCAACGAGTTACTTAAGGATCTTAGTGTGTACCTACCATTGCCCATGATTTACAATGTGATAATGAGACAACAACACATATACTGGTCAATTTCATTTTCTCATTTTCAGTAAGCGGACTAAGATCCTAAGATTAACTATTATTTCATGTAAAAAAGATATGTGATTGCACCTCATCACATCTAGATCATAGATCAGTCTGCAAATCTTTTTATGAAAGCATTATATGGTAGATAATTCAACATATATTATTTAAGTTTTGAACATTTTACTCATAAAATTCTAGCTTGAGGATAAATATAGTTGGGTTGATCTTAGAACCTTGTGGGTCAATCCCATACACAAGAAAAACAGGAAAAGTTACAAAGAACAGGTTACAGCAACGGAAAGGTTGAGAGGCTAAGAGACTAGGAGGGAATTGAAAAGTACCACTCTCCTATTTATACAGCGCACTTTACTATTCATATTAGACACCTCATAGAGGACATGACATAAAGCTAATGGAACCTAGACCAGGAAGAGTACATTTAAAGTCTTCACGATTAATCAAGTCCGCGTTGCATTCTTCTTTACGCAACCATGTTGCATTATGCACAAGACATGATATGTACGAAACACGATGACACTTTTCACTTTTTATGACAAGTCTTTTCCCTCCACGCATCGCGAAGGTGCATAAATCCTCGTCCATCAATTGGGCCATCGGCATTGTCAATTCCTCCTGTATTAGCTATACCAGCAGTCGATAATACTGCTATAGATCAAAATCATTTTCTTGGCGCTAAAATCAATAAGATTAACTACAATTCATAACCTTGGTGCTAGGTCGCTAAACTGTTGATTTTTCAATAATATCTTTAGCTCACGGGTTGAAGCTTATTGAGCAGAATTATTTAATCTTTGATTCTATTATTGTGTTAAACTCTCTATATATTGGAATCTTTGTGTGCTGTCCGAATTTTATATAAAAACTATGGACAAAGGTGTAAGGCCATTACGTTGCTTAGCTTAGGGAAGAATCCAAGATGGCTCCAGAAATCATTGAGATTATTGGTTGCCGACGGTAACTCAATTCTGAAATACATATGACGTCCTTTTTACTATTGTTTGACAGACAAGGGAGAAGCTATCTGTTGTCCACATTCACAATTCTTAAGAAAATTAACAACAAGTTTGTGTGGCTTTTCAGCTCTGATGTTTTGATAGATTGCGACCGTAGGGTACCCGTGATGACTTGTTATTTAAGAAGTCAATGACACAACAGAAATGGAGGAGTTAGTGAGGAACGGAAAGAAGAGAAAGAGAGGGAGAGATGGCTCTATAAAAGATGGATAGCAGAGAAAATAGATGGAGTCTTCAAGGGATGACAGCTCTTGTCACGGGAAGGACGAAAGGAATAGGGTTCGTACCTTTTTGCCTTCTCCTTTCATCTTGAAATTCTTCTTCTGTTATGGATGCATAAAAATCACCCGACCGTTTAATTTCTTAACCAAAAAAACCTAATTTTTGCTTTTCTTCTTCAAGACGAAGATGAAACAGAAAAAATGATCCCAAACATATGTCAAGTTTTCTGTGGGAATAGCTTTGCGATTGCTAGCATATAACTGTGCTCTCTGCTTCCATAGCTTTTTTATATCTATGAAAATGGCTGTTTCTAAACCTAGAAGTGGATCTGATCAGATTAAAAACATTTACCCTCTGTTTTTTCATACAACAAAATTTGAAAGTCCAAGATATATGAATTGAGCTTGCTTCATAAGAATCCTAAAAGACCACCTTCTACCTTTTCCTCTTTTTATGTTTAGAAAGGGGATTCATTGCTAAACTGACTGCCATGGAAAGCCATTCAGATAGACTGGCTTCGGATGAAATACCTTAAGTCTGAATTTAATTGTTTGGTACAACCTTAAGTTTTTTGGTTTTTTCCGTTGTTTGTATTACATGGTTTTCTTTTTTCCATAAAACTTTTAGGTTTTTCTTAAAAAATATTTCATTTTATTATTAGTAAATTGCTTAAGCGCAGCAAATACTCTGAAGCGGTTGAAGCATACTGTCGTATCCAAATATGTATCATATTCTAGCGATTTTCTCGGCCAATAGTGGAAGTTCACACACAATTAAATAGCACCTCCAAGTGATGACAAGGATAACTTTAGCTCGACTGAATTTCGTACCTCATAACAAAAACCTCAAAAAGCATTTAAATCCTCGACCCCATGTTTGATGGGGCATTATCCCTTCGCACAGTAGAGATGACAGCCTTATGAGTGTGCAGCTTTGAATTGTCGCAGCGTTCCACTGGGTCCTAATAAATCACTGTCTGAATTTGTCCTTCGTGGTACCCCACCACCTTTACCAGTACCTATCATGCAATACAATATTTGGAAGACGCTTTTCAGTGAATGTCGAGAGTCTGCGTGAATGCAAACAAGCATAGAAGCCATAAGGCTAGCAGACCAATTTGGCTTGGTGGTTTCTCATTGACACGATTCACACCTCAAGATTTAATCAATAAAAAAAATCCTGATAACTCTGACCCTAGGATTAATTAAGAGAAAAGGAAGGCAATAAACCTGTAGACTTTGTACGAAATTTTTAACTCTTCATACATATTTGAAGTTCTATTGCTATGTGCAAGTTTCACCGATCTAAAAACTTTGGTCAATTGGGCTAGAGAAAGATGTTATTTCTCGTACATGATATTTTAGAACTTATATTTACTTAATTTCTTTACTTGAAAATATAAGAGATCATAGCTATTAGGAATAGTTAAAATAACTATTAAAGTAGTAAAAATAAAAGAAAATAACTATTAAATAGCATCTTTATTTAAAAACATTGAATTCTCCCAAACAAATATTTTATTATGTTATACTTAGAGGATTTCAAACTCGATTTTCTATCAAATGAATTGTAATACTGAGATATGATCTTAAGCTTTTGTATTATCTTATTTTTTTCGATGAATAAACTCATATATTCATAAAATAAAATAAAAAATCAAGAATAAGTATAGTGACAATTCTAATCAATGTAGGGATATGATTATCCAAATGAATCATCATCTATCACCGGCTTTAAGAATATTTTTCATTGTACCAATATCAAAAAAATTTATAATGTTCTAGATGTTTTAGAGGATTTAAGTTTCACATTAGATCATCATCAAATACGGCGATGATCATATAGAAATCTTCGAAGGATAGTAAAAGGTATATAGGAAACCTAAATGAAGGAAAGATGAAATGAGTATATTTTGTTGTTTATAAAATTAAAATATGCCTACATATTTTTAAAACATGTAAAATATAGTAAAAGGTAAATTCGAATGGCACATAACACCTAGAGCAATAATTGCACTATATTGTAACATTATTAGTGAGACCAAAATTCAACCAACAAGAATAAAAGGAAGAGCTCTATAAACATGATTTAAAATAATAAAGCACCACAAATTAATTTATATTGTAAAATACGAAATTCAAGGTTTGCCTATGCAAGTTTAATAACCTTTTAATCCTTATAAGATTGACACACTTTATTTTGTGACCAGGCATGCTATTGTGGAAGAATTGGCGGGGTTAGGAGCAAATGTACACATGTGTTCCCGCAATGAGATCAACCTAAACCAATGCTTAAGTGAATGGAGAGAAAAGGGTTTACAAGTGACTGGTTCAATGTGTGATGTATCTTCTCTAGTTGAGCGAGAAAAGCTAATAAATACAACTATTTCATCTATATTTAAGGGGAAACTCAACATTCTTGTAACTCTTAGTTCCATTATCTTTGAGCTTGAATTTAATGGTGTACACCCATACACACAAATGCAAAATTGTGTGTGTTTGATTCTGTGTTGTGTTCTTGAATTTTTTTCTTATTTTGCTAATTTTTTCTATTGGTTTTTGAGCATTTTTCTCTAGGTTAACAACGTGGGAACATACATGAATAAACCGACCAAGGAACACACGGCCGAAGATTTTGCATATCTCATGGCCACCAATTTTGAATCTGCTTTTCACCTAAGCCAACTTTCACATCCACTTTTGAAGGCTTCATTAGTAGGAAGCATTGTGTTTATATCTTCAATTGGTGGTGTTTTATCAGTGAGTGGAGCATCCATATATGGAGCAACTAAAGGTATTATATTTGTATTTGTATTTTTGTTGCTATTTTAAAGGTTGTGTAAGTACTTTTCATGTATATACAGGAGCAATAAATCAGCTGACAAGAAGCCTAGCATGCGAGTGGGCAAAAGATAACATAAGGGCTAATTGTGTTGCACCATGGCTCACCAAGACTCCCCTTGCTGAACCTGTAACAATTCTTTTCATGCTCTTATATTTTAATTAATTGATCTTTCGATTCTTAAAATTGATTTCTCAACAGGTTTATGCTGATGAAAACATACTTAATGCGGTTATCTCCCGTACACCAATGGGACGTACTGGGGAGCCAAGAGAAGTGTCATCCTTGGTAGCATTTCTATGCCTTCCTAAAGCTTCTTACAAAACGGGACAGACTATTTGTGTTGATGGTGGACTAACGGCGAATGGGTTATTGGTCCCATAAGTACATATTATTTTCAGTCAAAGCAAACAAATGTTACTGTCCTTGCTTGTACTATTGCATAAGGTATTATTTGCTTATTCAGCTTGAATATCATGGAACGATTTATGAGAAATATTACTAGTAATGTAGACCCATTGATACCAAGAGTGGTATTTATGTGAAAACAAGTTTAAGAACATATATGGATTGTATTTCATGTACACATCTACAAGCAAAAAAATCATTTAGTCTAGAATCAGAGAAATAGTAAGATTTTGTCCATGATGTTATTGTAAGCCATCGATGAAGTTGTTGCATAATTTGATAGAAGAAAATATATTATTCTTCTATATTAACTTGGAAGGATGATTTTTTTCAAGTATTATATCCCTCTAGGTAAGTTTATATTATGGTGAAGTGGAAGTAGTAAGTAACAAGTTGCAATACAATTTTGACCATTGTCGAACTACTATATTAAAGGGGACTTTGATGCAACCAAAATAATTGGGGTTGACGTTGCATATAGCATTTCAGTTGTTCGTCTTTTTATCATAAAAAACTACTTTATTATTTAAAAAACCTAAGAATCTGCTTACCATAATTGGACCGCTATGTGACCTATGTAAAAAGGCCTCTCTTGTACACGTCGCTTATAGACACCTGAAAATGTATTCATTAGGAAATTTCTTTCCAATTTTCAGAGTCATAATATCAAATCAAAAAAATGATAAGAGGTTGAACCAAAAGGACATTTCATCTAACTCCTTTTCACCATTTGCTCTTTCTTAACTTCTTCTTAATTTGAAATCATCATTAATTTTCTTTACCCTTTGTTTTACGTCTTTTTTTTTTCCAATCATACAACAATTTTTTTTTTCTTTAGTAAGCCATGATCGTCCTTGGTTGCTTCTCTATTTTGTTGAGATCTTTTTTTTTTTTTTAAGTGCACACATCCAAGGTCGCACATGTGGATGTCAAATTTATAACCAAGAGATTTTAGGTAATACTACTTCTAATTAATCCAAATACTTGTTGGCATCAAAATGAAAGATGTCTGATTTTTCCTTTTCTATTTCTTGTTTCTTTTTCATGACACGCATCATCTCTTTTTGTTCTCTTTATTGACTAAATTATTTACCTCTCCACTGAAACTCACTAATCAAGATGGTAACATGAATCAAGCTACAAACTCTAGTTGGTTTAGTTCATCCATCTTGAGTTTGAGAGAAAATGCTAAGTGTTGAGAACTTGTTGATTACCTGCTAACTCAATGGCAAGTTAACAAGATTTGAAATTTTTTGATTTCAAGTTTCGATACCTAAGTGTTTGAGATTGAGTGCATGTGTATAAAATAAAAATAAAAATGTTGAAGACAAAATTCTCATATGAGAAATAAAATAAAAACAAAAACCTTTAGGAAGTATCTAAATATAATAATTATCCTTCCAAATCATTGTTAGGAATACATCGTAATTCTATCCAAAAGCTAACTTAACAAAAAGGGATATTTAGGACAAATAAGTTTCATCAAAGGATCCTTCCTTTGTAATGTAAAACAAGACATTCACATTGTTAATATACTCTCTCACTTCAACGGTCTTACCTAAATCATTTCATAATGTTACTTTTATTGTGTGAACTTTAAGCTTACTTATATTGGAGGAGTACTGAATAGGATTGAATTTAATACCATATTACAACATACTCTCTCACTTCAATCAGTTTTACTTGGATCATTCCACAATGTTACTTTTATTGTGTGAACTTTAAGCTTGCTTATATTCATAGGAGTATTAAATAGAATTGAGTTTAGTACCATAATACAAAACTTGTATCTAACTCAAAAATTAACTCATGAATTAAAAAAATATTTTTTATATTTAAACACTACCAAAATTCCTTTATATTTAAGCCTATTTCTTATGGATATTTTTTCCATGGAAGCCTTTTTCCGTGGTTGAGAGAGAGTGGATGAAGAAAAATGTTAAAAGGCCGAATTTTGTCTATAATGAGGACAATACCGACGAAGGCAGAGGGAGGCACTTTTAACTAAGATCGATGCCGCCAACGAACATGAATCAAAACTAGTGGCCGGCAAAACCTCATTTGTAATGTTCAAAGAGAGCACTTGGAAAATCACGTCAAATCCCCATCAAAACATCTCGCTTTCGGTAAAGCCAATCCACGTAGGCAAAAGTCTGGGGCTCTTATGCAGCTAGCCGGCCGGAGGCTGTACTGTATACAAGAAGATTTACGACGGTTTCTGACTAATTAAATACGCATGACGTACGTTACTGTCGTTTCAGAGAAAAATCAACAATCGTAATATTTTCCATATTTTTTTGATTCGTCAACAAAGAGAAAAGAACAAAATCGTTGTTCGGTTCTTGGTCTTCCTTGTTTGGATGAATTGGTCCCTCCAGGAGACCAATTCTAAATTTAATGAAGTCATTGACACACCAGATATGCACGAGTTTCCAAGGGAAGAGGTAAGAGAGAGAGAGATGGCTCATGTAAACTTGAATAGCAGAGAAAATAGATGGAGTCTGCAGGGGATGACAGCTCTTGTCACAGGAGGAACAAGAGGAATCGGGTTCGCTCTCTTTGCCCTCGTCTTTTTATCTTGCAAGTGATATGTTATAGATGCATAAAAACTCACCGATCCACGATGCACGTCAGGAACCTTTTTCCTTTTTTCTTAAAGAAGACACAATAGTCATTATTTCGTTTCATGATGAAAGATGAAAAGTGAAAAAAAAAAATGTTTATCATATATTAGTCAAGAAGGACCTAGCTTAGTGATAAGTAAGTGCTGCTTGATATTTCTTGAGTGCGTGAGTGGGTACATGTTTTTAAAAAACAAAATACCATGTGTCAAATTTTGTGTGAATAACTTTAGGTTTTCTAGCATATGACTATACTCCCTGGATTTATGACCTTTTTGTGGCTGGAAAATAGTTTTTCTAAACCTAAAAGTGGATCCAAACAGATTTAAAATACTCATCCTCCAATTTTTTACCCAAAAAAATAGCAAATCAAACCCCACCCAAGGGGGGCGGGGTGCTGGTTGGTGTGTGGTGATGCTGGTGCGGTGCTGTTGGTGAAAGGGGTTGTTAAATTATAAGTTAAAGTCATTAGTCATTCGAATATGCGATGTAAGAATTGAGTCGGATTCCGTAGAATTCTAATAGACCACTTTCTACAATGTTTTGATGTTTGAAAATGGTTGATATTGCTAAAGCAGCTACCGTCAAAAACCAAGGAACTAAATTTTCCTAGGATGAGACGATTTTTAAGTCTAATTGTCTGGTTTTCTGAATATGCATCCAATAAAGTATATCGGACTTTTTTAATGTAATTAATATACAAAATTGAAGTGCTTATCATGTTAAGCTTTTATAAGTACTGACCCATTATAGAAAGACTTAATCACCATCAGATTACATTAACAAAGTACATTAGTTGATTACTTATATTTAAATGAACATAATTATCTTTTGGGGAATTTTCAAAAATTAAATATTATGATTAATTATTTTCCTAAGGATGCAAATCATGGAGGCAAACCATACCTTGTGGAATTTTTATTTTTATTTTTATTTTTTATTCTATTATCTAGGAATTGTTCTTCTTAATGTAGTGATCTAAAAGGATCCAAACGTAACTTGTGTATCAAATTCCACCAATATTCCTAACCCGTATGAAATTTCAACACACGTTTGAAAGAAAATTTCAATGGACAAGTGAGCTTCATACCTAATGGAAAAAAAAAAAAAAAAAAAAAAAAAACAAGAACAAAGTTGGAAAAGCTGTAAACTATCGACCCAAGTTTTGTGGAGCATCAACGATAATGTAATGGAAAAATCTATTCATGCTAGACATGAGTCTGCAGCTAAGAATTATGAAGCCTTTGCATCACCAACTCGGATCCTTATAGAAGCTCTTAATACACCACCTATACATTTACGCATCAAGAAGCCTTTGCATCCTTATAAAACTCATTCACCTTATCTTATGACCAGGCATGCAATTGTGGAGGAATTGGCAAGTTTAGGGGCACGTGTACATACATGCTCCCGCAATGAAGTCGACCTGAATGAATGTTTAAGTGAATGGGAAAAGAAAGGCTTCCAAGTCACAAGTTCAGTGTGTGATGTATCCTCTCCAACTGAACGAGAAAAACTAATAAGTACTATTGTTTCCTCTATCTTTGATGGAAAACTTAATATTCTTGTAAGTGTTATCTCCATTTTATTTAAATATGCATATCAACATGTGTGCTCACACACACCGATACATCAAAATGCATGCATGTGCATGCACGACTTGCTTTTGCTATTGAAAATGTTCATGTTTAGTAACCTTTTCTCCTACATTGCCACTAGGTTAACAATGTCGGAACGAGTATACATAAACCATCCGTAGAGTACACAGCCAAGGATTTCTCATTTCTCATGGCCACCAATTTCGAATCTGCTTTCCACTTGAGTCAACTTTCACATCCAGTTTTGAAGACTTCATTAGCAGGAAACATTGTATTTGTATCTTCAATTTGTGGTCTTGTATCAGTGAGTGCGACATCCATACTTGGAGCAACTAAAGGTATTCTACTTGTACTATTGTTACTGTTGCTATTTTAAAGGTTGTATAAGTACTTTTCATGTATATACAGGAGCAATGAATCAACTAACAAGAAGCTTAGCATGCGAGTGGGCAAAAGATAACATAAGGGCTAATTGTGTTGCACCATGGGTCATCAAGACTCCCCTTACTGAGCCTGTAACAATTCTTTTCTACTCTTATATTTGAATTAATTGATATTTCCATTCTTAAAATTGATTTCTCTACAGGTTTATGCTGATGAAAACATACTTAATGCGGTTATCTCCCGTACACCAATGGGACGTACTGGAGAGCCAAAAGAAGTGTCATCCTTGGTAGCATTTCTCTGTCTTCCTGCTGCTTCTTATATAACTGGTCAAACAATTTGTGTTGATGGAGGAATGACTGTGAATGGCTTACTTCTCTCATAAGTATATATGGTTCAAAATTAAAGCAAACAAATGTCAACATTTGTGCTTCTAGTATTGCATAAGCCGTTGTTTCTTTGATCTCTTTCAATACCTCCGAATGAATTTGTAATAAATATACTGGCTTTGTATTAAATACCTCTAAATGGATTTGCAATAAATATTTCTTTGAGATGAGAAGTTAATAACTTTTGGAGTAAATTTCTGCCTGGCAAGCAAGAGTGTGCAACTTATATTCTGAGTGGCCACCAATGTACGTACCCATCACGAAAGGCAATCTACGTAGACTAAAGTGTTAGGCTCTTATTCCGCTTAGCAGTCACAAGCTCATCTCTAATCAATCTTAGGAGTCGTAGCTACCAAAATAAGCATTAGAAGGTTGGTCTTTGTTTCCTTTGCTGAATTGTTTTTTTTTTTTTTTTTTCCTTCTAGTCGTAGTTGCAAGTTTGGTTATAGCGAAGGGTTTAGCCCTTTGAAGTTGTGTGGTTGTTGAGGGGCTCCAATTTAGGATCTAATCAATGAAAGAATCCAAGATGACTCTTGAATCACTAAAATTCTGGTTACCAACAGTAACTAATTAATGAAGTACATATGATATATATATGAATATGTGATTTTATTTATCTAAGAATAAGATAATATAAAAACTCACGGACATATCATAACATTATAACTCATCTAAGAGAAAGTCGAGTTTAGAATCCTCTAACTATAATATAATAAAATATTTACTTGAAAAGATTCAATGTTCCTAATTATAATTGGCATTTCGACATATACTACTTTCCCACATACTATACTATAATAGTAAAATATTTGCTTAAGAAACTTTCCCACATACTACTTTCTTGATTCTAGCTAATAAAATTAGCATTTTGACAGCATTTTTTGAAAACATCTATGAGTTTGTTTAGACCATATACAATAGACATGCTAAGAAAAAAGTTTAAGAAACTTTCAGCTAGATCCTTTCCTTTAGTGGCTTTAATCATCCCTTGGAGTTCAAAATTCTAATCACTAATGATCCTATAAAGGCCTTGTTGTACAAAGATACTTTGCTAAATTTTCTTAATCTAGGTATACTAAAAAAATAAATGTAACCTGCTTTCAACTTAAAAACTACAAAAATTATAATACAAGTCAATAGAGAGAATCCATCAAGATATTACCTGTGTTAAAGGAAGTTTGTCCTTACATATGAGTCATCCAATAAAGTTGTATTTGTTTATTCCACTTAATCATATCAAGTTATGTCATTCACCCTAAACATTAACTTGACACAACTCCTTATATATATATATATATATATATCTTTACAACAATAAGAAGATCTAGAGAATGTAAGTGTGAGAATATGTTGTAGCTTGAGAAGATCTTTCCAACTTCAAGCCATATTTCCTTTATTATCAAGATGCATAACTGAAATTCTCATGCATTTAGTATTACTAACTCATCTACTCCATAAGGATGAACTTGGATAGTTGATAAGATTTCAAAGCAATCATCCCAACAAAACATTATTCCACACTTTAAGATTAAGTAGCCCAAGTCATTTCTTTTTAAGGGAGCAAATAATTTGCCAAGTGACATTGTCAATTTTATGATCTTGTGAATTACTTGCCCATAGAAGGTGTTTAATCTTCTTCTCAATCTCATAAATGGTTTGTTTTAAGAGAAGAAATATTTGCATCCAAAAAGTACAAATAGAAGTAAAAAATAATTTTGTCAATTGTAGCCTTCTTGCATAGTTGAAATGTCTCATTCCCCATCCATAATTCTTCACATAATTTTCTTTATCAAACCCTCACAGTCAGTATATCTAAGGAAACACTAAGATACCTAATAGGAAGAGTTTCATCAAAGAATGGAATATATCTAATATCAAAAGTTTTTTCTTACTCAATGAGCCCTAAAAAAATATCTGGCATTTATTATGATTAAAACGTAAACATGTAAGTGTTGCAAAGTCCTTCAAAGCATCAATAAAATATAACACTAAATTAACAATCCTGTGTACAAATAAAAATAAGTCATTCGCTAAGTAAATGTGAGTGATTTTCTCCATTTTGCAGCACCAATAAGATTTGAAAGTAGAAGCAAATGTTTTCTTAATAATACTTTTATTAAGTATCTCCATGACAAGGTTAAATAAATAAGGAGACAATGGATCTCATTGCCTTAACCTATTGGTGCCCTCAAAATAACCAATATGGTCACTATTGAAATTCATAGAGAATCTAGTAGTAGTAAAGCATTGGCCAATCAAATCAATCAATATTTAAAGAGTATGAATAGGTTGGAGGACTCCTAATATCACATTCCATTTAACCATGTCATAAGCTTTCATAAAATCAATTTTAATGGCAAACATGTTTATCTTTATCTCCTTTATGATAATTATAAAGCAACTCTTGACAAAGTATAACATTTTGAACTATTTGACAACCCTTGATGAAAGTTGTTTAATTTTGGCTAATTTCAATAGGAAAAATTAGACTTATCTCTTTTAAAAGTAGTTTAAAGACCACTTTATATCAAATATTATAGTAAGCAATTGGTTGGAAACCTTTTAAGCAAGTAGGATTGGAGGTTTCTAAAACTAGGCACAACAAAAGTAGCATCAATAGCTTTCAAAAATTTCATGGATGAAAAAAAAATTTAACACCACATCTTTTATGACATGATTGATAATAGGTCAAGCTTTCTTGTAAAATAAATTATTGTAACCATCTGGACTATGAGCTTTAAAATCATGAAAATCCCAAATAACTCTCATCACATCTAATCATTTAAAAGTAGGTAGATTAAATAAGTTATTTACATTCTCATGAAATAAGAAAGTGTACCTCTCAATGTGAATGTTATTATCATAAGAACTACCAAGTATGTTGTGATAATATATAATGATAGCATTATGCAATGCATCACAATTAGAAATAGTATAACCATCTTCTTATACTAGGTGATTGATTTTTTTTTTCTAAACTCTTCAATGCATCAAGAATGACAAAGCATTTTTCTATTATTATCTCCCTCTTTTAGCCAAATATTCGTCAATCTTTGTCATAAAAGAATTTCCTCATGTTTACTCAATGCAAGTAGTTTTTCCAATATAAGTCTTCCTCAAAGCACATATTTGTATCAAAGGAGTTAACTTATAAATTAAGTTAAACTTACGACAACTATCTTCTAGCAACCTATACCTTCTTATCTAAATCACTAAATTGGGCAAAATTAAGATTCCTAAGTTTCGCTTTAAGTGCTTTTAGCTTTTTCACAACTTTGAATATTTTGGTCCCATTGACTTCGTGTTACCAAACAAAACTAACAATATGCATAAAATTAAAACTATCCATCCAAAAATTAAATAATTGGTAAGAAGTTTTTTTTCCTTCTATAAGTAGTATCTAGATTAACTAAGAAAATAAAATGATCTAACACAAATGGAAGCAAGAACTCAAAAGAAAACTTATCAAATATGCGCATCTATTATGCATTAGTTAATGCTCTATCAATCTTGCTAGCTTTAAGATCTTGTGCTAAGCTTTTATTAGACCAAGTGAAAAGAGAACTAATAAAAGAGGATTCCACTAATCCTAATTCTTTTATCATATCATTAAGCTCCTCCATGTCCCTTATCCATATGACATTTAGACTAATGCATTCATTTAAATGTCTAATTTCATTAAAGTTACCCATTAGTAACTAGGGACCATTCCTAGTATTTTGGACTGAGAAAAACTTAATATTTGCCCATAGCTCCCTATGTTTAGATTCTAGGTTGTTTACGTAAATAAGAGACAAAAAGAAAGATAAAAAAACTTGACTTATTGATGTGGCAGTAAAGAGATGGGATGAAGTTACCTTAAATTAAAAGTTGTAACTCAAATGATTTCCATAAAATCTAGAGTTTCCTAACCATGGAATGTAAGTAATTATGAGAGTAATTACAAGTAATTCAAACCAACAAAAATGCTATTTATGAGAAAAAATACATTTTCTTCTTTTACTCTATGTTCTACCAAAAGGATAACATGTAGAGCTTGAGATAGTATAAAATTAACAAATTCTCTTTATTTAGAATATTTATTGAGGCTTCTCACATTCCACGATAAAACATTCATTGATAAAGGTTTTTCCCCCCTTTCCACTACACCAAAGTTAGTAAAAAGATTTGGAAGCTCATTACAAGTGGATGGGATGTTATTAGCAAGCTAAACAAACCTATTTTCTGACAAGGTTACACAATCCTTGTCATTCTTCTTTTAAGGAGTTCTTTTACTAGTAATAGGAATAAATTTTAATTTTGTATTGGTATTATTTCCTTGAGTGGCACAAGAATCAACACTAGGCTTGATATTACTCATATCAGCAGCCTAAGCAACACTATTTTCTCTAACTGCATGAGTATTACCTTGAGTTGTTACAACTATAAATGGCACTTGACCATTTCCTTTTTATTTGCCTGTGCTATTGGAACTTGGGGAAGGGCTACATTCTTCTTAGGAATCCATGCTTTTTTGACAATGCAATCTTTAAAACCAAAGCAATTACATTTCTTACATTAAGGAGAAATCCAACTATACTCTATAGTAATCTCAAATTTGACTATCAGTATTCATTAAAATACAAACTTTAGCATATGATAATTGAAGCTTCTGTTTAGTAATTTTGTCCATATATAGAGGTTTATCCAACACACTACTAATGTGACTCATACCAAGTTCATTCTATAAAGCGTGAGGGATATTAAACAATTTAACGTAAATGGGAACCATATATATTTTAGCCTTCTTTAATCTAACATAAGGGTGCCATTTTTGAAGAAGTCAAGGTTTACTAGCTATATCCCTTTTTCCAATTTCCATTGCTTCTTCTAGCTTTTGAAGATTAAAAAATTGAAAGGAAAAAAGCTATCCCTAATAGCAGTAACATCTAATAGGTTAGTCTTACCTCACAACTATTAAACAATTCCTTTCACTACATGATATGAAGTACTAGCTTTTAAAAAATAACCCACAAGACAATTAGCAAAATGACTTTTACCTTCCATAATTACTTCTTAAGAAAATTTTACAACAATTCTATTCACCTTTTCAATAAGGACGAGATAATCTAATTTAGTAGTTTGATTCATCATTCTCATGGCTACCAATTTCCAAGGCATTCTAACACTACCAATAAATGCAACATATTTTGAAAGTATAGAGGCCACATCCTGCTTTTGACACTTTTCATCTTCGCCATTTATAGCTACTTAGGAGGCAATTTCATCAATAACTACTTCATATGAATTATTCAAATGAAAGAGGTATCAAAGGTACCTAATTTAAGGACATCCAAGATCTAGTGTAGCTCTTTCATTGCATGATTGGGGCCTAGCCACTCTAGTTTCCACTTTGGATTTTAAAGATGTGCAGTTCATGATTTGTTTGCTCTTAGTACAAGGTATTAAATGCGAACCAAAGGAGCTAAGGATTTGTCTTCAATTAAATACAAGTTTTGGACAAATTTGGCTTACAACTTGTACCATATGCTAAGACTTATGGAAAGTCTAAATGATGTTTAAAGTTGACTATTTTTTAAAAGGAATCTTATTGTTTGATATAGTTCAGCAAAGGATAGTCTCAAAATGAAACTTCAATGCCCAAGTCCAGCGCCATTCACTGCAGTGATGGAAGTGGACGAGATGATAACAAGAATAAAGTACAATCTATCCAAGAGTAGATTCATCCCTTTCGTAGAGAAGAAACAAATGATGGAAAACGCTCTAAATTATCAACCTCATACTTCAATGGTTATTATCCATAGGTGGGGCGACTTGGAATATTCGGAGGGACCCCTTGGAATAACACGCCATCTCATGAAAGCCACTGTTGCACCAATGACATGCTATTATACATTTGAGTGTTTATCTTAAGTTCATGAGCAAGCCGAGTGACAGGTTGGAGTTTGGTCGTAGAGAGGCGTCTGGCCTCTCGAACTTGTGTGGTTGTTTATCAGCACCACTTCAATATCTATCAATCAAGGAAGAGACGATGGCTATTAAAAGCTCTGAAAATCTTTGTTAGTGACAGATACTGGCTAATTAAACACATATGGCATACTTTTCCATTGTTTGACAAATAAGGAAATGATTGAGATGTTTTCCATATTTTTAACTCTTCCAAAAGAGTAACATCATTGTTCTGTCTTTTACCTTCAATGTTTTGACAGATTGCGAGGAGCCTGAAATAACCTCGGATATTTGAAGAGTCATTAGAATTAAGGGTGGTATTAAAAATAGATTTCTTATTTTTAAATGTTGGGAACGTAATTAAAATTAAAATAAAAAATAAAAGAATACAAGAATTTAGAAGCATATACTCCAGCATTATAATTGGGTGCATAATCCGTTGGTGCCATAATCTAATGAGGACAAGGATGAGCTCACTTTCCGAATAGACAGAGGAACCACTTGGATTCGGATAGAATGCCGCCGAACTTTCTCCCTGCACATGTACCCATCACAAAGGCCAATAAGTGGTTCTAATTAATGTCGAGACTGACCATCAACCCAAACAAGTTTTGAAGGCATAAGGCATTAGCCAATTTGGCTTGATGTTTGATCGAAGAGAGGGGTCACACTTCAAGATCTAATTAATCAAGATAATCCAAGATGGCTCTTGAAATCAACGGTTGATTAAATGGAAAAGAAGGCAACATCTGCAAGGGTTTCTTGAAACTTTTATTCTTCATATATAAATAAAAACCCTTTTCTCATGTACAAAAGCTTCCAAAAGCTTTGTAGATAAAATCTAAATAGATAGTAACATTCGTGTACAATAGTTTGTAGACTCGTGTTCTACCTATATATTTCATTATATCATACTAGTTATCAATAGAAGGGAACAAAATAATTACAGTTCTTTTTTCAGCAAAGTGATAGCAAAATAACTAAAAATACAATGAGCAGTTTCATTTCCAGATTGAAGTTTTAATATTTCGTTCTCCTGGCAATGCTTGGAGCAGGAGCCCAAAAGTTAGATGCTCAGATAAATTTTGTTGGGTCCAGAACCATTTTGGTTGATTGGGACAAATCAGGCTCTATTGTGTTGGGTCGAAAATAGAAAAATGGCTAACCCCACATGTCGGATCCCTGATGCTTGTGCAGTGGACTGGGGCTCACCAAGGCGTGGCGTTCTATCATAGCGAAAACGACCATTTTAGTGCAGAAAATGCGGAAAAGGGTTTCTCTGTTCAAGAAGCTCATGACTTGAAAAATATCGGTGGAAACTTTGCGTGCTGAATTTAGACTGCGAGACCCATGCACTAGTTTCCATGCATTATTTTATTCAACTCTCTGACATAATCACTGAAACCATATCTTTACTCACTAGAAAAAAAAAAAAAAAAAATCCTAGATAAGGTTTTGCTGTTGAAGCTTTCTTGTCATAAGTTCTAAAAGCTCTCTAAGATTTGAAGGTTTTATACTTTTGTTTTGTACACACTTCTCTTTAGTGAGTGAAAAAGAGAAATGAAATATTGTATGTTATTATATAATTCAACACCATGATATTAAACGGACATGCCATGTCCAAAATAGGGGTCTACTACTAAGGTATGGACGTGTTAACATTTACTGGGATTATTAGCAAAGTTTTTGAAAATCTACTACTCGATAATGAGCCTAAAACACATTGACAGGGATGGCGAGAACCAAAGTATAACTCACGTTCCTCATGAGCTACCAATGATGGAGAATTATATCGAGAAAACAGGAAACAAAAGGATATTGGGTAGGTGAAGCAAAAACTTCAAGAGCTGTACACGTCTCCCTCAGTGCTTCAGCTACCTGGAAAGATTTCATTTGTCGGACAATCTTTCAAATCATTCTTAATTATTAGAAAATTATATCCAATCTTCCCATATTATCATTTCACATCTTGTAATAACAATGAAAACCATGTTTAGAAAAAGCAATATCTAGAAAATATCCTATCTTCCTTATCCGAGCTTGGATGAGACCTGGAAACATCTCAGACTCTCTCTCTCTCTCTCTCTCTCTCTCTCGCACGCGCGCTTCCCGAAAATTAAAGAATACGAAAAATCGGAAAAGATCAGTCTGAACCAAATCTCGGATCCCGGATTTCGGCTCCACATCTCCATAGCCGATGTGTCGAAACTTCACCTCCCTGCATGCATATCGATGACAGCCAAAGCTCTGAAAACTACGCGCGCATGCAACCTGCCCCCCATCCACCCCCATCGAAACCTCTACGCGTGTGCTTTCCGTCCACTGCAACCTCCCATTACGTGTCCATCTTTTCCGGACACGTACTCTCCTCGGAGCTTTCCCAGCCCGCCAAGCATTTTGGTCTAAGCCCCACGTCGTAATCCCGCCCTCCCTACGTGTCCCTCATCTACGAGTTCGGCGGGTTTCCTTTTCTTTTTGATTTTTCCGGTTGGGTTCCGCTTCAAAGACGAGGAAATGAGTCATGATCTAACCCTGACACAACCGCACCCTTTCCCTTAGAAAATGAAAAGACTAACCCTGGTTAGAGTCAAGGGTTTCAGACAAGGGTTAAGCCAATGCCGGGTCTTGTTCGTCGCGTGGCACTGACTTTGCTTCCTGTCACTTTCAATCTCTTGCTCGCCAGCAAGAATTCCCACGTGTTGCTCCTCCAACGGCCGGAGACGTTTGCCCCGGGCCCCACTCAACTTACTGTCCGTCTGTCACTCTACACGACATCCAGTGTTTCTTAAACACGTGTTACGAGAAATCTAGTTGAGTGATTTTGTTCCTCCCCAACATGAATAAATCTTTCATTGTACGGCGCAGGCTGGTTTGGAAAATAGAGTGGAGCCCACTCGATATTTCCCTTTCTTTCCTTCGGCTGTTTGGTAAAAAATCTGATTCCATAATTTCTTTGTATAAGCAACCGGGTTGGGTCAATCGAGGGGGGCGAGATGCCGCCACGTGGTGGAGGATGCGGAGACCGCCTCTGCAGATATTCCATATAGCGTCAACGATGTGATGTCTGGGCCCACTTGTCAAAACAAGAGCATATACGTTGGGCAATGTGATTGGACCACGCTAGCCGAGAGGAATAAAGTGGCAATTTGAATAATACAATGTCGTGGTTCAATATCGTACTCCACGACGCCGACGCGTGTCACCAACTCTGGGTCGTAAAAGAGGAAATTTAAAACGCGAACCGGACCGTAGGACCACATGCGTGTCAGGAAGGAGGTTCACCGAACCAAGATGTTGACGTACAATTGGACCACGTATGTCCGTATCCGACGCTGCGGCTACACGTGTTAGGGATTTAGGCAGGAGAGGGGATCAACGGCGAGGATCAACGGCGAGGATCACATCGTTTAGGCGGAGTAACACTTCGTCACGCACGACAGTACGTGTCCGGGCTGCCCGTGACAGTGACGGGCAGCTAACCGCGACTAGGGCCTCTTCCCCAAGTACCCACGTAGAAAGAAAGCCATGGTAGTCCTTTTAAAGTCTCTTGGTAGCGCGCGAGCCTGCCCTTCTCTCATGCTGTTTCCATTTTCTTTTCTGCGAAGGCAATCATTAATCATCTTCATCGCTGATTTTCCTGGTTTCTGTTGCTAAAGCGTAGCCAGAGGTGGGCTTTTGTGTTATGAGTTGAAGGTCTAAGAGAATGGCGGAGATCTGCTGCGGAGTGGTGAGTAAAAGCGAGGCATCGACACCGTGTGAGCAGAGCACGCGAGCGGCGAGGCGGAGGAGAATGGAGATCCGACGGTTTAAATTCGTGGCCGGCGTGGCTTCGCCGGAGACGGAGAACCGGACAAAGCGTCGGAAGCTGGAGGTTTACACCCGGGACTGTGACAACGCCGTGGAGAACTCGGAATCGGATGAGGAAAATCCAGGATTCGGGGAAGAACAAGGAAGATCGGACAACAAAGGCATCTCAATTTTAAATCATTCTTCGAATCTGTCGATTTCTACGGTCGGTCTCTCCCCATCATCTTCTGCTGAGACTTCAGAGGGTGCCAGTGAGTCCCCGAAATACGGCTTCGCGTCTGTGTGTGGAAGGCGGAGAGACATGGAAGACGCGGTGGCGATTCACCCTTCTTTTTGTCACAGCGACAGCGGAACAACCTCCGAATTTCATTACTATGGAGTTTACGACGGCCACGGTTGCTCTCATGTACGACTCTCCTTTTTCGCTCTAATAATCCAAATAATAATAATAATAATAACAATAATAATATTATATATACAACTTGAGCTTGATTTTCGACTTAGATATTGAAATATAAGTGCTTTGATTTAGGTGGCAACGAAGTGTAGAGAGCGGCTGCATGAGCTGGTGAAGGAAGAGTTGGAAAGCAAGGAAGAGTGGAAGATCGTCATGGAGCGAAGCTTCAGGCGCATGGACAAAGAGGTGATAGCTTGGAATGAAACCGTTTTGGGAGCCAAGTGCCGGTGCGAACTCCAGTCGCCGGAGTGCGACGCAGTTGGATCTACTGCAGTTGTCGCAATCGTAACGCCCGACAAGATCATCGTCGCCAACTGCGGCGACTCTAGGGCCGTGCTTTGCCGGAACGGCAAGCCGGTTCCTCTATCATCTGATCATAAGGTAGCTTCCCCTTCTCTTATCTATTTACTCATTTGGCCTCTCATTATGCTTAACATATGGTTAGCTGTAGAAATAAAAATAAAAATAAAAAATAAATTAAAAAAAGAGCTTTACGAGCGCCACCTTGTTCTGTCCATGAACTTGGCAAAGGTTGGCCGTCGGATCTCGTGATCCGAATGTTCTGATAATCGTAGCCCATTACTCGCGTTCCTTTCTTAATATTTTAGTTTCTGTAAAGAATACGATATTGAAGACGACGGTAACTAAGCATGCTTTTCTCGTGATGCCTACGAACAGCCGGATCGCCCAGACGAGCTGAATCGGATCCAGGCCGCCGGTGGTCGGGTTATATACTGGGATGGTCCTCGGGTTCTCGGAGTTCTCGCCATGTCAAGAGCCATTGGTAGGCAACAGTACCACGGCCATATTACACTATAGCTTCTCGTACTTCGCAACGTACAATAGTATTCACTTTATTGCTGCTATCGCAGGTGACAACTATTTGAAGCCCTACGTGAGCTGTGAGCCGGAGGTGACCATTACGGATCGAACGGCGGATGACGACTGCTTGATCCTTGCCAGCGACGGGCTGTGGGACGTCGTGACAAACGAGACTGCATGTGGGGTGGCGCGTATGTGTCTGCGAGGAAGGAGCCACGCGCGCTCGTGTTCGCCTATGGAGGAAGAACCGGCCGCGTCCGGTACATCGGACAAGGCGTGCTCGGACGCGTCGATGCTGCTAACGAAGCTAGCGCTGGCCAGGCACAGTAGCGACAACGTTAGCGTGGTCGTGGTGGACCTGAAGAGGGACACGTAAGCGAATGTGACGGACAGTCGTGGGGCTTACATAATATAGTTTCGTGATTTTATTGGGAGTGGTAGGCTAGGGTTTTTTTGGGGAGATGAAGTAAGATAAGGTCTTAAGTGTTTGTTGGAAGGAAGGAACGAGGAAGAAGGGGGGGCTGGAAAATAGGTGTTGCAGATCTAGAGTTGATTATCTGAAATGCATTTTCAGTTGCAGTGAATCTGTCAAAATCGTTTCAAATTAAGAGTAAATCATTTTAAAATGAATCCAAGAATGATTCGGTTTGAGCAAAACCATACAGATGTCTACACGTTTGTCGTCGCACATGTTTCTGATAGGACCCCAAAATTTAAATGATTAGAGCCTTCCAGCTAAAAAGGTGAAAAGGGAAGGAAATGATTAAAGCTGTGGGAGGAACTTTTAATTACCTTTATTTGACCATTACGAACAAAGAGATACATTTTAAAATCAATTTGCCTTTATTGTCAGTGGATGTTAAATCTGGAGTCATGTTTGGCTGTTGTTAATAATATAAAGACGTTTGAGATATTTAATTTCTACTTAAACTGGAGTGCTCTCAAAAACTATAATTTTCAGAACTATGGATTCACAAGAAAATGTGTGACCACTCCTCACAAAGAAAGTGAGAATATCTTTGGTCTCCTTCAATATTTATTTTTATTTTCCATTTTGCAAGTCTTTAATCTAGTTCTATCTACTTCACTCTATTTTGACATCCTCCTTTAGGCCACGCGACTTATACCTCTAACAAAGTAGGTGTCAATTTAACAAAATAAGAATATCAAACTTGAGACACTTGAGAGGTTTTATGTCATGGCATGTTTAGCATACTTGTCCAATATTGAAAAAATGATTTTAGTGATAAAGGTCCAAATCACAAGAATGGGTTTCGGTAAAACTTTACCCACAGTATTGCAACCCTACACATGGGGTTGGCACCGTGGATTCGGATGGGAAAATGTCACAATCTAACTGCTTAGCATATTCAACATGCTTGTATCACATGGAAAAACGATTAGGCAGCGAGGACTTTAAAAACAGATGGACAACTCTACCTTTCAGGTCGACATGTTAAAATAGGCTACTTGTAGGGCTACGTGCGAATTGAGGTACAAGGTTGTTAGTTGTTAGTTGTTAGTTGAACATTTGACATGACTTTCCAAAGGAGATAACTTGTAAGGCACAGAATTGACGGAAATTTTCTTCATTTGCAAGGCATAACACACTAAAACAGGCCCATAATTTTATTTATGTATTTATTTTTGACTCAGAAGCATCTTGTGGCCATTCTGAGTATTATATCGAAGAATCACAAACTACACGCCTTCTTTTTGGGTAAACTTTAAGGTAAGTAAAGACTACCCCAGAAAGAGAAGTCATGGAAGCGTTTCTCCAACCCAACCAAAATACCTGAAACCAACATTTCAACTTTCACTGAAAGATACCATCATTTGCTTTATTGTACCCTAGCCTATAAACACAATGAACTTGAGATTCTACGTTACTGCCTTAGGCATTGAACCCACCCCACCTGAAAGAAAGTCAAGGAAATAACTAATAAGCATTCACAATTCAGGAAGTTTCATGGTAATGGCAGTAAAGATTCCATGATCCTAATCAAATTATTAAATGGGACATTTCGGGAGTAAATCTATATGGAATTAGCGTCCAGATGGAGAAAAGAGCTACTTCACTCATGTAAGCAGTAGCAGGACAAAGAATACCAAAGAAAAACTATCCACAAATTCGACGTAACTGCACTCTGTAAACAACAGTAATCAAACACAAAAGTGGTCGCAAACAAGATGAGGAATGGACAGATCGAGACCTCCAAGATGACCTTAAATGAAGAAGCAATCTCTTGATGCTGGCTGGCTATTTAGAAAGGAAAGTTCTCATAGTCATATTTGCTTGCCATCATCTTCAACTCCGGTCTGCTTTAGAGCTTTCAGCTTTCTGTAGCCTTTATCGGTTCCAAATACCCTGCAAAACCATACATAACAAGCATTAAACGAGGTCAGCATACTTTTACACTAAGCCCCAGCTCTTTCTTATGATGAAAAACAGTATAGGCAGCAAAAACATGTCACAAGTTTGATTGCAAAGGAAACAGACATGAAAATAAACCTAACAGGATTGATCAGAAAAGCATGTCGCCGTTCCGGTTCTCTTTATTATCATATAAGACAATTTTTTCATCTGTAGATTTTGGTAACATTTAAGAGAATACAGTTAACAGTAAGCAACATGTCCAACATTAGCTACTTGACTATGGTAAACATGAGAGTCCGGGGAAGCAAAAATATAAGCAAAAAGATGAAGCACCAAGCGAGTTATGTAAAGAATTGAATACTAAAGAATTACTTGAGATGGTACAGTCTCAGCCATGCTGTGCCATGAAAACTATGGCGCACTCACCCAACCCATTACATGGCTAGTGAAAGATATAGTCAGCAGGAAAAATCACAAACTCTTTGACTTATCAATGACATAATCAGTACTTTTTGGAAAATTAAAAGATAACTGGAGACCATACCATGTGCAAATGCAAGGAAGTGCATTACAAAAGTCATAATTTTGTAGTCAGAAAGAATCTCTTGGCCCTCTCTGCCTCAGAATTTAGGCCTTCTCTAATCTTACATAAATATGACAACAGAACTTGGACCATAATTTTGACAGGTACTTGCATACTTACGAGCAAACAAACAATGTACAAAAACCATTATTTGGTAGCCAAAACTGTTTATGCCTTCTCTGCCATGGCAAAACTCTCTCTCCATCCCTCCCTCTGTCTAACAAGTCAGAGAACTCAAATACTGTTGCCACAGACCAAATAGCAAGCACAACTTCACATTGAAAATATATATAGAAGTCCAAAGTTCAGTTAGCAAAATGGTGAAGGACTGGTTGTTGTAAAATTGTTAATAATTATCACATCCTCCTCAGTAATTTTCTTCTTTTCCCTTCCTGTTATCTTGTCTTTTTTCTCTTTCCAACTTTCTATAACTAAAAGAATTAACCGACGTAGAGAAAAGGTCATTATAAATCAACTAACACAAAGCAATAAGACTCCCAACATCAGTTTAATATATTCTACAGAATCTTGGCTCAGAGCCAACAAAATTATCTACAGTTTAACCAAACAATAAAAGCATGCAAATTCTACAAGCAGTATGTGCAGTAAAAAATATTACCAGTCCATGTAAGTAAAAGTTGATGAGTAGTTGCCCGATTTGGTATAAAGCAAACGGTGGTGATAGTCATGAAAGTCAGCTCTGGAAAAGAATAAAAGAAACCTTCAGAACAAGTTGTGGACGCTAACCACAGGCTATGTGAACCGTCAAGGAAAAACTACACACTTACCCTCCATACAAGGGCAAGAAGTTTGAGAGGCTCCATGGAAAATGGTAACCACAATGTGCCTCAACTGTCTCCAAGACTCTTAGCACCATCCACAACCAAAGAGTCACTAGATGAGGCCCAGTTATTGCAGGACCAACTATGGTAGCAAAACCAAGGAACAGTATCTCAGCAGGGTGAGCATATTCAGAAGTCAGTCCAAAAGGCGTTGCATATCTGTACATGTTGATAATCCCATAAGATTACCCAAAAAGCAGCTAAAATAAGGTTATTATAAATCAAAACACTTGACAAAAAGCTTACACTTACTCATGATGGACACTGTGGACATGCTTGTATAACCATTTGGTATGCAGAACCCGGTGTCCCCAATAGAATACAAAGTCCTCAAGAATGAAGTAGAATATTATCTGCGTTAAAACTACTTTCCTGCAGAACCAAAAGGCAGGATCTTGCTGACTATGCTCTAGATGAAATGGACATTTTTACATATTCACTGATAAATAGGAGCACATACATCTAGTGCTAACTGCATTAGATATATCTGAGAAACAAGCTTTAGAATATAAAGAACCTGAAAATACCAGGACGGCAAGGGAAGACTACTTCGCATGCCCATATATTTGAAGACAGGATACGACAGAAGCATAACTGGAAGATTGACACCAAAATGATACAGCAGTAGGCGAGTAATACATTTCTCCTGAGCTGCTGGGCTATTATTTTTAGTCTGCATAAGAAACATAAACAAGTATTTAACCAAATGAAGTCAACAGAGAAAGAAATTATATTGATTACAAGAGAAAAGGGCAAACATACATATCATGTATTATAAATTGGTAGCAGCTGTAAGAATCAAAAAATGGAAATTGGACATAATATAACTGAGAAAACTAGAGACATCTCTTCCACAACCACTCTTTAGACATTAATTGTGTTCATTATGCTATCACTAACAAGCATTATCACATGGCACCCAGCAATGTTGATCAAAGCCTAAACAAAAAGAAAAAACTCTATACAAATACCAACAAAAAAAAAAGCCCATTCCAGTAAAGCATTCAAACCTGCGTACAGTACTATTTATGAAAGTACCAACAAATGACACAATTATTTCCAATAGAGGGGTTAAAATTCTGAAAATAAATCTTTAGCAGCCTAACAAATGATGTTGAACTCTTGCAAAGACCAAGAATGTAGAAAAGGAAAGTAAAGGAACGGAAGCACCTCATGTATAAATGTAGTGGTCACTAACTAGTTATGCATCAGGGGCATGGAGAAGAAACATCATGGGCCCGAACAGAAACAAAACTCTACATGCATAAATGATTTCCCATTGTAAAAGAGAAGAAAGAATTGAAGTTTCATAGCTAGCTCCACAGAATAATAAGATGCCAATAGCATTTTATTGCTCGAATAAACAGTGCCTGGCATGACAGGAAGCTATGAGTAAACACCTCAATTGTGCCATGAAATTTTTTGCTAATGACCTGCGGCCATTCGACACTGCCAACTCTGATGCTTTGACAAGAGCATAACTTGTCCAACAGTTTAGATTTAAAAAGTAGGAATGTATTGAATGCAAGAATAGTGGCATAGTAAAAGAAATGAACCTGAATTTTGTATTTGCTCAGCCAACCTGCCCTCTCAAAATATATAAAGGGAAGTCCAGATAGAAAGAAGACACTTTCATGAAGAAAGAAACTCCCAAGACATGCCAGTTGAAAGTCACTGAAATGCGTGATCAGATACTGCATGGTCAAAAGGAAATACTACGATGTTAACCGAACAGTGAATAAAAATTATAACAATTAAGAGAGAAGAAACACAAAATTTTTAGAAGTAAAAATAATAATTCCAGAAATCATGACAGTAAAATGATACACCTTTCTCTCTTTCCACTGGAGAAGACTTAAAGTATTCCTACAGCACCGTAATGACAATTCAGTCCATTCATACTGATAATGAAATGGTTTGACCAAAAACTATCTTCCTAACTAAAACCCAACAACCTAGCCCCTCCACTTTCAGGAAAAGAGAAAAAAAAAAAAAAAAAAAAAAACGAAGGAAAGTGAGGGGGAAGCATGGTGAATGACTTAATTGTCCTTAAAGCGTATAGAGTACAATGACACCAATGCACTCACAGATTCTTGTTCCAGGGCTCAGACTAAGTCCTCAAAGGTCTGAGAAAAAAAAAAAAAAAGAACGCAGCTGGTATATTCAAAAAAGTGAAACATCCAACATTATGACAGCCAATATTTTGCATACTTTTCATGGACTTCTGTGAGAAGAAAGAAACATGATGAAAATGTAATGATTACAAGTCAGATAATCTGACTAGAAACTCCTCCTGTGCCTACAGCGACAACTGAGTTTGTGTGATCCAGGCAAGCATAAGCCACATGTCTCCTATCACAAACTAGGGGTTTCAAATCCCGACTAGAGCCCAACCTCCTAAACACCAGATCCGGAAAACAAAACAAAAGGACACAAACTTCGATGCCAAATTCCGAGTCGAAGAGATCTTCATAACAGTTTTCATGATCCCACATTATCAGGGTTCTTGATTCCAGATTCTCAATACCAGCGTCCCTTTTTCTGTTTCAAGTATCATCGCGCACAGTTCCTAATAGGAATATAAACATCTGTAAAAGAACATAGCTTCACATTCAATCGACGAGTCCATCACCAACGGCGTTGACCTAATAGGTATATACACACTGGAATAGACCGCGCTCCAAATGTCAACATCCATAAGTGAACAAGGAAAACCCATCAACCCAAATCATGTAATCGATAATTAAAGTTTCGGAAGCAGTGACGAAACCGAATCTTCCATCTTAGGCAATCATCCAAAAATAAATAAATAAACAAAGACGAACCCCTATTCGGATATGTGTATTCTACACACAGGTAATACAACCAAAATGCTGAACAAAAAACACAAATCTGGGGTCAAACAATCAAAAGGTTGTAAAGATGAACAGAAAACATCAACCAGAATGCCACAATAATGGTGTTAAAGACAGTACCCGCCACCCAGATTCGATGATCGAAGCCATTGAAGCGCTGCTGACTAAAACCTCGATCTCCAGCAGAGAGCAATGCAATACAATACCCTTTGGGAGAAAGGAAGTGACAGTGCCTCAGTGAGGAGGCTATGGAGAAGCCAGATGCAACCCACGAGAAGAGACAGACTGTCCAAGAGGAATCTGGGCCCTTCTTTGGTCTTTGTATATATATCTATATATATATATATGTAAAGAAAACAAGATTGATGGTGGTGGCAAAGGAGAGGATATGAATTTGCGCACGTCGTTGCTATCTATGGAGTGCTCTGTGGCACTGCGCTCCAACCAATGCGCTGTACATCTTTTTGACCCCACGACCAGTCCCAAAGAATATTTAACCAAACCCCAACAGAAATCTTCACATGGCTGCTGCTTAACATTTCCCAAATCTTCTCACGCTCCAAACAGAAGATTGGGGTTGATCAGATCTAACTTCAGCGAGGGAGGTGGGATTGGGATTGACCAGGCAGGATTTTCGGACTTGTCATCTCTTTCTATTTAAGGTTTTACTCCAAAGATGGGGTCTTTTAGATTTTTGAAGACAACCTTTCCTTAAAATTTTGGTGTTTGGTTTCTGAGATTCAGGTTTAACAATACTTAGTTGAATGAAGAAGTATTATATGGTGTATTTTAGTCATGGGTCTAGAGGATTCTTGGTCAAAACATCTAAACGTGCTTTCCTGAGTGAGGGTAAAGGAGGTGGTGGGCCGTGATTCCCATATGATTTTATTGTTGAAAGCCATTTGTGTGGTAAATGGACGTATGATCATCATGACATGCAAAAGTTGATCTACTGTAGATAAGATATTCGATTTGTTTGATGACCCGTGAATTTTATGGAGTTAATATTTTAATATGGTATCAATGGGATTTAGGGGGAAAAAAATTAAGGAAAAAGTACCTCGTGTTTGTGATCTAGAAGTCCTACCCAACTTCTTTGAATATATTCATGGATATCAAATGCAACTCCTTTCTTGTTTGTTTGTTTGTTTTGTTGTTGTTGTTGTTTCAACCCAAAACTCTGTCAAACTTTGTTTGATGATTTAAAATTAGAGCAACAGTCAGTAAAAAATATAACAAGTAAATTCAAACTTAAGATAACTGTTTGACTACACTAAGCCTTACCATCTCAAAACATAAACAGCCCTTTTCTTGTTTTTACTAGCATATTTTGCTTCTTAGAAATGTTTCCTTTTGTATCCCAATAGATTACAAATTCCTAAGTAGATTATAATCACTTATTTTATAAGATTTCTCACTCAAATCTTTTTTACCATCTTAACTATACTTGATGGGCATGAGCAACATTTTCTTGTTATTACTAACATATTTTGCTTCTTGAAAATGGTTTCCTTCTAAATATCAGTAAATTACAAATTTCTAAGTAGATTGTAAATCTTCGTTTTACAAGATCTCTTTTAACCCCGTCCGGGATGAGTGGCCCTTTTCTTGTTAGCATATTTTGCTTCCCGAATATGTTTTCCTTTTGTATCCCAATAGATTGCAAGTTCCTAAGTAGACCATGAGCTGCCTAATGTCCACGTAAATCATACTTTTGGCTTTTAAGAAACCCTTGAGAGAACTACAAATTGCACAACTTTTGATGCAAGTAGTGCAGCAAACTCTATCATCTAATTCATTTGCACTAAGTAGAAAAGTCTTCTATTAAGTAGTTTATACAACTTTTTTTTATATATAAAAGGCACTTGTCTCATCAACATTTTCCCCGAACTTTTTTACTACTTTCTGGTCGACAACTCCTTGGGCGAAAACGCCCACAGACTACATAAACAACTTATCAATTACCAAGCCCACAGGAAACCTTCAAGACGCATTGACACAGAATAAAGCAGCTGAACAGCCAAAAGCAATCTACTTGGCTAGTTAATACTATCCTAGTTTACTCATTGATAGGAGATGGCACTTACATGATCTAGTTTGCTCTTGGAGTGGCCCACTCGACTCTAAGGATTAAATTATCGTAACCATACCCATTAAGTTTGTTGATGGCTCTCTGTGCATCTTCTCTGTTCACGAAGTTAATAAAACCAAAGCCCCTACTCATGCCGGTCTTCTGATCAACAGCAACATAAACACGGCTTACAGCACCGAAAGGCCGGAAGAGCTCAAGCAAGTCGGGCTCCCGTGTATCCTCCGAGAGGTTGGTGACCCGAACAGAGTTTTCATCATTCCTGCGCCTCATGTCAGAGCCAGTTCTTTCAGCCCCTGCTCTCATGCCTGGAGGAACATAAGTTCCCTTGGTTGCCCCAGATGCAGCAGCTGTCGCTTCTGAGACAGAAGGCTTCTCAACAAATCCCTCAGCCTGTGTGGCAAGATCCTTGTACGGGCATCTTGAAGTCCAGTGGTCACCTTTCTTACCGCAAGTCCTGCAGACCATGAGGACAGCACCTCCTTTTCCAAGTTGAGCCAAGGAGTCTCCTCCAACCTTTGGTTCGTCTGGTTTGCTGCCTGTTAGTAGTTCACAAAGCTGTTAATAAACTTGACAAAGCCCTTATCCCTTATCATATGCTTGGATAAAAACAATGTTAAGAACAACTTCGCATCAACAACAAAACTTAGAGCATTTCAGGTAACAAAATTAAAACAATTCTAAAGGGAATACCGATAAAAAAACTAGTAATAGATTCACAGGGAAAAGCACACCCATGATGAATGGCTTGAGCCACAGACTATACTTGTTCATATTCACATCAAGTGACGTCCAAAAACAGGTAGTTTTTAAACATTGATGCAATCTACGGGTTTACTATTGTCATCAGTATGAAATTTCTTATACACACTTCAAGTACAATAGCACCACTCTGAGAAGAGTCTTTAACCATTTGAGCAAAATGGCAATACTCTTAGAAGAGTCTTTAATCATTTAAGCAAAATGGCACCATTCTTAGAAGAGTCTATAATCATTTAAGCAAAATGGCAAGGTCATTAAACTATCCGAAGGACATATGATCGATGTGAGCCACACCCAGTTGAAGACAATCAAATAACATAATTCAAGGAGTCCTATTAATAAGACCAATTTTGACCAAAAATCTTGCAGAATATAAATTTGAATTCAGCGTCTCTACGTAGAACAGATTCAAATATCTCAATGACAGTCAAAAGCTTACAGATAAAGATCTATGTCACATAAGATGCAGTCATCCAAAAGTGGTTTCGTAGCCCATTTTATCATAAATATTTAGTCAAGGGAGAAATCATCCAAGCGAGGGAAACCACTCCCTCCCTCCGTTTTCTTCCCCCAATACCCTGCTTTCCGTAGGAAGATTACTACCCTTTTCTTCTGAAACATTCTACCTAATTCCTCAGTTGTTGCTAACTCCTTTTCCCTCTCAAAAAATGTTTTTAAAATCAAGAAAACTCCTTACATCCCTAATTCTACTTCAGGACCCTATCTGCAGTGAACCCTAAGTACTCACATGACACCACTCTCTGCTAAATATTACTAACACATTTTAGAAGGCTGTGTTCCATGGTATCCAAACAAGAAAGAAAATTACCATCAGTTATGCCTGACCAACCAAACAAAGACAAAAATATAACAAGGGCAATAGCAAACATGGGTTTAAGCCATTAAGAAGAATCACTAATGGTTCACAATGTACTGGCCATTCAAAGTACAAGTCAGAAGGAATAAGTAACAAAACAATTAAAAACTGTAAATCTCACGCCAGATTTTTCTTAGACAAGTAAATCTCATACCCAAAGTTACTACCTAAAGAACTCAACGTAATTTCAGTAGTAGATTAAACACAACGATCAGCAAACTACACGCATCACAGTCCCAATGGACCGCATAATTTTAAAATCAAAAGAACTCTAAAAATAAAAAAAATAAAAAAAATCAACATGCACAAAGATGATTCGCCACTTGCACATGCATAAATTCATCCTCTTGCTCCCATTTAAAACCTGGAAACGAACTGCTGATTATGAAAAAGCTGCTGATTCTCAAAGCCCGTATGAATAAATTTTATCCAAACCGTCAACTCCGAGGGTCGAAGAACAACTTCACCCAGAAATTTTTATCACCAAAAATAGCTTCTGTGGACCAAAACAAACAGAAAAAATCCCACATAATTTGCCCCAAAAGTTAAGCAAAAATTAGAATTTGCAATTTACCCACCTTCATATTCAATTCTCTTTTTCCAGAAATTCCATTAACTTCATCAGAGCAGTTCCCCTAATAACTACTCTACTGATTCAACACCAAAATCCCCTACCAAACCTTCTACATAACAATAATTCAGTACCCACACAGGAAAAAAACCCTAAAGCACAACAAAAACGAAACAGAACACTTGCAAAGGCGGGAGGAGACAGATAAAGAAACGGACCGGGAGCTCTTGGGCGCTCAAGGAGGATCTCCTCGGTGGAGACCATGGTGAGACGGCTACCAACATCCTCGTGGACAGCATCACCGAACTTGGGCCAGGACCGGCGTTCGACGGCGCGCTTGCTGAGGCGCGCGTTGGCGAGTTTGCGGGTGCGCGTGGTGGTGGTAATCTTCACCTTGTTTCCCTCATCGCTAAACTTGTATTCCACCACCTTCTTGATCCCATTCTCGTCCGGGCCAATTACCTGCTTCGGGGGAAGCAGGAAGTCCAGGTCTTCCCCATCGTCCTCGTCAAGTTCTCCCCACCGGAGCTTCGTTTGCTGAGCCGGAGCCATGCCCTCCGATTTAGAAACTGTGCGTGTTTGTGAAAGGAAAGACTCTCTAGGGCTTTCCGGGAGCTACGAACTGAAACTAAACTCAGCGGAAAGCCAGTGGCTTGTAGTTGATGAAGCAGTAGTGGCGCTCACAGGAAATAAGGCTACGTTTGGGCCTCAGCTAATTGGGCTCAATGCAGGCTTAACCTAATCATGCTCAAATTCAAGGTTAATTATACTTCTAAATCATTGCTTAATGGAGATAATTCACCATAATTTTTATATATTAGGTAATAATTTGTTCGACACATAATTTTTCCTTTTATCCTATATATTGAAAAAAATCCAATACTATTAGTAATTATAATCTTAATACAGGTATTACGTATAGTAAATACATACTACAATGTACTATCTTAAAAAAGATGTTATTGTTATTTTATTGACCAAAAAGGAATTTTACTAAATAATACGTTACATTAACTTGGATCAATCAAACATTGATTGATATTTTAGTTCATGTAAATTGATTGTACCCATGTGACTGAATGGTAAAAGTTTCATGGCTGGGTGCTCATTGAGGAATATTAGAAGCTTAGTGGGTTTTAATTGTCTAGTTGGTCATGAAGGAGTCTAGTTGGTAGATGGTTGCGTCTTGGTATTCGTTAAGTAGGTTTTGAGAATGGTGATAACTATGTAACCAGAAGCATGTTTAATGCCCTTAACAATGGTTCCCGTTACTGTTTGCTTTAAAGGGGGAGGGATAAGTAAGATGTAATCAACTTTTGAGTAAATGAAACAATAGGAGCTCGTTTCTCTCCAACTTCTCCCTAGTTTAACAATGTGGGTGGAAAGAAAAAGTGATTTGCCAACCTCTTTTTAGAGAATCCGATCTTGAATTGGCCAAAAACTTACTGAGTTATGCTAAATTGTATTAGAGAGCCCTTTTGAGGTTGGTTTGTTGTTTGAGAGAGGTTCTTTGAGGTTTGGTTGTAGAGCCTTACAAGTTTGTGATACATGTCTTCAAGATTTTAGGCGATAAAAGAATTTCATAAGATAATTATTTGTTTGTTAAGAGAAAATTTATGAAAGAAGACTAACGAAGATGTAAAACATAACATTAGTCTGAACATTTTTATATTTATTGTATTTGGGTGTATATTTGTATGTTGTATGCTCAATCTATATGTGAATGATGATGTAATATGATTAATCCCTAACATGAGTACTTGAGGCCAAATTTCGACACTTATGTGCTCCTCGAAGATTTGCCTTATTTATAAGAGAATTTTAGACAGTTTAATAACATAAGTTTACATGAAATGAGCTTGGGTGAGATTGTCGGTGGATCTCTCCGGTGTAACCCACTGATTAGTTTGTTAAAACATAATTTAATCATAGTTGTTAAGAAAATAACGTCCCCAGTAATATATGATGGCTGCAATTGGAACATCCTATTATCCATTGGTTCTTGGTTTTATCACATGAGAAGAACATAGTTCCGGTAAAAATAAAGTAGTTGATTAAAAGGAAAAACAATGAAGCAAAAGAAAAATAAAGAGAGAAAATTGGAAGGGAGAAGAGAAGAGACACCATGCTCACATGATCAAAAGGCCTAGTTACAATATTTCACATAATCAAAAAATGTTCTAAGCATTTAACACAAAAGACTTTCTTCTTAACACAAAACGTCCTTAAGTGATTCAAAACTGAACCAACCAAGCCTTCCTTTTTATGCACAATCTAAGCCCATAGTAAAAGAAACGAAATTATTGCACTTAGGACCACATGGAGAAAACCAGTAATGCATAAGTCAACAAGGGCGGCATATGAAAACATTACACAAACAGCAAGAAATAATCCAATTTGCTTGAGCTTAATAAAAATTTCTTGAGCTCAATTGCGTTGTCACTATTGTCGACTTAACAGATAAAAATTGAATCTTTGCACGTCTTTCACCAGCGGCTGCTTCCAGGAAACAGGGTTGACTGAAAAATGGAAATTCTGTAAAAACAAGAGAAGCTTGTTTGCCCGCCACTCTCAACCGCCACTGTATCTTGTTCTCCTTTGACCTGTAAGTCTTTCCATGGCTATTCAGCCTGCTTCATCAGCTTCCACTGCTCCTAGGCCCGGTTTCTGTGGCGATGGCATCCCCAAGATCGTCAACTATTACCGACGGAAATCCAGGGATCGCAGCGTCTCCCTGAGGTCAAGAGCTAACGTCAACTGCAAGACCTACACCAATCACCCAGGCAAAACCAGCGATCCCGACGGCTCCTCGAGGTTTCACGGTGAAGACACCCATAAAACCTCCACCGATCACTCGAGCAACACTGAGGATCAAGACGCCTCCGGGAGATTCAGTGGTAAAGGCACTCGCAAAAATTTCACTGATCACTCGCGCAACGCCTGGGATTACGAGGTTTTCCTGAGTTTCAAAGGCGAAGACACCCGCAAGACCTTTACCGATCACCTCTACCACGCCTTGGATCGAGTCGGAATTCGTACCTTCCGAGATAACGAGGAGCTTCCAAAAGGGAAAGTTCTCTCTACCGAATTACGTCACGCGATTCGTAGATCAAGAATTTTCATTGTGGTTTTTTCCAAAAACTATGCTTCTTCCCGCTGGTGCCTTGATGAACTTGCTGAGATGGTGGAGGAGTGTAAAAATAGCGCAGGTCACTGTCTTCGGCCAATATTTTATCACGTAGACCCCTCGGATGTTCGGAAACAGGCCGGAACTTTTGCTGAAGCATTTGGTAAGCATGAAGCGCGGGGTAAAATGGCGAGCGTACAAAGGTGGAGAGAAGCTCTAGCTTATGCTGCAGAATGTGCCGGCTGGGATCACTCAACTGTTGCAGATGGGTAAATTCCCTGCTCGCTTGTGCTTTGCTTTTCTTTTCTTTTTTTTTTAATCACTAAGTCAGTTGATTAAGTGACAATACTCATATGAAGATTAATTACTAAGATTATAACTGCCTTCCAAGTTCAGAGTAACGATATTGTAGCCAAAATTTCTTTAAAACATTAAATTAGTGACTTTCTGGAAGGAAAAACTGGTTTATGGCATGCCAATAAGATAGAATAATTTGAAGAAATTTTTTTAAATTATTTTCTTATTATAACTCACACATGGGGAGGGGAGAGAGTGTCTTGAACCTTTGACATGTTGGATGGGCAGAAAAATAAATGTCTGATTATCAAAAATAAATTTAAAAAACTCAAATGATTTAGATGAGAATTTTCTTGGGGGATAGGTGTCACTTTTCTTTTATTCTTTTTTTTTTTTTGATCGACTTGTGCTTTTCTCAATGATTTATATTCCATTTTCCCTAGAAAATTGACTGTAGAAAGCAAAGTTCAATAAAGTTACTTTTTGATAGAAAAAATTAAGTAGAAACATACTTAAATAATATTTAAATAAATTTGAAATACATCAAATAATTGAGACGAGAATATTCTTGAGACATAGCATCTTACTTTTTTATTCTTTGACTCTCTTTCTTCTTCTTTTCTTTTTTTACTTTTTTTTTTCTCTTTTTGCTTGGGTTTTGATTATCTTAATGATTTGTTTTCCATTTGGCATGTAATGGTACGGTAAAAAGTGAAGTTCCGTATGGGACTAATGAAACAAACTTGTATAGAAATGAAGTTAAACAGTATCCATAGGAAATTTCAGATTACTCGTATGATTGAGATAATAGTGTTCAAGGGATATAGGGGTCTCATTATTTTTATTCTTTTCCCTTGGCTTCTACTTTCTAAATATTTTGTATCCTTTTTTCTATAATGATTAGGTACCAAACAAAGTTCATTAAGGGGATTGTTGTTAAAAAAATATGTAGAGATTTACTTAAATGATATCCATAGTTAATTTACATTGAGAGAATTGTTGTAAAAAAAATATGTAGAGATGTACTTAAATAGTATCCATAATTAATTTGAAATACCTCACTGAATAAGATGAGAATGTTCTTAAGATGTAGGTGCCTTGTTTTTTATAATTTTAATTCTTTTTCTTTTGCCTTGGTTTGTGCATTTATGATTGTTGCATTCCATTTTGTTTACCTTTAGTACGAAGCGAAGTTTATGGGAGATTGTTGTTAATTTTTTTTGTAGAGATTTACTTAAATGATATCCATAGTTAATTTAACACTGAGAGAATTGTTGTAAAAAAAATATGTAGAGATTTACTTAAATAATATCCATAATTAATTTGAAATACCTCAGTGATTAAGATGAGAATGTTCTTAAGATGTAGGTGCCTTGTTTTTTTATAATTTTAATTCTTTTTTCTTTTGCCTTGGTTTGTACATTTATGATTGTTGCATTCCATTTTGTTTACCTTTAGTACGAAGCGACGTTTATGGGAGATTGTTGTTAATTTTTTTTTTTTGTAGAAATAAACTTAAACAACATCCATAATAAATTTGAAATGCCTCAAATGACTTAAAGGATAATGTTCTCGGATCTCATTTTCTTATTCTTCTACTTTCTTTTTCTTTTCCCTTTTGCTTATGCTTTTCTTAGCGTTTTGGATTCAATTTGATCATTAATGGTTATGTGTGAAGCAATGTTCACTAAGCAAATAAATTGGGATTGATAGCTTAATGACAAAGCTGTGGACCTTTGACCTTAAATTCCTCAATTTGAAATCCCTCACTTTTATGCTCTTAAGATGTGTTCATTTTTTATTGTTTTATCCTTTTTTTTAATCTTTGCTTATGCCAATCTTAATGCTGTATACTCCATTTAACCAATAACGATTTGGTACTAAGAAAATTTTATTGAGGGGACCGTTGATTTAAAATTATATAGAAATATACTTAAATGACATGATAAGAAATGTGAAATACCTAAAATAATTGAGATGGGGTGTGTCTCTCAAATTTTTATTTATTTATTTATTTGTTTATTTTTATCTTTCCTTTGGCTTGTGAGTATCTTAATATTTTGTATTCAATTTGGCATATAATGATTAGGTATGAAGCCAAGTTTATTGAAGCGATTATTGATGAAATTTTGTGTGAATTGATGCCTGCTCACTTGGATGTTGCCACTTATCAAGTGGGAATAGATTCTCGTATTCAAGATGTGAAAGCTTTATTAAAACCTGGAACAACAAATGTTGGCATTGTGGGCATTTATGGGATGGGAGGCATTGGTAAAACAACCATAGCAAAAGCTCTTTATAATCATATATGTTATGGATTTAAAGGAAGTAGTTTTCTTTTAGACATTAAAGAAACTTCAGAAAAGTCTAATGGTTTAATCCAATTACAAAAACAACTTCTTTTTGATATCTTGAAAAAGAATTTGAAGATTGACAATGCTGATAGAGGAATCAACTTGATCAAGGAAAGACTTCAACACAAAAGAATTCTTGTTGTCCTTGATGATGTGGATGATTTGGACCAAATACACAAATTTGTTGGAAGCTTAAGATGCTTTGGTTCAGGAAGTAGAGTCATTGTGACCACAAGAGATGAACATTTACTAAGTCAACTGGGAGTTGAGAGAAAATATAAGGTTAAAGCTTTGAGTATGTTGCAATCCCTTGAACTTTTTAGTTGGCATGCCTTTGAGATGGTTGATCCATTGCCAGATTACTTGGAGCTTTCCATTAATGCAGTAAAATATAGCGAAGGACTTCCATTAGCACTAAAGGTTTTAGGTTCATTATTGAAAAGAAGGAGCAATGATGAATGTGAAGATGAATTGAAAAAACTACAAAGGACTCCACATGAGAAGATTCAAAAAATACTTAGAAGAAGCTTTGATTCATTGGATCACTATACAAGGGAAATTTTTCTTGATGTTGCATGTTTCTTGATTGGCATGGATAAAAATTATGCTTTGAAAATATTTGAAGGTTGTGGTTTCCATCCCCTAATTGGTTTTAAAGTTTTGGAAGAAAGATCGCTCATGACTATTGATTATGCAAATAAGTTAAGGATGCATAGTTTGATTCAAGATATGGGAAAAGGAATTGTTCTTGAGGAAACAACATATAGTAGGTTGTGGCTGTATGAAGATTTCATGCGCGCACTTCGGACAAATGTGGTAAGAGACATGTACTCATTTCATGTATATGACAACGTGCAAATGCTATTGGGTTTAACAGGTTTTGTGTGTATGCGTCTAATGGCTAGCAAGCATAAAAGTATTGCTAAATGGTGTTTAAAGAATAGGATATTCATCTCATTAACAATAATTGCATTTGATATAATGGTAATACTTAATGGTCCTAACAATTAGATGTACCTATGATATATGTGTTTTATGCTTAGTCATGAAAGTTTTATCATTTTTATAAGTTTGCATCCTAGTTTGTATAAGATAGTTAGTATTGCTAATTATTGCTAATTATTGCTAATTATTTTAATTATTATATTAAAAGGTCTAGTCCAATTCAAGGGTATTCTTAATTTTACAAAATTAAAGGGTGTGGATTACTAATCCAACTATATATCTTGCTAGGGATTGGAAGATGTGGAAGGTATCAATATAAGTCCATCTATATCTGGTGATATACCTATGAGAACTACAATACTTGCACATGTGAAAAGGTTGAGATTGCTACAAATCAACACTGCACATGTCAAAGTAGAATTGAAAGATCCAACTAAAGAGCTAAAATGGCTTTATTGGTGTAAGTGCCATTTGAAATCTCTACCAGAAAATTTTTACCCAGAGGACCTTGTTATTCTTGACATGCAACATAGTAAAATCTCAGAGCTTTGGAAGAGTTACAAAGTATGGTAATCTTTTACCATACAATATTTTCTATTTTTATATTCTAATGAAATTATTCTATTCACAATAACTTTTCACTTATTTTATTTTCTTATGAATTTGTTCCTATAGATGTTCAACAAGCTAAAAGTTCTTAACCTTAGCAACTCCAAAGATCTCACCGTATCACCAAATTTCTTCGGAATCCCACATCTAGAGAAATTAATACTTGAAGGTTGCACAAGTTTGGTTAAGCTTCACAAGTCCATTGGATGTTTGGAACAACTTGTTCTGCTGAATTTAAAGGCGTGCAAAAGCCTTAGGTATCTTCCAAGCAGCATTTTCGTTTTAGAATCTCTTGAAATTCTTGACGTGTCTTGCTGCTTAAAATTGGACGAGTTGCCAGAGCAAGTGGAGAATATAGCTTTTAAAGTGCTGTATAAAAGGATTGCTAGCATGATCTACCAACCTGGTGATGCGGTGGATGAGCACTTCAAATATATCTGTCATGAATTCTTCATTGAGTCCAATAAGAGCCGTGAACTGTCGTCCAACGTTGTACATGACGGTAGGGGCACCACTCTGTCTCGCTTAGATAAGGAGGATAGGCGCAAGGCTCTGTCCTGCTCAAAACAGATTGGGCAACTTAATTATAAAAGCCGCTCTGAACTCAAGAAGGAAATAGCCTTAAGTCCTAGAAGTAAAGGAGAATGCTTATATTCTTGGTTGTTATGCTTCTCATCTTGTACATCACCAAAAAGTTTGATCAGCAGAAGTTTGCTACTAGCCTCCGTTTCTGGACTTAATGCTTTGGAAGAGCTAAATCTGAGCTATTGTGACTTGTCCGAAGATGGGTTTCCTGTGCATATTGGGAGTTTACCATCGCTCCTAATTTTGAAGTTATCAGGAAATAATTTTCGTGAACTACCTTGTAGCATTGGTAGGCTTCCCAAATTAGGTTTTTTGGAGATAGACAATTGTACGGCTCTACATTCAATTTCAGTACTCCCTCCAAGTTTGTGGGTGCTAAATGCAAGAGGTTGCAGGTCATTGGAAGCATTCCCAAATTCGTGGAACATGAATCATTCACCTATTTTTTGGCTATCTGAATGCCACAATCTGGTTGACATGAGAAATTTGCAGAGCTTGGAATCTTCATTCACTATTATGGCAGCACTAGTATCTGAGAGTCTTTTCCAGGTTCTCTCTCTCTCTCTCTCTCTCTCTCTCTCTCTCTCTTCCTCCCTCTCAATCTCTCTAAGTCATTCACCCAAAATGATTCTAGATGTATTTTTAGATGCAGCGTACATCGAGCTCGTGTGATGCTCAATTTCGGGGTATTTTCCTCCAAAGTAGTGAGGTTCCAATTTGGTTCAGCCATAAGAAAAATGGACCTTCAATATCCTTTCCTACACCTTCACTTTCAGGGGGTAAAATTCGCGGGTTACTTGTCGCTGCTTCTTATCAAGAGATGTCCTACGCTCCAAATGATACTTCAATTCTTGAACCCCAAGTGGCTGTCCGTATTTCCAACCACAGAGGATCCTGCTGTCAATTTCTTTGTACAGAAGCCCCTTTCCGTTTACACTTGGCAGCTCGCTGTCTTGTATTTCAGATCCCCATTATAACAGAGAGTATTGAAGGCTGCCAACGCTGGTTTTTGCCAAATATCTACTATTTGCCTGTAAACTTTGAACCCTGTTGCTATGTATTCTGGCCAAAGGAGAAAGGATATGGTATGGAGATTAGAAGTGGAGACGAATTAGAGGTGTGCATAAGATTCTATGGAAGTTTGGAAGTGCACAAATATGGAATGCATCTACTAGTTGATAAGCCAGATGTAATAAATGGAGACCAAAGTGCTGCTATAGATGAAGACAGGGTCCGAGAGTCTATACTATTGCCAAATACTGCTATAGATGAAGAAAAGTCTCCAAAGGTTATGCTGTTAACATCCCATGATGAGGTCACTGAAGGTCATAGTATTGTGGATAAGAACATCTCTTTACCTAATGCTGCTACAAATGATCTCTCCCGAGGTGATGTTACCATAGAGGGGGAGATCTTTGAAGATTGTGTTGCTGATTGGTGAAGTCATGTTGCAGATATTCCTACTGGTGATTAGTTCTTTATAATATATACTGTTGCCTATATAATTATGACGGAAGCAATGTGGATATTCCTAGGTCTTTCGGGAAGAAATGTGGCAACAATGCAAACTTCTTCCTTTATTTTTTTAAAAGTATTTCACCAAACCAAAGAATCAATCACCTACCCATGCTCATCTCGGCAATCAAGCACTCTAAGAAAGAAAGAATTCAAAGTTCAAATCAATCCTCTCCTATCATCAACCAAAATGGAAGTTCACTCAAACCAAGATATAGAAGGAATTCAAAAATCTTATTCAATCCAATCTCTCGACGAAATATATTTATAATTATATCTAATTCATTTCTATTTTTTATTAGCCTAAGTAACACTATAAAATATGACTTACTATATAAACCCAAATCGTCGTGAATTACTTACAATATATTGCAATTCATACTTCTATTTTTCTAGTGTTTTATTCTTTAACTCCTACAGTAATTCAAAGCTGATTGAAAACATTCAATAATGATAAAGAAAAGAAAGATGATTTTCACTTAAAAAGCGCTCTTGCATTTGATGATCCTGATTTCATACCCGCACAACTTTCAAAGCGGCTGCGCCTGCTTCCAGGAAACAAGGTTGAATTAAAAAGGGAAATTCTCCAAAAACAAGGAAATCCTTCTTGTTTACTCCGCCACTCTCATCTACAACTCTCTATCTCCTTCTCCTTTGACCTGTAAATCTTTCCATGGCTATTCAGCCAGCTTCAACAGCTTCCAGAGCTCCCGAGCTGGGTTTCAGTGCTGGTGGCATCTTCAAGACCGTCACCGATGACTCGTGCAACGCCAGGGCTCACGACGCCTCCCCGAGCTTTAGAGTGGAAAACACTGGCAGAAGCTTCACCGATCACCTGTGCAACGCCTGGGATTATGACGTCTTCTTGAGTTTCAGGGGTGAAGACACCCGCAAGTCCTTTACCGATCACCTCTACCATGCCTTGGATCGAGTCGGAATTCGTACCTTCCGAGATAACGACGAGCTTCCAAAAGGGAAAGTTATCTCTAACGAATTACGTAACGCGATTCGTAGGTCAAGAATTTTCATTGTGGTTTTTTCCAAAGACTATGCTTCTTCCCGCTGGTGCCTCGACGAACTTGCTGAGATGGTGGAGTGTAGGAAAAGCACAGGCCACTGTCTTTGGTCAATATTTTATAACGTGGACTCCTCAGATATTCGAAAACAAACTGGAACTTTTGCTGGAGCATTTGCTAAACATGAAGAACAGTTTCGAGGTGACATGGCGACCGTGCAAAGGTGGAGAGAAGCTCTTGCTGTTGCTGCGGAGTGTGCCGGCTGGGATTACTCGACTGTCGCAGACGGGTAGATAATATGCTCGCTTGTGCTTTTTCCTGCTTTTTCTTGTTTTTCTTTTATTTGCTCTTTTCCTTTTCCTTTTCTTTACGTATGTAAAACTAAATATCCATGAAGTAATTTAGATTTGGATTGCAAAAAAAAAAAAAAAAAAAAAGGTATAGATCTTGTTTCAGAATTGCTAAGATTATTACTGCCTTCCAAATGTAACGCCATATCTTTCGGCGTAATGTTGTTGTAGCCATAATTTCTTTAAAATATTAAATTAGTGAATTTCTGGAAGGGAAAAGTGGTTTACGGCATCCTATTAAGACAGAGTAAATTGGAGAAATATAAATGATTGATTTTCTAAATAAATTTGAAATACCTTAAATGGTTGACATGAGAATGTTTTTGGGAGATAGGAGTCACTTGTCTCTATTCCTTTTTCCCCCCCTTCCCATTGGCTTGTGCTTTTCTTAATAACTAATATTCCATGACCTATAAAATTGATACTAGATAGCAAAGTTCAATAATGCAATTGTTGATAGAAAAAAGTATGTAAAAATATACTTAAATGACATTTGTAATAAATTTGAAATACTTCAAACGATTGAGAAGAGAATATTCCTGAGATGTAGGTGCCTCGTTTTTTATTATTTTAATTTTATTTTTTGGCCTCAATTCGTGCATTTATGACTGTTGGCATTCCTTTTTTTTTTTGGCCTTAGGTTCGAAGCAAAGTTTACGGGGGGATCGTTGTTAAAATTTTTGTTGAAATAAACTTAATAAACATCCATAATAAATTTGGAATACCTCAAATGATTTGAACGATAATGTTCTTGGATATCATTTTATTATTCTTTTCCTTCGCTTGTGCTTTTCTTAATGATTTGAATTCCATTTGACCAATTATACTTAAGGATGAAGCAATGTTCATTTATCTGTTTAACTGAGGTTGACAGCTTAATGACAAGGCTATTGACTTTTGTCCTTAAAGTCCTCCGTTCAAATCCCTTGCTCTTATGGTCTTAATATAAGTGTCTCAATTTTTATTGTCTTATCCTTTTTTTTTTCCCTATTTTAATCTTGGTTGTGCTGATCTTAATGCTTTATATTCCATTTGACCAATAATGATTTATATCAGAAAAGTTTATTAAGGGGATTGTTGATATAGAATTATAAAGAAATTTACTTGAATGACATTAAGAAATTCTGAAATACCCTAAATGATTGAGACGGGTGTGTCTCAAATTTTTATTTATTTACTTTTATCTTTCCCTTAGGTTGTGCTTATCTCAATATTTTATTTTTAATTCAATGTAAAATGATGAGGTATGAAGCCAAGTTTATTGAAGGGATTGTTGATCAAGCTTTGTGTGAACTTATGCCTGCTCACTTGGATGTTACGAGTTATCAAGTGAGAATAGATTCTTGTGTTCAAGAGTTGAAAGCTTTGTTAAGTATTGGGACAACAAATGCTGGCACTGTGGGAATTTATGGGATGGGAGACATTGGCAAAACAACCATAGTAAAAGCTCTTTATAATCAAGTATGCTATGGATTTGAAGGAAGTAGTTTTCTTTTAGACATAAAAGAAACATCATAAAAGTCTGATGGTTTAATTCAATTACAGAAACAACTTCTTTTTGATATCTTGAAAAAGAATTTGAAGGTTGACAATGTTGATAGAGGAATCAACCTAATCAAGGAAAGACTTTGTCATAAAAGAATTCTCATTGTCCTTAATGATGTGGATGATTTAGACCAAATACGCAAATTAGTTGGAAACTTAAGATGTTTTAGTTCAGGAAGTAGTTTTATTATAACTACAAGAGATGAACATTTACTAAGTCAATTGGGAGTTGAGAGAAAATATAAGGTCAACGCTTTGAATATGTCACAATCCCTTGAACTTTTTAGTTGACATGCCTTTGGGATGGCTAATCCAATGCTAGATTTCTTGGTGCTTTCCAAAAATGCAGTAAAATATATCGAAGGACTTCCATTAGCACTAAAGGTTTTGGGTTCTTTTTTGAGAGGAAGGAGTAACAACGAATGGGAAGAAGAATTGAAAAAATTGCAAAAGACTCTTCATGAGAAGATTCAAAAAGTACTTAGAAGAAGCTTTGATTCATTGGATCATTGTACAAGGGAAGGATATGCATTTCATTAACAGCCATTTCATATCTAAATGTATGATATATGTGTTTTATGCTTGGTCATGAAAGTTTTACATTTTTCTAAGTTTGTATCTTGGTTTGTATAAGATATTAACATTGCTAATTATTGTAATCAAGTCAACAATTGGGACTTTGAAGCTTAGAAAAGGTCTAGTCCACTTCAAGGGTATTCTTAATTTTAAAAAGAATTAAAGGATTTGGATTACTAATCCAATTATGTATCTTGCTAGGGATTGGAAGATGTGGAGGGTATCATCTTAAGTCCACCGATATCTAATGATTTGGTTGTGGAAACTGCAACACTTGCACATGTGAAAAGGTTGAGACTGCTACAAATAAACTCTGTACATGTCAGAGTAAAATTGGAAGTCCATCTAAAGAACTAAAATGGCTTTGTTGGTATAAGTGCCATATGAAATTTCTTCCAAAATTTTTTTACCTGAAGAACCTTGTTATTCTTGACATGCAATATAGTAAAATCTCAGAGCTGTGGAAGAATTATAAAGTACGGTTTGATAATCTTTTAATATTCTTTACTTCTATATTTTTATGAGGTGTAAAGTTTATAATAACTTTTCGTTTACTTTATGTTATTATGAAACAGATATTCAACAACTTGAAAGTCCTTAACCTCAGCAACTCCGAAGATCTCACCAAATCATCCCATTTCAGTGAATTCCCACGTCTAGAGGAATTAATACTTGAAGGTTGCATAAGGTTGGTTAAACTTCACAAGTCTATTGGACGTCTGAAACACCTTGTTTTGCTGAATTTAAAGGGATGCAAAAGCCTTAGATATCTTCCAAGCAGCGCTTCCTTTTTAGAATCTCTTGAAATTCTTGACGTGTCTTGCTGCTTAAAAATGGACGAGTTACCAGAGCAAGTGGAGAATATAGCTTTTAAAGAGCTGTATACAAGGATTACTAGTATGATCTATCAACCTAGTGATGGGGTGGATAAGCACTTCAAACATGTCTGTGAACTGTCGTCCAACGTTGTACATGACGATAGGTGCACCACCCTGTCTCATTTAGATAAGGAGGATAGGTGCAAGGCTCTGTCCTGCTCAAAACATATGCTCGTTGGGAAACTTGATTATGAAAGCCGCTCTGAACTCAAGAAGGAAATAGCTTTAAGTTCTAGACGTCAAGAAGAAAGTTCACATTCTTGGTTGTCATGCTTCTCATCTTGTAAATCCCTAAAAAGGTTGATCAGCAGAAGTTTGCTACTACCCTCTCTATCTTTTCTTAATTCTTTGGAAGACCTAAATCTTAGCTATTGTAATTTGTCCGAAGATGGGTTTCCTATACATATTGGGAGTTTACCTTCGCTTCTAATTTTGAAGTTATCAGGAAATGATTTTCGTGAACTACCTAGTGGCATTGGTAGGCTTCCTAAATTAGTTTTTTTGGAGACAGATAATTGTACGGCTCTCCAATCAATTTCTGTGCTTCCACCAAGTTTGTGGATGTTAAATGCAAAAGGTTGCAGGTCGTTGGAAGCACTCCCAAATTCGTGGAACATGAATCATTCACCTATTTTTTGGCTATCTGAATGCCACAATCAGGTTGACATGAGAAATTTGCAGAGCTTGGAATCTTCATTCACTATTATGGCAGCAATAGTATCTGAGAGTCTCTTCCAGGTTCTCTCTCTCTCTCTATCTCTCTCTCTAAGTCACTTACCCAAAATGATTCTATATGTATTTTGGATGCAGCGTACATTGAGAAGGTGTGATGCTCAATTTCGGAGTATTTTCCTCCAAACAGTGAGGTTCCAAATTGGTTCAGCCATAAGGAAAATGGACCTTCCATATCCTTTTCCATACCTTCACTTTCAGAGGGTAAAATTCGCGGGTTACTTGTTGCTGCTTCTTATCAAGAGATGTCCTACGCTCCAAATGATACTTCAATTCTTGAACCCCAAGTGGCTGTCCGTATTTCCAATCACAGAGGATCCTGCTGTCAATTTCTTTGTACAGAAGCCCCTTTCCGTTTACACTTGGCAGCTCGCTGTCTTTTATTTCGGATCCCGATTATAACACAGAGTGTTGGAGGCTGCCAACGCTGGTTTTTGCCAAATATCTACTATTTGCCTGTAAACTTTGAACCCTATTGCTATGTATTCTGGCCAAAGGGTAAAGGATATGGTATGGAGATCAGAAGTGGAGACGAATTAGAGGTGTGCATAAGATTCTATGGAAGTTTGGAAGTGCACAAATATGGGATTCATCTACTAGTTGATAAGCCAGATGTAATAAATGGAGATCAAAGTGCTGCTATAGATGAAGACAGGGTCCCAGAGTCTATGCTCTTACCAAAGACTGCTATAGAAGAAGAAAAGTCTCCAAAGGTTATGCTCTTTACGTCCCATGATGAGGTCACTGCAAGTCATAGTATTATGGATAACATCTCTTTATGTAATGCTGCTACAAATGATGATCTCTCCCGAGGTGATGTTGCTATAGAGGGGGAGACCTTTGAAGATTGTGGTGTTATAGAGGAGGAGATCTTTGAAGATTGTGTTGCTGATTGGTGAAGTCATGTTGCTGATATTCCCACTGGTGATTAGTTCTTTATAATATAATACTGTTGCCTATATAATTGTGACGGAAGCAATGGGGATATTCCTAGGTCTTTCTTTTTATAATTTAGCATATTCATGTTCATAAACTCTATGTATACTTAAAAAAAAGGTTATGCTAAGTATAGAAGGTTTCGTTTTGCGTGGTCTTGGACGAGATTTAACCTGTCAAAGGGATTTTCTCACTTCTCCCATTTTTGTTCCTTTGAAAACAGGAATATTGAAGCTATTTTCTCCTTTTTTTACTTTTCCTCTACATTTATGGTCCTTGTTATAAACATTCATGGATTATTTGATTATTTTTGGGATTAGAACATATATGTGAATTACCTCTGTTTGCAACTAATTTATGGGTATAACGATGATCCCTTGGGATCAGATAATCTTTCCAGGACTTCTATCTAGAAAAGCTTTAAATGGCTCAACGAAAACTGATCTCTATGATGCCAACCGTACGAGTGGACATTTACTCGCACATCTGTTTGCTTCGTGTAGAGAGATCCTTATTGTCCATCAAAGTAATTGGTGTTGGCATAAATCGGATTTGATTTAGTTGAAATTTCATGTCCCGGAAGAAATGTGCAACACTGCAAATTTCTTCCTTTATTTATTTAGAAGTTTGTGACCATAAACTTCCCTAGATGCTGCTAATGTCTGAACAAAGAAAGAAAGTAAACTAAAAATAAAAAGTAGAAACAAAGACAATAGCTACAAGACAACGGAAAAGTTTAGCTTAAGGGATAAAGGAGAAGATCCATAAATTGGTTCACGACATTAGGCATTCAAGAGAAGAACCAGAAGCAATACGAAATAATAAAATACAGAAAAAAAAAGTCTAAGACACTTTTTGCTTAGACAAGTAGATCTTATACCTGAAGTTTACTGTCAAAAGAAATTGTTGGCTTCATCAACAGTAAATTCCTGTGGTTTGTCATTGCGATGACAGATGGAAGGTAACAATCCTTCTACAGTAATTCAGAGCTTTTTGAAAACATTCAATAATGATAAAAAAAGAAAAATGATTTTCACTTAAAAGCGCTCTTGCGTTTGATGATCTTTGCCTGATTTCATCCCCTCAAAACTTTCACAACCCGCTGCGCCTGCTTCCAGGAAACAAGGTTGAATTAAAAAGGGTTATTCTCCAAAAACAAGGGGATCCTTCTTGTTTACTCCGCCACTCTCAGCTACGATTCTCTATCTCCTTCTTCTTTGACCTGTAAATCTTTCCATGGCTATTCAGCCAGCTTCAACAGCTTCCAGAGCTCCTGAGCTGGGTTTCAGTGCTGGTGGCATCTTCAAGACCGTCACCGATGACTCGTGCAACGCCTGGGATCACGACGCCTCCCCGAGATTTAGAGTGACAAACACTGGCAAAAGCTTCCCCGATCACCAGTGCAACGCCTGGTATTATGACGTCTTCTTAAGTTTCAGGGGGTGAAGACACCCGCAAGTCCTTTACCGGTCACCTCTACCATGCCTTGGATCGAGTAGGGATTCGTACCTTCCGAGATAACGAGGAGCTTCCAAAAGGGAAAGGTATCTCTACCGAATTATTTAACGCGATTCATAGATCAAGAATTTTCATTGTGGTTTTTTCCAAAGACTATGCTTCTTCCTGCTGGTGCCTTGACGAACTTGCTGAGATGGTGGAGTGTAGGAATAGCACAGCCCAATGTCTTTGGCCAATATTTTATAACGTGGACTCCTCAGATATCCGAAAACAAACTGGAACTTTTGCTGAAGTATTTACTAAACATGAAGAACAGTTTCGGAGTGACATGGCGACCGTGCAAAGGTGGAGAGAAGCTCTTGCTGGTGCTGCGGAGTGTGCCGGCTGGGATCACTCGAGTGTTGCAGATGGGTACATACTGCGCTCGCTTGTGCTTTTTCCTGCTTTTCTTTTATTTGCTCTTTTACTTTTCAAAAAATCCTTAAAATAATTTATATTTGGATTGCCACAAAAAAAAAAAAGAAAAAAAAAGAAAAGAAAAAAGGAAGTACTGATCTTGCTTCTAGAATTTGCTAAGAATATAACTGTCTTCCAAACGTAATGATTTCTTTAAAACTTTAAATTAGTGAATTACTGGAAGAAAAAAAGTGGTTTACAGCATCGCATTAAGACAGAATAATTTGGAGAAATATAAATGATCGATTATCTAAAAAATTTGAAATACCTTAAATGATTGAGATGAGAATGTTTGTGGGAGATAGTAGTCACTTGTCTTTTAGTCTTTTATTTTTTTCCCCATTGGGTTGTGCTTTTCTTAATGACTAATATTCCATGACCTATAAAATTGATACTAGATAGCAAAGTTCAATAAAGCTATTATTGATAGAAAAAAGTATGTAGCAGTATACTTAAATGATATTTGTAAAAATTTGAAATACCTCAAATGATTGAGAGGAGAATATTCTTGAGATATAGGTGCCACTTTTTTTTTCCTTTTTCTTTTTGTTGGCCTGGGTTCGTACGTTTATGATTGTTTGCATTCTTTTTTTTTTTTTTTTCACCTTAGGTTTGAAGCGAAGTTTATGGGGGGATCATTGTTAAACTTTTGTAGAAATAAACTTAATAAATATCCATAATAAAGTTGGAGTACTTCAAATGATTTAAACAATAATGTTCTTGGATCTCATTTTCTTATTCTTTTCCTTTTGCTTGTGCTTTTCTTAACATATTAAATTCCTTTTGACCAATAAGGCTTATGTATGAAGCAATGCTCATTAATTTTTTAACTAAGGTTGATAGCTTAATGACAAGGCTATTAACTTTTGACCTTAAAGTCCTTTGGTTAAATCCCCTTATTCTTATTCTCTTAAATATAGGTGTCCCATTTTTTTATTGTTTTATCCATTTTTTTTTTCTATTTTAATCTTGGTTATGCTGATCTTAATGCTTCATATTCTATTTGACCAATAATAATTTGTACCTAGAAAAGTTTATTGAGGGGACTGTTGATCTAAAACTATATAGAAGTGTACTTAAATGACATGATAAGAAATATGAAATAGCATGTCACAAATAGGATCTATTATATTTTGGTTTGCAACTACAATGGAATTATAGCCTTCCTATTATTCTTTCTACTTATGATTACAAACAAAAGAAAAACATAAATTCCATCAAAGGGACACAAGACCTTGGTATAAATTAAACACTAGACAATCAGTTCTTTAACCTTACCAAAAACTCCCCTTGAAGCTTCCTCTTTCTTTTCTTAGAGAGAACACTAGAAAGACAACTTTGCCCTTGCAAGATTACTGCACAAACTAGACTACCCTTAAAACAACACACAATTATCACAAAAATAGCAAAATTCCCAAAGAGCCTACAATAACTTCCCCTTGAGAAGAGACCTTGCTTTCAAGGCTAAAGTTTGGATAATGTAGCTTGAGGTCCTCAACTACCTCCCAAATGGCTTCAGTAGAACTCATTCTTTTCCATGTCAAACATTCTTCATGGTTTTTGCAGTTGTAAGTCCCTAGGATAACTTAAGGGTTACAGAGCTAGTGTTCCATTTAGTTCGACAAATTAAGGTAGATTTGTTTACACTTCTATTATGTCCTTAATATATTTTTTTTAAGCTTGAAACATGGTACCATATATGTCATTGGCTTCATTGGTAGCTTTAGCTTGTATGCCAACTTTCCAAAAATATTTGGCTTTTAATGTTTAGTCTTGCTTTATTCTTACGGAAAGTCATCTATAAGATTGATGGCATATGAACACATAGTCTCCCACCATGAACTTTTTGTTGGTTATACCCTTGTCATATACCTTCTTAATGTAGTCTAGGAACTTAAAACTTTCTTTCTATGTTGTTTAAGCATCTCATCCCTTTCCATTAATTCCTTTTTTGCTACTTCTATGGATGTAGCTCCTAGTATGTAATCCAAGAGTGTAGGGGGAGGTCTCCTACAAACCACCTTATATGGAGTCTTACCGAACAAGCTAGATTAGGGCCCTAGGTACAACTTGTTCTTGAAAAATATCAAACCATTCTTGTATGCTTATATATCCCTTATTTCCCATGCTTGTATCTATCTCACCAAGGATTTTAGATCAAGATCACTTTTGACCTTTTCCTACATGGATTTAATTTATTTAGGCATAGGTGTGGAAATGATTGCAAGGGAACCCTCTTACTCTCTGCATTCCTCCTCATCCTTATAGAATAAAGCATTCATAACCTTATTTTCATTGTCTGGCTTGTACTCAATGGTGAAGTCAAATCCCATTGGCTTGATTAACAACTTTTGCTAGGTTGGAGTGACTATCTTTTGCTCTTACAAGTACTTGAGGCTTTTTTGGTCAATCTTTATAGTGAACCTTCTTCCTCACAAATTTCTCCACCTATTAATGGCTAACACCAAGGCCAAAATCTCCTTTTCATACATGGAGAGAAGATATTCTTTTCTTTGAGCAAGTGATTAAAAAAAAAGCAATTGGATGGCCATTATGGAAAAGCATTGCACCAATACCAACTTATAAAGCATAATATTTTAGCACAAAGTCTTGCTCAAAATTTGGTAAAGCCAATACAGGTGCACTGGTTATGACTCTTTGAACTCCTTAAAAGTTATCTACAGTACTAGATTCTAACAAAAATACTTCTTTTTTAATAGCTTTATGAGGGGTGATACTATATTCTTGTAGTTAGTTATGAATCTCTTGTAATACTGAATCAACCCCAAAAAGCCCCTCAAGCTTTTCACTTTTTTTGGTTTCTTCCACTCCAACATTGTTTTAAATTCCTCCTTATGTACCTCAATACTCTTGACATTAATAACATGACCTATGTATTTTATAGATTCTTGGCCAAAGGCACACTTACCTTATTTAACATATAATTGAAACACCCTTAGTTTGCCAAATGCCTTCTCCACATGTATTAGATGTGCCTTCTAGTCCTTACTATAGACTAGGATATCACTGAAAAACACTAACACAAACTTTTTAGAGTACTCCTTGAAAATTGAATTTATTGAGGCTTACATAGTCCAAAAGACATGACCAAGAATTTATAATGCTTTTAGTGCATTTGGAAAGGTATCTTATAAACATCACTTAGATGCATTCTTATTTGATGGTACCTCAACCTTATATCTAACTTGGTGAATAACCTTGCTTGATGCAACTTGTCCATTAGCTTTTCAATGGTTGATATAGGAAATCTGTCATTAACAGTCTACTTGTTTAGCACCTTATAATCCACACATAGATGCCACGATCTATATTGCTTCTTGGCTAGTAGTTCTAGGGAAGAGTACGGACTTGTGATAGGTTTTTTAACCCTTGCATCTAACAGTTGCTTGGCCATTTTTTCTAAATTATTTTTTTGGTAGTGTGAATACTGGTATGGCCTTAAAGTAATAGGTTCATTCCCTTCCTTCAAAGAAATGTGATGATTGAACTTTCAAGAAGGGGAAGTCTCACTAGCTCTCCAAAGATGTCTTTGTAGCATGTTAGCATCTTTTGTAATCCTTCCTTTAATTCTTTCCCATTCTTGTGCTCCAAAGAGTGTAATTGGCCCATCTAAGACACGCTATTACTGGTTAAGCTCCCTATGTACTCCTACACTTGATTGAGGTACATAAAAACATCATTTCTAGCTTTCTTAACTTCCTTACAAAATAGTCTTCCCTCCTAAGAAAAGGCTTTCTCTAGCTTTTAACCCTTGAAACATAACCTTTTTATCTCTTATGTTAAAGGATTGTTATAGCTTAGTGTAATTTATCTCTATTAACCCTAAGGACTTAAGCTATTGTGCTCCCAAAACAACATATGTTCTTGATATATCCAACAAGAAAAAAAAATGAAATCTCCAATTTGCTCCTTGAATAATTACCATTAAGTCTTTACATAGCCTTTCCTTCTTTATTTTATCCTTATTTGCAATAGCTACTGCTAACTCCTCATCTCCATTGGGTTTGATTCCCCATTTCTTTGCTAATTGGCTATTTAGGAAGTTATGAGAGCTTCCTAAGCCAATTAAAATATATAACTGGTGTTTGTTTCTTCCTATAGTTTCTGTTACTCTCATGGTTTTAGAGTTATCAACTCATTTTCTTTTTTCTTTTATTTGCCTCTACACTCTCCTTATCCTCCTTTCTATCCCTTGCATGATTACAAATAACTTTCCTTAGCAATATAACCTACAACATACCTCTCATCATAATTAAAGCATAAACCTTTTTCTTTTCTTTCTTGTATTTCTTTAGGAGTCAATCTCTTCACCCTTTGAGTAAAGTTTGTGTTTTTTGTCTAACCTTAATTCTGATATGCTAATTTCTTAAAAGAGCTCCATTTTTCTTTCCTTCCCACCTTAATTGTGACTTTGAAAAGACATGTTAGTTTAATGGCTTGAGCTAAATCTTCCAAATTCTTAGCATCTACCTCCCTTCTCAACTCTTCTATTAGCCCAAATAGAAAACAAGCTAGTTCTTGCTTTTCACTTACATAAGCCACCTTAAGCAACTATTTAGTGAATTTAGCATGGACTTCATCTACTGCTCTTTCTTGATGAATCTTAATAGATTTAAGAAAGGGCCTATGGCCATAGGTAGAGCCATATCTTACAAGCCTCTTTTTGGCAAAGAAAGACCATGTGAGCATTTAGTCCCCTAACTTCTTGGGCAAAAACTCCAAGTAAACTTGCACTTCACCCTTTAAGTACAACAAAGCTATCTCCACCTTGTCCTTTTCTTCCTAAATCATGTTTGAATAAAAAAATAACAATTAGCTTGTGAGACCTATAAAGTTAGATCCATTCCCCATCATAGAATGGAAAGTTGAATCTCAGGCTTGTACCACCACCATTCATGTGTTGCCTAGCCCAATTGTAATTCCTCCTACAATTATGGCCATAAGGAGGGTCTCCCAAAAATTGTTACCAAAAATTGCCATTTGGTGGTTCATTGACATATTGGCCTTTTATTGTTGGATTCTTGGTGGAAGTTGCACCACTGTGAAAGTGGGTCTTTTAGGCAATGCTATTGATCACCCTAATCAAAATACCCCTAGTTCCACAATTGGTTCTAGCCATATGGGGGGTCTTTTGGTTCATTGGAATAGTGTGGTTGATTGTTCCAATCATGAAAACCTTGGTTCCACCAGCCATTGTGGCCACATTGAGGATCTTCTTGACGCTTACAAAGTTGATCATGATCAAGTGCTTTCTAGGTTGTCTTAGACCTTGCAATTCGATTTTATTTCCAAAAATAAAAAATATCAAGACTTTTACATACAAAGAATTTCACTCCGACAATACATATATCATAGATTAAGTTAATGCAAAAGAAATGAATGCATTTTCGTACTATGTAAGTAAGTGAAATAGATAAAACAAAATCTGTATTATACTATATCGCTTATTCTACTGGACCTTACAGAGCCCATTCACGCACAACATGATCAAGTCTGATCATAGAAAAGATTCCCCTCAAGTGGACCAGCCTTTTACCAATGGAAATTCCTTCTTGATGGGTCATTGGAATCTTGAGTCCAACACCTATTCTGGTCACTTAGTGGTTCCTTTTGCTATTGTTACCACTAAAAAGTTCTACCCAATTGGTCGCCAGAAAACCTGCACCTCATCATCCATCTCCTGATGAGTTTTTCTAGGCGATGGGTCACACGGGTTCCAATTCTTCTTCTTTAGTTCCCAATGGTGGTCATCAATCCCACCAGATTTGTCCTGAGGCTCCTTCTTCACCTCTTTTTCTTTGCTGCAAAAGGTCTAAGAGCCCTCATGGCAACAAACATCTCCAAAATTTGTTGAAATTTCCTATCAATGTTAGCTTCGTATCTCTGCATCTTGGCATGGATCTTCGTTATGCTTACCTCCACCATTTGCAGCACTGAATTCGGTTTTGGTACTAAATTTTCACAAATAGGATCTATTATATTTTGGTTTGCAAACTGCAATGGAAATACAACTTTTTTGTTTTTCTTTCTACCCATGATTACAAACAAAAGGAAAACATAGACTGCATTTTAGGGACACAGGACCTCAACATCAATTGGTCAGTGGACAAAAACAATTCTTTAACCTCACCAAAAACTCCCTCGATCATTCCTCTTGCTTTTCTTAGAGATATAACACTAGAAAGACCACTTTACCCTTGCAAGACTATGACACATACTAGACTACCCTTAAAACATCACACAATTAGCACAAAATAGTAGAAATACCTAATACCTAAAGAGCCTACGACATACCATAAATGATTGAGATGTGGCGTGTGTTTCTAATTTTTATTTATTTATTTTTATCATTCCCTTGGCTTGTGCTTATCTTAACATTTTATTTTCAGTTTGACGTATAATGATTAGCTACGAAGCCAAGTTTATTGAAGGGATTGTTGATCAAGCTTTGTGTGAACTTATGCCTACTCATTTGGATGTTGGGATTTATCAAGTGGGAATAGATTCTTCAGTTCAAGACGTGAAAGCTTTATTAAATTTTGGTACAACAAATATTGGCATTGTAGGCATTTATAGGACGGGAGGCATTGATAAAACAACCATAGCAAAAACTCTTTATATTCAAAGATGCATGGATTTGAAGGAAGTAATTTTCTTCTAGACATAAAGGAAACATCAGAAAAGTTTGATGGTTTAATTCAGTTATAGAAACAAACTTCTTTTTGATATCTTGAAAAAGAATTTGAAGATTGACAATGTTGATAGAGGAATCAACTTTATCTAGGAAAGACTTTGTCACAAAAGAATCCTTGTTGTCCTTGATGATGTCGATGATTTGGACCAAATACGCAAATTAGTTGGAAACTTAAGATGTTTTGGTTGAGGAAGTGGTTTTATTATAGCAACAAGAGATGAACATTTACTATGTCAACTGGGAGTTGAAAGAAAGTATAATACTTTAAGGTTGCATAAGGTTGGTTAAGCTTCACGAGTCTATTGGACGTTTGAAACACCTTGTCTTGCTGAATTTAAAGGGATGCAAAAGCCTTAGTATCTTCCAAGCAGCATTTCCGTTTTACAATCTCTTTAAACTTTTGACATGTCTTGCTGCTTAAAATTGAACGAGTTACCAAAGCAAGTGGAGAATATAGCTTTTAAAGAGCTGTATAAAAGGATTACTACTCGTATGGTCCATCGAAATAGGGAAGCGGTGGATGACCACTTCGAACCTATGGAGTCTGAATTCTCCACTGAATCCAGTAGGCGCCATGAACTGTCGTGCGTCCTACATGACTGTGGGCGCATATTGGGAGTTTACCTTCGCTCCTAATTTTGAAGTTATCAGGAAATAATTTTCGGGAACTACCATGTAGCATTGGTAGGCTTCCCAAATTAATTTTTTTTGGAGATAGATAATTGTACGGCTCTCTAATCAATTTCAGTACTCGCACCAAGTTTTTGGATGCTAAATCCAAGAGGTTGAAGGTCATTGGAAGCACTCCCAAATTCTTGGGACATGAATCATTCGCCTATTTTTTTGGCTATCTGAGTGCCACAATCTGGTTGACTTGAGAAATTTGCAGAGCTTGGAATCTTCATTCACTATTATGGCAGCATTAGTATCTGAGAGTCTTTTCCAGGTTCTCTCTCTCCCTCTCTCTCTCTCTCTCACTCACTCAAAATGATTATAAATCTATTTTGGATGCAGCATATATCCAGCACGTCTGATGTTCAATTTCGGAGCATTTTCCTCCAAACTAGTGAGGTTCTAAATTGGTTCAGCCATAAGGAAGATGGACCTTCCATATCCTTTCCCATACCTTCACTTTCAGAGGGTAAAATTCGTGGGTTAATTGTTGGTGCTTCTTATCAAGAGATGTCCTGTGCTCCAAATGATACTTCAATTCTTGAACCCCAAGTGGCTGTCCATATTTCCAATCACAGAGGATCCTGCTGTCAATTCATTTTTACAGAAGCCTCTTTTCGTTTACACTTGGCAGCTCGCTGTCTTGTATTTCAGAGTATTGAAGGCTGCCAACGCTGGTTTTTGCCAAATATCTACTATTTGCCTGTAAAGTTTGAATCCTGTTGCTATGTATTCTGGCCAAAGGAGAAAGGATATGGTATGGAGATCAGAAGTGGAGACGAATTGGAGTTGTGCATAAGATTCTATGAAAATTTTGAAGAGTACAAATATGGAATTCATCTACTATTTGATAAGCCACATGTAATAAATGGAGACCAAAATGCTGCTATAGATGAAGAAAAGGTTCCAAAGCGGATGCCCTTTACATCCCATGATGAGGTCACTAAAGGTCATGGTATTATGGATAATAACATCTCTCTATGTAATGATAATTACAAATGATAATCTCTCTCGAAGTGCGAGGTGATGTTGCTACAGAGGAGGTAGTCTTTTAAGATCGTGCTGGTGGTGGATGAAGTCATATTGCTGATATTCCTACTGGTGATTAGTTCTTTATAATATAATACTGTTGCCTATATAATTGTGACTGAAGCAATGTGGATATTCTTAGGTCTTTAGTTTATAATTTAGCATATTTATGTGTACAAACTGTATATACACCTTTTTTTATTATTTAAAAAAGGGTATGCTGAAATATAGAAGGCCTCGTTTTGCGTGGACTTTGACGAGATTTAACTTGTTAAAGGGATTTTCTCCTTTCTCCCATTTTTGTTTCTTTGAAAGCAGGAACATTGAAGCTATTTTCTCTTTTCTTACTTTTCCTTTACATTTATGTCATTGTTATAAATATTTATGGATTATTTGGTTATTTTTGGGATTAAAAACATGTGTGAATTAGCTTTATTTACAACTAATTTATGGGTATAACGTCGATCCCCTGGGATCAAATCATCTTTCCAGGACCTCAGACGAGTGGACATTTACTCGCATCTCTATTTGATTCGTGTAGAGAGATTCTCATTGTCCAACAAAGTAATTGGTGTTAGCATAAATCAAATTTGAATTAGTTGAAACTTCATGTCCCGAAGAAACGTGGCAACACTGCAAACTTCTTCCTCTTTTTTTCTTTTTTTAAAAGAATTTTATAACCATAAACTTCCCTAGATGCCGCAGAAAATTTGTTAGTTATTCTAACGATCTTTTATGGTTAGACAAACTAACAAACGGTACTTGATGAATGGTTAGTCAAGGTTCTTTTCATTCTAGACCTAATCAACATTGATGTTCTTATGAAAGGCTCAAGTCTACCTCTTTTCAAAGTACTTCATCAAGAAAAGGGAGTGTTTAAATTTATAAAGTGTATTACAAGTATTGTAATCTCCATATGAGACTCTTTGTCTCATATTTCTCCTACAACCCAAGTTTAGTCTTTTTATTAGTGCATGACTAGCCTACTTTTGGGATTGGATTGGATAATATGGTGGAAAAGCTAGCTCAGATACCTAATTATACTGAGTAATAAAGAAAAGTAAGTTACATGGATAATGAGGTATTCTTAAAAAATTTTGACTTAATGGACCAATTTTCTTTACTTTTCGTATATCTATTTGTTACCTTGTCGGCTATTTTAGCAACAAAAATTTTTAAACTAATTGAATGGATGTATTAGTCTTCGTTTAGGATATCAAAGTAATGATGGGGTTATATAAAGATGTTCGGTTGAATAGATGATCATTAGATGAATTTGCAAACAATATTTGATTGTTGGTTGGTCAAGGTTCTCCGCATTCTAAACTTGACCAACATTGATGTTGTTATGAAAGGCTTAAGTTAATCTCTCATTAATATGCTTTATCAAGGAAAGGGGAGTGTATAAGCTTGTAAGAAATATTACAAGTATTTTCTTTTTATTTTTAATGTGAGACTCTTTGCCTAACATTTTTTCTATAATCCAAGTTTGGTCCTTTTATTGGTGAAGGACTAGCCTATTTTTTGGATTGGATTGGATAATATGGAGGAAGAACCAGCTCAAATACCTAATTATACTGTGTAACAAAGAAAAATAAGTTAGGTGGATAATGAGGTGTTCTTAAATTTTTTTGACTTAATGGATAAATTTTTCTTTACTTTTCCTATTTCTATTTGTTACCTTGTTGGCTACTTTAGAGAAAAAAATTTTAAAACTAATTGAATGGAAGTATTAGTCTTTGTTAGGATTATCAAAGTAATGGTGGGGTTATATAAATATGTTAGGTTTGAATAGATGATCATTAGATGAATTAACAAACAATATTTAATTGTTAGTTGGTCAAGGTTCTTTGCATTCTAAACCTAATCAACATTGATGTTGATATGAAAGGCTCAAGTTTACCTTTCATTAAAGTGCTTGATTGAGGAAAGGGGAGTGTATAAGCTTATAACAAATATTACAAGTACCTTTTTTTTTTTTTTTTCTCTTTCTAATATGAGACTTTGTCTAACATTTTTCTAAAATCCAAGTTTGGCCTTTTTATTAGTGAAGGATTAACTTATTTTTGAGATTAAATTTGATAACATAGGGGAAGGATTGGCTTTGATACCTAATTATGATGTATAATAAAGAAAATGTAGTTATATGAAAAATGAGGTGTTCTTGAAGACTTTTGACTTAATGGATCAACTTCTCTCAATTTTCCTATTCTTATTTTTTTATCTTATTGGCTGCTTTAGCAACAAAAGTTTTTGAGCTAATAATGACTGGAATGGTTAGTCTTTGTTTAGGATAAACAAGCAATGTTGAGAAGTTATATAAAGATGTTAGGTGTGAAAAAAACATCACTAGACAAATTAACAAATATTTCTTTGTCAAATGGTCAAGATTCTCTCATTCTAGATCTAATCAATGATGATGTTGTCGTTAAAGGGCCAAGTTCACATTCCTTAAAAAATGTCTAGTTGAAAAGAAGGATTGTCTAAGTTTATAAAACACGTTATAGAATTTTTTTATATCTAATATGATATTCTTTGTTTAATGTTCCCCCATAGTCCAAGCAGTAAGGGATTGGCTCTAGATACATCATTTCTAGGATTGTATCTAGGTGAAAGTCCTAGATACACCTTTCCTATAAGTACCTCTTTGAGGAAATAACTTCTTTAAATTTACAAGACATATTATAAATGTTTTCCTTTTTAGTTTGGGATTCTTTGTCTAATAGTTGTCACTTTCCTACTTTCCAAAGAATGTTAACTTTCTCATTCTTTAGGAAAAAAAGAAAAAGAAAAGGAAGAAGTTTGTCTAGGACGATTCTTTCCGAGAAGAACTATCTGATATCAAGTTTCAACGCGCTTGATCTCCACCGCTATCGCTTTATTTGCCGAAGAATTTCCGATGGATTCCTGACCTTTGTTTAAAAGAAAATTAGTTTTTTGCTAAAATGGCCAGTGCAGCAATAATAAAAGGGGAATCATAGTGCGGTAGGGGTGCAATCACTATCATTGACTTGACCCAATTGAAGCGATACTCGGCCCAGATTTCGCCAGCTGCATCTTCTGAGAAGTAACCGACGATCGAGAGGCATGGATGAAAACATGAAAAACTTTCTTTCTTGTCCCACTTTCAACTACGCAATCTCTGTCTCCTCTGATCCATAAGCTTTTCCATGGCTGCTCAGTTGCTTTTATCTCATTCAAGAGATTATTGGGATTACGATGTCTTCTTGAGTTTTAGAGGTAAAGATACCCGCAAGACCTTCACCGATCACCTCTACAACGCTTTGGATCGAGTTGGAATTCGTACCTTCCGAGATAACGAGGAACTTCCAAAAGGGAAGACCATCTCTTATGAACTAGTAAATGCAGTTCGAAGATCAAGGGTTTATATTGTGATTTTCTCCAAAGGCTATGCTTCTTCCAAGTGGTGCCTTCATGAACTTGCGGAGATTGTGAACTGTTGTAGGAAAAACAAAGTTCATACTCTTTATCCGATATTTTATCATGTGAGTCCCTCAGATGTCCGAAATCAAACCGGAACTTTTGCAGAAGCATTCACTGCGCATGAAAAGCTGTTTCAAAGTGAAATGGAGAGAGAGATGGTGCAAAGGTGGAGAGAAGCTCTTACTCTAGCTGCAGAATATGCTGGCTGGGATCCCCGGAATGTGGCAGATGGGTAATGTTACGCTACGGCCACTTGTGCTTTTTCATGCCTTATTTTATTCCCAATCCTTTTGTGTTTCTTTGTATGTCCGACGGTAATTGATTAGAAACAAATAAAGGTTGTTTAAAAATGGTTTTGATAAAAAAAAAAAAGTTTCTGAGGCGAATTAATTCATGGTTTTCTGGATTCATGTGCATACTAACACAATCTAAAGATCGTGCCGTTTTAAGGGAGATTTTTGTTCTACAATTGTAAAGATTAAGAGCGCCTTCTAGGTAATATCATTCCTTGAATTAATGGTTTCCCTAATAAAAATGAATCAATGGCCTTTACCATTGAAATGAAAGGAGAAAAAAAAAAAAAAACTGATCTATAGCACTCGAGTAGATTAGGAAAATATTATGTAAGGGTGTATTTAAAGGCTATCAATATCCGATTTGCGATAAAATGATTGTTCGTCGTGACTTGGTAGTCTCAGGTGATTAAGATGATAATGTCCTTTGGGACGTATACAACTCATCCTTTTTTTTTTTTTATTAAATTATTTACCCTCTTTGCTGGTACTCATCTTATGACTTTGTCTTCCTTTTGTTGTATTATGATTAGGTACGAAGCAAGATTTATTGAGACAATTGTTGATGAACTGTTATGTGAAGTGAATCCTACTCACTTAGCTGTTTCGGAACATCCAATAGGAATAGATTATTGTGTTGAAGACGTTAAACTTTTATTAAATCTCGGAGCAAGTGATATTCGTGTTGTGGGCATCTATGGGATGGGCGGCATCGGTAAAACAGAGATAGCAAAAGCAATCTATAATCGGATACGTAATAGATTTGAAGGAAGTAGTTGTCTTTTAAGCATCCGAGAAACTTCAAAAAAATTTGATGGTTTGGTTCAATTACAAAAGCAATTTCTTTATGATACATTGAGGAAGAATGTTATAATTGACACTTTTTGTAGGGGAATAAATTTGATTAAGGAAAGACTTCATCACAAAAGAGTTCTTATTGTTCTTGATGATGTGGATGACTCAGATCAAGTGAACAAATTACTTGGAAATTTAAGATGGTTTGGTTTAGGAAGTAGAATTATTTTAACAACTAGAGATAAACATTTGCTAGCTCAGCTAGCGGTAGATGAGAAATACAAGGTTGAAATCTTGAATCAATCACAATCCCTTGAACTTTTTAGTTGGCATGCCTTTAACATGGCACATCCTAGAGAAGATTACATTGAGCTTTCAATCAATGTGGTGAAATACCTTGAAGGACTTCCGTTGGCTCTTAAGGTTTTGGGTTCTTTTCTAAGAGAAAGGAGCCATGTTGAATGGAAAAGTGAACTAGAAAAGTTGCAACGAGTGACCAATGACAAAATTTATAGAGTCCTTAAAATAAGTTTTGATTCATTGGATAGTTATACAAAGGATCTATTTCTTAATGTTACATGTTTCTTTATTGGTTTGGATATGGAATATGCTATCAAAGTAATGGAAGGTTATGGTCTTTTTCCAAATAGTGGTATTAGAACTCTTGAGCAAAAATCCCTTTTGACAATTGATTACAAAAATGAAATAAGAATGCACAAGCTTATTCAAGATATGGGGAGAAAGATTGTTCGTGAAAACACAATCAATTTTTCTAAAAATTCTAGTATATTATGGCTTCATGAAGACGCCTTAAATGTATTAAGAAAGTTTATGGTAAGATGCTAGTATTTCTAGTCCATATAACACTTTCTTTTCCCATAAACACACACATGCATGCATGCACTCAATGTTGAATTTCAGACCAAGAGATCTTAGGTTATATTTACTTCTAATTGAATTAGATACTTGTCAACAATCTCTATAATGCTTTCATATACAAACACATGATATTTTAGGTTTTTTTTTTTTTTTTTGTTGGTAAATAAAGGTGTGAGGGAATTAAGTACTAGACTTGGGACCTTTTGGTCCTAGGCAACATGGGTTGCCAACTTATAATTATTGACTACATGATATTCTAGTTATGTTCGTACATAAGAGAATTATATTATTTTTCAAAGCATCCATATTAGTTTGAATATTACGTGAACATTACTCATAATTATTGCTTTAAAAATCTTTAATCAACTTCATGGTGTATTTGTTTTACATAGGATGAAGGTGTATATTTTACATCCAATTGTCTATTTTGTTAGGCATCTGAAGTAGGGGAGGATCTTGAATTTAATCAACACACACTTGAAGATGTACCTTTGGAAACTGAAGTATTTGCAAATATGAAGAATTTGACGTCGTTCCAAATCAATGCTTTAAGTTTCACAGAAGGGTTCAAATATTCATCCAAAGAACTAAGATGGCTTTGTTGGTATAGGTGTCCTTTACAATTTATACCACAAAATTTTCATCTAGAGAATCTTTCAGTTCTTAACATGCAACAAAGTAAAATCATGCAAATTTGGAAGGGTCACAAGGTATAACATTCTTACAATGCTTTTTTTATTTGCTATTAATGTTAAATGTATAACTAACAAGAATTTTTGTTCATTTTCTTTTGTTATGACTTTATTTTTATAGACACTCAACAAGCTAAAAGTTCTTAACCTCAGTTATTCTAAAGACCTCATCAAATTACCAGATTTCTCCAAAACCCCAAATTTAGAGATATTGATACTTGAAGGTTGCATGAGGTTGGTTGAAGTTCATGAATCCATTGGATGTTTGAAAAGCCTTGTTTCACTGAATTTGAGAGAATGCAGAAGCCTGAGGAATATTTCACGCAGTGTTACCAAGTTGGAATCTCTTGAAATAGCTGACCTGTCTTATTGCTTAAAACTTGGCAAGTCACCGGAGCAAGTGGGGAACATGATTTCCTTTATAGAGTTGCATGCTAATGGAGCTGTTATAAGGCATCAACCATTCTCCTTCGGTCTTTTGGAGACTCGCAACATTGAATTCTTTGGATATCTAAGAGAATCCACATATTCTAACTCGTCATCTTTCTCATCCTGGATAGCACCAAAAATCTCAATCCGTATAAGTTCGCTACTAGCTTCGAGTTCGAGATTTCGTTCCTTGGAAGAGCTAAATCTCAGCTATTGTAATTTATCGGAAGATCAGTTTCCCGTTGATCTTGGGAGTTTGTCTTCACTCATTATTCTGAAGTTAACTGGAAATAATTTTCGTAAACTACCTCATAGCATCAGTGGCCTTCCAAAATTATTTGATTTAGAGATAGATAAGTGCATGACACTGCAAACAATTTCAGGCCTCCCTCCAAGTTTATCGCTGTTGTATGCAAAAGGCTGTATGTCATTGGAAACACTCCCAAATTTGTCAGATATGGAACATTCGGTAATTATTTCTTTATCTAAATGCCACAATCTGGTTGACTTGGATCACCTGCAGAGTCTGAAACCTTTGTTCACCCTCATGGCAGCGTTAGTATCTCCAAGTTTTTTCCAGGTACTCTCTCTCTCCCTCTTTCCCTCTCTCTCCCTCTTTCCCCCCACCCCCCCCTAACGATGTCCATATTGCTTTTGGTCTTTTGATGTAGCGTCGATTGAGCAGGAGTCCCGTTCAATTTCATACCATTTTTCTCCAGAGTAGCGAGGTTCCAAATTGGTTCAGCCATCAAGCAATGGGGTCTTTAATATCCTTTTATGTACCTTTACTTTCTGAGGGAAAAATTCGCAGGTTACTTGTTTGTGCTTCTTACCAAGAGATCGCCCAGGCTGGAAATTATACTTCAAGTCACGGTCCTCTAATGGCGATCTCAATTTACAACAAAACTAAAGGCCTCTGTCAACTTCTTCATACAGAATGTCCTTACCCTTTGCAGTTGGCAAGTCGTTGTCTTGTGTATCAGATCCCGATTACTAAAAAATACATTGGAGGCTACGAACGCTATTTTGTGCCAGAAATCTGCTACATTCCTCTCAGTTTTTTAGGTGGCTGCTATTTTTACTGTCCAGAACAAATAAGAAATGGAATGGAGATCGGAAGTGGAGACGAAATAGAGGTCTCCATAGACTTCCAAGGAGACATTGGTGTGCATAAATGTGGAATTCATGTGCTGGTTGATGAGCCAAATGCAAAAATATACGAACATGAAAATGGCACGTTTCCTGAAGGTTATGCTCTTACAGAAGATGAGTCCAGTGAAGATGATGATATTAGAGATTATTACATCTCTTGATGTATTGCTATTACAAATGACCACGTCTCATGATGATAATGATGTATTGCTGCTGAGAATGGAGTCTGAGGATGATGTTGCTGCAGTTGATGAAGTCATACGGGTGATACTACTAGAGAGAATGAGGTCTCTGAACATAACACAGTACTAATAATAATGGGACCGAGAACTATGAATAGTCTTTGGTCCTTTCTTTTTATGATCAAGCTTATATATGTTTATATGTTGAACCTCTTAGTGTTAACATGTTCTTCTTCTTTCTGCTTTTGACGGAAGTATTGCATTTCCCCATATCCATGAGTTTCTACTTTTCTTAATAAGATGAAATCTGCAAAATCATGGTTCCCAATCTGGCCTTGGGCTGGGAATGCGGACAGCGAAATCTTTTCATGAGTTAAGGCCAGATGTAGATGTGGCGGAATGATAATGATTGCAGTTTTCAAGCAGTATTGGGGGTCACAGGGAGAGAGAACGTTTGGGCCTAGTGTGGCTTCTCGAGGTCTGTTTTGCATGAATGGGCCTCACAGCATTGGGCTCAGTATGGGTTTAATCAACCAAGCCCATTGTGAAGGATGATTACAACTTTTCTTTTTTCGGATTGGGTTGAATATGCGTTTAGCTTAATCCCACCCATGCTCAGGGGTGATTATACTTTTTTCTTCATGATCATATTTTTCAGGTGGCTTGATGTTTCTTAATCAAGCCACTTAGAGAGACATACTTCTATGATGAACTTTTAAATACAAAGAACTTAAGATATTTTTCCTTTTCTTCGTCTTTGTTTACTATAGAAACTAGAGATGTCAAGAGCTTATTTATGCTAACTTATAATTCATATATGCAGAATCATATAATTATTGAGTTTTCTTAAATCATTGATTTTCTATTCTTTTCCTCTTTTAGTTTCTATAGTTTCTTTGAAATAGCAGAAATAGCAGAAATATTTTCTTCCCTTCTTCTTGGAAAATCCATTTTTACAACTCAAAGTACATTAAGTTATAATTATGTTCATTATGTTAAACAACAGCCAGAAAAAGCTACGTGGATAATGGAAATTGGGGTGTTCTGGACGCTTTTTTGACTCAATCAGGGCTTATCACATAGTTATAAGAACTAACAGTGGAACTTTTTGCTGCAATACTTCCAAAACACAGTGTTCACCTAGTCAATCTTTCCCAACAAAATGAAGTGCAAAAGCAACAAGCTTGTGGCGGGAATCTTTCGATTAGTTTAGTACAGCAATAATGCAAAGGGCGGCATTGCGCTATCGGTGTCGTTGACGTGACCTGAGAACCATGCTTCTCAGAACTTAACCGGTTGCTGCCTCGGGCCCCCTGCTTTAAAGTGTTTGTACACGTTAGTAAGTTGTAAAATATTTTGTATAGTTTTTGTTTAGTTTTGTTTTTCATTTTTCAATCCTGTAATTGTAATACTACCAATATTATAATTTATATTTTGACCTCCTTAAATTATTATTTGGACTCACTTGAGCTTTTACACAAACAATATCTACTTAATAAGTGGTCAGGGGTTAGGTTTTAGCTCAAACTAAACCTAATCACTCAAAAAAGAAAAAAGAAGAAGAAGAATAAGGGGCTTTGTCACGATAAGGTTTTTCATATTTTTCTTTTTCGGAAGAATCGTCGGCCATGAAAATTTCCATCTGCCACAGGACCAACTTCGCACGATGTTGAAGGTGTGCAGCTTCTGGGAAACTAAGCAACGCTAAAAAGCAACCGGATTGATTAAAGAAAGAGAATCTTTTTTCTCTTTCCCACTCTCAATTACACGCTCCTAGATCCTGTTATGATCCTTAAGTCCTTTCATGGTTGCTCAGATTCTTTCATTACTTCTCAAAGCTCGTTGGATTACCACTGTCTTCTTGAGTGTTAGATGGGATTTGAGCAAAAACTTCACCAATCCACTCCAAGAGGCCTAGTTTCAAGTTGGAATTGGATTTTTTGAGATAAGGAGCAACTTTCAAAAGTTGCAAAAGTCAACAGTCAAGATGCTCCATCCATTCTGAGTCCACATTTGATAACTATGTATCCAACTTGTTAAGATTAATGAAACAATTAGGTTAAAAGATATTATTATAATATCCTATTACAATTATGGACATTTATATAATTGTAGAAACTATAGTTTTTTCTATAAATATAAGAAATATAGAAAAATTTAGTATGTGGTTTGTTTCAATGAGAGAGCCCCTTTGGGCTGGCTAGCTGTGGAGAGTGCCCCTTTCATGAATTCTAAGTAATAAGAAAATTTATAAAATACTCATTCAATGAAAGGAAAAATATGAAAAAATCTAATAAAAAGAGATTATAAGGGATGTAAGATATTGTGTTAGTCCAAATCTTTTAAATTTGTTGGGTTTGGGCATATGTGTTCCTATAATTATGTATTCCCTCCATATGTGGATGACAATGTTGTCATTTTTCCCTATCACTTGGCTGAGGAAAAAAAACAAGTGAAACTAATATTGTGATTTGCTTATAGAAACACAGCCAGAAAAACTAACTAAAGAGAACAGTTAGGTTGCTTATACTCATCAAAATGATGGATTATGATTTCTTCTTTTACTTTTGGGATTCCAATTTCGGGTAATTGGAAGCATCATTTGTGTCTTCATATAATTATCAGCAAGTGAATGAACAGTCAAATAGATGGTTGTCCACTTTCACCAACATATAGTTCATCCATTTTTTTTAGCATGAGAAGAAAATCAGAGTTTGGGCTTATTAGGAATGGTAGTGGGAGTCCTCTATCTGTAATGTTTGGCCGATTGTTTTAAGAGATCAAACTCTACAAGTGATGCTGAAAGATAGTGAAGATACAAACGAGAAAGGCTAGAGCCTTGTTGGAAAGATAGTGCAAAAACTGAATTGAAGCTAATAAATGACAAAACAAAGAGAAAAAACTGAGTAAACAATATGAATAGAGCAAGTGACAATGAAAAGCTAAGTACAAAAGATAGATAGAACATGGGCACAATTGTAACCCAACCAAATCATAATAGAACTCAAAGAGAACAACTTAGGCACCATAATCATAGGGCCATCGACCTTGCTACAACATTACATAAAGCAGAACATGCTCTTGGATTGAATTGGATTACATTGAATTTGATGATCTACAACGTTACAAATCCAACTTTTTATAGAAAAAATTGTACTACCACTTGTAATTACAAAAGAGATATTTTGTGAAATTTGTGGGACCTCCAATAGATTCATTTTCCAACTATTTTCTTTTTGCATGTTTGACTAGACACAACCCAACTTCCACGTACGACCCAGCTTCCATAGGTCATGTAACTTCTTTTACATTATACTTCACATTATTCTAAGAGTGCAATCAACAATTAAAACGATGATATCTAACTTCCACCAGCCTATATTGACAAATTTCCCAGCCAATGTCAGATTGTTTATTGGGAAAGTCTATATAAGGAAATGAAGCCGCCACTAGTATCCTTGTCGAATGAAGCCTGGATGCGCTGAAACAAATGCAATCCAGAAAATGGAAAGGTGAAGAAAAGGTAAGACAAGATGAATCGATAACTTTTCTGAAAGAAAATACAGAGGAAAATTGAACAATAGTTTATATGAGAAAACAAGAAGGAACAACGTCCATCTAACAATTCCAAATACCATCATTTCTAGGAAATTCTATTTTCCTATCCATTATGCCGCGTAACAGGCAGAAGAAATTTCATAGATAATGAGGCATTCTGGAAGACTTTTGACTCAATGGATCAAATTGTCTTCATTCTTCCTACTCCTATTCGTTATCTTGTATGCAGCATTGGCAATAGAATCTTTTGCACCAATAATGACTGCAGTGGTTTAATACGATTAGTCTTTGTTTAAGTCTATCAAAGCAATGGAGGGAAGTTGCATAAGAAGTTAGGTTTGAATAAAAGATCATTAGATGGATTAACAAGCAATATTTGGTCGTTGGGGGTCTAGTTTCTCCTCATACTAAATATAATCAATGTTAATCCGTCATTTTCCTACTTCCCAATCACGGTAACTTGTCTCACTCTTTACGACCAAGAACAAAAAGCAGAAGAAGACGAAGAAGTTTGTCGTGGGAAGGTTTTTCCGGGAAGAACTACCTGGGGGCAAATTTCAGCACACTTGGGCTCCACTATGATCGCATTATTTGCCGTAGAAATTTCAGAGAGTTTGATTTAGAAGAAAAATGAGCTTCCGGTAAAATAGTGACTTGACCAAAAGCGGAAGATGCTTCGCACAGCTTTCACTAGGCGTAGCTTCTGAGAACTAAGCGACAATCGGAGACGCAATCGCGTGTATAAAAACGTAAGAAACTTTCTTTCCCGCCCCTACTCTCAACTACGCATTCTATATCTCCTCCTTTGATCTATAAGTTTTCTATGGCTACCCAGTTTCTTTCATCATCTTCTCAAGTTCATTGGGATTACGATGTCCTTTTGAGTTTCAGAGGTGAAGACACTCGTCAGAACTTCACTGATCACCTCTATAACGCCCTAGTTCAAGCTGGAATCCGTACCTTTCGAGATAACGAAGAAATCCGAAGAGGGAAAACAATCTCCACCAAGCTGCCCGAGGCAATACGTAGATCAAGGATTTCCATTGTGATTTTCTCCGAAGCTTATGGTTCTTCCGCGTGGTGCCTTAATGAACTTGTGGAAATTATGGATTGTTGTAAGAATAAAGACCGCACTCTTTGTCCGATATTTTATCACGTTAGGCCCTCAGATGTTAGTAAACAAACTGGAAATTTTGCGGAAGCTTTTACGAAGCATGAAAGGCAGTTTCAAACAAAAATCCCAGGTTACACTTGCCTCTAACTATACTTGTCAACAATCTTTATAATGCTTTCATATACAAACACATGATATTTTAGGTTTTTTTTTTTTTTCTTTGTTTGGTAATTAAGGGTGTAAGGGAATTGAGTACTAGACCTGGGCCCTTTTGGTCCCAGGCAACATGGTTTGCCAACTCAATCACATGCTTGTTAACTACATGATATTCTAGTTATTTTTGTACACAAGAGAATTATATTATTTTTCAAAGCATCCATCATATTTTGAATATTATGTGAACATTACTCATAATTATTGCTTTAAAAATCTTTAATCAACTTCATGGTGTATTTGTTTTATATAGGATGAAGGTGTATATTTTACATCCAATTGTCTATTTTGTTAGGCATCTGGAGTAGGGGAGGATCTTGAATTTAATCAATACGCACTTGAAGATGTATCTTTGGACACTAAAGTATTTGCAAATATGAAGAATTTGACATCGTTCCAAATCAATGCTTTAAGTTTCACAGAATGGTTCAAATATCTACCCAAAGAACAAAGATGGCTTTGTTGGTATAGGCTTCCTTTGCAATTTATACCACAAAATTTTCATCTAGAGGATCTTTCAATTCTTAACATGCAATAAAGTAAAATCATGCAAATTTGGAAGGGTCACAAGGTATAACATTCTTACAATGCTTTTTTATTTGCTATTAAGGTTAAATGTATAACTAACAATAATTTTTGTTCATTTTCTTTTGTTATGACTTTATTTTTATAGACACTCAACAAGCTAAAAGTTCTTAACCGCAATTATTTTAAAGACCTCATCAAATTACTAGATTTCTCCAAAATCCCAAATTTAGAGATATTGATACTTGAAGGTTGCATGAGGTTGGTTGAAGTTCATGAATCCATTGGATGTTTGAAAAGCCTTGTTTCACTAAATTTGAGAGAAAGAAGAAGCCTGAGGAATATTCACACAGTGTTACCAAGTTGGAATCTCTTGAAATAGCTGACCTGTCTTATCGCTTAAAACTTGGCAAGTCACCGGAGCAAGTGGGGAACATGATTTCCTTTATAGAGTTGCATGCTAATGGAGCTGTTGTAAGGCATCAACCTTTCTCCTTCGATCTTTTGGAGACTCGTAACATTGAATTCTTTGGATATATGAGAGAATCCACATATTCTAACTCCTCTTCTTTCTCATCCTGGATAGCACCAAAAATCTCAATCCGTATAAGTTCGCTACTAGCTTCGAGTTCGAGATTTCGTTCCTTGGAAGAGCTAAATCTCAGCTATTGTAATTCATCGGAAGATCAGTTTCCCGTTGATCTTGGGAGTTTGTCTTCACTCATTATTCTGAAGTTAACTGGAAATAATTTTCGTAAACTACCTCATAGCATCAGTGGCCTTCCAAAATTATTTGATTTAGAGATAGATAAGTGCATGACACTGCAAACAATTTCAGGCCTCCCTCCAAGTTTATCGCTGTTGTATGCAAAAGGCTGTACGTCGTTGGAAAGACTCCCAAATTTGTCGGATATGGAACATTCGGTAATTATATCTCTATCGAAATGTCACAATCTGGTTGACTTGGATCACCTGCAGAGTTTGAAATCTTTGTTCACCCTCATGGCAGCTTTAGTATCTCCAAGTTTTTTCCAGGTACTCTCTCTCTCTCTCTCTCTCTCTCTCTCTCTCTCACGCTCTTCTCTCTTTCTCCCCCTAACGATGCCCTAATTTCTTTTGGTCTTTTGATATAGCATTGATTAAGCAAGAATCTTGTTCAATTTCAAACCATTTTCCTCCAGAGTAGCGAGGTTCCATATTGGTTCAGCCATCAGTTAATGGGGTCTTCAATATCCTTTTATTTACCTTCACTTTTAGAGGGAAAAATTCGTAGGTTACTAGTTTGTGCTTCTTACCAAGAGATCACCAATGCTCGAAATTCTACATCAGCTCATGGTCCTCTACTGGCGATCTCAATTTACAACAAAACTAAGGGCCTTTGTCAGAAGAAAATCAGAGTTTGGTGGGTTCTATGGTTCAATTTGATTGAGTGAGCAGAAACGTGAAAGTGTAGTAATGTAAAACAATAAATTAGATATTGGTAAGGTATGTAGGTATAAGAAAAGCAAATATAAAGTAAAGAACAAAACATGAGATAAATGCACCAAAGTGAGTATAATGGATTCTATGATCGCAAGGCCATTAGCCCTATTGCTGCAACTACATAAGGCCGAACATGGCTTTGGTGTTGTGATTGATTGGATTGAATTGGGATTTCATAAGGCTTGCAAGAGGCTTACTTTCTCCTAGAAAAGTCATGCCATTATATAGGCATTCTAGCACGCTTGTCACTTCCAAGCAATTGTTAGGAAGTTTACATGAGGACTTTTACATAAAGTTAAAGCTAATTGTCCGGTCTTCACTCTTCCTTACTTTCTTCTTTCTACGTCCTTCGTGTCATGACTTTGTTGTCCATTAACTTGTGAGTAGGTGCAGGGCTGCATGCTTTTCCAAGTTCTGCAGCATGACTTTCCGGGCTTGAGACTTGCTTTCTAGGGCTAGGAGATTTTGATGTCTTATGTTGGCCTTCAGACGACATGTGTGCCAACTCACCATCTTCGTGCATGAACTTGGAGAATGCTGATTTGATTGGACCAATGGTGTAGTAACACGATGTGTTAGCTTGAGGAGGTATCTTGAACGTATGCTAAGAGTAGTAGCTTTGTGTGGCTGTATGAGGATAGCTTGTGCTTGCTGTGGCTGGCACATAGCTTTTGATTGAGGTGGAAAGCATGGTAGACAATGCAACTACACTTAGCATGTAAGGTGGAATTCCATTGTAGCTTGTTTAAATCAATGGTTTTAACACTGTCAACTTCTTCATACAGAATGTCCTTCCCTTTTGCTGTTGGCTAGTCGTTGTCTTGTATATCAGATCCTAATTACCAAAAAATATATTGGAGGCTACGAAAACTATTTTGTGCTGGAAATCTGCTACATTCCTCTCAATTTTTTAGGAGGATGCTATTTCTACTGTCCAGAACAAATAAGAAATGGAATGGAGATCGAAGGTGGAGACGAAATAGGTGTCTCCATAGACTTCCAAGGAGATATTAGAGTGCATAAATGTGGAATTCATATGCTGGTTGATGAGCCAAATGCAAAAACATACGAACATGAAAATGACACGTTCCCTGAAGGTTATGCTCTTACAGATGATGATTCCAGTGAAGATGGTGATATTAGAGATGATTTCATCTCTTAATGCACTTCTAATACGAATGACAACGTGTTGTGAGATCATGTTACTACAAAGAATGGGTCTTTGAAGATGATGTTGCTGCAGTTGATGAAGTCATATAGGTAGGTGATACTATTATAGAGAACGAGGTCTTCTCAACCTAACACTCTACTAATAATAATGGCGACCGAGAACTATGAATAGTCTTTGGTCCTTTCTTTTATGGTCGAGCATATGTGTGTTCATATGTTAGACTACTGAGGGTTCACATGTTCTCCTTCATTCTCCTTTGGACGGGAATGAACTGATCCCTATTTGTGAAATCTCGCTGGAGGTCGAATAAGGATTGTATTGCATTTTCCAATAACATGTTCTACTTAATAAGATGAAATCTGGAAATACGTGGTTCCTAATCTGGCCATGGGCTGGGCCAGTTTTGCATGAATAGGTCTTCACGACATTGGGCTGAGTATGGCTTTAATCAACCAAGCCCATTGTGAAGGATGACTACAACTTCTGCTTTTTTAAATTAGGTTGAATATGGTTTTAGCTTAATCACACCCATGCTCAGAAGTGACTATAATTTTTTATTCTTGATCAAATTTTTCAGGTGGCTTGATGTTTCTTAACCAAGCCACTTAGAGAGACATATTTCTATGATGACCTTTCAAATACAAAGAACTTATAGATGTTTTTTTTCCCCCTTCATCTTTGTTTATTGTAGAAACTAGAGATGTCAAGAGATTATCTATGCTAACTAATAAATTCTTATTTGCATAATCACATAATTATTAAGTTTTCTTAAGTCATTGAACTTCTATTCTTTTCCTCTTTTAGTTTCTTTGAAATCTTGAATAGCAAAGGTATTTTCTTCCCTTTTCCTTGAAAAATCCATTTTTCACAACCCAAAATACATTAAGTTATAATTATGTTCATTATATTAAATAACAGCCTGAAAAAGCTACCTGGAGAATGGATATTGAGATGTTCTGGACTATTTTTTTTGACCTAATTAAGGTTTATTACATAGTTATAAGAATTAACAGTGGAACTTTTTGCCACAATACTTCCAAAACACACTGCTCACTTTGTCACGCTTTCCCAGCAAAATGAAATGCAAAAGCAACAAGTTTGTGGCTGGAATCTTTTCGATTAGTTAGGTACAACAATAATGTAAAGGGCGGCATTACACTATTGACCTGAGAACCATGCGTCTCAGAACCTAATCGATTGCTGCCTCGAGGGGGCCTGCTTTAAGGTGTTTGTACACGTTAGTAAGTTATGGATGTTGAAATATTAATAAGACTGCAGTCACGTTAGATGTGGAAGGATTAAAACTTGAAGCACAAGGCAAAGAAACGTTAAAGCAAAAAGAAAATACGGCAGACCAATGAAAGAAAGCAAGAAGCAAGCATGACCTTGGGAAAACGTGTTGGGGCTTAAGTCAATTAGTGCAATAATTACAAATCTTTGCAAATCTCTATCTTAGATTACTCTAGATATTTTTCTTTCCTTAGGACATTTGGTTGTGCGTGCTTTCCACATTTGAAAAATATTGTTGATAAATTGTCTCCTTGTTCAGTGTGATGAGTTTTCTTAGGCTACAGTGCACAACATAAAAGTTACAGATGTCTTCACTTGGAAACGGGAAAAATTCTCATTTCAAGGTTGGTTCAATTTAACAAAACATGCTTTCCTTTTGCTCAGAAAAGCCCCAGTTAATTGCTTTCCACCGTAAGTGTTCCATCTCAATTGACACTACATCTGTCTGTTGCATCTAAAGAAATCTTGGGCAGTGAACCAACTCTGAATCCCATAGGTCATGAGCTCGTAATACTCGTGCTTCTGACTGTGGATCTCTGGATGATTCATTTTTTAATCAACCCCCACATCACGCTCCACCACCAAGTGTTGTTCACTTTCCCACTTCTCAAGGCAATGTCATGGTCCCTTTTTCAACTGACAAAGGCTTAATAGCCAGTGGATCTTCACACCAAGGCCCCACTCACTTGCTAGCTCCTCAAGGTCCTGTGTTGTCCTATCAAGTATTGGAGGAAGCTTTACCCATGTCAACTAATGCCTCTCCACATGATCTTTCCATAAGCGTCCAAGATGCACTACCAACTTTCTCTCCCGAAGCTACTCTTCCAAGCATTAGCTTTGAAGATGATGCCACTTGCTTGCTCCATGAATCCACTGGAACTCAAACTACCCATCCCACACATTCTGTTGGCACTCCAGTTCGTACACATAGCATGATTACTAAAAGTCAAGTGGGTGTGGTTAAGCCAAACCCAAAGTATGCTTTTCAAATTGAAATTTCAATTCCACTTCCTCCAACCTCAACCAAAGTTGCCTTACTACATTCAGGTTAGAAAGCTGCAATAGAAGAAGAAATTGTTGCCTTGAAAAGAAATCAAACGTGGACATTAGTGCCATGATCAAAATCAATGAATGTCATTGGGTGTCACGGTATTCAAATCAAAGCTAACACCTATAGGAACACTTGATCGACTCAAAGCAAGATTAGTTCCAAAGGGTTTTCATCAAGCTCCTGGAATTGATTTTCTTGAGACCTTTAGTTTGGTAATTCGTCACACTACTATTCGTCTTGTTATTTTAATTGTCATCACCCTTGGCTGGTCGTTATTGCAATTTGATATAAATAATGCCTTTCTCCATGGGCCTTTGCATGAAACTACATATATGGAACAACCTCCTGGCTTTATTGATACAAGCAAACCAGGACATGTGTGTAAGCTTTGATAAGCATATATGTCATCAAGCAAGCCCCATGAGCATGGTTTGATAGGTTTAATGATTTTCTACTTGAATATGGTTTAATACGTTCTAGTCATGACTCTTCTTATTCACATACATTGTTGGAGATATTTATATTTGGCTCTTATTGTATGTCGATGACCTTGTTATTACAAGGAATAGTAAGCTTCATCTTAATCAATATATTAATTCCTTGCGTGAGGAGTTTCTGATGAAGACATTGGGTTGACTATATTATTTTTTGGGTGTAGAAGTTAGATATGAAAAAGATGGAGCTCTTCTATCTTAAAGACAATATGCCTTTGATGTACTCAAGCAAGCTAGCATGATAAATTGTAAGCATATTGCTGCTCTAGTTGCTTGCAAGCCACCATAACTTAAGAATAGCACGACCTTGGCATCACAACCTTTAAGCTATAGAAGTATAGTTAGGGGTCTACAATATCTTATGCTAACTAGATCAAACATTACATTTGCAGTTAATAAGCTTTGTCAAACCATGCACTGACCCACAAATTTGGACTTTCTAAATTTTAAAAGGTATTGTGGTATCTCCTTGGAACAATTAATATAGGGCTACAGTTTCATTCATCTAGCACATTCAATTTATATGGTTTTAGTGATGTTGATTGGGGAGGATGTCTAACTACACCACAATCTACATCTGGCTATTGTTTCTTTTTAAGGGCCAATTGTATTTCCTAGAGTTCTAGAAGATAACCCACAATTTCAAGATTATTTACTGAGGTTGAATATCGAGCATTGGCTAATACTGCTGTAGAATCAACGTGGATAATGTCTCTTTTGTGAGATCTACAAATTCCCTAATATTTTCCAACTACTATTTTTTGTGATAACATTTCTACCTTTCATCTTACCACTAAACTGGTTTTTCATGGAAAATCAAAACACATATATATAGATTATCATTTCGTTTGAGAAAAGGTGGCATTGGGCTCCTTAATTACTCAGTATGTTTCATCCCACTTACAGCTTGCAGATGTCTTTACAAAGGCAATAGCTTGAGTCCCTTATCAACTTGTAAGGTCCAAATTGGGTGAAAGTGTGGTGGGCCTATAACCCATACCATAAAGAAAGATGAAAAAATAGAATAATCTTGAGAAATGGATGCAATCTAGACAACGTTACACTTGCTTTACACTCAATTTATATACAGAGGTCCTGTAGTTTATAATGAAGTGAGAGAGAAAAATATCTGGAGTAATACGAGACAGAGATTGGCAAAGATTTATAATTATTGCACTAACTGACTTAAGCCTAACACGTTTTCTCAAGGCCATGCTTGCTTCTTGCTTTCTTTCATACGTCTCATGCATTTTCTTTTTGCTTTAACGTTTCTTTGCCTTGTGCTTCAAGTTTTTCTCCTTCCACATCTGATGTGATTGCAATCTTGTTAATATTTTCAATAGTGGAAACGTTCATATAGTTTTATCTTCGTCTTGTATGCTGGTTGGCAATAGAATCTTTTGCACCACTAATGATTGCAGGGGTCTAAGTCGATTAGTCTCTGTTTAAGTCTATCGAAGCAATGGTAGGAAGTTACGTAAGATATGAGGTTTGAATAAAAGATCATTAGATTGATTAACGAACAATATTTGGCCGCTGGTTGTTCTAGGTTCTCCTCATACTAAACATAATCAAATGTTAATCATGTAGGATCGATATCTAACTCAATATGCAGTGGAATAAGACGAAACTTGATTCTAACATAAACTAGACAAGACAAGGAAGAGATCTGGGCAAAAAACACGAAATTTCATTAAGTAGGGAGAAAGTTACAAGCTTTCAAAGTTGACACAAAAACTGTTATGTTTTTAGTCTCTACAGAAACTGAATTCTCTCTAGGGACTTCTCTTTTACGTTTTTTAACACAAACCTCTAATTTATAGACAAATATTAAACTCTAGAGACATAATACTTTATTTTCAAAAGAGTTCCAGGCTGTTCTACAGCTGTTTCCATGTAGATAAGATGATTACAAGACAGTATACACCATGCTGTCAAATTCTGCTGCTGCATCCGTTTTTGACTTCAAACTCTTATCCTCTTATCTTCTTAGCTGTTTGATAATGATGGACTACCAACAAATCAGTCATTTTCCTACTTCCCAATCATGTTTACTTTTCTCACTCTTTCCACCAAGAACAAAAAGCAAGAAAGGAAGAAGTTTGTCATGGGAAGGTTTTCCCGGAAGAATTATCTGGAGGCAAATTGCAGCACACTTGGGCTCCACTGGTGTCGCTTTATTTACCGTAGAATTTCAGATAGTTTGGGGACCCGTTTAGAAGAAAATAAGCTCCCAGTAGAAACGTGTCTTGACCAAAACTGGAAGATGCTTCGCGCAACCTTCATTATCCGCAGCGTCTGAGAACTAAGCAACACTTGAGAGGCAACCGCGTGGATAAAAGCATGAGAAACTTTCCTTCTTCCCCCCACCCTCAACTGCCCACTCTCTATCTCCTTCTTTGATCCATAAGTTTTTTCTATGGCTGCCCAGTTTCTTTTATCATCTTCTAGAGTTTGTTGGGATTACGACGTTTTTCTGAGTTTCAGAGGCAAAGACACTCGCCAGAACTTCACTGATCACCTCTATAATGCCCTAGTTCGAGTCGGAATTCGTACCTTCCGAAATAATGAAGATATTCGAAGAGGGAAGACAATTTCTACCGAATTGCCCAAGGCGATTCATAAATCAAGGATTTCCATTGTGGTTTTCTCCGAAGCTTATGCTTCTTCCGCTTGGTGCCTTGATGAACTTGCGGAAATTGTGGACTGTTGTAGGAATAACAACGACCACACTCTTTATCCTATATTTTATCACGTTAAGCCCTCGGATGTTCGAAAGCAAACTGGAAATTTTGCAGAAGCTTTTACGAAGCATGAAAAGCAGTTTCAAACAGAAATGGAGAGGGCGAGGGTGAAGAGGTGGAAAGGAGCTCTTACTGAAGCCGCTGACTTCTCCGGCTGGGATCTCTCGACTTTTGCAGATGGGTAATGTTATGCTATGGTCTCTCTATGCTGTCTTATGAATTTCGAATTTAGTTATCCTTTTCTTTTCTTTTATAAGTTAAAAAGCTAGCTTTAGACTTGTGTCGTAGATGTTTTTTCTGTCTTATGTCTACCCTACCGTAATTTAAAGATCATGCCACCTAAAAAGAGAACGTGGTTCATGAATCGTGAAAATTAAAACGCCTATCAAATAAACTCTCATTGGCAGAAATGATATTGTAATTACTTTCTTAAAACGACTAATTACTGGCTTTTTTTCGCGGAAAGGAAAAAAGAAAAAAAGAAAAATTGGTTTATGGCATGCCGTTGTAGGAGAAAAAATTTATGTAAAAATATACTTCAACGGCTACAGAAAATAAGGTAAAAATATACTTAAGCGTTACCCTTAATAACATTGAAATGACTTTATCGCTTATTATATCATAGTGTTCTGAAATGACCAAGATGATAATGTCCTTTGGCTAAAGATGACTCTTTTTTGTTTATTTTATTTTATTTTTCTATTCCCCCTTTACATATGGTTATCTTATTTTCTTATGTATGATATTTACTGATTAGGTCTGAAGCAAGGTTCATCGACCAGATTGTAGATGAAATCTTGTGTGTGGTGAACCCCACTCGCTAGGGTGCTGCGAAGAATCCAATTGGAATAGAATCTTCGGTTGAAAAGGTCAAAGCTTTATTAAGTATTGGAAAAAGTAACGTACGCATTATAGGGATCTATGGCTTGGGTGGCATTGGTAAGACGGAGATAGCAAAAACTGTATATAATAGTTTATCTTATGCATTTGAAGGAAGTAGTTGTCTTTTAGATATTAAAGAAACTGCTGAAGAGTTTAATGGGTTAGTTAAGTTACAAAAGAAACTTCTTCATGATTTATTGAGAAAGAATTTCATGGTTGACCATAGTGATGAAGGAATCACTTTGATTGAGGAAAGGCTTCATTGCAAAAGAGTTCTTATTGTTCTTGATGATGTAGATAACTTGGAGCAGTTGTATAACTTCCTTGGAAATCTGAGGTGCTTTGGGTCAGGAAGTAGATTAATTGTAACAACTAGAGATGAGCATTTATTAACTCAACTTGAAGTGGATGCCAAATACAAGGTCAAAACCTTGAATCACTCACACTCCCTTGAACTTTTCAGCCGACATGCCTTTGATTTGGACCATCCAAGGTTGGGTTACCAAGAGCTTTCAATCAATGCAGTGAAGTACATTGGTGGACTTCCATTAGGCCTTAAGGTTTTGGGTTCCTTTCTCAAAGGAAGGAGTGTAGTTGAATGGAAGAGTGAATTAAAAAAATTGGAAAGAAAATCACATGATAGAATTCAAAAGGTACTCCAAATAAGCTTTGATTCATTGGATCCTTTTACAAAGGATATGTTTCATGATATTGCTTGTTTCTTTATTGGTATAAATAAAGAATATGCAATGAAGATATTCGAAGGTTGTGATTTCTCTCCTGATAGTGGTATCAAATTTCTTGAACAAAAATCTCTTGTGATAATTGATTCTCAAAATAAGTTGAGGATGCATAGCCTAATTCAACACATGGGGAGAGAGATTGTTCGTGAAAGGGTACTCAACATTCCAAGAAAGTATAGCAGATTGTGGTCTTATAAAGATACATTAAATGTACTACTCAATCATACGGTAAGAGATATATCTATTTGAAGTATATAAACATGTGTAGATACACGCATGATAAATTGGTTATGTGGGTACGCATGAGATTTTCATGTTTTTTCCAAGCATGCACACACTTTGAATAATATATGAACGTTACTTTTAGTTGTATCATGTCTAACATTTGATACTTACGACTTTAAAAAGATTTAGTGGAATCCAAAGATGTGCTAAACTTATCCAAGATGAAAATATAAATTGTACATTCAATTATTTGTTTTGCTAGGGGTCGGAAGTAGTGGAGGGTCTTAGCTTACACTTGCCTGTACCTAAAGATACAATTTTGACAACTGAAGCATTTGCAAATATGACAAACTTGAGGGTGCTCCGAATGAATGTTGTACATCTCACAGGATGCTTTAAGCATCTGTCTCAAGAGTTAAGATGGCTATGTTGGTATAGGTGCCCTTTGAAATGCCTACCACAAGATTTTCATATAGAGAAGCTTATTGTTCTTGATATGCAAAAGAGTAAAGTTGTGAGAATCTGGGAAAGTTACAAGGTATAACAATCTTATGATACTTTTTACTTTTTTTCATTAAAATCAAATTTATAACTGACAATAGCTTTTCACTTATTTTCTACTCTTGACTTTCATAGATACTTAAAAGCCTGAAGGTCCTTAATCTCAGTCATTCCGAATATCTGACAAAATCACCAAATTTCTTTGGTGTCCCACAATTAGAGGAGCTAATCCTTGAAGGTTGCACAAGGTTGGCTAAACTTGATGAGTCCATTGGATGTTTGGGAAGGCTTGTTTTGTTGAATTTAAGAGGTTGCGTACGCCTTAGGAATCTTCCGAGCAGTATTTCTAATTTGGGATCTCTCAAAATTCTTGAAATGTCTTTTTGTTTAAGACTGGACAAGTTAACTGTGGAAATAAGGAAACAAGTCTCCATTGGTCTTTCGGAGAATGATAACCTTGAACTTTCTGGATATAAAAGAGAACCCTCAAATTCTTGCTTGTCATGCTTATCATCCTGGATATCACCAAAAATCTCAAGCCACATAAATTTGTTACCTTCTTCCTTTTGTGGGCTTCGTTCTTTGGTGGAGCTAAATCTGAGTTATTGTGCTTTGTCTGAAGACGAGTTTCCTGTTGATCTTGGGAGTTTATCTTCACTAACAATCTTGAAATTATCTGGAAATAATTTTCATACCTTACCTCATAGCATCAAGAGCCTTCCTAAGTTATTTGATATAGAGATAAATAGATGTAGGGATCTTCAATCGATTTCAGGAGTCCCTGCAAGTTTATGTATGTTATATGCAGAAGGCTTCACGTCATTGAAAAGACTCCCAGATTTTTCGGACATGGAGCATTCAGTAATTTTCTCTCTAGATAAATGCCACAATCTGGTTGACGAGCAAAATTTGCGAAGTTTGACATGTTTGTTCACTGCCATGGAAGCGTTAGTCTCTCCCGGTTTTTTTCAGGTTAGCTCTCTCTCTCTCTCTCTCTCTCGCTAACGATCTCAATCTTTCTTTTGATATAGCATCATCAATTGAGCAACAGGGGTGTTCAATTTCATACCATTTTTCTCCTAAGCTGTGAGATTCCACGTTGGGTCAGGCATCAAGCAGAGGGATCTTCAATGTCCTTTCATGTGCCCTTACTTCTAGAGCAAGAATTTCTGGGGTTGCTTGTTTGGGCTTCTTACCAAGGGACCTCTTATGCTATAGATTCAGATCCTGACCTTCTGATGGTAGTCTCCATGTACAATAAAACTAGAGGCTTCTATCAATTTCTTCTCACAGAAACCGTTGAACCTTTACTCTCAGCTGCTTGTTGTCTAGCATATAAGATCCCGGTTATAACCAAATCGATTGGAGAATGCCGACGGTATTTTCTGCCGGAAATTTGCTACATTCCTCCCAGACTTTGGAGGGGTTGCTATGTACACTGTCCAGAGGTATTTAGAAATGGAATGGAGATTGGAAGTGGAGACGAAATAGAGATGTCCGTAGAATTCCATGGAGACACTGAAGTGCATAAATGCGGAATTCATGAACTAGTTTTTGCGCAGAATGCTTTAAATGACTATGAAATGGACACGGTGTCTGAAGCTTATGCTCTTACTAATGTCGAGCTCACTGAAGGTGATAATAACATAGACTATACCATCTCTTAATACATTGCCGCTTCTAACAATAACGTCCCTTCAGGTTATGTTGCTGCAGAGGATGGGATCTTGGAAGATGATGTTGCTTGAGTTGAGGTCGTGTAGGTTATACTGTTGCAGAGAATGAGGTCTCTGAAGGTATTGTTAATAATTTTTACCTTCAAGTTTGAATATTCCTTCGTATATGCTTTTATGATTGAGCATATGTGGATTTACATATAATACGCGGACTACTTTGTGTTTACATGGCCTTCATTTTCGCTTTGGACGGGAATTAGCTTATCCCAGTTGTAAATTTCCACGGACTTTCTATTTTTCTTCCTGGTAATGTACTTCGAGTATAGATGACTCTTCCTTTTATTTTCGTTTGTTTTTTACTAGTGCTTATCTTATTGACTTATTTATGACACTATTGATTAGGCAGGGAACAAGGTTCGATGAGAAGGTTGTTGATGAAATTTTCTACGTAGTGAACCCATTTGCTTGGTAGATGCCAAGCTTTCGATTAGAATAGAATGTTGGAAATGTTGAGGTTTGCATTATAGGCATCTATGGGATACTTTCATTGATGAAATAGAGAGAGCAAAAGTTGTTTATAGTTGAATATATTATTGATTTGGAGGTAACAACTAGATTAAAGAAACTTCAAAAAAGTTCAACAATTCAATTAAGTTACAAAAAGAGCTTGTATACTGAAAAAGGATTTGACAGCTGACAGAGTAGAAAATGAATCATTTTGAGCCAGTATAGGATTAGTAAAAGAATTTCTGTTGTTCTTACTGATGTTGATGACTTGGACCAACTGCATAAATGACTAGTAAACTTATGATGTCCTAGCTTGGGAAGTAAACTCATTATAACAACTAGAAATGAGCATTTATAAACTCAAAAAGGTATAGATTACAAACACAAGGTCAAAACCTTGTATTAGGAAAACTACAGTGAAGTTTTTAGTTGGCGTGCCTTTGTATATTTTCCCCTCCAAGATTAGGACACCAATATCTTTCAATCAATGCAGTGAAAAATATTGGAGGACTTTTATTAGCTCTTAAAGTTTTGAGTTATTTTCCAGGAGGAATGAGCAAAGATAAATGTATATGTGAATTTGAAAAATTGAAAGAAATATTGTTAGGGGATTTAAAAAGATTAAGAATAAGCTATAATTCATGGGATAACTTTACAAAGAATATATTTCTTAATATTCCATGTTTCTTTATTAGAATAGATAAAAAAATATCCTATTAAGATACTTTTAAATGTATTAAACAAATGCATGTAAAGAAACATACACATTTATCGCATATAAACAGAATGGACATGTTATGTGGATGTTCATGAGTGAATTATTTTAGTCCAAGCATGCGACATAATTGAAATAGCATACGAAGGTTGCTGATAATTAATTGTATTGAGTCAACATGTAGTACTTCATAGCTTTAAAAAGCTTTAATCGAATTCTGGTGTCCTAGTTTTATATTAGATCGACACCCAATTTTATGTTTCATTACGGATCACAAGAGGATAGTCTCATCTTGAATGGACCTATACTTAAACACTTAAGCATCAGCAAATATGATTTTGTGATTGCTCTAAATCAATGTTTCACATCTCATAGGTTACTTTCAACATTTACCTAAAGAAATAAGACGACTTTGTTAGCATAGGTGTCCTTTGAAGTTTCTACCACGATACTTTCATTTAAAGAATATTGTTGTTCTTTTGCCCTTTCATTCCAAGCTGATAGTTTAGCCTAACTTGACAGCTTGTGAGGGGATGTTGACACAGTCCACGTTGCAGCACTCCAGTTTACGTCAGCCTCAGGCTTTACAGACAGCAGTATCACTTGATGTCTCTAAGCACGTATTACAGTAGCCTAGCCTGTTGTGTTGTGGTACACGCATACGAAAATAAAGTGTAACTTGTACAAGATGAGATGTTGTATTCATTGTTTGAAAATTGTAATAGAAACTGACAGAAAATTTCTCCAGCTTAAGCGATTGCGGCAATATCTTATCTCTTTCTGTTTTTCAACTTTTGGATCAAGTATTTTTATTGTCATATTCTCCAAAGACTGCTTATTGCATTTTTTTTTTTTCTGACTCGGGGCATGAAGAAAGGAGACACGGCAGAATGCTATTCGTTGCTGGAGTCACATGTGAAAAATTACCTTGGGGCACTTTGTCGGTTTTTGAGGTCAGTCAGCAGCGATAACGAGCCTCCGTGAAATTGGGCTGAATATTAATTTATGGAAATATGGATGTATTTGGCAGCCATTGCCAGATTGTTCATGCACGAAGTCCATGAATACACGATTTCTGTCACCACGAGATGTCGCCACTAGGACCCCAATGTTATCGATATAAGCCAAAGTGCGCCGTGGTGAATGTGTTTTATGAGAGATTCTAGTCATAATGATTATCTTGTACGTTGTCTACAATTTCTTAGACTAATAAGTTATGCTATGATTTGGCTAGTAGGATTAGTCTTTGTTTAAGTTTATCAAGGCAAGGGTCGAAACTTTATCAACTTAGTCTCTAATATTAAATTAAAAGTTTAAAGTTTATTCTAAAAATTAGTTCAAAAATTACAAAAAATTAGTCTAGGATCCCTTCATCTCCCTCCGGTTGGGAACACGACATCTTCCTCAGTGGTAAAGATACTTGACACTTTCACTGACCACTTCTACAAAACCTTGATTCGTTTGAGATAACGAGGAGCTTTCAAAAGGGAACACCATCTCTATCGTACTATGTATTTCAATTTATGGATTAAAGATGTCCATTGTAGTTTTTTCTAAAGTCTGCGCTTCTTCCAGATGGTGCCTTTGCGGAACTTTAGGAGGTCAGGGACTTTAACATCAAGGTGAATTGGTTCATGGTTTTCTTGTTTAACGTGCACACTAGCGCAATCTAAAGATCACGTCGATTCTAGAATTGTTAAGATTATGGGCACCCTCCAAATAATGTCATTCCTTTGATAATGGCTTTTTCCAAGGAAAGGAAGAGAAAAAAAAAAAAATTGTCCATACCATTCGAGAAGGTTTTGAGAAAATACTAAGTGAGAGTATATTTTAAGGATTATCTATAATAGATTTAACACAAGACAATTGTTTGTCATGACATGGTAGTCTCTCTCGATCAAGATGATACTATCCTTTGCATTTGATTCATCTTTATTTTTTGTTTATTCCCTCTTTGCTGGTATTTATCTTATGGTTTTATCCTTCTTTTACATGGAAATGGTAACAACATTATTCATTAAAATGGTAAAATCGTATTTCTAAATAACGGTAAAATTGTAATTATGGAATTGGCAACGTCGTGACTGAATGAAAATGTTAAAACCGTAATTACATGATGGTGAAATCGTAATTGGGAGAGTAGCAAAGCCGTAATTAAATCAAATGGTCATAATTGTAGAATTGCTAAACTGGTAATTAACTTAAATAGAAAAATTGTAATTCCATTAAAATGGTAAAATCGTAATTACATCTAATGCTAAATTGTAATTACCTCATTGAAAAACTTGTAATTACATGAATATAATAAAGTTGTAATTAGAGTAAGCGGTAAGGCCTTAATTACATGAAAATGGTAAAATTGTAATCAGAAAAAAGTGGTAACATAGTAATTAAATGAAATGGCAAAATCGTGATTATGGAATTGGCAAACTCGTAATTAAGTCAAATGGTAAAATCGTAATTACGCGTAAATGATATAATCGTAATTATCTCTATCATTCTAATTGCATCATTTGCAAACTCGTAATTACATAAAAATACTAAAATAATAATTACAGAAAGTGCTAGTCTTAATTACATGAAAATAATAAAGTCTTAATTATCAATTGGCAAACTCTAATTACATAGAAATGCTAAAATTGTATTACATGAAAATGCTAAAATCGTAATTACATTAAAATGATAAAATTGTAATTATTGAATTGGCAAATGTTGTAATTACATGAAATGTTATAATCGTAATTAAATAGAAGTGGTAAAATCGTAATTAGAGAAAATGGTAATTACATGAATTGCTAAAATCATAATTAGAGGTGGTAAACTCGAAATTAAATCAAATCGTCAAATGATAATTATCAATTGGCAAAGTCATAATTAGATGAAAATGATAAAATCGTAATTATATGAAAATGATAATATTATAATTATCAAATTAGTGACATATATTAATTACATGGAAATGGTAAAATCTTAGGGCAAAGCCCCTTGGAGACTATTTTATCAAAGCCCCAAAGTACCTATATGCTTTTAAATATGCGTATGTGCATGAAAAAATGGAAGTATATAATTATGCTAAGTATGAATATATCAATGTAAGTATGGATGCATATATGCATGCATGTATATATACATGCAAAATGAATGCATGTAAGTATTCATCTAATTACCTAATAACCTCTCAAATCATAGCTACAAAAATAACAATAATAATAAAAAACTAAATGAAATGAAACCAAAATGTTAAATCCAACGGAACATAATTACAATATAGAGATGAGGTAACTTAATTATAAAAAAGATCATTATCGCCTTTAAATCCAAATAATGCATGAAAGCAGGTAACATAAAAAACTAAAACAAGATAACCAAAGAGTAAAAAGAGCAACAAAACTATATTATGATAAATAAATTAATTAATAAAAAGTAAATGCAACTAAGATCTAGTTCAAATTATCTATCTTCTTTCCAAACCATACATACCATGTAGTTGTATTCAACCCAAACTCCTACTTCAAAGCCTTCCGATAGGATTTCAACATGAAAATGAGATATTATGATAGTTGAAAAGATCCTTACAGCCTCTAAATAAAAGAACTTTTCAACACAAATAATTACAAGATAATTAGAGTTAAAAAAACACAAGGACAAATACTAAATAATTTGTATTCACCTAAAACTCAACATATCTTATATGGATATGTTAAACTGCATGTATGTTATTATGAAAGCATGCATGTATATACAAGTGTTGGTTGTTATGTATGTATGTATCTTGTTATGTGTGCATGTATTTGAATTTGTATGTGTATGTATGAATGTATGGATGCAAGCATGTATGTATGTGTGTATGATGGTACAAATGCTAGTATGCTTATATGTGAGTATGCTTATATCCGAATATGCATGTATACAAATATGCGTGTGTGCATGTATTCAAGTATGCATGGATGCGTGGATGTGTGTATGTGTATATGCAAGTATGTGTTTATGCATGTGCATGAATATGCATGTATGTGTGTATGCAAGTATGTGTTTATGCATGTGCATGAATATACGTGTATGTGTGTATGCATGTATGCAAGTATGTGTTTGTGCATGTACATGAATATGCAAATATGCAAATATGCATGCAAGTATGCATGTATGCAAGGATGTGGGTATACATGAATGTGAATATGTGTGTATGCAGGTATGCATTTATACATTGTATGCATGTATGTAAGAATACATATATGAGAATGTGTATGTTTGTGTCTATGTGTGTGTGAATATATGCAAATATGTGTGCCTATGAGTATGCATGCATGGGACATGTAGCACATATACATGTATGTGCATATGTGTATAGGAGTGTATTTGTGTATGTGTTTATGTTCATGCCAAATTCTTACCATGAAGCCCCTTCAATGGAACTTTATCATCAAGATGTGGCAACTTTATACGAAAGCATCCATCTAAAAGTTGAAAATTCAAACATAAAAAGGTAAAACAAGATGATGAATATTAAAAGAAAGAACATGGTGTATCCGTTAGAGAGAAGGTAACCAAGTTTGTATTCTATTTACCAAGTATGCTCTCAAGCCATTAACTTTCAAATGCCATTTGTATTTAACCTAAATTGGTTGATCAATAACCTTAGGACAAATTTCAACATAGAAACAAGGTAACATAACCATGGAAAAGATCATTAGTTCATTTAAATCCAAAAATAATGCATGAATGCAATCAACAAATGAAATCATAATAGGATGATCAAAGAGTAAAAAGAGCAGAAAAAGTGTATTCCCATAAAAAATAAAAAAAATGTAACTAAGGTCTAATTCAAAGTATCAATCATACCATGTAATTGGGATTCGACCCTAACTCCTGCCTCAAAGCCCTCCAAAAAGATTTCAACATAAAAATAGGGTAATATGATTGTTGAAAAGATCCTTGCTTCCACTAAATCTAGAACCTAAGAATTACAACACAAAAAACTAAAACAAGATAATTAGAGTTAAAAGAACACAAGGACAAATACCAACTAATTTTCATCCACACAACACTTCACATATCTTATATGTGTATTTGTTAAAGTGCAAGTATGTCGTTATATACATGTGTTGGTCAATATGTGCCAATATGTGCATACATCTTGCCATTTGTGCATGTATTTGAAATTTTGCGCATATGTATGCACATATGTATATAAGCAAATATACTTGTATGGATCACAAATTATATGTATTAGCAAAGTACAGGAATGTGTGTAGGATGTTATGTATGCACATACATTAACGTTCAAGTATGAGTTTTGCACACATGCATGTACGAATGTATAGATTCAAGCATGCATGCATGTGGGTATGATGGATGCATGTATGCGAGTAAGTGAGTATGTGAGTATGTGAATATGCTAATATGCTAGTATGCGTGTATGCGTGTATGCGTGTATGCTAGTATGCAAATGTGGAAATATGCATGTATGCATGTATATGAGTACACTTATATGCGAGTATGCAAGTATGCGTATATGCGTGTATGCAAGTATGCGTGTATGTGTGTATGCGAGTATGCGTGGATGCATGTATGCGAGTATGCGTGTATGCGTGGATGCGAGTATGCGTGTATGCGTGTATACGTGTATGCTTGTATGCGAGTATGTGAGTATGCAAGTATGCAAATGTGGAAATATGCATGTATGCAAGTATACGTGTATACATGTATGAGTATGCTTATATGCGAGTATGCAAGCATGCGTGTTGCGTGTATGCAAGTATGCAAGTATGCATGTATGCAAGTATGCAAGTATGCGTGTATGCATGTATGCATGGATGCGAGTATGCGAGTATGCGTGGATGCGTGTATGCGAGTATGCGTGGATGCGTGTATGCGAGTATGCGTGTATGCGTGTATGCGTGTATGCGTGTATGTGAGTATGAGTATGCGTGTATGCAAATGTGGAAATATGTATGTATGCATATGTGTATGTGTCTATGCAAGTATACGTGTGTGCATGTATGTGGGTATGTAGGTACGTGTGTATATGAGTATGCGTGTATGCAAATATGCGTGTATAGGAATATACATGTGTGCAAGAATGTGTATATGAGCATGTGTGTGTTCATGTGTACATAAGCATGCATATATACAAATATGAGTGTCTGCACATGCATGCATGAAATATGTATGCATATATGTGTATATGAAAATATGTGACTACGTAAGTGTGTATGTGTGCATGTGTGCATGTGTGCATGTGTGCATGTGTGTTTATGTTCATGCCAAATTCTTACCAGAAAGCCCCTTCAATGGAATCTTATCATCAAGATGTAGCAACTTCACCATCAAGAAGTTCCTTTGTTTCTTTATTTCTAAGTAGTACACAAAGGCATCCATCTAAAAGCTGGAAATTCAAACATAAAAAAGTGAAACAAGATGATGAATATTAAAAGCAAGAACATGGTATTTTCATTAGAGAAAAGGTTACTTGAGTTTGTATTCTATTTAACAATTATCATGTCAAGCCATAACTTCCAAATGCAATTTGTATTCAACCTAAATTGATAGATCAATAACCTTGGAACAAATTTCAACATAGAAATGAGGTAACATAGCCATGAAAAATATCGTTAGTTCCTTTAAATTCAAATAATGCATGAACGTAATTAACAAACGAAACTATAACAAGATGATCAAAGAGTAAAAAAGCACAAAAAGTGTATTCTTGTTAAAAAAAAAAAATGTAACTAAGGTCTAATTCAAAGTATCACTCATACCATGTTATTGAGGTTTGACCCAAACTCTTGCTTCAAAGCCCTCCAATAGGATTTCAACATAAAAATGAGGTACTATGATTGTTGAAAAGATTCTTAACCTAAGAATTACAACACAAGAAACTACAAAAAATAATTAGAGTTAAAAGAGCACAAGGACAAATACCAACTAATTTTCATTCACCCCAAACTCAACATCTCTTATCTTATGTGTATATGGTAAAGTGTATGTATGTTGTTATGAAAGCATGCATGTATATACATGTGTTGGTTTTTACATATGCATGTATCTTGTTATGTGTGCATCTATTTGAATTTCTGTGTATGTATGTGTATATGGATAGAAGCAAGTATATCTACATTCGAAGTTTGTATGTATTTGCACAATGCAGGAACATGTGTAGGCTTTTATTTACGCAACATATGTTTGCAACTACGACTTATGCATCCATGCATGTGTGAATATACAAACACAAGCAGGCATGTATATGGGTATGATGGCATGGATGCAAGTATGCTTGTATGTGAGCATGCATGTATGGGCATGGATGCAAATATGCATGGATGCCTGTATACGAGTATGCGTGTATGCGAGTATAAGTGCGAGTATGCGAGTATGCGTGTATGCGTGTATGCAAGTATAAGCGCAAGTATGTGTATATGCGAGTATAAGTGCAAGTATGTGTATATGCGAGTATAAGTGCAAGTATGCGAGTATGCAAGTATGCGTGTGTGTGAGTATGCGTGTATGAAAGTATGTGTTTATGCGTGTATGAAAGTATATGTGTATGCAAGTATGCGAGTATGCGTGTATGTAATTATGTGAATATGTGTGTATGCAAGTGTGTTTTTGGGAATATGGATGTTTGCATGTGTATGTGTATGTGAGTATGCAAGTGTGGGTGTTTGGGAATATGGGTGTATACATGTGTATGTGAGTATGCCTGTGTATGCATGTATGCACGTATGCAAGTATGCAAGTATGTGAATATGGGAATATGCATATATGCAAGAATGCCTATATGAGAATATGCGTGTTGGTATGTATCTAAGTGTGCATATATGCAAATATGTGTGCTTGCAAGTATGCATGCATGCAATATGTATGCATATATGCTAGTGTGTATCCATGTATGCATATATATGTATACGAAAATAAGCAAGTATGTGTGTATGTGTTTGTGCTCACGCTAGATTCTTACCATAAAGCCCCTTCAATGGAGTTTTATCATCAAGGTGTAGCAACTTCACCACCAAGAAGTTCCTTAGTTTCTCTAGATCTAAGTAATACATGAAAGCATCCGTCTAAAAGTTGAAAGTTCAAAGATAAAAAAGTAAAACAAGATAATGAATATTTCTGTTAGTGAAAAGATTACCTGAGTTTGTCTTCTATTTACCAAATATTCTCTCCAACCATAACTTCCAAATGTTGTTTGTATTCAACCTAAAGTGGTAGATCAATAACCTTGGGGCAAGTTTCAACATAGAAATGAGGTAACATAACCATGTAAAAGATCATTAGTTCCTTTAAATCAAAATAAAGCATGAAGACAATCAACAAACAAAAGTATAACAAGATGACCAAAGAGTAAAAAGAGCAAAAAAGTTAATCTCATAAAGAAAAAAAAGTAAATGTAACTATGTTATAATTTAGAAAGAAAAAATGTAACTAAGGTCTAATTCAAAGTATCAATCATACCATGTAATTAGAGTTTGACCTAAACTTCTGCTTCAAAGCCCTCCAGCAAGATTTCAACATAAATTTGAGGTACTATGATTGTTGAAAAGATTCTTAACCTAAGAATTACAACACAAGAAACTACAACAAGATAATTAGACTTAGGAGAGCACAAGGACAAATACCAACTAATTTTCATTCACCCCATACTCAACATATCTTATCTTATATGTATATGTTGAAGTGCATGTATGCTGTTATGAAAGCATGAATGTATATACATGTGTTGGTTTTTACATATGCATGTATCTTGTTATGTGTGCATCTATTTGAATTTGTATATGCATATGTATGCGTATATGCATATAAGCAAGTAGATTTGTATGGGTCTAAGTTTGTATGTATTTGCAAAATGCAGGAACGTGTAGGCTTTTACTTATGCAACATATGTTTGCAAGTATGACTTATGCATGCATGCATGTGTGAATATACAAATGCAAGCATGCATGTATATGGGTATGATGGCATGGATGCAAGTATGCTTGTATGTGAGTATGCATGTATGGACGTGGATGCAAATATGCGAGTATGCGTGTATGCGAGTATGCGAGTATGCGTGTATGCGAGTATGCGAGTATGCGTGTATGCGAGTATGCGAGTATGCGTGTATGCGAGTATGCGTGTATGCGAGTATGCGAGTATGTGAGTAAGCGTGTATGCGAGTATGCGTGTATGCGTGTATGCGTGTATGCGTGTATGCGAGTATGCGAGTATGCTTGTATGCGAGTATGCGAGTATGCTTGTATGCGAGTATGCGAGTATGCTTGTATGTGAGTATGCATGTATGGACGTGGATGCAAATATGCGAGTATGCGTGTATGCGAGTATGCGAGTATGCGTCTATGTGAGTATGCGAGTATGCGTGTATGCGTGTATGCGTGTATGCGTGTATGCGAGTATGCGAGTAAGCGTGTATGCAAGTATGCTAATATGCAAATATGTGTGTATGCAAGTGTGTGTGTGTGTTTGGAAATATGGATATATGCATATGTGTATGTGTATATGTAAGTAAGTATGTGTAAGCATGTATGCAGGTATGCAGGTATGCGAATATGCATCTATGCAAGTATGTGTATAGGGGATTATGCATCTATGCAAGAATGCCTATATGAGAATATGCGTGTTGGTATGTATCTAAGTGTGCATATATGCAAATATGTGTGCTTGCAAGTATGCATGCATGCAATATGTATGCATATATGCTAGTGTGTATCCATGTATGCATATATATGTATATAAAAATAAGCAAGTATGTGTGTATGTGTTTGTGCTCACGCTAGATTCTTACCATAAAGCCCCTTCAATGGAGTTTTATCATCAAGGTGTAGCAGCTTCACCACCAAGAAGTTCCTTAGTTTCTCTAGATCTAAGTAATACATGAAAGCATCCGTCTAAAAGTTGAAAGTTCAAAGATAAAAAAGTAAAACAAGATGATGAATATTTCAGTTAGTGAAAAGATTACCTGAGTTTGTCTTCTCTTTACCAAATATTCTCTCCAACCATAAGTTCCAAATGTTGTTTGTATCCAACCTAAAGTGGTAGATCAAGAACCTTGGGGCAAGTTTCAACATAGAAATGAGGTAACATAACCATGAAAAAGATCATTAGTTCCTTTAAATCAAAATAAAGCATGAAGACAATCAGCAAACAAAAGTATAACAAGATGACCAAAGAGTAAAAAAAGCAAAAAAGTTAATCTCCTAAAGAAAAAAAAAAAATGTAACTATGTTATAATTCAAAAGGGAAAAATGTAACTAAGGTCTAATTCAAAGTATCAATCATACCATGTAATTGGGGTTTCACCTAAACTTCTGCTTCAAAGCCCTCCAGCAAGATTTCAACATAAAAATGAGGTACTATGATTGTTGAAAAGATTCTTAACCTAAGAATTACAACACAAGAAACTACAACAAGATAGTTAGAGTTAGAAGCGCACAAGGACAAATACCAACTAATTTTCATTCACCCCAAACTCAACATATCTTATCTTACATGTATATGTTGAAGTGCATGTATGCTGTTATGAAAGCATGCATGTATATACATGTGTTGGTTTTTACATATGCATGTATCTTGTTATGTGTGCATCTATTTGAATTTGTATATGCATATGTATGCGTATATGCATATAAGCAAGTAGATTTGTATGGGTCTAAGTTTTTATGTATTTGCAAAATGCAGGAACGTGTAGGCTTTTACTTATGCAACATATGTTTGCAAGTATGACTTATGCATGCATGCATGTGTGAATATACAAATGCAAGCATGCATGTATATGGGTATGATGGCATGGATGCAAGTATGCTTGTATGTGAGTATGCATGTATGGACGTGGATGCAAATATGCGAGTATGCGAGTATGCGTGTATGCGAGTATGCGTGTATGCGAGTATGCGAGTATGCGTGTATGCGTGTATGTGTGTATGCGTGTATGCGTGTATGCGAGAATACGAGTATGCGAGTATGCGTGTATGCGAGTATGCGAGTATGCGAGTAAGTGTGTATGCAAGTATGCTAGTATGCAAATATGTGTGTATGCAAGTGTGTGTGTGTGTGTTTGGAAATATGGATATGCATATGTGTACGTGTATTTGTAAGAATGTATGTGTAAGCATGTATGCAGGTATGCAGGTATGCGAATATGCATCTATGCAAGTATGTGTATATGGGATTATGCATCTATGCAAGAATGTGTATATGAGAATATGCATGTTGACATGTATGTGAGTGTGCGTGCATATATGCAAATATGTGTGCTTGCAAGTATGCATGCATGCAATATGTATGCATATATGCTAGTGTGTATCCATGTATGCATATATATGTATATAAAAATAAGCAAGTATGTGTGTATGTGTTTGTGCTCACGTTAGATTCTTACCATAAAGCCCCTTCAATGGAGTTTTATCATCAAGATGTAGCAGCTTCACTACCAAGAAGTTCCTTAGTTTCTCTAGATCTAAGTAATACATGAAAGCATCCATCTAAAAGTTGAAAGTTCAAAGATAAAAAATAAAACAAGATAATGAATATTTTCGTTAGTGAAAAGATTACCTGAGTTTGTCTTCTATTTACCAAATATTCTCTCCAGTCATAACTTCCAAATGTTGTTTGTATTCAACCTAAAGTGGTAGATCAATAACCTTGGGGCAAATTTCAACATAGAAATGAGATAACATAAGCATGAAAAAGACCATTAGTCCCTTTAAATCAAAATAATGCAAGAAGGCAATCAACAAACAAAAGTATAACAAGATGACCAAAGAGTAAAAAGAGCAAAAAGGGTAACCTTATATACTTATGTGAGTATATAAGTACATATGCGAGTATGAATATACACAAAATATGGAAGTATGTGTGCGTGGATGAGAGGATTTATACGGTTACGAATGTAAGTTTGCATGTTTGCATGCATGCACATAAATATGCATGTGTTTGTATGAATATATATGTCTCTATGCAAGTATGGATGCAAATATGTATGTATGTGGATGCAAGTATGTATTTGTGCATGCATGTATGCAAGTAAGTATGCAAGGATGAATAAATGTATACATTTATATATGCAACTAAGGACATTTGTGCATGCACACATGTATGGAATTATACGTGTATATATGCAAGTCTAGATGCAATTATGTGTGCATGCATGTATAGATATATGCAAGTCTATATAGATGAAAGTACCGCATGAATGTAAATACAGATTCAAGTATTTATACATGTGTGCATGTAAATGCCTTTGTGTGTGTGTGTTTTCATGCTAAGTTCTAACCACAAACACCTTGGATGCAATTTTACCATTGAGATGCAATAGCTTCATCATCGAAAAATTCATTAGTTTCTTTATATTCAAATAATGCACAAAAGAATCCAACCAGAAATTGAAAATTTAAATATAGAAAAGTAAACACAATATGATAAATATTAAAAACAGCAACATGGTACTCCTATTAGAAGAAACAAGGATGTGTTCTATTTACCTTATACGGTCTCAAACCATAACCACCAAAAACAATTTGCATTCAACCCAAATTGTTAGATCAACAACCCTAGGACACAATTTCGACATAGAAATAAGGTAAACTCCTCATTATTTAAATAAATAAATAACTAGGCTCCAAGCTGCTCAAAAAATAAAAACTAAAAGAATTAGGTTCCAAAACTGAAATGGAATACATACTATAATGGTAAGGAAAGCCAAGTTGAATGTATTCATGTCTAGACATCTTGTCCATGAAGCAAGATTGCAAAATTTCCAACTCTTATCCTGCAAAAAAGATTCCATTTCAATGAACCTGATCGTTGATGTATAAGTAACCTCCTTTTTAGTTAAAGACATGAGATACAAAAACCAAATTGATGTTCCAGGCTCATCCCAATAAAGACCAACCTCAACAAGTTCGCTAGCAGCATTCAACCAAATACAAGAAACGAATCTCTATCCTTGGTGCTCCTGAACCACCTTGTACCTTTGTAGAGCTCCTAATTTTACTGACATGCAAAAGTTGGAGTGCATAGAAGTTCAGATATTGTTCTAACTATAATTCCTGATCCTCACCTAAATAACAGAGGAGTGAAATGAACTATTTATTCATTGTATCTCTAAAAAAGAACCAGATTTCTTGCTTAGTGGTTGCTAAGAGGAAGGGGACACATGAACATATAAACTGAATATTAGATGTCTGCGATGTAAGATAACAGCTACTTGTCTTTTACTGCTAAGGCCATAGGTAAAGAACACTCGTAATCCTACTATAAAACCAGTGAACTACCAAAAAAGAATTCCAAATAAGTCAATACCAAAGAAGATGGCTGGAGATACAAACTCATCAATTATTCTTAACTCCCAAAACACAGAGAAATTGACTTAAATGGTGAGAAAGTAAACACTTAGGATCCACAAGAACCAAAAGCAGACAATGTAGGAAAGATGCATGAAACCTGCAGAGTGATAGTCCATGAGGACGAGAAAAAAATGTTTGAACCCTGTTCAGACTACCAGGAACAAAAAGACTTAAACGGCGATGTTCCATATACTTAGTTTTGCCCTTTTGCTATCAATTTCTTACCCTCCTACCACTCGACATCAAAGTCCCTTTTTTTCTCATTTAAAAAAAAAAAAAGGAAAAAAATTACTGTGACTTTGATGTACAAGATTCAAGATCACAATCAAGAAAGACAATCTTTATATAAGAATTTCTCTAATGAATAAACAAAAATGACGATAGTGACAGCAATCCACCAACAAAGGGGCTCTAAATCCCGATAGGCATTACTACCACAGACCTTCAATAGGCTACCTTGGTCCTTTGCAAAATACACAGGAAAAGAAAGCAATAAAAGGTAACTGGGCTATCAAGATATCAAGCAAACGTTAGCTACATCATACAACGAGAAAAGGCATGAAAGTAAATGAGAAAAAGAAAGAAAGACAGGAAGCGAGAAAGAAAGAAAAGCCCATTGACCTCTACGCATCTCCTGAGAGCAAAATCCAATCCCCATCCAGGCACCAAATCATTCTACAGGCAGAAATGAAAGCGTTTGGTTAGATTGGCCTGAACAAGCACAGCACTCAAAGGAACTGTTCACATATCTATTCATGAGCAAGAATTTAGCAACATAAAATATGACCTGAATCATAAGCCAAACACACGCCAAGATTCCTAGGAAAACATAGATGCCATGATTTCTACAAATATGAAAGAATAGAAGAAATAATTAAACATACAAAACCAAAGAATCTATGTAGATTACCTTTCTAAGATGGAAATTGTACATTGAAATCAAATATCATCTACATGAGTAGTAGAACAACTATGTCATCTTAATCATGAAGATTAATTTTGCACCATTTGTAAGTCAAAGAACCAAATTCATTTTCAGCAAACCTTCTAAAAAGACTTTGATAAGATGATTGGTAACAGTAGGTTACAATTTACAAGTTGTAATATACTTCCCACTAAATTTTATTAGTCATACAATTCTAAAAGTAAATTAGTTAATCACAACACTATAATAAAAGTATGATAATGAATTTGTGTGACAATGAAACCAATCATACTTATGGATTAATTGTTGATAATATCTCTTTTGGTAAGTGCAAAAAGTACAAAATGACACTAAAATGCTAGGTAATAATTAGCATGCACAACAAATTCCCCAAGCATTTGGCATAAATATAGAACATTTATCATTGTATCATTCTTATGGGTGCATGATCCATAGATAAAGAACTTTAACAACAATTTCCAATTGAATAATATAGAAATATTACTATAATCATATCATGCAAGAGATGGAGAGAGATTACTTGTGAACTTCTCTATCACCTAACTATATGAATTCTCTTCCATGAAAAAGAATTATTTCTTCCTTATCCTCATATAAGTAAATTTTAAAAGGACCTTTTTTTATTCATGTTAACCATAGAAAAGAAAGATTCAAATAACTTGAGGGAGTTTTCTATTCTTCTTTTCTTTGGATCAACTTATAGAAAAGTAAAGAGGAGGAATACCTTTTCATAATATTGTCTTCCACAAGCAAGCTATTCAATGCCAAGAAATCTGTTGTTCACATGAAAAGGCGCTGCCTTTTCTTCCTCCATTGCAGAGCACAGTCCTATTCAGAGAAAATAACATTTATTGACAACCAGTAAAAGCCAAGAGGAGTTGAATTTTTACATCTCATGCTGGTGTGGACTGCTGAACCAAGCTAATAATTCAAGAGGAAGAGGCTTCACAGATGAAAGAAAAATGGTGAGGGAGAAGGAATGAGAGGGTGATTGATTATGAAAGAAGGCAACTGGCTGGTGGATCTGTCGGGTTGCTATTCAAGGCTGCTTGAGTAGGTTTGTCATATTTGTTCTAACGTTTTCATCCTTCTTCTGTTTTCTCCTCTCTTTGTTTTTCTTTTTGGGTTTTTTTGGACACTTTTTGAGAAAGCTTTGTGAGATAACCATTGAAGGTGATAAGTTGCGCAAATATTACTTGCGTATTTCCTACCTCCCACTGGTACTTTTCCTTGTGCTGCAACAAATAGATAGATCTTCAAAACTATAACTGATGTTCACATAGTTTAATCTTTAATTCCAAAAATAGCCGAAAAACAAAAGCAAGAGACTGTACACACACCAAAAGAAACTGAAAGGTAGCTTCCCAGCATAATCATTCATCAAAGTTCATCATTTAATCAAGCTTTCAAATTCTTCTTTTCTCTTCGGTCCCCTCCTCCCGGGAAAAGAAAGAATTCATAACTTCTACAGGGGGTTTTTCCCTTTCTATTTCTATAACTCTTAAAGTTTGAGGAACAGATAGAGTGACTTGAACGACTAAAGGCAGAATTGGGATTGAGTTTGGACTAAATCATGAATATACAAACTTGCTCAACGGATCCCAAGCATTACTCATCACTGTCCTATTTCATCCTGTGTGAAAAACTATTTTCAAATCATTCCAACCTGTAGATAAGTGCTTACTTTTCCTAATCACCTATTCAAAGTAATATCATTGTAAGCATCATATAGATAGATGTCTCCAACTATATAAAGAAAATGTTTGTCTACCACAACTATTGATTTCAAAACATCAACCAGAAAGCATGACCCATCTCTTGAAACAGTTTTACCAAGCAGAAAAGGCAACAGTACGCAATTTCCAAAAAGAACAGGGGAAACTCGCAGAACATGTTGGAAAATCGACCTTACAGTCTATTAGAGAAATAGAACTCGTGAAAAATCAAATGCCATGCCGTGACAGCTGACTCATTTTACGTCAACTCTTACTTCCCCCTCCTAAGTCTTCCTCACTTGCGCTCCTGTCTCTGTTGAAACTTGAATCACGGCTTGTGATAGTAAGAAGGCTTCCCCTACTTTCCTGCCCTTCCAATGTCATTCTGTCAGGGAGGATGTTCACCTTGAAAAAATAAGTGAGAAAGAAAAATTCCCGTGGTAAGTTAAGAAAAAGGTCGAATACCTTGAGGGCTTCACTATTCCACTCACATTACGTAGAATTTGGATTGAACTTTTCTTTGATGGGGAAAGCTTGATTAACCCAAGGGCAGCCTATTATCAACCCAAATTAGAAAACCAAAAATTTGTCAGTACATACACTAAGCTCTTCGAAAAATTGCATTCAAAAGCAAATCTAAAAGCACTTACCACAAAAGGCTGAAACAATCCCAGCGATCGCCCGTATTGTATCTCACCGCCTCATACTCGCACATGAAAATCTATAAGAATTTTCCTTCTCACACGATTAATATTGAAAAGGATTTCATTTCTTTTGTCAACTTGTGTACCAGGCCGTGAAATCATCCCAGAATCTGTTTCCTAAGTATTCATACAGAAGAAGAATACACAGACAGAGATATATTACCCTGAAGCCAACATGGCCTTCTTGTGGGGGTTTCCGCCACTTAAGAACACGGACAAGACCTTCGCGTCCGTAAGAGCCCGTTGAGTCGCTGTAAGTCTTGCAGATACAGAACAGCAAATTAAGCAGCATTGCTAAGAAATACATGGACAATTTAGTTGAAACTTTGGATTAAGGAAGGTAATCTGGAACTTACAGTCACTTCCATTATCGAAATGCGGTTAGAAGAACCATTCCTAATGCAGATAGTTCTCACAGGCACCATCGCGGCGGAGTATTTTGAATGATCGACCGTCTTCCTGCCATTCCCGGAATCACCCGTCAACAAGCTTTCTTGACAACCAGAGGCAACTAATTCAAGCAGAAACAAGAACGTTGGGAGTTCTGGAGCGACAGAGAAAGAGAAAGCAAGAATGGGAGAAGCCATGGACTGCCGAATGAAATGGGTAGACTCAGGAGAGCGGACGATCTCAGAGCTCTAATCGCTTTTGCTTCTAAATCCCATTTTGAATTCAAAATTTAAATACGGACTAAATGTAATAAATTGAATACAAAGGTGGTTACTCAAAACGACGTCGTCATGGTCTCTAATGCTGAATTGCGTCTATCGCACTAACCTACATAATTTAATGGTCCTAGGACACTAAATTTCAAAATAAATTGTGTACATAAGTTACCTAAATATCTTTTGGCAGTTTTTAAATGTACTTTCTTAGGATTAGACAAAAATCTAAACAACAAAACTTGTAAATCGAATCAAGAAAAAACTTGTAATAGATGTTCAAAAGAATGCTGTATAAAAATTTCTCAACATTCCCGGAATCCACTGCAATGGTAATAGCACTGAAATTGAGTAAAGCTTTGCTAACATCATACACCTTCCCTTGGACAGTAACCCATAAGCCAATGGGACATCAGCCATGTGGAGAACGTGGATCGCAACGTCAACATCATTATGCCATTTGCCAAGACGGTCAGCACCACATCATCCATATGGCACCTAGGGCAGTAGGGTTATGTGCGTTTTCCTCTCTGCTTTCTTGGCACGCGGCGGCCCCAGCTCCAGCTCCGACCATGAAAGCAAGCTCATTTGCTTTGATTGATTTTGATTCCTTGTATAGAATAATTTCCTTTATAATGTATGTAGCGTAGCGATTATAAATATGGCTGTACAGATTCTTTTGAAACATCCAAAAACCATAGAAATACAATATACTTTCTTCTTCCGCCGCCCTCTTCGATCGGCCCCATCCCTTTTTGGCTTTCGTCGAGTATCAACTTGTGTTCCCTCACTCATCTGGACAAAGATGATGATAACAAAAATTCTTTTATATTAGTATAATTGACAATAATTTAACGGATGCACCAACTCTACCTTCACGCCAGGGCACCAACTTGCCAACTTGCTCTCCGACGACAAAAGTATTGAGAAAGCCAAAGTTGGATTCCGTTTTGTTCAAAAACCATGGGCGTCCAATAATGAAAAGTAGTTGCAAGTTGCAGCATATGCAACTTTACCATTCCCTTTAATCCTTAGCACGCGTACCCAGTAGAGCATATCGAACAAAAATCTTCCTGTTATACAGAACACAGAGCGACAACGAGAATGGATACTTCAAGACTGCTGCTCTTCATATTCTGTGCCATAGTTATCCAGCTTGTTATCTCCACCGTTGCGCAACGAGATCCCTACATCGTCCATAAGTGTTCTACTACTGGTAATGTTACAAGAAACAGTACCTACCGGGCGAATCTCAACAGCCTCCTTTCCACCCTCTCTTCTAGGAAGCAAATCGATAATGGGTTTTACAATTTCTCCGCCGGAGAGAACTCCGACAGAGTTAACGCAGTCGCGCTTTGCAGAGGAGACCAAACGCCAGGTGCCTGCAGTAGCTGTGTCAATATGTCTGCTCACGAGCTCTTATTGTGGTGCCCAAACCAGAAGGAAGGCATCATGTGGTACATGAACTGTACCGTACGATACTCGAACAAATCTATATTTGGTGTCATGGAGACTGAGCCTGTGGGAGCTCTGCAAAGCAGCTTAAAAGTAGAGGAACCGAGTGGGACATTCAAGCAAGTGCGACGGGCCTTGCTCGAAAGGCTAAGAAGTGAGGCTGCAACCAGTGGATCCCTTAGGAAGCTTGCAACTGGAGTTGAGAACACCACATACTTTAATATATATGCACTTCTGCAGTGTACTCCTGACTTGGATGAGAAAGAATGCAGCAATTGCCTGAATTCGACTATCGGATATATTCCAACTTGTTGTGATGACGCGGCAGGAGTGAGAGTTCTTACACCGAGCTGTAACTTAAGGTATGAGAACGACCGTTTCTATAGCAATATTCCTGACGTATCGCCGCCATCACCATCTCCTCTTCCGTCGGCGAAGGGTATGGTTCCTATTCTCCTTCTTCAATCTATTTCCACAACCAAATATAGTATACTAACTGTTCATAAACGAAAAGATCTTCAAATTTTGTTTAAATAAGTGATATAATTGATCTATTTAGAACCGTGTCTATCTTTTCCAGAAAATAATGATTCACATCTTTGTTTTCTTTATCTTTTTACCTAACAAATATAATAAAGAACCAAGGCCAGTAAGCTTTTTGTACTTTGCTGTATTGCAAATCTATTTACAAGTTATGCGAATATCTGTAATGTTTTCATCGAGACAAATTTGTGGCTTTTGCAGGGAAGGAGAGTAACTCATCACGAACTACCATTATAGTTGTGGTGGTTCTTGTTACTGTGGTTGTAATAACCTGCGGCTGTGTTTGCATTTGTTTAAGAGTGAGAAGACAAAGGAAGAAAGCTGAAAGTGAGTACAAGTTTCTCATTTTTGTTTATTTCAAGATTTTCTTTCTACAGAGTATAAAAGTCAACATCAAATTTAGACAAGTAAAATATATGTGATAGATCTACTATTAAAGTTAGTTCTATACAGTAGTTGTAATAATAGTAATAATAATAATAATAAAAGATTACAAGTATCAAGTGGAGCCATGGGAGATCTCGAGACATATAACCATCCCTTTTACTAAAAAAAATATTACACTTATTTTCATGGCACAATGTTGATAAGAGTGACCCATAACTAATAAAGAAGATGATGTGATTTGATGTGATTTGGAGAATTTGTTAAAAAGATAAGTTGTGTATTGGAAGATGATACTAATCTATTATTGATTTGATGTTGGTTCGTTTTTTTTTAAAAGGAAAGATGAGCTAGATATTAAAAGATGTGTGTCCCAAAAAATGACTTTCACCAATGCACACGGAGTAGTCTAGAAGAGCACATTATTGTTGTCACATTAAGCATTGGTGGACGAATTATATATGAATGTTGTATGCAACTTCTTTAAGCAATGCACTTTTGTAGCTAATTCATGTGCACAAACATATTCCTCATGCAAAACAGTGACTAAAATTAGTGGTGCTGAAGCATTGGAAATCGACTTCGACATAATCAAAGTTGCAACAGAGAATTTTTCTGACACAAATAAGCTTGGCCAAGGTGGATTTGGTATTGTTTACAAGGTAATTTGGAAATACTATGTTGTAGAAAGTCATCTTTTTGGTATAAGTAGCTAAAATCTATTGTATACTTATTTATTATGCATATATTCAGGGTAAGCTTTCAAATGGTCAAGAAATAGCTGTCAAAAGGTTGTCAAGTGGTTCTGGACAAGGAGATCAAGAATTTAAGAATGAGGTCTTGCTAATGGCTAAGCTTCAACATCGTAACTTAGTTAGACTCTTAGGGTTTTCTTTGGAAAGAAATGAAAGGCTTCTTATTTATGAGTTTATGCCAAATGCAAGCCTTGATCTCTTCATATTTGGTATGGTCATACTTTTCCTTTAAATTTCATAATATCCTATTTTAGATTGAATGAATACAATTTAATATGTACATGATATTGATATAGTGAAGTGAATATGCAGATCCTATCAAACGTGTTCTTCTAGATTGGGGAAGTCGTTACAAAATCATATTAGGCATTGCTCGAGGCCTTCTTTACCTTCATGAAGATTCACAATTTCGTATTATTCATCGTGATCTTAAAACTAATAATATTTTATTAGATTTAGAAATGAATCCCAAAATTGCAGATTTTGGCATGGCAAGATTGTTTATATCAGATCAAACTCATGGAAACACAAGAAGAATCGTTGGAACTTAGTAAGTATTTGAATAAATTCTAGCAAAATCAATTATAACATTGCATGATTTATATTATCATTTATATGACTTTTTTTGGCAAATGGAAACCATATCATTCTTCCTTATAATTCTAGAATCAATTGAAAGAATTTATAAAAAAAATTGAAAGGTTCATTTTCTTTAATAACAATTCTATTATTGGTGCTTTTATGCAGTGGATATATGGCTCCTGAGTATGCAATGCGTGGACATTTTTCAGTAAAATCTGATGTCTTTAGTTTTGGTGTACTAATACTAGAGATGATATCAGGGCAAAAGAATGGTTATTTCCGTGTGGGAGAAAATATGGACGATCTTCTTAGCTATGTAAGTAAAATTATTTTTAGATTTTTCATTAGACCATAATTTTATTATTGCTAATGCACACACACTTGTAAAGAAACAATTTTGGTCTCTTGATATTAAGTCTAGCATGTAATTATCTTGCAGGCTTGGATAAGTTGGAGGGAAGGGATAGCTTCAAATGTTATCGATCCCATATTGAGAAACAATTCAACAATGGAAATAGTCCGATGCATTCACATCGCATTGCTATGCGTTCAAGAAAATGTAGCAGATAGACCAACAATGGCTTCCGTTATTCTCATGCTTGATAGTCACTCTATGACATTATCGGTACCCTCACGACCTGGATATTTTATGCACAGCAATGTGGAATCAGACATATCATCAGACCGATCCTTCCAAGTGTCAGCAAAAGAGGCTTCAGTGACTGAGTTATATCCTCGGTAATATTTCAGTTCGCTTAGGTCCATTTGAAGCAACATGAGGTAATTCTTTCCACCCCTTTCCCACTACCTCTCTTTTCCAGCCACCAATTGCCATGTCGAAGAAGAAAGCCTTTGTGATTCCGTGCACGTAAAAAAGAGGCAAAAAATCCAAGCTTGTTAATAATAAAATGAGTATTAATGCTTGTTAATACTCGTAAAACGCCGGTTTCTCGGTTGCATTTCTCTTCTTTTTGGCTTTTCAGTAGAAGACAGTTGTTTATACGTGGAAATATGAGCTTTGTCTATTTTGTCAACTTTAAAAGACGAAAATTTTGACTGGTCTTTGTCTGTATCTATAAAGCACAAACTATAAATTATAAGTATGGTTCCCTACGGCATTTGCGCCGATCACTTCGGTCCTATCAACTGGATCTCAGAGATAAGGTTATTATTCAATGCATGTGAAAGCCCACCGAACAACGAAGAGATAATGAAAGTGTACAGCTGTCCACTTAATCTTTTCATAAAATACTAACTATATGAATGATTTTAAATTGCCATGGAATAAACACAAGGTGGACTTGGGACGTATACTGTCTCTTCGTTTTTTTTTTTTAATATTTTATTTTAGCTCAATGGTGGGTCTACACTAAAATATATCTAAAAAATAAACTTAAAGTAACCAATAATGAGTTCCCGGCATCATTTCTTGTAAAGACAGCTCTAAATCAGAAATTGGATCTAATACCTTATTATATTTCAATTGAAAATATTCTATTAGCTTTTCATATTTGACTTATTTCTTCGTTTGTTCTCAATAATTTTTGTTTTGGGATGTTATTTTTGCAACCACGCCTTTAGAACTTCCTGAGATCGAAGGATATGCCAATACAAAAAGTAGTAAGGGTCATTATGGTATCTCACCACTAAACAGGACTAGAGGTAGAAGGTGAGTTTTGTAATTTCTCTAACATTTTAATAATGGTAGTTATATTATCATAAGGATGGCTGTAGGCAATCGTAATTATAACTCTATACTATTATCTTCGTATGATTATATTGGTTACAAATTTAATCCATCATATATGTTTAATAAATGCACGAAACATCAAAAGGAACTTTTATGAAAAAAAAAAAATCTTATGTAAATTGATATGGCTTTTTTAGAATTCAAAAGAGGAATTTTCTGAATTGTGCTTTAGGCCAAGATTAGGAAACTAGAAGCAAGCAAATTCCCATAAGAGTTTTTATTCGTCAAATCTGCAACTACTTTTGAAACAAATGAGATTAAGCAAGGTGGATTTTGTGCTGTTTAGAAAGTAAAAAGGTGTACTTTTTTGGAGATGGTTCAATCTTACTACAGCAAAATGGAGATAAAAAAAGTTCGGTGGATCCGCATCTAGTCCACAGACTTTGCAGGAAGATAACCTATAGGCATCGTGGCTTGTCCTCTACCACTGTTGTCTCTGTCAACCCGCCGCTGTTAATGACCGGATTAGAATTCGAATCACGAGAAGGCCCTCGGTCCATGAACAACCGAGAAAGTAGAATGAATCAAACTTTCGCACAAATGGGCTCCTTTCTCTTAGAGATCAGATAATGCTCACTTAATGTTTCTGTAGACAATAGTTTCGTGCGCTGGGCCATGTGCTCTGGTTCCATTCTTGACGTAATCCCCGGCGCTTCAAATGTTATATTTTAGACTGCGCTGCACCGGCCAACTTTATTGACAGGTTCACATATTTAAAACCTGTGAATAATCATTGAACCTAAATTCAAGAACTTAATTACGAAAGGTCGGTGTACCAATTCAGCGTTCGATCTTTCAAGACAATGGAATAATCAATGGCATCGTCCAACACACTTTTTGACCTTCTCATTAAAAGCCTATATGATCTTCGAAGGCCACAAACATAGCATTTCATCGGACAAATAGGCAATGGCTTCCTCCGGATTGGTTCTCTTCCTCTCAGCCATTTTCATTTTCGTTGCTCAAGCAGTCGCGCAGCCGAGCTTCATTTCTCATGCCTGTTTAAACGATAAGGGTAACTACAGCGCTACCAGTACCTACGAGGCAAACCTCAATACCCTTCTCTCCTCTCTCTACACCAACACCGAAATCAACTATGGCTTCTACAATTTCTCTTATGGCCAAAACGCAGACAAAGCTTATGCAATTGGACTTTGTAGAGGAGATGTTAACCAAAATGATTGCCGGGGATGCCTCGAAAATGCTACGTCTCTTCTCAAACAGCTCTGTCCTAATCAGAAGGAGGCAATTGGATGGTATGACTACTGCATGCTACGCTACTCAAATCGCTCCATCTTTTACGTCAAGGAAGTCATGCCACGTTTCTATCTGTGGAACCCGGAAAACATATCAGCTGCTGATATAACTCAATTCAATGAAGACCTGAGGACTTTGTTCGAAAGCTTAATTAGTCAAGCCGCTGCAGGTGATTCGCTTCGTAAGTTTGCAGCAAACAATGCAACTGGACCAGCCTTTAAAACAATTTACGCACTGGTGCAGTGCACACCTGATTTATCCCAGCAAGAATGCAGCGATTGCTTACGTTCGATGTTGGAAGATATTCCTAACTGCTGCGATGGGAAGGAAGGTGGGCGGGTCATTGTACCCAGTTGTAATATCAGGTTTGAGGATTTCCCCTTCTATGACTCTACAGCTGCTGCGACAACGCCATCACCTCCACTAGCACCACCATCAACCAACACCAATGGAACAGAAGGTACCAATCGATTATTCTGTAATCTGAGAAATTATGTGGTCATAGGGCGTAATTAGCCTATTTTATCAACTCATAAGAATCTGATTGAACTTTTGATTCTTTCTTCTTCTTAGTCCTTGTATATGGTAGATATTATAAGTTATCCTAATCGCTTCGCCAAATGTACACGAAACGCTACCTCCAGAATTCAAAACTCAGAATTTTCTGATTAGAACAGATTTATGGTTTTTGCAGAGAGCCAGAGCAACAAAACTAAGACCATCATAGCCATAACTGTGCCGACTGTTGCTTTTGTGGTTCTTGTCATCTCCATCTTCTTATACTTCAGAGCAAGGAGGCCCGCAAAGAAGGTTGAAAGTAAGTAACAGTTTGGCTCTGTCATTTATTATTGAGAAAGTAGGCCTCGAGAATGTCAAAGACAAACCATATTATTCAGGCGACGCATACGTAGCGTCGCACAGGCATCCAAAGTAACATGCCTTCTTTCAGGAGAAACATTTTGCTGTTTTGATGAATGCAACATTCCAGCATTTTTGGCACGTTAGGTGGCATAATTTGGGAAAATTTTTCACTAAACAATATTAGCACCACCGAAGTAAGATTGACTTGGGAAGTTCTTTGGAAAACTTACATTCAATAACAGAATGGAATTTGTTTCTTAATAAGGCATTACTTTATCATTTGGCATTTGAAATTCAATATTTTAAATGTTTGTATTAAAAAGACCGTTGTTGTTGCATATAGATAATAACACATTATTCTAATTTTGAGGTTAATTGATTCATCCAACTAATGCTTACTTTTCCCTTATGTGAAGGAGTTCATGAAATTAAAAGCGTAGAATCCTTGCAATTTCACTTTGGCACGAATAACTTTTCTGAAGAAAACAAGCTTGGACAAGGGGGATTTGGTGCTGTTTACAAGGTAATTGACATAATCATATGTAGAAAGGTGCCAAATATATGCCAAATCTTTATAATTTCTAATCTATTGGTTGTTATATGTACTTTATTATATGTTAACAGGGTCAGCTACCTGATGGACAAGTTGTAGCTATAAAGAGATTGTCAAAAAATTCTGCACAAGGAGATTTAGAATTTAAAAATGAAGTTTTATTAGTGGCAAAACTTCAACATCGCAATCTAGTTAGGCTCCTTGGGCTTTGCTTGGATCACATTGAAAGGCTCTTGGTATATGAGTTTGTGCCAAATACAAGTCTTGATCATTTCCTTTTTGGTATGTTTGTAATTTCCTTTTCCCTTAGGTTTCATGGATTTAGTAGTTCTCCAACCTTTTGTTTAACTAAGTGATTGACTTGATTGGAATTGTAGATTCAACTAAACGTGCACTTTTGGATTGGGAAATTCATCACAAGATCATATGTGGAGTTGCTAAAGGAGTTCTTTATCTTCATGAAGATTCTCAACTTTGTATTATTCACCGAGACTTGAAGGCTAGTAACATCCTTTTGGATTCATAAATGAATCCAAAAATTTCAAATTTTGGCATGGCAAGATTGTTTTTGTTGGATCAGACTCAAGAGAATACAACTAGAATTGTTGGAACTTAGTAAGTATGTATGAGAATAAAATTTATGTTTAAATTTGACTAAAAATAATCCTAATACTCATAGTAAGATTTAAAAAAAAACTCTATAATTAAAAAAATTGACTTATTATTGGTGTAAATATACAGTGGATATATGGCTCCAGAGTATGTAATGCATGGACAATTCTCTGCAAAGTCTGATGTCTTCAGTTTTGGAGTATTGGTGCTAGAGATAGTGAGTGGACAAAGGAACAATTGCTTCCAAAATGGAGAGAATGTGGAAGATCTTCTAAGCTATGTAAGTACCATAACACTTACATTTTTTTCTTAGGTAAAATGTCAAGTATTATATATCATCAATTGAAAATACAAAATTGTTTAATTCACTTACATTCTATTGTCCTATATTTGTGCAATGAGATTGTCATACTAAAATTGTGGTTGCATATTTGTAGGCATGGAAAAACTGGAAAGCGGGGACTGCTTCAAATATAGTGGATCCAACAATAAGGCCACACACCACAAGTGAAGTTAAGAGATGCATCCACATTGGGTTACTATGTGTTCAAGAAAATGCAGCTGGGAGACCAACTATGGCTTCAGTAGTTCTTATGCTTAATAGCTACTCCACTTTGCCAGTACCCTCACAGCCTGCATTCTTTATGCATAGTAACATTGACTCAGACGCATCCCGATGGGAGTGCAGCATTGGGCCTTCGGAGTCTGATGAGGTATCTAAAGGCAACTCTGTCTGAGGGTCAGAAAATGAGGCTTTAATGACTAAGCTTTTCTCACGCAAATGCTTTATAGAAGCTTCAACTAGGAAAATGCATTTATTACTACTTTGGTTCATGACTCTGTACCATAGAATTGTATTCTGCAGACTTGTTGTTACTTGACTCCGTCGTCGAAATTCTCCACGCAGATTTCCCATGCGCGGAAGAATAACTTGATTTAGTTCGCTGTTTTTGTTTTTGTGCAGCTAGAACATTTTGGTGGTTAAGTGATAACCTGTTTGATTAGAGATACAGAAGAGAAATACATTGTTTGGTTTAGCTTTCCGATACCCTTTGGTTCAACTGATTCTATGTCTATGTCCTCCCAGAGCTTTTCACTCATGGATATAATTCTTGTCCGTATCTCTGTCTTTGTTCTTAATTTCTAAAGTATAGTCACTTGAATTTTCATTAGAACTCATTTATTAAACATATCAAAAATTTCATAATTTTCGTTGATAAGAGCCAATTAATCTATAAAGATGGTCTAAATTCGGCAGTTATAATTCATTTGCGTTACTATTCATATAAACTTTGATTAGTCAATTTTTTTATATAATTTTTACAATTCTTGATGAAGTATTCTTTTATAATTTTTGTTATTCACAAAACAACATGTCGAATGAGTTAAAGTTATGATATCTGATTCTTAACCCATTTTTTTAATTGTATTTTTTCTCCGTAGTATAATGAATAACAATAGAGAAAGGGGGCTTCACCATCATAATTTATTCTTTTTATAAAAACAAACGTAAGGAGGGAGAGGAGCACCCCCTCTCTAGAATGGTAGCATCTCGGGATATGCTCATTTATCATGGTTCTTAGAGACATATAAGAGATCCAAAAATAGCTTTGTCGAAAGCTAGCCAACGACTTATAGAAGGTGGAATTAGGATTGTTTAGTTTGTGCTTGAACGGCACTATGTTCCGTCATTCAAACTTACTGTTGTATATTTAACCGAGATCCTGCTGATTGACTATGTGACAACAAAGAACTAGTTATTATTTGAATAGAATTCTCTTTTATCGAAAAATATTGCCGTCAGAATGGACTATCTTCTAGCCTCTTTTACACGATATGATATCGTCAATGGTTGAACAGAACTTCTTGTTAGATCAAACATGCAAGCTGCAGACCCAGGTGTCTAGATTTTACTTTTGTGTAGGTGAAAAACCAAAGAAAGAATCAAAAGCTTCCAGAAAGCCCGGCCAGAGAGGGGCTGAACCCATTGTCAAAATGTGAAAAAATTGAATAATATTCTAAACTTACTCAGTCAAGGTGCCTGTCCCGTAAAATTTCTTTAGTTCTCTTTCTGGAGTTGATCCGTTTGTGTCGGCAATTTTGAGTCTCACAAATTTCACAAAAAAAAAAAAAAAGGAATTGTGTTTTCTAAAAATGGGGAATTTCTCTCATTCTCTAGTATATCTGCACGTAGTCATACCAGGATCCGCCATATATTATGCGACAGTTTTTTTTTTTTTTAATTTTTTTATTAAACTATTTCTAACAACACTTACCGAAAGAATCAAAGAGTCTGAGTTTTTATACATCACTTACGTACAAGCTGGAAACAAAACAGTAAATACAGAATAGGGTTGGGCGTAACCCATGTACATGCGACTAAAATAAAACAGTAATAATAATAATCCTAACAATTTATTGTACCAAATTAATAGGTTGAATGATATGACTTAATATGATCAAACATAATCAGTAACACAACCTAATTAGATGAATCATATGTAGGGATAGATTTCTTATAACAAAAGTACTTCTTTGATTGTTTCTCTTAATTGAGTTGTATTTAAATTTTTGTAAGTTTCAATTTGAAAGTTGGTCACATTTTTTTTTGGATTGGGAAATTCGTCACAAGATCATATGTGGAGTTGCTAAAGGAGTTCTTTATCTTCATGAAGATTCTCGACTTCGTATTATTCACCGAGACTTGAAGGCTAGTAACATCCTTTTGGATTAAAAAATGAATCCAAAAATTTTAAATTTTGGCATGGCAAGATTGTTTTTGTTGGATCAGACTCAAGAGAATACAAGTAGAATTGTTAGAACTTAGTAAGTATGTATGAGAATAAAATTTATGTTTAAGTTTGACTGAAAATAATCTTAATACTCATAGTAAGATTTAAAAAAAAAACTCTATAATTAATAAAAATTAAGTTATTATTTGTGTAAATATGCAGTGGGTATATGGCTCCAAAGTATGCAATGCATGGACAATTCTTTATAAAGTTTGATGTCTTTAGCCTTGGAGTATTGGTGCTAGAGATGGTGAATGGGCAAAGGAACAATTGCTTCTGAAATGGAGAGAATGAGGAAGATATTCTAAGCTATGTAAGTACCATAACACTTACATTTTTTTCTTAGGTAAATGTCAAGTATTATATATCATCAATTGAAATACAAAATTGTTCAATTCACTTACATTCTATTGTCCTATATTTGTGCAATGAGATTGTCATACTAACATTGTGGTTGCATATATGTAGGCATGGGAAAACTGGAAAGCGGGGACTGCTTCAAATATAGTGGATCCAACAATAAGGCCACACACCACAAATGAAGTTAAGAGATGCATCCACATTGGGTTACTATGTGTTCAAGAAAATGCAGCTGAGAGACCAACTATGGCTTCAGTGATTCTCATGCTTAATAGCTACTCCACCACTTTGCCAGTACCCTCACAGCCTGCATTCTGTATGCACAGTAGCATTGACTTTGAAGCATCCCGATGGGAATACAGCATTGGGCCTTCGGAGTCTGATGAGGTATTTAAAGACAACTCTGTCTGAGTGTCAGAAAATGAGGCTTTAATTACTAAGCTCTTCTCACGCAAATTCCTTATAGAAGCTTCAACTAGGAAAATATATTTACTACTACTTTGGTTCATGACTTTGTACCGTAGAATTGTATTCTGCAGATACCTTGTTACTTGACTCCGTTGTAGAAATTCTCCACGTAGATTTCCCATGCGTGGAAGAATAACTTGATTTAGTTCGCTGTTTTTGTTTTTGTACAGCTAGAACATTTTGGTGGTTGAGGGAATGATAACCTGTTTGATTAGAGATACAGATGAGAAATACGTTGTTTGGTTTAGCTTTCCGATACCCTTTGTTTCAACTGATTCTAGGTCTATCTCCCCACCGACCTTTTCACTCATGGATAATCCTTGTCCGTATTTTTTTCTTGTTCTTCATTCCTAAAGTATAGTCGCTTGAATCTTCATTAGAACTCATTTATTAAACATATCAAGAATTTCATAATCTTGGTTGATAAGGCCAATTAATCTATAAAGATGGTCTAAATTTGGCAGTTATAACTCATTTGCATTACTATTCATGTAAAGTTTGATTAGTTAATTTCTTTATATATGAAAAGATAAGGGCATGCATATATGCGGTATGTATGCATGTATGCAAGTACATATTCAAATATGTATTTATATATATGTGTGCATATAAAAGCCTTTTAGTGTGTATGTGCGTGTGTGTGTGTGTGTGTGTGTGTATATTCATGCTAAGTTCTTACTAGAACCACCTTGGATGCAATTTTACCATTGAGATGCAATAGCTTCCTCATTGAAAAGTTAATTAGTTTCTTTATATTCAAATAATGTGCAAAAGAATCCAACAAAAATTGAAAATTGAATATAAAAAAGTAAACACAATATGATGAATATTAAAAATAACAACACGGTACTTCTATGAGAAGAAATAAGAATTTGTTCTATTTACCTTATATGCTCTCAAGCCATAAGCACCAAAAACAATTTGCATTCAACCCAAATTGTTAGATCAACAACCTTGGGACATAATTTCAACATAGAAATAAGGTAACCTAATCATTAAATAGAAAATTGACTCGGGTCCAAGCTGCTTAAAAAATAAAAAGTAAAAGAATTAGGTTCCGAAACTGAAAATGTAATACATACCATTATGGTAAGGAAAGCCAAGTTGAATCTATTCATGTCTAGACATCTTATACATGAAGCAAGATTGCAAAATATCCAACTCTTATCCTTGATGTATAAGTAACCTCCTTTCAATGAACTTGATCATTGATGTATAAGTAACCTCATTTTAAGTTCAAGACATGAGATACCAAAACCAAATTGATATCCTAGGCTCATCCCAATAAAGACCAAGTTCAACAAGTTCGCTAACAGCATTCAACCAAATACAAGAAACGAATCTCCATCATTGATGCTCCTAAACCACCTTGTACCTTCGTAGAGCTCCTCATTTTACTGATATGCAAAAGTTGGAGTGCATAGAAGTTCAAATATTGTTCTAACTATACTTCCTAATGCTCACCTCAATAATAGAGTAGTGAAATGAACTATGTATTCATTATATCTCTAAAAAAGGACCAAACTTTTTGCTTAACAGTGGTTGTTAAGAGAGAAGGGATACATGAACATATAAACTGAATATTAGATGTTTGTGATATAAGATAACAGCTACTTGTGTTCTACTGCTAAGGGGATAGGTAAAGAACACTCACAATCCTACTACAAAACCGGTGACCTCCCCAAAAAAGAATCACAAATAAGTTGATACCAAAGACAATGCCTGGAGATGCAAACTCACCAATTATTCTTAACTCCCAAAACAAAGAGATATTGACTAAAATGGTCAGAAAAGTAAACACTTATGATCAACAAGAACCAAAAGCAGACAACGTAAGAAAGATGCATAAAACCCGCAGAGTGATAGTCCATGACGACGAGAAGAAGGTGTTTGAACCCTGTTCAAACTACTAGAACCAAAAAGACTTTAACGGTGATGTTCCATATGCTTAGTTTTGGCCTTTTGCTATCAATTTCTTACCCTCCTATCGCTTGGCATCAGAATCCTTTTTTTTTCTTCTTTTTTTTTTTTTTAGAACGAAAGAAACTGATTTGGGTTTGATGTACAAGAGATCACAATCAAGAAAGAAAATCTTGATATAAGAATTTGTCTAATGCCTAAACAAAAATGACGAGTGACAGCAATCCACCAACAAAGGGACTTTAAATCCCGGTAGACATTACTACCACAAACCTTCAATAGGCTACTTGCGCTCCTTTGCAAAATACACAGGAAAAGAAAGCAATAAAAAGTAACCAGGCTATCAAGGTAACAAGAAAACGCTAGCTAGATCGTACAAAGAGAAAAGACACGAAAGTAAATGAGAAAAAGAAAGAAAGGCAGTAAGAGAGAAAGAAAGAAAAGCCCATTGACCTCTACGCATCTCTTGATAGCAAAATCCAATCCCCATCCAGGCACCAAATCATTCTACAAGCAGAAAACGAAAGCGTTTGGTTAGATTGGCCTCAACAAGCACAGCACTCAGAGGAAACTGTAGTATATCTATTCATGAGCAAGAATTTAGCAACACAAAACACAAAACATAACTGAATCGTAAGCCAAAAGCAAACGCTAGCTAGATCATATAAAGAGTATAGGCACCAAAGTAAATGAGAAAAAGAAAGAAAGGCAGTAAGAGAGAAAGAAAGAAAAGCCCATTGACCTCTAGGCATCTCCTGATAGCAAAATCCAATCCCTATCCAGGCACCAAATCATTCTACAAGCATAAATGAAAGCCTTTGGTTAGATTGGCCAGAACAAGCACAACACTCAAAAGAAACTGTTGCGTATATGTTCATGAGCAAGAATTTAGCAACAAAAAACATGACCTAAATCATAAGCCAAACACACACCAATCTTACTAGGAAAAGACAGGTGCCATGATTTCTAAAAATCTAAAAGAATAGAAGAAATAATTAAAACATACAAAACCAAGGAATCTATTTAAATTGTTTTTCTAACATGGGAATTGCAAATGGAAATCAAATATCATCTACATGAGTAGTAGAACAAATACGTCATCTTGTGATGCTACTAGGGGGAATTTTCATCCAATCATTAATATTAATTTTGCACCATTTGTAAGTCAAAGAACCAAATTCATTTTCAGCAAACCTTCTAAAAAGACATTCATAAGATGATTGGTAATAGGAGGTTACAGCTTACAAGTTATAATATGCTTCCCACAAAATTTTATTAGTCATACAATTCTGAAAGTAAATTAGTTAATCACAACACTATAATAGAAGTGTGACAATGAATTTGTATGGCAATGAAATCAATCATATTTATGGATTAGTTGTTGATGATATCTCTTTTGGTAAGTACAAAAAGTACAAGATGACACTAGAATGCTAGGTAATAATTAACAGGCACAACAAATTCCACAAGCATTTGGCATAAATATAGAACATTTATCATTTGTATCATTCTTATGGGTATATAATCCACAGATAAATAACTTTAATAAAAATTTTCAATTGAATAATACAAAAATATTATTATAATCATATCGTGCAAGAGATGGAAAGCGATTACATGTAAACTTCTCTATCACTTGACTTTATGAAGTCTCTTTTATGAAAAAAAATTATTTCTCCCTTATCCTCTTATAAGTCAATTTTAATTTTTTTTTATGTTAACTATAGAAAAGAAAGATTCAAACAACTTGAGAGAGTTTTTTATTTTTCTTTTCTTTGGATCAACTAATAGAAAAGTAAAGCAGAGGAATACCTTTTCATAATATTGTCTTCCATGAGCAAGCTATTCAATGCCAAGATATTTGTTGTTCACATGAAAAGGAGCTACCTTTTCTTTCTCCATTGTAGAGCACAGTCCTACTCAAAGAAAATAACATTTATTGACAAACAATCAAAGTCAAGAGGAGTTGAATTTTTACATCTCATGCTGGTGTGGATTGTTGAACCAAGCTAATAATTCAAGAGGAGAAGGCTTCACAGATGAAAGAAAAATGGTGAGGGAGATGGAATGGGAGGATGATTGACTACGAAAGAAGGCAGCTGGCTAGTGGATCTGTCGGGTTGCTATTCAAGGTTGCTTGAGTAGGTTTGTCATATTTGTTCTAACGTTGTCATCCTTCTTTTGCTTTCTCTTCTTTTTGTTTTTCTTTTTGGGTTTTTTGGTCACTTTTTCAGAAAGCTTTATGAGATAACCATTAAAGGTGATAAGTTGCGTACCTATTACTTGCATATTTACTACCTCCCTCTAGCACATTTCCTTGTGCTGCAACAAATGGATAAATTATAACTGATGTTCATGTAGTTTAATCTTCAATTTTAAAAATAGCCAAAAAAGAAAAGTAGGAGATTGTACACACACCAAAAGAAACGGAAAGGTAGTTTCCCAACATAATCATTCATCAAGTTCATTGTTTAATCAAGCTTTCAATTTCTTTTTCTCTATGGTCCCTTACTCCAAACAAAAGAAAGAATTTATAGCTTCTATAGTGGGTTTTGTTCCTCTTTCTTTCTATAACTGTTAAAGTTTAAGAAACAAGACTTGCAATTTTGGAAGCGTCATCAATGAAGACTCTCCTAACAACCCAAATTTGGTAGTCTCAATCGCCATCGAAGTTCCAAATCCAGCGGTAGATATGGCCATTTGGGTTTCTAGGAATGCACCAGAAAAGGTAGATCCGGGTGGGGTGAAAGTGTTATTGCCACTAGAGTTTGTAGATCCCATTTCACCGTCAAACTTACAAATCCATAGGACTGGAATGAAGCATTGTCCTCAATGCTAAAATGAAAATAAGACAACAATAGTGAAGGAACAAGGAAACTCCCCTGATTGGAAGGTATCAATGTGGAGCTGTGATGAGCATATGGTGATAGCTTTTAGCCAAAAGACTAACAAAATACTTGGGTTACCTCCTAAGAAGCACTTGCTTTATAGTTTTCAGCCAAACTATCTCAAAGTTGCTTAAAGAGGATGAAACTTTAATAATTTAGGAGACAACTTGTGTTGCATGGTGGTTGAGCATTTTTCAATCAACCTGACCATCTTATATATTTCCAGCTTCCTTTTGTTCTCCAGTATCACTTTCAAAAATTCTACACGACTAAGCATTTGAACTAGAGCATCTGTAAAAGAAGTGTTAATGTGCAGTTTTATAGATACATCAAGGAATTTCAAAAACTACTTATCTCTTTCACGTTGCTAGAATCTCTAAAGAGATGGAGTTGGAGGCATAAAGGGCTTAGGACTATTTAAAAAAAAATTGCTCCTAGGTGCCTTCTCGGGTTGTGTGCTGACATCTTTATCCATATCTTTGATGATCTCCTTATCAGCATCATCTTCTCCCATTTGGTTGCCACTCGTTAGGGTTTTTGCCTCCATAATATTTTTAAGGCTTTTCTCCATGTTGCTAGGCAAAGGACTCTTTTCTCTCTCTGAGATCATGTTGATTAACTAACCCATTTGCACCTCTAAATTTTTTATTGAAGCTTCTTGTCTTTAAAGGCTCACTTCTTGTTTCTAAAATCTTGCTTCAATTCTCTCTATAAAGTTTTGTGTGGTGATGGCCAGCTCATTAATCATGCTTTCTAAATTAGGCTTCACCTTTTCTTTTTGCTCAAATGTTGATGGTGGTCTCATTTCATTTTGGTTACTCCATGAAAAAGTTTTATGGTTATGCCATCAATGATTGTATGTTTTGGAGTAATAATCATTTTGCAACTTGCTCTAAGTCCTAACAAAATTAGCATAATCATTATAATGAGCATAATGGTTACCTAATTGACATTCCATGCTCGCATGTCCTCCACCATAAAATTCACATGTTCTATTATAAATTCTCACAACTGGAGTACTCAAGTTATCTATCTTCTTATTAAGCACTTCCAATTGTGTGCACATTATGGTGAAGATATCTACTTTATAAACTTCACTTGCTAGATGTATTAGTAGCCTCTTAATAGACCATTGATATCTATTAAATGTCATCTTCTCTAAAAGGTCATATGCCTCTTTTGCTATTTTGTGCAAAGCCCCTCCTAGAGTTGCATCAATTATAGAACGAAGGTTTGTACTAAACCTATCATAAAAAGTTTGTACCTATAACCATATGGGTAATTTATGATGTGGACACCTCCTCAGAAGTTCCTTGAATCTTTCCCAAACTTCATATATTGATTCATTGTCCATTTGTATAAAAGTAATAATATCATTATGCACTTTTGTAGATTTCACAAAAAGAAAGAACTTACCAAGAAATTTCTGAGTAAAATTATCTCATGTAGTAATTGATCCTGTAGGAAGAGAAGAGAACTAACTTTTAGCTTTATTTCTAAGAGAAAATAGAAATAACCTTAACTTGATAACATCATCTAGGACTCCATCATATCTAATCATATCACAAAATTCAAGGAAGGCTTCAATGTGAGCATTTGGATCCTTATTTGGTAGCTCATTAAATTGCATGGAGTTTTGAAGTATTTGGATGAGTACTAGCTTGATCTCAAAGTGGTTTGCCTGACTTGTAGGCCTAATGCATTATGTAGCATTCCAAAATATTAGTGTAAAAGTCTACATGTATCATTGTTTCTCTCCATCCTTGTTGCTTAATAACAGAAATTTTTTTCTATAAGAAACCAAAAAAAATAAAAATAAAAGTAGAAATAAAATAAAAACAATAAGAGCTAGATTCGACTTAGAAGCTATTCAATATTAATATTAATTAGTAATAAAATAACCAATCCTCAACAACGACACTAAAAACTTGTTTGGTGAAATCTTACATGTAAGTGTACATGTTGAACAAGTAATATAATGATAAGTAAGATATCGTCCCATAAAGACTAGTGATTACTAAACTAATTAATTACTAAAGGTGAACAATTCTTAGAATTTATCTAGCGAATCAAAATGGTAGAATATAGATTATCTAATTGAATTTAAAAAAACTTAATAAATGAAACATGTTAGAGCATTTAATTTCACCTAACTACTAAGTACAAATGTAGATTATTTATACTTAGAAGATTGATTTTATTTATGCGCTAGCAGAATTTCCTAATTTATTCACTATCCTATGTCTAGGTATAACAACCCTACTTAGCTCATTAACTCACTATATCTCTATATATGAATTGAAATAACTGAGTGCATTAAGATTTATGAACATTCCAGTTTACACCTAAAGCCACACAAACAATATGATATATGTTTATCCATATTAATCTATGACTACACATTACAAAAAGTAACTACATATTCTCTCCTATTGATCTCAAACATGCAAATTAAATAATCTAAGTGGTAGCTAATCACTTAAATGCATTAAAATCAGTACTATGTAACTTCATATACATAAAACACCATAATTATAACATTCATATCATTATAATCAAGTTATGTCATAGCTTTAACAAACTAGACTAAAACATGTTATATACACAAACAAAAACAATGTGAAAAATTACACAAAACATCTTAAATAGAAAAACAACTAAGCTGTCACCAAATTGTCTTCCGTTTCAAGCAAGTTTTGTACAATTTTCTACACATCAGAGAGGTATAAAAAGCTATTTGGAAAAAAAAGGGAAAACATGTCGAAACGGATCGCCATGTGCCACTGCCACGTGCTTTCACACGTCGCTATATGCTACCACTACTGTTCACAAAAACCACCAAAAAAAGTTGGGGATGATGCCTGGAAGGTTGATCTACTAAAAGATTGCACAAATCTTCCGCAAGAACATGAAAATCTAGCAAAAAATAGCTCCTGAACAGCGTTTATTGTTCTTTGTTGGAAAATAGCTCAGATGGTCAAAAATTAGTCTAGACGGTTGGAAATTAGTCCAGACTGTTAGAAAGAGGGACAAAATGCTAAAGATCAGCCTAGATCGACTGGAGGTGGGTCCGGTTGTCACGCTACCACCCCTTCTCATCTAGGTTTTGATCATTAGAGAAAATGAATGCAGATAGCATTCTAGTTGGCTTTCACCTAACCTTCTCATGCCAGCACTCACTTCCCTACCCGCTTCTCTTTTCTCTCTTTTACCTGCGACCTACTTAATAATGCACGCTCATGGTTTATCCCTCTTTTCTCTCTCCTTTGGTTTCTTTCTTCTCTTTCTCCCCTGATAAAAGATTTAATTTCCTTTCTTTTTCTATTTCCTATTTTTTGTTGGCATGACCCACTTGACAATCACCTTTCTTTGTTTCTTTTCTTTCTTTTCTTTCATGGTTTTGCTTCATTTCTTTACTTTTAAGGTTTGCTATATGGAATAACCAAAATTGCATAATCATATACAAATGCAACTATAATTTAATAAATACTATATTATATATTACTTAAACTAGTCACAATAATCCTACAAAAATTGGAGTTATCAAGGAGACTATCCAAACCAAAAGCCATGTGTCTATTAGTTCTTTATAGGTAAATTAGAGGGATTGAAGTGTGGAATTTAAGTAGATCATTGGTAGAATAAGGTAGAATCTATCAGGTCTATTATACTGAGTAGATAATTTGGTGAGTACCATTAATTCCCTGCCTATCAAATTAGTTCATTACTAAGTTGATACCCTGCTGATGGTTAAGTTATTTAAGAGAATAAACCTAGATAGTGAAGAGTTTGAGATAGGAGACAAAAGAAGAATGAGGAATCTTGAAGATTTTTGGAAATCCTTGGGAGGAAATAATGATGTAGAAGTAAGAAAAATGAAATCTGGATAGATAACCCTTGCAAATAAAGACATGGCTAAAGGAAGTATAGCTAAAAAAGGTATAGTTCAATAGGATAAAGTGAGAATGGAAAAAGAAATTCAAGAAAGTTTATTCATAGTGCAATTAGGAAAAAAGAAACAAAAGGAAAAGCTAGAAAAGACAAGCAATGTAATCTCTAAGGAGAATGTTGAACATAAAGGAAAACATAAGTCTTAGAGTAGGGTTGTAGTAGGAGGTTTAGCACAAAGTGCTCAACCATTATTGCTAAAATCAAGAAGGATGTGAGAGAGAAGATTTCATCTTCTAGAAGAATAAAGCTTATAAATTGTAATAAATTCTTACAAGAGCTTTGGAATTTGCCAAATGCAGTGTTTGAGCTTAAATGATGATGATGCAATTGAACAATCTTGTAATTCTTTGTGGTAATATATAATTCATGACCTTTCACAAAAAAAAAAAAATTGAAGTTTTCAAACAAATTTAGATTTTGGATTAAAAGTTGTATCACTATTGTTGGATATTCTATAAACATAAATGGCTCTTCTACAGTTTTTGTTTTTAAAAGGGGCAAAAGGACTTAGATAAGGAGATCCCCTCTCCCTTTTTTCTTTGTTATTGTGATGGAGATTCTTAACAGAATTTTATATAAGAAAATATCTTATGGAATGTTCAAATATCATTGGAAATGCTCTAAAGAGAAAATTACTTATCTATGCTTTGCTAATGACCTTTTCTTGTTTGCTTATGAAGATATTGACTCTTTATTATATTGACTAGATGTTATGCAAGAGTTTAAGGAAATCATAAGTTTGAAGATACATCTATAAAAGTGTAAAATTTTCCTCTTAGACTTGTCTGAATAGGAGAAAGTTTTAAAACTTGTTTATATTCCTATGCAAGAAGGCCAACTTCCTATAAAGTACTTAGGAGTTCCATTGATTATCAAAAGACTTTCCAAATTAGATTGTACAATCCTAACAGAAAAGATATCGAGGATAATTGAAGGTTGGGACTCTGCAACTAGCAAAAAGTGTTTTATTCTCCTTGCAAACATAATAGATGCAATTTTTTCTACTACCAAAATAGACACTTTATGAAATTAAAAAAAAAAATTAGAGTTTTCCTTTGGGCAGCTAAATCTAATGGACAATGTGTAGCAAAAGTGGCATGGAAAGAAGTTTGTTGGCCTAAAATTTTTGAAGGATTGGGTTTGATAGACATTCACATGTGAAATAAGGCAACAGTTGGAGAACTTTTATGGTCTATTATGCATAATGACTCAAACTCTTTATGGGTTAGATGGATGATAACATAGAATTTGAAGGGAATGAATGTATTAGAAGTTGAGATGAAAGGATCACTAGCTTGGAATTGGAGGAATAGTTTACAAGTAAAAAGTGAATTCACATAACTAGTGACGGGCTTAAAGCACACTATTGCCAAAAGTTATGTATCACTAAGAGAGAATAGAGAAGATACTGAATGGGCAAGACTAGTATGAAAAGAGGGAATACCAAAGCATAATTTTATTTGTTAGATCATTTTGAAAGACAAACTATTTAGAGTAGATTGTGTGACTGTATCAAATAGTTTAGTGGACTTACAATGCAACATTTGTCAACAAGGAAAAAAATCACAGGAACATTTATTTTTTAAATGCAAATTTACAAATTACATACAGAAGGCTCTATTAGGTATGAATGACTTAATCAGAAGAATTGAACATTAGAAAGTTGAAATATGTTAGATGATCAAGGTTGTCAAAAGTAGAGTTTTACAACATCCTTACTCAGTGTATCTTTCAAGCTTGTATTGTATCACATTTGGAGGAAAAGAAATAAAAGAAGATTAAGTGAGAAAAGTTTAGACAATTTGACCATTATTGCTAAAATTAAGAAGGATGTGAGAGGGAAGATATCATTTACCAAGGAAGTAAAGCCTATAAATTGTAATAAGTTCTTACAAAAGCTTTGGAATTTGCCAAATGCAATGTTTGAGCCTAAATGATGATGTTGTAACCATACATTTTGTAATTCCTTTATGATACCTTTCACACATACACAAAAAAAAAAAAGTTTAAGAAATAGATATAGTGACTTTAATGACTAAAGGGTAGAATTAGGATTAAGTGTTGCCTAAATCATGAATATCCGAACTTGGCCAATGGGTCCCAAGCATTACTCATCACTGTCCTAGTTTAACATGTGTGAAAAACTATTTTCAAATTATTACAACTTGCAGATAAGTGCTTACTTTTCCTAATCACCTATTTAAAATAATATCATTGTAAGCATCATATAGATAGATGTCTCCAACCATATAAAGAAAATGTTTGCCTACCATAAATATTCATTTCAAAACATCAACCAAAAAGCATGACCTATCTCTTGAGATAGTTTCACCAATCAGAAAAAGCAACAATACGTAGTTTCCAAAATGAATAAAGGAAACTCGCAAAACATGTTGGAAAATTGACCTTACAGTCTTTGAGAGAAGTAGCATTCGTTAAAAATCAAATGTCATGCTGTGATAGCTGACTCATTTTACATCAACTCTTACTTCACCCTCCTAAGTCTTCCTCACTTGCACTCCTATCTTTGTTGAAACTTAAATCATGACTTGTGATAGTGAGAAGGTTTCCTCTACTTTCTTGCCCTTCCAATGTTAGTTTGTTAGGGACAATGGTCACATTGAAAAAATAGGTCAGGGAGAAAAATTCCCCTAGTAAATTAAGAAAAAGATCAAATACCTCGAGGGCTTCCTTATTCTACTCACATAACATTGAATTGGGATTGACCTCTCCTTTGATGGGAAAAGCTTGATTAGCCTAAAGGCAACCTATTATCATCCTAAATTAGAAAATCAAAACTTTGTTAGTACATACACTAAGCTTTAGAGAAATTGCATTCAAAAGCAAATATACTCTTTTATACATTTACCACAAAAGGCTGAAACTATCCCAGAGATTGCCTATATTGTATCTCATGGCCTCATACTCACACATGAAAATGTATAAGAATTTTCCTTCTTACAATGTTTATATTGAAAAGGATTTCATTTCTTTTGTTAACTGGTGTACCAAGCCATGAAATCATCCCAAAAAATGCTTCCTAAGTATGCAAGAAGAAGAAGGAATATAGATAGAGATTTATTACCCTGAAGCCAATGTGGCCCTTTTGACGAGGTTTCCACCACTAAAGAACACTGACAACACCTTCGCTGTAACTCTCTTACAGATATAGGACTACAAATTTAGTAGCATTGCTAAGAAATACATGGAAAATTTAGTTGAAACATTGGATTAAGAAGGGTAAACTAGAAATTACAATCACTTCTATTATCGAAATGTTGTCACTAGAGCCATTCCTAATGCAGATAATTCTCGTAAGAGAAGATAATCAGAGATTTTTGGGTTCTTTGGTTCAATTTGACTAAGTGAGAGGAAACATGAAAACATAATCATGGAGAGTAATAAATCAGAGGTTTATAACTAAATAGAGGTTAGGAAGTTATAGAGGTATAAGGAAACTAATATAAAGCAAAAGACAAAGGATGAGATAAAAGAAACCATCAAAGAGAGTCAATTGGATTCCATGATTGCATGGACATCAGCCTTGCTTAACTACATAAAGCCAACATAGCTTTTGTGTTGAATTTGATTGAATTGAATTTTGATTAATTTATAATGTTACATATATGAATTGTTTATAGGAAAAGTAGAGCTACCACTTATAGCTAAAGGAGATTTATGGGTCCTCTAATGGATTCTCCTTTTGAACTTGAAGATTTTGTTTTAGAGTGTTGATCAAGCATAAACTAATTTCCATGGGTCATGCACCTTCATTTACTTCATATCAACTTCAAAGAATTTTCCTTGGAGTGTTGATTGGGCACAACCAATTTCCACAGGTCATGCACCTTCATTTACTTCATATTAACTTCCAAGTATTTTCCTTAGAGTGTTGATTGGGCACAACCAATTTCCACGGGTCATGCACCTTCATTTATTTCATGCTAACTTCCAAGTATTTTCCTTGGAGTGTTGATTGGGGACAACCCATCTTCCACGGGTCATGCACCTTCATTTACTTCATGCTAACCTCCAAGTGTTTTCCTTGGAGTGTTGATTGGGGACAACCCATCTCCCACGGGTCATGCACCTTCATTTACTTCATGTTAACTTCCAAGTATTTTCCTTGGAGTGTTGATTGGGAATAACCCATCTTCCACAAGTCATGCATATTCACATTAGTTTCTATGGAAATTCTTGCAAAGACTAGTAACTTTTACATACCCCCTTAAACTTTGCATGGTAATGACAAGTTTGTTCAAAATTGTAACTTTAATACACCCCTTCAAACTTGGTTTGGTAAGTTTTTAGAAAGGCCAATTTTTTATTTTTTATTTTTTATTTTTTTAGGAGGTAAATCTTGAGCAAGTTCTTTGCCAATATTTGTGTTTAGAAAGATTTTGCTTGCTTCAAAGTGGCTTTTATTAATATCAACTTTTGTATTAATATGAACGTAGCCTTCTCATTTGTGCAACGATTATAATTGGTTGAGTCTTGCAAAAAAGACTAGATGCCCATATATTGAAGATGGGCCGTTTAGCATTATGGCTAACTTTTCAACATCCTTGAGAGTGTTTAGTGGTGACAAGATGCCTTCCTTAAGTCTTGCTGGGTGTTTGGCCTATACACAGGTAAGAAAAGTTGAGCTACCACTTGTAGCTAAAGGAGATTTGTTGGTTCTTTGATGGATTATTCTTTTGAACTTGAACATTTTCTTTTGGAGTGTTGATCGGGCTTAAACTAATTTCCATGGGTCATGTACCTTCATTTACTTTATATCAACCTTTGAGTATTTTCCTTGAAGCGTTGATTAAGCACAAACAATTTCCACGGGTCATGCACCTTCATTCACTTCATATCAACTTCCAAGTATTTTCCATGGAGTGTTGATTTGGGGGCAATCCATCTTTCACAGTTCATGCATCTTCACATTAGCTTCCATGACAATTCTTGCAAACACTAATAACTTTAACAATAGGCATCATTGCGGCAGAGAATTATGAATGATCGACCCTTCTTCCTGCCATTCCCTGAATCACCTGTCAACAAGGCTTTCGTGACAACCAGAGGCAACTAATTCAAGCAGAAACAAGAACGCTGGGAGTTTTGGAGCAGCAGAGAAAGAGAGAGCAAGAATGGGATAGGCCATGGACTGCCAAATGAAATGGGAAGACAGAGGAGAGCGTACGATCCTCAAAGCTATAACCGCTTTTGCCTCTGTTCGATGCCATTTTGAATTCAAAATTTAAGTGCGACTAAATGTAATAAATTGAATATAAAGGTGGTTAACTGCAAACGTGGTCGACATGGTCTCAAGCTTAATTGTGTCTATTGCACAACCTATATAATTTACATCAGTATAGACACAATTAAGCTTGATGTCTCAGAGGGAAGTTTTATACACATCCCTTAACATTATAAGTGATAACAAAGTTTAGGGTCTTGATGAAGGTAACAGTCTACTTTTTAAGAAAGCTTGGGGTTTGGTGGGAAGGTAAGTAAAGGAAATAGTAAGAGTTTTTTAAAGTCATCAAAGCTACTCAAAAATATAAACTCCACAGTAATTTCTCTCATCCCAAAACTCCAAATGCTATTAGTATGAGAGATTTTAAACCTATCTCCTGTTGCATATGTTGTACAAAATTATACCCATTATAATGATAGAGAAATTAAGCTTTATCCATCATAATAGTAGAGAAATTAAGCTTTATTCATTGTAATAGTAGAGAAATTATGTAAAGCTTAGACGGTAACATATTAGCCAATGGAACGGGGAGGGCGATGTCAACATCGTTATGACACTCGCCAAAACAGTCAGCACCACATCATCCATATGGCACTGTGAGCGCTAGGGTTATGTGTATTGTCCTCTCTCCTTTCTTGTCATGATGCAGCCCCAACTCCAGCTCCGACCATGAAATCAAATTCATTTGCTTTGCATATTTTTGATTCCTGGTATAGAATCTCTACGCTATTCTGTATATAGTGTAGCGATTGTAAACAAGGCTGTACAGATTCTTTTAAAAGATCCATAAACAATAGATATACAATACACTTTCTTCCTCCGCCGCCCTCTTCGATCGCCGGCATCCCCTTTTGGCTTCCGTCGAATATCAACTTCTGTTCTCTCACTCATCTAGACAAAGCTTTTGATGACAACAATTTTTTATATTAGTATAATTGACAATAATTCAATGGATGTACCAACTCCACCTTCATACCTATTGAATTTTGGGCCCTATTTGTCTACCTAAAATTAATTTGTGGTAGGTGGGGAGAACTCCCATTAACAAGGCCAAAGACCATATCATACAGGATCCATTAATAAGGTCAAAGACCTCATCATACAGGATTAGTGTAGGACTGACTTTCAACACTTTCCAGCAATCCAATTTTGGTTTGAAAGTTGGCTTTAATACCATATTAAATTTGGGGCTTAATTGTGCACCTAAAACCAACTGGCGTTAAATGGGTACAACCCCATTAAAAAGCTACGGACGGGCACTGACTTTCAACAAAGCCGTGGCACCAGCTTGCCAACTTACGCTCCAACAACGAAAGTATTGAGAAAGCCAAAGTTGGATTCCTTTTTGTTCAAAGACCACGGTCGTCCAATAATGAAAAGTAGTTGCATGTTGCAGCGTATGCAACTTTACCATTCCCTCTAATCCTTAGCACGCGTACCCAGTAAAGCATATTAAAGAAAAATCTTCCTGTTATACAGAGCAGGGAGTGACAACGACAATGGATACTTCAAGACTGCTGCTCTTCATTTTCTGTGCCACAGTTATACAGCTTGTTACCTCCACCATTGCGCAACGAGATCCCTACGTGATCCACGACTGTTCTACTACTGGTAATGTTACAAGAAACAGTACATACCGGGCGAACGTCAACAGCCTACTTTCCACCCTCTCTTCTAGGAGGCAAATCGATTATGGGTTTTACAATTTCTCCGCCGGAGAGAACTCCGACAAAGTTAACGCAGTCGCGCTTTGCAGAGGAGACCAAACGCCAAATGCCTGCAGTAGTTGTGTTAATATGTCTGCTCACGAACTCTTATTGTCGTGTCCAAACCAGAAGGAAGGCATCATATGGTACATGAACTGTACCGTACGATACTCGAACAAATCCATATTTGGTGTCATGGAGACTAAACCTGTGGGAGCTCTTTCCAGTGTCTCCAGTGTAGAGGAACCGAGTGGGACGTTCAAGCAAGTGAGACGGGCCTTGCTCGAAAGGCTAAGAAGTATGGCCGCATCCGGTGGATCCCTTCGGAAGCTTGCAACTGGAGTTGCGAACACCACATACTTTACTATATATGCACTTCTGCAGTGCACTCCTGACTTGGAAGGGAATGAATGCAGCAATTGCCTGAATTGGACCATCGAATCTATTCCAACTTGTTGTGATGACGCCCCGGGAGTGAGAGTTCTTACTCCGAGCTGCAACTTAAGGTATGAGGACCACCATTTCTATAGCGGTATTTCTGACGTATCGCTGCCATCATCATCTCCTCCTCCGTCGGCAAAGGGTATGTTTCCCATTCTCCTTCTTCAATCTATTTCCACAACCAAATATAGTATACAAACTGTTCATAAAGGAAAAGATCTTCAAATTTTGTTTAAATAAGTGATATAATTGGTCTATTTAGAACCGTGTCTATCTTTTCCATACAATAATGATTCACATCTTTGTTTCCTTTATCTTTTAACCAAACAAATTTTATAAACAACCAAAGGTGAGTAAACTTTTTGTACTTTATTGTATTGCAAATCTTTTTACAAGTTATGCTAATATCTATAATGTTTTCATCGAGAGAAATTTGTGGCTTTTGCAGGGAAGGAGAGCAACTCATCTCGAGCAGGGAAGGAGAGTAACTCATCTCGGACTACCGTTATAGTTGTGGTGGTTCTTGTTACTGTGGTTTTAATAACCTGCGCCTGTGTTTGCATTTGTTTAAGAGTGGGAACACAAAGGAAGAAAGCTCAAAGTGAGTACAAGTTTCTCATTTCTATTTATTTCAAGATTTTCTTTCTACAAATTATAAACATAAACACCAAATTCAAACAAGTAAAATATATGTGATAGATCTACTATTTAAGTTAGTTCTGTATAGTAGTTGTAATAATAATAACAAAAGATTACAGTTACCAAGTGGAGCCATAGGAGATCTTGAGACACATAACCCTTCCTTTTACTTAATAAGAAAATAAAAATAAAATAATACACTTATTTTCATGGCACAATTTTGATAAGAATAACTCGTAACTAATAAAGAAGATGGTGTTATTTACAGAATTTGTTAAAGATAAGTTATGTATTGAAAGATGATAGATTTAGTATCTATTATTGATTTGATGTTGGTTCCTTTTTTAGAAAAAAAAAAAAGAAAAAAGAGCCAGACATTGAAAGATGTGTGTCTCAAACAATGACTTTCACCAACGCACAAGGAGTATTCTAGAAGAGCACATTATTGTTGTCACATTAATGGTCCAGGAATAGTAGAATTACGTATTGGTGTAGGAATTATATATGAATGTTGTATGCGACTTCTTTAAGCAATGCACGTATGTAGCTAATTAATATGCATAAACATATTCCTCATGTAAAACAGTGCATAAAATTAGTGATGCTGAAGCATTGGAAATCAACTTCGACACAATCAAAGTTGCAACAGACAATTTTTCTGCCACAAATAAGCTTGGCCAAGGTGGATTTGGTACTGTTTACAAGGTAATTTGAAAAATTATGTTTGTAGAAAGTCATCTTTTTGATATAATAAGCTAAAATCTATTATATACTTACTTACTATGCCTATCTTCAGGGTAAGCTTTCAAATGGTCAAGAAATAGCTGTCAAAAGGTTGTCAAGTGGTTCTGTACAAGGAGATCAAGAATTTAGGAATGAGGTCTTACTAATGGTTAAGCTTCAACATCGTAACTTACTTAGACTTTTAGGGTTTTCTTTGGATAGAAATGAAAGACTTCTTATTTATGAGTTTATGCCTAATGCAAGCCTCGATCTCTTCATATTTGGTATGTTCATTCATTCCTTCAAATTTCATAGTATTATATTTTAGATTAAATGACTATGGTTTAATAGACATTTGCCATGTACATTGATATAGTGGAATGAATATGCAGATCCTACCAAACGTGTTCTTCTAGACTGGGGGAGTCGTTACAAAATCATATTAGGAATTGCCCGAGGCCTTCTTTATCTTCATGAGGATTCACAATTTCGTATTATTCACCGTGATCTCAAAACTAGTAATATTTTATTAGATATAGAGATGAATCCCAAAATTGCAGATTTTGGCATGGCAAGATTGTTTATATCAGATCAAACTCATGGAAATACAAGCAGAATTGTTGGAACTTAGTAAGTAATTGAATAAATTCTAGCAAAATTAATTATAATATTACATGATTTATATTGTCATTTATATGTCATTTTGTTGGAGGATGGAAAACACATCATTCTTCCTTATAATTCTAGAATCAATTGAAAGAATTTATAAAAAAAAGTTAAAAGATTCATTTTCTTTCAGATAAAAATTCTATTATTGGTGTTTTTATGCAGTGGATATATGGCTCCAGAGTATGCAATGCATGGACATTTTTCAATAAAATCTGATGTCTTTAGTTTTGGTGTACTAATACTAGAGATGATATCTGGGCAAAAGAATGGTTATTTCCGTGTGGGAGAAAATATGGAAGATCTTCTTAGCTATGTAAGTAAAATTATCTTTAGATATTTCATTATACCATAATTTTTATTAATGTTAATGCACACACGCTTGTAAAGAAATAATTTTGGTCTCTGATATTAAGTCTGGCATGTAATTTATCTTGCAGGCTTGGATAAGTTGGAGGGAGGGGATAGCTTCAAATCTTATAGATCCCATCTTGAGAAACAATTCAACAATGGAAATAGTCCGATGCATTCATATCGCTTTGCTATGCGTTCAAGAAAATGTAGCAGATAGACCAACAATGGCTTCAATTGTTCTCATGCTTGGTAGTCACTCTATGACATTATCGGCACCCTCACGACCTGGATATTTTATGCACAGCAATGTGGAATCAGACATATCATCAGACCGATCCTTCCTAGCGTCAGCAAATGAGGTTTCAGTGACTGAGTTATATCCTCGGTAATAATTCACTTCGCTTAAGGTCCATTTGAAGCAACAGGAGGTAATTCTTTCCACCCCATTTCCCACTACTACTCTTTTCCAGCCATCAATTGCCATGCCGAAGAAGAAAGCCTTTCTGATTCCGTGCACGTAAAAAAGAGGTATAAAATCCAGGCTTTGTTAATACTAAAATGAGTATTAATGCTTGTTAATACTCGTAAAAATGCCCGTTTCTTGGTTGTGTTTCTCTTCTTTTTGGCTTTTCAGTAGAAGACAATTGTTTTTACGTGGAAATCTGAGCTTTGTCAATTTTGTCAACTTTGACGGACGAGAATTTTGACTACTCTTTGTCTGAATCTATAAAGCACAAACTATAAACAATATAAACCCACATTTGCGCCTATCACTTCAGTCCAATCAACTGGATCTCAGAGATAAGGTTACTATGCAACGCATGTGAAAGCCCACTGGTCAATGAAAAGATAATGAAGTGTACAGCTGTCCACTTAATCTTCTCATAAAATACTAACTATACGAATGATTTTAAATTGCCACGGAATAAACCCTAGTTAAAAGAATAAGCACAAGGTGGACTTGGGACGTACGCTGTCTCTTCTGTTTTTTATTTTTATTTTATTTTTTTCTAAATTTTAGCTCAATGGTGGGTCTACACTAAAATATATCTAAAAAATAAACTTAAAGTAATCAATAATGAGTTCCATGGCATCACTTCTTGTAAAGAAAGCTATGAATTAGAAATTGGATATAATTTCTTGTTATATTTCAATTGAAAATATTCTATGAGCTTGTCATATTTGACTTATTTCTTCGTTTGTTTATCAATATTTTTTTGTTTTGGGATGTTATTTTTGCGACCAACTTATAGCGAAATCATGCCTTTAGAACTTCCTGAGATCAAAGGATATGCCAATATAAAAAGTAGTAAGGGTCATTAAGGTATCTCACCACTAACCAGGACTAGAGGTAGAATGTGAGTTTTGTAATTTCTCCAACATGTTAATAATGGTAGTTATATTATCATAAGGATGGCTGTACGCAATCGTAATTATAATACTATACTATTATCTTCGTATGATTATTATATTGGTTACAAATTTAATTCATCATATACGTTTAATAAATGTGAAACATCAAAAGGAGCTTTTATGAAAAAAAAATCTTATGTAAATTGATATGGCTTTTTAAGAATTCAAAAGAGGAATTTTCTGAATTGTGCTTTAGCTCAAGATTAGGAAACTAGAAGCAAGCAATTCCCATAAGAGTTTGTCTTCGTCAAACCTGCGACTACTTTTGAAACAAATGAGATTGAGCAAGGTGGATTTTGTGCTGTTTACAAAGTAAAAAGATGTACTTTTTTGGAGAATGGTTCAATCTTACTACAGCAAAATGGAGATAAAAAAAGTTCCGTGGATAGCAACTAGTCCACGGACTTTGCAGGAAGAACCCATGGGCATCATGGCTTGTCCTCTACCACTGTTGTCTCTGTCAACCCGCCGCTATTAATGACCGGATTAGAATCCGAAGCACGATAAGGCCCTCTGTCCATGAACAACCGAGAAAGTAGAATGAACCAAGCTTTCACACAAACGGGCTCATTTCTCTCAGAGATCAGATAATGCTCCCTTAATGTTTCTGTAGACAACAGTTTCGTGCCCTGGGCCATGTGCTCTGGTTCCATTCTTGACGTAATCCCCGGCGCTTCAAATGTTATATTTTAGACTGCGCTGCACCGGCCAACTTTATTGACAGGTTCACATATTTAAAACCTGTGAATAATCATTGAACCTAAATTCAAGAACTTAATTACGAAAGGTCGGTGTACCAATTCAGCGTTCGATTTTTCAAGACAATGGAATAATCAATGGCATCGTCCAACACACTTTTTGACCTTCTCATTAAAAGCCTATATGATCTTCCAAGGAACATAGCATTTCATCGGACAAATAGGCAATGGCTTCCTCCGGATTGGTTCTCTTCCTCTCAGCCATTTTCATTTTCGTGCTCAAGCAGTCGCGCAGCCGAGCTTCATTTCTCATGCCTGTTTAAACGATAAGGGTAACTACAGCGCTACCAGTACCTACGAGGCAAACCTCAATACCCTTCTCTCCTCTCTCTACACCAACACCGAAATCAACTATGGCTTCTACAATTTCTCTTATGGCCAAAATGCAGACAAGGTATATGCAATTGGACTTTGTAGAGGAGATGTTAACCAAAATGATTGCCGGGGATGCCTCAAAAATGCTACGTCTCTTCTCAAACAGCTCTGTCCCAATCAGAAGGAGGCAATTGGATGGTATGACTACTGCATGCCACGCTACTCAAATCACTCCATCTTTGGCGTCGAGGAAGTCATGCCACGTTTCTATCTGTCGAACACGGAAAACGTATCAGCCGATGATGTAACTCAATTCAATGAAGACCTGAGGACTTTGTTCGAAAGCCTAATTAGTCAAACTGCTGCAGGTGATTCCTTCGTAAGTTTGCATCAAACAATGCAACTGGACCAGCCTTTAAAACAATTTACGCACTGGTGCAGTGCACACCCGATTTATCTCAGCAAGACTGCAGCGATTGCCTACGTTCGACGTTGGAAGATATTCCTAACTGCTGCGATGGGAAGAAAGGTGGGCAGGTCATTGTACCCAGTTGTTGTATCAGGTTTGAGGATTCCCTCTTCTATGACTCTACAGCTGCTGCGACACCGCCATCATCTCCACTAGCACCACCATCAACCAACACCAATAGAACAGAAGGTACCAATTGATAATTCTGTAATCTGGGAAATTATGTGGTCATAGGGCGTAATTAGCCTATTTTATCAACTCATAAGAATCTGATTGAGCTTTTGATTTTTTCTCCATCTTAGTCCTTGCATATGGTAGATATTATAAGTTATCTTAATTGCTTCGCCAAATGTACACGAAACGCTACCTCCAGAATTCAAAACTCTGAATTTTCTGATTAGAACAGATTTATTGTTTTTCCAGAGAGCCAGAGCAACAAAACTAAGACCATCATAGTCATAACTGTGCAGACTGTTGCTTTTGTGGTTCTTGTCCTCTCCATCTTCGTATATTTTAGAGCAAGGAAGCCCACAAAGAAGGTTGAAAGTAAGTAACAGTTTGGCTTTGTCATTTATTATTGAGAAAGTAGGCCTCGCGAACGTCAAAGACAAACCATATTATTCAGGCGACGCATACGTAGCGTCGCACAGGCATCCAAAGTAACATGCGTACTTTCAGGACAAAAATTTTGCTGCTTTGATGAATGCAACATTCCAGCATTTTTGGCACGTTAGGTGGCATAATTTGGGAAAAAGTTTCATTAAACAATATTAGCACCACCGAAGTAAGATTGACTTGGGAAGTTCTTTGGAAAACTCACATTCAATAACAGAATGGAATTTGTTTCATTAATAAGGCATTACTTTATCATTTGGCATTTGAAATTCAATATTTTAAATGTTTGTATAAAAAGGACCGTTGTTGTTGCATTTAGATAATAACGCATTATTCTAATTTTGAGGTTAATTGATTCATCTAACTAATGCTTACTTTTTCCTTATGTGAAGGAGTTCATGAAATTAGAAGCGTAGAATCCTTGCAATTTGACTTTGGCACTATTAGAATTGCCACGAATAACTTTTCTGAAGAAAATAAGCTTGGACAAGGGGGATTTGGTGCTGTTTACAAGGTAAATGACATAATCGTATGTAGAAAGGTGCCAAATATATGCCAAATCTTGATAATTTGTAATCTATTGGTTGTTATATGCACCCTTTTATATGTTAACAGGGTCAGCTACCTGATGGACAAGTTATAGCTATAAAGAGATTGTCAAAAAATTCTAGACAAGGAGATATAGAATTTAAAAATGAAGTTTTATTAGTGGCATAGCTTCAACATCGCAATCTAGTTAGGCTCCTTGGGTTTTGCATGGATCACATTGAAAGGCTCTTGGTATATGAGTTTGTGCCAAATACAAGTCTTAATCATTTCCTTTTTGGTATGTTTTTAGTTTCTTTTTACCTTAGGTTTCATGGATTTAATAGTTCTCCAACCTTTTGTTTAACTAAGTGATTGACTTGATTGGAATTGTAGATTCAACTAAATGTGCACTTTTGGATTGGGAAATTCGTCACAAGATCATATGTGGAGTTGCTAAAGGAGTTCTTTATCTTTATGAAGATTCTCGACTTCGTATTATTCACCGAGACTTGAAGGCTAGTAACATCCTTTTGGATTCAGAAATGAATCCAAAAATTTCAGATTTTGGCATGGCAAGGTTGTTTTTATTGGATCAAACTCAAAAGAATACAAGTAGAATTGTTGGAACTTAGTAAGTATGTATGAGAATAAATTTTATGTTTAAATTTGACTAAAAATAATCTTAATACTCATAGTAAGATTTAAAAAAAAAACTCTATAATTAAAAAAATTGATTTATTATTGGTGCCAGAATATGCAATGTATGGACAATTCTCTACTAAGTCTGATGTCTTGAGTTTTGGAGTATTGGTGCTAGAGATAATGAGTGGGTAGAGGAACAATTGCTTCCGAAATGGAGAGAATGTGGAAGAGCTTCTAAGCTATGTAAGTACCATAACACTTACATTTTTTTCTAAGGTAAAATGTCAAGTATTGTATATCATCAATTGAAATACAAAATTGTTCAATCCACTTACATTCTATTGTCCTATATTTGTGCAATGAGATTGTCATACTAACATTGTGGTTGCATATTTGTAGGCATGGAAAAACTGGAAAGCGGGGACTGCTTCAAATATAGTGGATCCAACATTAAGGCCACCCACCACAAATGAAGTTATGAGATGCATCCACATTGGGTTACTATGTTTTCAAGAAAATGCAGCTGAGAGACCAACTATGGCTTCAGTAGTTCTTATGCTTAATAGCTACTCCACCACTTTGCTAGTACCCTTACAGCCTGCATTCTTTATGCATAGTAACATTGACTCAGACGCATCCCGATAAGAGTGCAGCATTGGGCCTTCGGAGTCTGATGAGGTATCTAAAGGCAACTCTGTCTGAGGGTCAGAAAATGAGGCTTTAATGACTAAGCTTTTCTCACGCAAATGCTTTATAGAAGCTTCAACTAGGAAAATGCATTTATTACTACTTTGGTTCATGACTTTGTACCATAGAATTGTATTCTGCAGACAACTTGTTGTTACTTGACTCCGTCGTCGAAATTCTCCACGCAGATTTCCCATGCGCGGAAGAATAACTTGATTTAGTTCGCTGTTTTTGTTTTTGTGCAGCTAGAACATTTTGGTGGGTAAGTGATAACCTGTTTGATTAGAGATACAGATGAGAAATACATTGTTTGGTTTAGCTTTCTGACACTCTTTGGTTCAACTGATTTTATGTCTATCTCCTCCCAGAGCTTTTCACTCATGGATATAATTCTTGTCCGTATTTCCTGTCTTTGTTCTTAATTTCTAAAGTATAGTCACTTGAATTTTCATTAGAACTCATTTATTAAACATATCAAAAATTTCATAATCTTCGTTGATAAGAGCCAATTAATCTATAAAGATGGTTTAAATTCGGCAGTTATAATTCATTTGCGTTACTATTCATATAAAGTTCGATTAGTCAAGTTTTTTTATATCATTTTTACAATTCTTGACGAAGTACTTCTTTTATAATTTTTGTTATTCACAAAACAACATGTCGAATGAGTTAAAAATATAATATTTGATTCTTAACCCATTTTTTTAGTTGTATTTTTTCTCCGTAGTATAATGAATAACAATAGAGAAAGTAGGGCTTCACCATCATAATTTATTCTTTTAATAAAAACAAACGTAGGGAGGGAGAGGAGCATCCCCTTTCTAGATTGGTAGCATCCCGGGATATGCTCATTTATTATGGTTCTTAGAGACATATCAGAGATCCAAAAATAGCTTTGTCAAAAGCTAGCCAATGACTTATAGAAGGTGGAATTAGGATTGTTTAGTTTGTGCTTGAACGGCACTATGTTCTGTCATTCAAACTTACTGTTGTATATTCAACCGAGATCCTGCTGATTGACTATGTGGCAACAAAGAACTGGTTATTATTTGAACAGAATTCTCTTTTACCGAAAAATATTGCCGTCAGAATGGACTATCTTCTAGCCTCTTTTACACGACATGATGTCGTCAATGGTTGAATAGAACTTCTTGTTAGATCAAACAGGCTAGCTGCAGACCCAGATGTCTAGATTTTACTTTTGTGTAGGTGAAAAAATTGGGTGGCTGCTCTTGCGAGGCATTATCAACCAAAGAAAGAATCAAAAGCTTCCAGAAAGCCCGGCCAGAGGGGCTGAACCCATCGTCAAAATGTGAAAAAATTGAATAATATGCTAAACTTACTCGGTCAAGGTGCCTGCCCCGTAAAATTTCTTTAGTTCTCTTTCTGGAGTTGATTCGTTTGCGTCGACAATTTTGAGTCTCACAAATTTCACAAAAAAAAAAAAAAAGAATTGTGTTTTCTAAAAATGGGGAATTCTCTCATTCTCTAGTATATCTGCACGTAGTCATACCAGGATCAGCCATGTATTATGCGAAAGTTTTTTTTTTTTTTTTCAATTAGACTATTTCTAACGATACTCGTCCACCTCCACATAAATAGACACCATCCAACCAGCATAACTCACGCAAGGCAATTACAAGACATAGATTTCAGAATGCCCGAGGCCGGGTGTATATTAATTCACACTTACCGAAAGAATCAAAGAGTCTGAGTTTTTATACATCACTTACGTACAAGCTGGAAACAAAACAATAAATACAGAATAGGGTTGGGCGTAAACCATGTACATGCCACTAAAATAAAACAGTAATAATAATAATCCTAATAATTTATTATACCAAGTTAATAGATTGAATGATGTAACTTAATATGGTCAAATAAAATTAGTAAACACAACCTCATTAGATGACTCATATGTAGAGATAGACTTCCTATAACATAAGTGTTTCTTTGATTGCTTCTTTCAATTGACTTGTATTTAAATTTTTGTAAGTTTCAATTTGAAAGTAGGTCATATATTTCTTTTCCCAGTGTACTTGAACTAGACAAATTTGATTAAATATCCTTACACAATAAGGCCTTCATCATATTATCCATGATTAAAACTTTGAACTATAATGTAGATTAAAGTAACTAAATGAAATAGCTTGGCTATGAAATTTCTTAAATTTTTTTTTCTTAGTATGTATCTATTATATATGGTATGAATGAAATTATAAATGTTTCCAAAATAAAGTTGTTAAAAAGTAGCATGTGAGAAAATAGCTCTATTTAAAAATATTAAATTATCTTAGACAAATTTTTTATTGTTTATAACTAGAAGATTTTAAACTTGATTTTCTTTTAAATAAATTATAATACTAAAATATGTTCTTAAACTTTTGTATTTTCTTGTTCTTAAATACATAAACTCACCATTTATAAAAAAAATAGTTCTAATAATTTTTAATAGGGTCAAACCTACCAATCATCACTAAAAATAAGTATCTTAGTTTAGTATTCATGTCAGACCACCGCGATCGCTATGTTAGATATTGTTGTTAATCGTGTCACATTGGGCTTTCTTGGGTTATCTTTCCTTTTTTGGGTTCATTTGCATTTACATTGGGCTGTAGCCCATTTATCTTGCATAGGCCCGTAGAATTTGTAACCAGTACAAAAGTATATAGGGATTCTTGTACTCTTCAGCAAGTGTTAATATTAGCTTTATATTTCTAGTGTTCGGGCCTATATGTCTTGATATTCTTGATTTTGCTCAATAATTTCACTGCCTTCAAGGAAATCACTTACCTTTGCCAACATGGTGTTGAAGTAGGATTTCTCGTCTCTTGAACCTTTTTTTTTTTTTTTTCGTTCGATTCCATTTTCTTCTTGAAATTGGCGGTCTCCTTTCCACTGCTTGTTGCGAAAATGAGAAGTTGTCGTTTGCCTTGATTTTCAATTACTTTGCTCTGCCCAATTCTCTTTGTCCTCCGGTTGTGAAGATTTCTCACAAATCTACATAGGTTTCTCACGCATCGGTGGAGGTCTGTTTCTCGATGTAGTCGGCGTAGTCTTGAATGAAGTGCTCGTGGCACGTGCAGTGCATAGGGCCTTATCGGTTGATTCACAGAACTGTTTGCAACACCGGTACTGTCATGAGGTCTTTCTACAGTCTTGAGCAGAGCAGGTGCTTTCGCGGCACCAGTACTAACCTAAGCTGGTGCAGGTGCTCCATTTCTTTCATGTTAAATGAGTTTGTTGTGTTAAGATGATGTCTTTTGTTTTTAGATTTCCAATACCCTTTTTGCCTTCAAACTTTATAAAAATCATCTCTGAGTCCGCCAATCTTTTTCCTCCTCCTGATCAGATTTATGAAACCCTCCTAATGGTTTTCTTAGATCAGTCTGATCTTAGCCATAGCCAAAATCCGTACAAAGACCCTTACTTTCTCTCTGCTACTGATATGCCTGGTACCTCCCTTGCCACCGATAAGTTCCTAAATGAGTCTGCTTACAAACATGGAGCCGCTAGGTCCAAAATCAACTAAATGGGAAAAACAAGTTCGGGTGGATAGATGGGACTTTGCCTAGGCCAGAAGATGATTTAGCCGAAGTTCGGTTGTGAGATCAAAACCAGTCAGCCATATTAGGGTGGATTGAGAAATCAATTGATAAGTCCCTTGTTCTTTTTGTTTCATGCACTAGAAACGTGAAGACTAGGGGAATTTTTCAAGAAACGTTACGGGTGTTTAATTAGCACGCAGAGATAATATTTGTATCAAAAAAAAATTGAAACCAAGTTGTGTGTTGAAACAGTGACCAAATTTTATTCTTTCCTTGCTGATCCATGGATTAAAATAGATATATTGGAAGAACCAGTGAAGTGCGATTACGGGAGCTACATGTATAGAGTTAATGAACAAATTGAAGGAAGGAAGGAAGAACATAGGCTCAGGGATTTCCCACTTGTACTGCATAAAAGCTTTCAGAATTACAGAACAAATATTTCCTTTAGTCGACTCTTAAAGACCTTTCAAGTTGTGCAAATCAATATTTGTTATCAGTATATTCACTTTTGTATAACTTAAGTGTGTACCCTTTTGTAGGAACAATATTACCGTAAATGTCAGTTAAATTTTGTAGCATCACCATTTGGGATTAGCTCTTAGAGATATATTTTTGCACATAGCAAATACATTACTTATCCTGAATTTCTTTTATGTCCCATTCGGCCTCTAGCAAAATAGACAATCTATATTCCAACAGTGACACGTTGTGACTACCACCCTTTTTGATATTGTACATATGGATTTGTGGTGGCGTGTAGGTATCCAAATCATGACAAGTAGTATTATTTCTTAAATATCAAGGACAATTTTTCTTGTGCGACTTATATTTTCTTGTTATGATTTAAGGACCAATTTTTCCCATGCTCAATTATTTCTTTCCATGTTAGCTTATCTAGACTATCAAATGCTACTAATTCTATTGGAATGCTAATGAAGAACAAAGGGAGTACAAAAAGCAAACTATATGTATTAATCATATGAGTACAAAATCAAAAAGTCTAATTATATAAAAATAAAAATTGCAAGAACTTTATTTATATTTAATTTTATGCAAAGATATTCATGAGTTATATTATGTAAACAAATATATTTAATTAATCTAAATAAAAACATAAAGTGATATAATTATTGGAAACATAAAGTGATACAATTGTCTAATAAATATGTTTTAATTTTTTGATTCTTTATACTTTCTTTTTTGTGAAATATTAGGTATTATATATCATCGAAAGAAATATACAATTCTTTAATTATAACATCATCCATCATTATTTAGGTTTAAAAACTGTATTTGGAAAATTATAAAATTTTATTATAATGTATAGGTTGTACTTCTTAGATTGATAAAATCTTATTTCCCATGTCCTTTTTGATTTTTGCAGTAATGATTGAGTTGTTTACACTTCTATCATTAAATCTTTTTCTATTCCTTCTACTCCAAATGTAATATAATGTAACTTTGAATGATACATTGAGCAAGGTTGTTACAAAACTTTTATTTTTAATAGCCTTGATTAGTTGACATACTTTTTATTCTCATTATTCAATTCTTTGAGATATTCTATTCATACTAAACAAAGCCATTTGAATATAATTTATAAACTTGCAATTAAAGAATAAATGTTTTTGTGATTTTTTTTGTTGTTGACAAAAGTTGTGTATTGTAAGTTCATTGAGTTATACTTTTCTATACTCTTTTTTCCTTTTTTTTTAAAAAAAATCTTGTTTCTAACCCAGACTAGTATATTGGATAGTGTTGCTAGACCATTTACATGTTTTACACCAAGCTGAACCTTTTTTTGTTTTAGCTCAACAACAAATAACATGTGTCACAGGGGTTGTTCTTTAGGAATTTTACAGTCATACATTTGTAACACTAGAACCACTCCCCATTATGAGTATAGAATATTTATAATAGTGTTCCCATTAATCTTCTATAACTCGTAGAATGAATTTAAATTTTTTTTTCATGTTCGCATTACAATGACCTTTGAGTTCAAAAGTTCAACTACATTAATTTCTAACATAAAACTAATTATGTCTTGAATAAACTAATGATTACTTTCTTAATTGTTCAAAAATTGCAGATATTACGATTCCATTTATTGTATTTAAGGAAAAAATTTTAGAAATATTTGGTCTTTAATTATTAACATAGTATTGATATTACATATCAAGAGTAGATACTGATAAGGACCATTCGGCTGTTTAGGATTTGTTCCGAAGATTTTATCAAACAAAGACGAGCATCAAATGACGAGCCTGGTATTAAGTTGTACTGGACATATATCTTTTCATAAAACAATAACTTTTTGAACTTGTATTTATCAATTAAGAAACGCAACGTCATGGAGGGAGAAAATTGCCTTTTGTATTACATCTTGACCCTGATGCCATGACTTGATCCAATTTGATCCATGTAGGTACGATTCTTCTTCTTCTTCTTCTTTTCTTCTTCTTCCTCCTCTTTTTAACTAAATGAATTGAATATTAGATATGGGCTATAGAAGTTTTATGTTTCCTTCATTTTTAACTAAAGATTTGAATTTTGTAATTCATGTTTGGAATCTGGAGTAGGTGATAACTTTATTTCTTATAGAGTTATTTTGACCATTTTAGGCAATGTATAATAAGTGTTTTTGTAATTATATTTGTATTTATTTATATTTATGCATATTTTGTTATTTTATGTAGCAAACCCAAAATAGGCAAAAAAAAACAAGAGAAATGAAGCAAAAGATTAAGAGAAAAGAAAGAAAAAGCAAAAAGAAGTAAGTGGGACTCACATGGGGGAAGAAGAGAAAAAAAGGGTAGAATCGCACAAAGTAGAAAAGGAAGAGAGCAAGGGCGAGTGGAAGAGAGAGGTCAGCAGGGAAATGAGCATCGGCGCAGGACGGTTGGGTGAAAGCCGACCGGAACGCTGTCTGCATTGCTTTCTCTGGCAGCTGAAACCTAGATGAGAGAAAGTGATAGTGCGACAGCGGTTAATTACTGAAATTTTTAAATATTGCAAATATTATGGTTCCATTAATTTTATTTAATTTGTTTATTCAGAATGTTTAGTTTTGAATTATTAACATAGTTATTAAATATGAATCAAGGGTAGCTAGCAATAAGGACAACACAATAGTTCAGACTTGTTCATTAGATGATTAGCTTGATGTTTAAGTTGCATTTGACATGTATCTTCTCTTAAAGATATTTCTTTTTGAATTTGTGCTTACCAGTCGAGAGACCCGACATCATTTGCATTATGTCTTGAACCCGATTGCAATAACCTAAGTCAATTCGGCGCACGTAGGTAGATATAACTTTTCCTCCCTTTTCCACTAAAGTAATTGAATATCATATTTATGCCATTTCTTTTTCCTAAAAATAATTATAGAAATCTTTTTGACTTAGATGTTTACGCTGCACAAAACATTTCTCAAGAATAATTGCTTCTTGAGTGAACATTTCTCTGGTTAGATTTTAAAAAAACTACCTTTTAGAATATTTAGTCTTTTGTTCTTAACATGGTTACTAAGGACAATCAACCATTGGGATTTGTTCCAAAAATTTTGTCGAACAATGGTGAGCATTGAACAATGAGCTTCCTTTTCTTTCCACGAGATGATGGCGAATTTCCGCAAAACCTATACCCGTGAAAAACATGCCGACTCTGTTCTGCCGATTAATTAAGAGACTAGATTCATCATGCTCCGTCTCTTTTACTTTTTCCTCTCCTTTTAATTTTTTTTTCTCATCTTTGAAAATGAAACCTTTTGTCCAAATTTTCACAACATTGCCGCCCCTCTATCTTCCATGCCTACCGCTTTTTAGCTTAATAATAAAGAACTTGTTTCCCGGTTGATCTTTAGGACTTTTACGGTCATGTATGTGTGGCACGAGAACTATTTAACCTTATGAGTAATATAATATTTGTAATAGTATTTCTTTTAATATTCTATAGTTAGCACAATAAATTTAAATTCTTTTTTATGTTCACATTACAATGATTTTAGATTCATAAAATTTAGTTACATTTGTCTCTTACACAAGGCTAAAAATATTGCATATAAATTAAGTATTAATTTCTAAATTTTTTAAATTATAGATATTACTTGTTTTCCACAAATATCCAGTTTAGTTGAAAATATATGTTGACTAAAATTTCTTAATTTCAAATTCAGCACTTAAATATGTGAATTAGTAAGTGGGTAAAAAAAAAAAAAGATATTACTTATTCCATAATCATATTTAAAAAGTTTTCTACTAAAATATTTATCTTTTAATTATTACTATAGTTATTGAACATAACGAATCAAAAGTAGTCATGCATAAAGATAATATATGTATTCTTAAATATAATTATGGCTTTAACTTGTGTTTATCCGTTGCACTGCATCTTGACCGGGGTCACGTCGGCAGGTATAACTTTTCCCCTGTCTCTGTCCCTGTCTCTGTCCGTGTCTGTTAAATGAATTAAGTGTCAAATTGGAACTTCTACCTCTTTATTTCTTTCCACGAAGTGATGGTCAGTTCGCCGCAAAAGGCATATCTATGCAAACAGAAGTCAGGTCTGGTTTTAGAAATTAGCTTTTGCATTGCGTCTTGAACCCAGGGCAGGTCGGCAGGTATAACTTTTCCTCTCCCTCTCGCTCTCTCTCTCTCTCTCTCTATATCTAAATGAATTGAATGTCAAATTTGAACCTCACCTCTTTCTCTTTCTTTTCTTTCCACAAATTGATTGGCCACTTCCGCCGCAAAATGCATATCCATGCAAATATATGTCAAGTCTTGCTTATCTTTTATTTTCCTCCTTAGGTAAAGATGTCAAGTCTTCCTTATCTTTTCTTTTTTCCTTCTTAGAAGTAAAACCTTCTGTCCTCTTACCAACATTACACCCATCTTCCATACCCACCATCCGTCACACACGGTCCTCAGCGGGATGATAGACCCTCGAGTCCCGGTTGACATCCCTTCCATTTTCTATCTTCTTCTGTGTTTTGATGGTCGGAATTGCTTCTACCATGCCGTCTTGTTGTCGATGCGCTATTTGCTTCAAAGAGTTTTTATGGAGACTAATGCTGTCGGCCGATATACTTTATTGCTCCAAGCAAAAACGATGGTTAAACTTAATAGTAAATAAAAAATTGACGGACAAAGTAACACTAAAGAATATGTAATCTCGTTGACTTTTCTATTGAAATTCTGTACTCAGAGAAAACCCTTGTTATAGAATCCTTGAACCCTTCCAACCAATATACTTAAAATTATTACGAATGCAAAATATTCGTTGTAATAGATTTTCCAATATGTTGAACCTGATCTAATTATTTCATGTTTTCGTTACATCGACTTGCAAGTCAAAAGGTATGCTTTTTTGAGGGCCAAAAAAGAGAAGACAAAGGCAAAAAATGACCGAATTTATTCAATGTTAAAAGATAATAACGTGTTTAGGGTTTGATTGAGTAATTGGACCATTGCTTTTTTGCCTTGACTGAAACAACTTAATGCTTGGAAACTAAAAGCCCGTTTTACACGGAAATGCTTTTGGGGTTTCACCGATGCCTTGAGGATTCATTTTCTTAATTCTGTTTAGTCTTATTATAATTTGGCTATCCAAACATATCCTTGCCAAAGCAAAGGATTCTTGGTTTTAGCGGCGGTGAACATAAATAAATATTTTGAGTATCATATAGCTTCTTAGTATGAAATTATGCTCTTGCTAAAACAATGGAAATAAGCTAACTCGATGTTAGAGGCATCAAAAACTTGTAGGTTTCGTTATATTTGCATGCATAATAACTAATCCATAATAAGATTGGATCATCCTGTGATGTGCTTTTCTTTGTATTACCATTTTCTTTTACAAAAATATCTTTTTCATTACTTTGGTTGTACGAAAATTTTGGTCAGTTAAAAGCATTTCCTTTTTCCTTTGAGAGGGTTGCCTTTTGGAGTGTTTCCTTTTTTAAGAAAACATATCATTTATTTAATTGAAATCAAGAAAACTGAACAGGATATATCATAACCTAATCATTACATACCCTCACCAATAAACATATCATTTATTATTGCTTTTTGGAGTGTTAGGAATAACTAAAGGTCTAAAATAGCTAAACCCTAGCTTGCCTCCTATTTCCAGTGTGTAATTCACTGATATCTGGAGCGACCGTATACTTATATTTCAAGTTTTTGATTGTTTCAAGAGGTCAGTTGCAGTGTGTTATCGGACACTGTTTGGGATCGAGTGATGGTACGCTGCACCGGCTGATCAAGCAAGAACAGCTCTGAGAACTTCTTCTTCTGCTCTATTTTGATAGTTCGTGAGTTATTTACTTAGTTCTCCCTTATAAATGGGAAACGTTGTCTGCAATCATACATTCACCACTGAGTGCGCATGCTCTGTTACCTCAGCGCATGTAAACTCCCATACGAAGTGCAGACTCGACCTGCTCTGACGGAGTAAACAACACGACACCCTAACGTTAACTAGACAGCTAACGACACCGTATACATAATAATACTAAAGACCACCGTTCTCCGACCCGAAACGCTGTTCTCTTGGTGGATTTCCCAAGGTATCGTTGGCTTATACCAGTGTCATGCGCTTGTCCATTTACGATGAGAATATTCAATTTGCTTTAATTATACATTCTCGTACTTGGGTCTCTCTAAATCCAGTTCATCCTTCAGCTTTCTTCAATGTTGGATAATTTACTAATTGTCCAAACTTCTTATTTAGTTTGTTAATTTCATCGTGTATTGCAATTCTTCGAAATTTGTAAATAATGTCACTTTCACCAGTAGTTTGATTTCTTTCAACAATGATATGCTGCAAACTTTGGACATTTTCCTCGCGTCGGAAGTAAGTTTCGAGGCGAGTCTCCCGAGAAGCACTCCCATCGCTGCTAGGCAGTACGCGTTCCTCTCTTGAAAGCGGCAACTAGTCCACGGACTTTGCAGGAAGATAACCTTTCGGCATCGTGGCTTGTCCTCTATACCGCTGTTGTCTCTGTCAACCCGCCGCTGGTAATGTGGCCGGATTAGAATCCGAAACACAATAAGGCCCTCGGTCCAAATAACAATATCAAGTCTAAAATACTACCATGAACCACGCAGAAAGAAGAATGAATCGAACTTTGGCACATAACGTCATAATCAGTGCGTCAGTTTAGTCTTCATTCTCTCAGAGATCAGATAATGCCTCCTAATGTTTCTGTAGAAAATAGTTTCATGTCCTGGGCAAAACGTGTGTTCAGGTTCCATTCTTGACGTAATCACCTGCGCTTCAAAGGATTTATTTTAGACTGCGCCGCGCCGCCCAACTTCAGTGACAGGTTCACACATTCAAAACCTGTGAATAGTCCTTGAAGCTAAATTAAAGAAGTATGAAAGGTTAGAGTTCCAATTCCACGTTACGTTCGATTTTTCAAGATCATGGAATCCATGGCATCCATTGTCCAACACACTTTTTGACCTTCTCATTAAAAGCCTATAATAATCTTCCAAGGCCATAAACACAGCATTTCACCAGACATACCGGCAATGGCTTCCTCCGGATTCGTTCTCTTCCTCTCAGCAATTTTCATATTCACTGCTCAGGCCGTCGAGCAGCCGAACTTCCAATATCATCTCTGCTCAAACGATAAGGGTAACTACAGCGCCAACAGTACCTACAAGGCAAACCTCAATACCCTTCTTGCCTCTCTCTACGCCAACACAGAAATCAACTATGGCTTCTATAGTTCCTTTTATGGCCAAAACTCGGACGAGGTATATGCAATTGGACTTTGTAGAGGAGATGTTCAGTCAAATGTTTGTCGCAGTTGCCTCCAAAGCGCTACGTCTCTTATCAAACAGAACTGTCCCAATCAGAAGGAGGCATTTGGCTGGTATAACAACTGCACTCTACGTTACTCATATCGCTCCATTTTTGGCGTCGAGGAACTCTGGCCACGTTTCTATAGGTGGAACGGGCCCAACGTAACAGCCGCTGATGTAATTCAATTCAATGAAGACCTATGGACTTTGTTAGAGAGCCTAATGAGCCAAGCTGCTGCAGGTGATTCGCTTCGTAAGTTTGCAGCAAACAATGCAAGGGGACCAGCTTCTCAAAAAATTCACGCACTAGTGCAGTGCACACCTGATTTATCTCAGCCAGAATGCAGCGATTGCTTACGTTCGGCGTTGGAAGATATTCCTAAATGCTGCGATGGGAAGAAAGGTGGGAGAGTCATTTTACCAAGTTGTAATATCAGGTTTGAGAATTACCGCTTCTATGACTCTACAGCTGCTGCCCCACCGCCATTATCCCCACTAGCACCACCAATATCTCGTCCTAATCCATCAAAGAACACCAATACAAAAGAAGGTACCCATTGATTATTCTTGTAATCTGAGAAATTATGTGGTCATAGGATGTAATTAGCCTATTTTCTCAACTTACAAGAATCTGTATGAGCTTTTAATATCTTTTATTTATTAGTCTTGTATATGGTAGATATGTTATAAGTTATCTTAATTGCTTCTCCAAATGTACACGAAATGCAATCTCCAGAATTCAAAACTCAGAATTTTCTAACTAGAACAGATTTATGGATTTTGCAGAGAGACAGAGCAACAGAACTAAGACTGTCATAGTCATAAATGTGCCGATTGTTGCTTTTGTCGTACTTGTCATCTCCATCTTCGTATATTTCAGAGCAAGGAGGTCCACAAAGAAAGTTGAAAGTAAGTTAAAGTTTGGCTTTCTCATTTATTATTCAAAAACTAGGCATCGAAAATGTCACAGACGAAACCATACATTCAGACGACACATACTTGGTGTCGCATAGGCATCCAAAGTAACATGCGTAATTTGAGGAAAAACATTTTGCTGCTTTGACGAGTACAACTTTTCCAGCATCTTTTGGCACGTTTGGTGATATAATTTTTTAAACAATTTCAATATGACCATATTTAGAACCGCCGAAGTAAGATCAATCTTCGAAGTTTTGTGGAAAACTGACTTCCAATAACAAAATGGAAATTGTTACATCAATAAGCATTACTTTGTCATTTGGCAATTGAAATTAATATTTTACGTGTTTGTATTAAAAGACCGTTGCTGTTGCATATAGGTAATAAACTCGTTATTCTAATTTTAAGCCTAATTGATTCATGTATCTAATATGTTGACTTTTTCCTTATGTGAAGTTGTTGATGAAATTAGAAGTGCGGAATCCTTGCAAATTGACTTTGGTACTATTAGAATTGCCACAAATAACTTTTCTGAAGAAAATAAGCTTGGGCAAGGTGGATTTGGTGCTGTCTACAAGGTAATTGACATAATCATATGTAGAATGGTGCCAAATATATGCCAAATCTTGATAATATTTTAACTTTTGGCTATTATGTGCACTTTATTATATTATATATTAACAGGGTATGCTCTCTGATGGACAAGTTGTAGCTGTAAAGAGATTGTCTGAAAATTCTAAACAAGGGGATTTAGAATTTAAGAACGAAGTTTTATTAGCAGCTAAGCTTCAACATCGCAATTTGGTTAGGCTTCTTGGGTTTTGCTTGGATTGTAATGAAAGGCTTTTGGTATATGAGTTTGTGCCAAATACAAGTCTCGACCATTCCCTTTTTGGTATGTTTACAATTTCCTTTTACGTCTAGTTGCATGGATTTAATGGTTCTCAAATATTTTGTCTAACTAAATTATTCACTTGGTTGGAACTATAGATTCAACTAAACGTCCACTTTTGGATTGGAAAATTCGTTACAAGATCATAAGAGGAATTGCTAAAGGAGTTCTTTATCTTCATGAAGATTCTCAATTTCGTATTATTCATCGAGATTTGAAGGCTAGTAACATTCTTTTAGACTCAGAAATGAATCCAAAAGTTTCAGATTTTGGGATGGCAAGATTGTTTTTGTTGGATCAGAGTGAAGAAAATACAAGTAAAATTGTTGGAACTTAGTAAGTATCCATGAGAATAAAATTTATGTTTAAATTTCACCAAAAATGATCTTAAGGCCCAAAGTAAGATTTAAAAAAATCTCAAATTAAAAAATTAAGTCATTATTGATTTCAACATGCAGTGGATATATGGCTCCAGAGTATATAATGCATGGACAGGTCTCTACAAAGTCTGACATCTTTAGTTTTGGAATATTGGTGTTGGAGATAGTGAGTGGACAAAGGAACAATTGCTTCCGAAATGGAGGGAATGTGAAAGATTTTCTCAACTATGTAAGTGTCACTACACTTATATTTGTGCAATGAGATTGCTGGATTGATATTGTGCATGCATATTTGTAGGTGTGGAAAAACTGGAGCGCAAGGACTGCCTCAAATATAGTGGATCCAACAATAAGGCCACATATGACAAATGAAGTTATGAGATGCATCCATATTGGGTTACTATGTGTTCAAGAAAATGCAGTTCAGAGACCAACTATGGCTTCAGTGTTTCTCATGCTTAATAGTTACTCTGTCACTTTGCCAGTACCCTTGCAACCTGCATTCTTTGTGAACAATAGCATTGACTCAACAGAGTCTCGATGGGAGCGCAGTATCGAGCTTTCTGTGTCCAATGAAGCATCTAAAGACAATTTTGTCCAAGCTTCAACAAATGAGGTTTCAATTACTGAGCTTTATCCACGCTAATGCTTTACAAAAGCTACAACTAGGAAAATGTATTTATTACTACTTTCGTCTATGACTCTAGACCACAGAACTGTATTTTGTAGACAACTTGCTACTTGAATCCATAGCAGAAATTCTCCATGCAGGTTTCTCGTGCTTGGAAGAATAACTTGATTTAGTTTCTTCCACCGCCCACCGCCGCGCCCCCCCCCCCCCCCCCCCCCCCCCCTTTAATGTGCAACTAGAATATTTTGGTGGTTGAGGAAATGAAAACATCTTTGTTTGGGAGATACAAACGAAAAAATAAATTGTTTGGTTTAGCTTTTGAACACCCTTTGCTTCAATTGATTCCATGTCTATCTCCCCACTGATCTTTTCACTCATAGATAATTTTTGTCCGTATTTCTGTCTTTATTCTTAATTTCTGGAGTATAGTCACTTGAATTTTCATTGGAAATCATCTATTAAACATGTCAAGAATTAATTTTTGAGGAGGTCAATTATAAGTTATTATCTTGGTTGATAAGAGCCAATTAATCTACAAAGATGGTCTGAATTTGGCAGTCAGAACTCATTTGTGTTACTATTCATTTAAAGTTTGATTAGTTAAATTTTTTTCTCTTTTATTGTTTTCACAATTTTTGTGTAAGAGCTTTAATAGATCAAAATCTTGAAATCATGCACAATTTCCTACGAATATTCACAAAACAACATGTCAAATAAGTTATAAATATCATATCTGGTTGTTAACCAGTTTTTTAAATTGTATTTTTTCCCGTAGTATAATAAATAACAATTGAGAGAGTAGGGCCATTACCATCATAATTTATTTATTTTTTAATAAAAACAAACGTAGGGAGGAGGAGGAAGACCCCTACTCTACTTTGGTAGCATCCCGGGATGGGTTCATTTGGTATGGTCCTTAGAGGCATATGAGAGATCCAAAAATAGCTTTGTCGAAAGCTAGCCAATGAATTATAGAAGGTGGAATTAGGATTGTTTAGTTTTCACTTGAGCGGCACCACGCGTCGTTGTTCAAAATTACTGTTGTCTACTCATCTGAGATCTTGCTGACTGACTTTGTGGGAACAAAGAACTAGTTATTATTTTACAGAATTCTCTTTTATCGAAAAATATTTCCGTTAAAATCGACTATCTTCTAGCCGCCTTTGCACGATATGATATCGCCAACGTTTGAATAGAACTTGTTATTATACCAAACAAGCTAGTAGCAGACCCATATGTAGATTTTACTTTTGTATAGGTTAACAACATGGGTGGTTGCTTCTGTCTTTTCGAGGCATTATCAACCAAGAAAACAATCAAAAGCTTCCACAAGCCCGGGCAGAGTGGTTGAACACATCGTCAAAATGTAAAAGAATTGGATAATATGCTAAACCTTTTTAATTGTTTCTAATGGGATCAAAGCGATCAAACATCACTAAAAATAAGTATCTCAATAGATGGATTCATGTCAGACTACCTGCGATCAATATGATGTCTTTAACAGTGACCCTTTAAGAAAGAAGAAAGAAGGTAGAGGAGAAAAACAAAGAAAAGGAATTAGATTGGGGCATCATAATGGATTATTCATTAATTGTATCTCTAGTGAAGCAAGTACGTTCATCAAAACTTATGTTCTAAATATCATAGCTTATGTGAAGCCAAGGAAAATATTACTTCTAAAAGTATTTTAAATGCATTTTTTATGTATATATTCACAAGAAAAACTATCAGCATGATGCAATAGCAGCCATTCGGTCATCCTGTTGGCCACGTTGGAGCCCTACCAAACCCAACAATCTCCCCAAGTAATCTGCAAACAGTAGGGGTCTGCAAAGTGACAACACACCACAAATTGATCAAGCCTTCAATGTAGTCCGTCCTCAAATGGAGATTCATCAAGAAAAAACTAGAGCATAGCATGCTCTGTATGCTCCGCCTAGAACAAACCATGCGCTACATGCCCGAGCTTCATAGACAAGCATGGTCAACGAAGTCAACCCTAAGTTTAAAAACTACCAAGTCATCTCTAATCTCAAATCACCCGATCCACATCAGCCTTCACGAGATACAAGCGTGGTTCTACATCAAGGAAGCTTGCAACCTTAGTTGTTTGTGAAGAACCAAACTCGAACCGATCACCATCACTAACCATCAGCGAAATAGTGAAAGAAAATTGCAAGTCCTCATGGTTGCCACCCAGGATGAAGCAGATGGCGAGGTCGGTTACCATTTGTCAAAGAGTAATTAGCTTGGAAGCATTGTCCCACCTGTAGTGGGCTTCTCCAAGTTTCGTTAAAGCTTCCTTATAAATGTAATAATAGAATAATGGGCAAAGTAACTTTAGACCAAAAGAATATGATACTCGATCTTTTGACATAAAAGGATAAGTCGAGCTTATGTATTGTTACCAGAAAATCAATAGGTGTTGCCCAATTTTTTGCTAACTGCCATACTGTTGAATACCTTTACATCTTTACACAGTATCAGAGCAAAAGGTCGCACTAGGCACTCTGCTTTCTTATTTATCTCTTTCCTTCTTTTCATTTTCTTATCTCTTTCATAGAGAATGGAGAGCTGAGCTTCCTTTGAGCTCCTAGTCTCCATTTTTTTCTCTCTAACATGCTTTGCTTTTGAGTTTCTCTTGGAATACCTATAATGGAAGGCTCATCACTCACCTAGAAAAAATAAAATTAAAAAAGGAAGTAGAAACTCAACCAGTGTTGGGCAAGTATTCATTGTATTTTTTTTTTTGCTAAGCCACAAGCAAACACAAAGAAATCAAGCATAGGCCGCATAATTCCTCTTGTTGTCTAACTTGTCGTTGCATCTTGCATTCATCACACAAAGCAAGGCTAGAGTCTCCCTATCTCTCTCCCTCCCCTAATACTCTATAAGAGCTCAAAAGAGATGCTGAAAGTAGAAAAAGAAAGTGTGGGAAGGGACAACTTTTCACAGGCCAACCTAGACCCAGCAAAGAAATCGACACAAGAAAAGAAAAAAAAAATGGATCTCTCTCTCTCTCTCTCTCTCTCTCCACCCAAAAGAAGAGCTTTGGTTAACCAGTATACTTGAATCTCTCAGACCAAGTTTTCAATGAAAAGTTCAAAGGGGTATCATAACAAAAACAGCTCATCTTTGAAGATAGCGCAACAATAGATAATCCATCTTTAATATACAAGCATATTTCACTTCATAAGAGTCAAGTAAGGTACCTTGATACAACTCAAACATTCCTAAGAATATTGACAAGTTAGCCACAATGACAGATAGCCTATCTTCAGTATATGGGTATCTTTTACTTCATAGGACTTAAACAAGACACTTCATCAAAACTTGAACATTTCGAAGAATGTTGATGAATCAGCCACATGTTCTATCCATAAAAACATGTTCAACTACAACAAAATTTAGCCATTTATAGCCATTGCACACAAAACTTAGTGTTTCCACATCAAGTTTTAAGGGGGGTTCATAAAGAGCAACTATGCACTATTCACACAGTGAGAAAAACTTCATCAAACAACAACATAAAAGTTGATGTTAATACTCTATTAAGTCCACATTGCAATAAGGAAGATCAAAATATCACTTGCAGTGCAAATAACTTCCTCATAATTTACCTCACAAGGGAGAGGCTTTGGCCCTTCCATCTCGCGCAATCAAGGATTCAATATGCATTATTCACGTAGTAAGAAAAAGTTCATCAAGTATCAACACAAAAATTGATGTTTATACTCTTTTAATTCCACATTGCAACAAGGGAGATCAAAAGATCACTCATAGTGCAAGTAACTTCCTCATAATTTACCTCACAATGAAGATGCTTTGTCCCCTCCATGTCAACCAATCAACTTAACACTTAGAAAACCTATAGGTAACTTCTTAAACATTGGAAATCGTATATCCATCTTTTGGCTTTGGTAACTTTTTACAAACACTCTCCCTAGGTATGTCTTCGTTAACTTATAGTGCAAACTTAGCCTTACTATGTCAAGTTTGAAGGGAACTGTTAGTGCACCACATATTGATCAACCTTCAATGTAATTTGTCTAGAAATAGGGCTTCATTAGTTAGAAATTGGAGCTTGACTAAGGTTATTTGGATTGATAGCATTAGTAAACATAATTTTACTAGATGGGTTATCTGTCGAGATAAACGTTTTACAGTAAAAGAAATTATATGATGGCTTTCTTCAATTAATATATATTATGATTTTTGTTAGTTCCACATAGAAAATAAAAATCATCTCTTTTTCGAATGTATATGAACAATGATGATTTGAAATACTACCCTCACTCAAAATAGAGTCTGATGTCATATTAGAGGATGTAATGAAAAATTGTAATAAATGATTAAAGTAACTAAAAAAAGAGATTTGTCTACTAAACATTTTAAGATATCCTTTTTGTCTTTCTTTTTAGTATATAGAATACACTTTCAAAGTTTGGATTAATAGAATACACTTTCAAAGCAAAACAACTAACATTCCAACTTTGTTAGCAAAAGTAAAGAAAATTGTACAATGGAGTGTTTCTTTGTTTTACAATATAAAATTTCCTCATGAAAATGTCATTTTAAGTGAGATTTAGAGATTTTTAGCCTTCATTTTTTCATAGCTTTCATAACTTTTGTAATGTTAGGATATATGCTTCTATTCTCTTGTGCACTAAATTCTATTAATCCAAACTTACATTTCTACTAAAAAATGATGCTATCCAATATTTTTTCTTATACATTTCCACGCTATTATAATTAGATGCATACCGCTCGAGAAGGTCCCAACAAAAGCATATTTTGCCACTAGTAGAAGAGCTGTAAATACTTATTTGACTTTCCCCTAGCAATAGCTCTGTGATGGACCAATCTGTCCGAGGACAGCGATGGTTTGATTTTTCATCTCCAGAATTTGGAAAGTAGTAAACTGAGACGAAAGCTTTCTAAATCCTTTCAGTAATAAAAAAAGTTGGGAGCCGGGCAAGTAAAACAGGAAGGAGGGGGAGGAGCACCTGGGATGGGCGCATTTGTTTTGGGTCTTACCTGCACATGGGAGGCATAGAAGTAGCTTTTTTCAAGGCTAGCCAATAACATAAGGAAGCTAGACTTAAGATCGTATAGTTGTGATTTAAGATTACTATGGTCCGTGATTCTATATTATGGTAGTATATTCAACCGAAATGCTAGTGATGAATGGGGCAACAATAAACTGGTTGACTTCGTGTCCCTAGTTGCGTGAATCATGGACGAGTTTCATTGATTAGAACTATCTCATGGCCAAATAAGCTAGTTCCGGGCGGATTCCCATAATCATATCCATTGCTGAACACAACTAGGGATTGTCTCTTCCCTTTCTATCTTTATATGAATATATAAATATTGAAGCATTATTTTATAATCTTTGAATTCACGCAGCAAGAGTTCAGACATAATGTTGTGAACGTGGAGAATTTTCGAATCCTTCCACTTTCTCAACACGTACTCATATATTATCTTATTACTTTCAAGAGGGTCAAGTCAACCAGTAATTGTTGAAGAAAAGTGTATAAAAGTAGGGATCCACAACAGACCGCGCAACATCAAGGTTAGGCGTTTAGGGATGACCTTCTCTAAGAAATAACCGAAAAAGGTAGATGAAAAAAGAAAGTATAAGAATAAGATCATGGCATCACCATGGCTAATGCACCAATTGCATCTTTAGTGAAATATAAAAGTTAAAGTTCTGCTGAAATACCTAGTTTTTGTTACAAATATGATAGCTTACGTGAAACCCACCAAGTGCAAGATCCTTCTGAAAGTATTATGCATGTCTTCTTTTCTATACATATTATCAAGATAAAATATCCAACATACATCCCACACTCGTTTGTCATCTGGCATTCCTGTAAAATAAAGAGATCTTTCCTCATGCATGACCACACACCCATGTACCGGTTAAGAAAAGACCGTTTAAAGGGTACAAGCGCTAACCTGTATTCAATAATAAGATTTCGTTGATGGCCAAGCTTCAAGGCCATAATTTGTTGCTGAAAAGAATGCGAGTCTTAATTACTTCATAACTTTTTTCTGCCCTCAGATTACATGAACGTACATATTTCCTTTTAGGCTTTGGATTTTATATGTGAATACATGCAAGCACTCATATTTAGCTTGAGGAGGACATGATAGAATTCTAATATAAATTGTTTAAGAATTTTCAATATTTGAGTAAATTTTTAATTTTTAATTATTCATCATTATCTTAGAATAAGTGATGAATTTGAATTTGTCACAACAAATCAGAAATGTCAAGAAACTTAGCGATGCTTGCCAAAGATCTTAATAAGTTTGCTAATAGTTGACCTTATGATTATGAGTGCTTTGCATCAATAAATATGTATATTACCGTTTCAGTGTGTACATATCACAAAAAAACACTATCAAGTGTGTTCCTATCTTATGAATTGAAGACAACAAAAGATTTTTAAAAAGAATTTATAAATTATCTATTAGATAATGTTAATAAAATTGAGATTGTTTTGAAGTGAATATATATGGCTATAGTTAATAATCTGTAGATACTTTTCATTGAAATTTGATGCCATTCATTTCGATAGTTAGTTTTGGCAATAATGTGGAGGTAGGAAAATAGCTAATTTTTTCCTAGCTATTTCCTTACCAAGAAGGTTTATAGAGCAAAGTAAACACAACTGTATTTGGATACCTTTCCCTTTTGCTTCAAGCCTAATTCTATTTTTTTTTTTATTTTATGAATATTTGATTTTATTCATCTAAGAATAATATAAATATAAAAACTTGGGGGCATTACCCTAATTCTAGTTCTATTTCACATGATACTAACAAAGTAAACATGTTCTCTCTTTAGATTTACGTCTGGCCTTGTGACTATCTGCAGGGAAGTAAGAAATGGAGGGAGGGCTTGGCTTTCAATCTTATAAATCCACTCTGGGGGCTAGTTCAACAAAGTGAAATCAAGCGATCCATCCACATAGGATTGCTTGATGAGGAGATTAAACCTTCCATTTTCATGTAAAAAGGGAAAGTCAGTTCTATGTTTCTTGTTGAACAATAATGTCACTTGTTTTATGAATCCATCCTTGATGGTTTACTATCAAAGTATCCATCTCTTACGCAGCCATCTTCAATGGATTCAAGGACAGGACAATCTCTGTTCTATTAACTGTCCGGTTGCTACCTGGCCTTTGATGTCGTGTACTAGCACAGTAATGACTCTGGACATTAATCATATGGATTAAATTTCCATAAACAATTAAGAGGCGTTTGTCACGCGAAGACGTCAACTTGTCCACGGACCATGCACGGCTTGTCCTAATCCACTTCCGTCTAGGCCAACCTGCTGTATAACCTGCCAGATTAATATTCCAAGCATGACAAGCCCCTCAATCCATGTTCGAAAAAGTTGTCGAACAACACCAAAGAAGTGGAAGAACTGAAATCTTACAAGACTGTAAATCAATCCACTAGTTCACCTTTCTCAATAAAAACCTATTACAATCTTCAGGGCCAGAACACTACAACTTAACGGAACACCCTAGCAATGGTTTCCTCTAGATTGGCTTTCCTCCTCTCTGCCAACTTGATATTCACTGTTCAAGCAGTTGCGCTGCCAAATTTCCTTAAATATTTCTGTTCAGCCGATAAGGGTAACTACACCGCAAACAGTACCTATGAGGCAAACCTCAACCACCTCCAATCTCTCTACTCCAACACCGAAATTGACTACGGCTTCTACAATTCCTCTAATGGCAATAACTCCAACGAGGTGTATGCAATTGGACTTTGCAGAGGAGATGTTAATCCAGATGTTTGCCGTGGTTGCCTCTATAACGCTACCTCTCGTCTCAAACAGCTGTGTCCCAACGAGGAGGAGGCAATTGGATGGTACGACTTATGTATGTTACATTACTCTAATCGCTCCATTTTTCGCCTTGTAGAAATCATTCACAGTTTCTTTGTGTGGAATATCTACACGAACGTATCCTCCCACTATGCTGATCAATTCAATAGTGACGTTACGAGCTTGTTAAGAAGCCTAATGAGTCAAGCCGCAGCTGGTGGCTCTCTTCACAAGTTCGCGGTAAATAGTGCAGGTGGACCAGACAACTTGACAATATACGGACTTGTGCAGTGCGTACCTCATCTATCTGAGCAACAATGCAACGATTGCTTTACTTGGGCATTGAATGCTTTCTCACTATGCTGCGAAGGAAGGATAGGCGGGCGAGTCATCGGACCCAGTTGTAATTTCAGGTATGAGATTGGACAATTTTATGACTTGACAGCTTATCCGCATCTCCATCTTCTCCGGTAGCACCTGCAGTATCTCCTCCTTCTTGAGTTTTAGAGGTGAAGACACTCGCAAGAACTTTACTGATCACCTCTATAATTCCTTAGTTCGAGTTGGAATTCGTACTTTCCGAGATAACGAAGAGCTTCAAAGAGGGAAGACAATTTCTACCGATCTATGCAAGGCGATTCGTGGTTCAAGAATTTCTATTGTAATTTTCTCCCAAGCTTATGTTTCTTCTACGTGGTGCCTTGACGAACACGTCGAAATTGTGGACTGTTGTAAGAGTGCGATCGGCCACACTCTTTATCCCATATTTTATCACGTCGAGCCCTCAGATGTCCGAAAGCAAACCGGAAGTTTTGCAGAGGCATTTACTTGGCATGAAAAGCAGTTCCAAACGGAACCAGAGAGGGCGAGAGTGAAGAGGTGGAGAGGGGCTCTTGCTGAAGCGGCGGACTTCTCCGGCTGGGATCTCTCGAGTTTTGCAGACGGGTAAATGTTATGCTACGTCTTCCTGTATTTTTTTTATGAATTTCTTATTTAATTATTCTTTTCCTTTTCTTTACACGTTAAAAAGCTAGGTTTAACGTGTTGTTGGCTTTAATGTCTTATGTCGACCCTGCGCTATTATTAGATTATGCTACCTAAAAAGAGATGCTGGTTCTAGGGTCGTGAAAATTAGAAACGCCTACTAAAAAAAATGTTATTAACCGGAATGATATTGTAATCATAATTTAATTGGTTCTTATGTCATCGAATCTGAAATAACCAAGATGATAATCTCCTTATTTGTTAAATTTTTGTTTTTATTTCCCCTTTATTCTGCTTATCTTATTGTCTTATATATTATATTTATCGATTAGGTACGAAGCAAAGTTTATCGAGAAGATTGTTGATGAAATTTTGTGTGCAGTGAAACCCATTCGCTTGGTTGTTGCTAAGAATCCAATTGGTATAGAATCTTTCGTTGAAAAGGTCAAAGCTTTATTAAATATTGGAAAAAATAATATTGGCATTGTAGGCATCTATGGGATGGGCGGCATTGGTAAAACAGAGATAGCAAAAACTGTTTACAATAGAATATGTTATGCATTTGAAGGAAGTAGTTGTCTTTTAGATATTAAAGAAACTTCAGAAAAATTCAATGGCTTAGTTAAGCTACAAAAAAAACTTCTTCGTGATATACTAAGAAAAGATTTCAAAATTGACCATAGTGATGAAGGAATCACTTTGATTGAAGAAAGGCTTCATTGCAAAAGAATTCATGTTGTCCTTGATGATGTAGATAGCTTGGAGCAATTATATAACTTTCTTGGAGATTTAAGATGCTTTGGCTTAGGAAGTAGATTAATCATAACAACTGGAGATGAGCATTTATTAACTCAACTTGGAGTAGATGATAAATACAAGGTCAAAACCTTGAATATGTCACACTCCCTTGAACTTTTTAGTCATCATGCATTTGATTTGGCCCATCCAAGGCTAGGTTATAAAGAGCTTTCAATCAATGCAGTGGAATATATTGGAGGACTTCCATTGGGCCTTAAGGTTTTGGGATCTTTTTTAAGAGGAAGGAGTGTTGCTGAATGGAAGAGTAAATTGGAAAAATTGCAAAGAAAATCACATGATAGAATTCAGAAAGTGCTTCAAATAAGCTTTGATTCATTGGATAGCTTTACAAAAGATATATTTCTTGATATTGCATGTTTCTTTATTGGTATGGATAAAGAGCATGCTATGAAGATATTCAAAAGTTGTGGCTTCTCTCCTGATAGTGGCATCCAATTTCTTGTGCAAAGATCTCTTGTTGTAATTGATTATAAAAATAAGTTGAGAATGCATAGTTTGATTCAACACATGGGGAGAGAGATTGTTCGTGAAAAGGCATTCAACATTCCAGAAAAGTATTGCAGATTGTGGTCTCATGAAGATGCCCTAAATGTACTTGGCAAACATACGGTAAGAGGCATATACATTTAAAGCATATAGATATGGGCATATACACAAATTTGTGATAAACATGTTATATGGAATGTTTAAGTGTTTTAAAGTTTCTTCAAGCATGCATTATAGTTTGAATAGTACGTGAACATTATTCTTAGCTGAATTGCATCAACAGCTATTACTTTGCAACTTTAAAAAGCATTAATCAAATTCAATGTTGTCCAAATTTTATTAAAAGATGAAGGTGTAACTTGTTCATTCAATTGCTTGTTTTGCTAGGGATCAAAAGTAGTGGAGGGTCTCAGCTTAAATTTGCCTGTGCTTGAAGATTTGAAAACTGAAGCATTTGCAAATATGACAAACTTAAGATTGCTCCAAATGAATGTTGTACATCTTATGGGAAGCTTTAAGAATCTATCCAAAGAACTAAGATGGCTATGTTGGTATAGGTGCCCTCTAAAATGTCTACCTCAAGATTTTCATCTAGAGAACCTTGTTGTTCTTGACATGCAACAGAGTAAAGTTGTAAAAATATGGGAAGGTTACAAGGTATAAAATTTTACAATGCTTTTTATTTACTTTTTTAATGTATGATTGAGATAGCTTTTCACTTATTTTCTTTTCTTATAATTTCATTTTTGTAGATACTTAACAATTTGAAAGTCCTTAACCTTAGTTATTCTGAAGATCTTATAAAATCACCAAATTTCTTGGGAGTCCCACAACTGGAGAAATTAATACTTGAAGGTTGCACAAGATTGGCAAAACTTCATGAATCCATTGGATGTTTGGAAAGGCTTGTTTTGCTGAACCTAAGAGGATGTGTACGCCTTAGGAATCTTCCCAGCAGCATTTCTAATTTGGGATCTCTTAAAGTTCTTGACATGTCATATTGTTTAAGACTGGACAAGTTACCAGAAGAAATGAGGAATATGATGACTTCTACAGTCTTCAATGCAAACGGAGCTGTTGTTGGTCAACAATTCTCCTTTGATCTTTTGGAGAATAGCAACATCAATCTTTTTGGAGGTAGAAGAGAAATCCCAAATTCTTGCTCAGCATGCTTCCCATCCTGGATATCACCGAAAATCTCGGTCCGCATAAGTCTGCTACCGTCTTCCATTGCTGGGCTTCGTTCTTTGGAGGAGTTAAATCTCAGTTATTGCCAATTGTCTGAAGACGAGTTTCCTATTGATCTTGGGAGTTTGTCTTCCCTCATGATTTTGAAGTTATCTGGAAATAATTTTCGTACCCTACCTCATAGCATCAAAAGCCTTCCTAAATTATTTGATCTAGAGATAGATAGGTGTAGGGATCTTCAGTCAATTTCAGGACTCCCTCCAAGTTTATCAATGTTATATGCAAGAGGCTGCACGTCGTTGAAAAGACTCCCAAACTTTTCCGACAGGGAACATTCAACAATTTTCTCTCTACATAAATGCCACAATCTGGTTGACTTGGGAAATTTGTGGAGTTTGAGATCGTCGTTCAACATCATGGCAGCGTTACTGTCTCCAGGTTTTTTTAAGGTTCGCCTCTTTCTCTCTCTCTCTCTCTCTCACACACAACCCCCTCCCTCCCACCATCATTGCTAACAATGTAAATCTTTCTTTTGACATAGAACCAACTGAGCAAGGGTATCGTTGAATTTCAAACCATTTTTCTCCAAAGTGGTGATATTCCAGATTGGTTTTACCCTCAAGCAGCAGGATCTTCAATATCCTTTCATGTACCATCGCTTTTAGAGGGTGAATTTCGTGGGTTACTTGTTTGGGCTTCTTATCAAGAGATGTATTATGGTTCAAATTCTACTTCAATTTCTGATCCTCCGGTGGTGGTCTTCATGTTCAATAAAACAAGAGGCTTCTATCAATTTCTTGTCACAGAAGCATTTGACAGTTTACACTTAGCAGCTCGTTGTCTAGTATATAAGGTCCCGGTCATGACCCAATCGACTGGAGGCAACCAACAGTATTTTGTGCCAGAAATCTTCTATGTTCCTCGCAGATTTTTTAAGAGTTGCTATATCCATTGTGCAGAAGAAATTAAAAATGGGATGGAGATTGGATGTGGAGACGAAATCGAGGTGTCCGTAGAATTCCATGGAGACTTTGAAGTGCTTAAATGTGGAATTCATGTACTAGTTGATGAACTCAATGTGATGGATGAGTATGGAAATGACTCTGCCTCTGAAGGTTATGCTATTACAGATGATGAGTTCACTGGAAGTGATCATGCCAGAGACGATGACATCTTTTAATGTATTGTTACAACACATGATAACGTCTCCTGAGGTGGTGTTGCTGCAGAGGATGCGATCTTTGAAGATGCTGCTGCTGCTTAAGAACTCAAATGGGTACCGATAATAATTGAGACTGACAAATATATATGTAGACTAGTTAGTCTTCACATGGTTTTCCTCATTTTGCATTGGACAGGAATAAACCGATCCCGTTTTTTAATAATATATGGAGAGTAAATAAATATTATACTTCAAGTTATCAGAAGCCCTTGGCCGGGATGGAACTTGTCTTCTCTCTTTCCATCCTCATCGTGTATCACGCACACCGACAGGCAGAGTCCCTGGCTGCCACTTGCGGCTCTGAAGTTTGATCCAAAGGGGATGGATCCGTTCTTGAAGTTGAATTGCGACCAAAGCAAAAATTATTTGCCATTTAGTTTTAGAGAAGATGCAAGTAGATAGGTCCGCTTATAGTAAGTCCCACATATAATCAGTTCCAACTTTCAGAATGATTGATCAGTCACAGCAGGTAAGGGAGCTCAAAATCCGGAAACGATGCAAGAATCCCAATTCAACCTGCTAAGATCAGCAACTTGGGATGCAATTTGGCACCAGTTGCAATTACAAAGGCAACGGGAACTACGATTTGATTTTTCCAGCTACACACATTCCAAAGTCAACAGGCAGAGTAGGTAAGCAAGCGTAAAAGCAGGGTTTCATCCATGGAGGGGATGAGAATCACGTCGACATCGGATTGCTTAATCTTTTGCTTTGCTTAAAGGCGAGATAGACATTTTATGCTTTCTTTGACCATAGAGAAGTAACACCCAGCGAACACTATCGGATCTATTTTCATCTATTTGTCTGTTGTACTTATAGACAAGACAGCTGCCACTATGATCCATCACTACTGTCAGACTATGATTTTCATCTATATGTCCTCTCTTTCTTTATCTATTTTCCCGTTTCCATCTATGGTCCCTTTAATTTTTAAATGGGAATAATAATTAAGCCAGGGAACTACGGGTCAGACACATAATAAGACTAAAATGAGTTAAGTAAATTAATCAAACAAAGTATTGATTGTAATTAAAACCTATATCATGTCAGGATCATATGGTATCTTCATCACCTACACAAGTTTGTCGTTCTGGTTTAGTCATGATGCTAGTTAAAAATAAGGTTCGTTTGTGTCAAACCGAGCTCAAACTCAAGCTCAAGATTAAGATCTTAGCGCAGTGAAATGTTACTTAGGTCAGATTAAGAATTGAATGCATTTACGACATGGCTGAGTTTGAAAGGTTCAAAACTTTGGACGGGGTATTTTAGAGATAGGCTCAATGTGGACTGGAGAGACTACCTTAAGAATTGGGGAAACCGTATAAATTAATAATGCCAGTAGTCATCAAACTGATAAAACCGAAATACTGTTCCTGGTCAATGCCGGGATGATAACATGGGCAATGAGTCCTCTGTGATTGTAAATTCATCGGAGAGTTAGAGGGGATCTTGTAGAGCTAGAAGCCAACTAGAAAACCAGTACATACAAGAAATCTTCTTTTTCTCTCCCCCAATTTCAGCTGCGCACTCTCTAGATCCATAGGCCCTTCCATGGCTGCTCAGAACCTTTCATCGACTTCCGAAGCTTGTTGGACGCACGATGTCTTCTTGAGTTTCTGTAAAGAACTTCCTGCAAATTCACAGAGATTGCACACAACGCAGCACACCACAGCCAGTTCTATCTCCTCACACAACAAACTACAGCAAGCATAACCATGAAAATACCTCCATTACGGCAACTACCATTACAAGAGTTCTACAATAAGGGCATTCTACAGCCACTCAAACTACCAAGTTTACACTACAAGCTACGTTACAGATCTACGTCAATCTACTAGAACCTACAGCACTAGGCAAGTCATGCCACCAACGGCATCACAGCAAGTCTACGGTTCTTCTCTCCAAAAGCTAGGGCATGGAATCGTGTTTTCCCCCTTTCTATCTTTCACCCATGGGCCTCGTTATGTCTTGGGCCACCCTGGGCCGTGGGTCATGACAGTTTCAGAGGTGAAACTCGAAAGAACTTCACCGATTATCATTACAGGGCCTTAATTCAATTAGGAATTTGTACCTTCCAAGACAATGAAGAGCTTCCAAGAGGGAGGATCATTTCTACCGAACTCCGCAAGGAAATTCGTGGATCAAGGACTTTCATTGTGGTTCTCTCCAAAGGTTATGCTTCATCTATATGGTGCCTTGATGAACTTGTAGAGATCATGGATTGTAGTAGAGAAAACGAACGCCACACTCTTCTCCCGATATTTTACCATGTTGACCCTTCGGACGTTCGAAAACAGACAGGTCTTTTGCAGAAGCATTTGTTGAGCATGAAAAGCGGTTTCATGCTGATATGAAGAAGGTTGAGAGGTGGAGAGAAGCTCTTACTAAAGCTGGAAGCCTTTCTGGTTGGGATGTCTCAAGTTTTGCAGATGGGTAATTCCATGTTGCAATTGTCTCTTGCTTTTTTCATGTCTTTTCTATATCTTTTTCTTTATAAGATATGCAAAAATTCATGACAAAGACATAAAGTTTACCTAAAATGGATTGAGAATAAAAGAGTATTTTTTTCGCTCAGTTCCCTAATGCTTTTCTCTGTCATGTCTAGTCTTTTATAGGATGACAATATCTTTTTCTTTCATGTCTACACTACCACGATGTAAAGATGATGCCACTTAAAGGAGATGTTGGTTCTAGAATTGTTAGGATTAAAAGTTGCCTTTCTAATCAAAGGTCTTACCCTTAAGGGGAATTATATTGTAACCATACTTCCCTTAGAGCATTTAATCTATGAATTTATCCACGAATTGCAAATAAGGAAAACAATTATTCATAGGAAAGCCATAATGTTACGACAAAAACACTTTGAGATATATATCTAATTGCTATCCACGCTAAATCTGATGCAACTTAGTTGCTTGCTATGATGAAAGTGTTTCAAGTGATTAAGATGATAGTTTCATTTGAGCAAGGATGACTCTTTTCTTCTTTTTTATTTTTTGTTTCATTGTTTATATCTTATTATTTTAAACTCTATTTTACTATGATGATTAGGTATAAAGGAAAAGTCATCAACAAGATTGTAAACCAATTTTTACATGAACTAAATCAAGTGCATCTTTATGTTATTGAACATCTTATAGAAATAGATTCTAGAGTTATAGAGGTGAAAGCTTTATTAACTCTGGAAACAAGTGATGTTCACACTATTGGTATTTATGGAATGGATAGCATTGGGAAAACTACCATTGCAATAGATATTTATAATCAAATATATTTGGATTTTTTAAGGAAGAAGTTGTCTTTTAGACATTAAAGAAATTTCAAAAAAAGCTTGAGGTTTAGTTAAATTGCAAAAGAAACTTCTTCATGAAATCTTGAAAATAGATGTGAGGATTGATAACATTCATGAAGGAACTAAATTGATTAAGAAAATGCTAGATGGAAAAAGAGGTCTTGTAGTTCTTGATGATGTGAAGGACTTGGACAAGGTAAACAAATTGGTTGGAGACTTAGGTTGGTTTGGCTTGGGAAGTAGAATCATTATCACAATAAAAGATGAACATTTACTAACTCAACTAGAAGTAAATAGAAGATATAAGGTATCACCCTTAAGTGAATCGAAGTCCCTTGAACTTTTCAGTTGGCATGCCTTCAAAAGGGTAGATCCAATAAAAGGTTTCTTAAAGCTTTCAATTATTGAAAGGAAGTATGTTGAACAACTTTCATTAGCTCTCAAAGTTTTGGGTTCTTTTTTGAAAAAAAAAGGCCATGATGAATGGGAAAGTGAATTGGCAAAGTTACAAAGACAATCACATGATAAGATTCTAAAAGTACTTAGAATAGTTTTGATTCATTGGATAATTGTATAAAGAATATATTTCTTGATATCACATGTTTCTTTGTTAGTATGAAGAAAGACTATGTCGCCAAAATATTTTACAATTGTGGTTTCTTTCCTAATAGTGGCATGAAAATTCTCAAACAAAGATCTCTCATAACAATTGATGACATGGATATGTTATGGATGCATAGTCTAATTCAAGATATGGGAAGAATTATTATTCATGACAAAGCAGCTTATGTTCTAAAAAACTATAATAGGTTGTGGTTTCATGAAAATGTCTACAATGTACTTAGCAACCATACGGTAAGAGAATTATGCATTTATCTTTTTCTTTTCCCAACTATGCATCTTTTAGGTTGAATTAGATGATAACACTAGTCATAATTGCATGTAAGTCAAAAATTGATACTTTCAAGTTTTAGTAAGTTCTAATCCAATTCAATGGTGCTCTAGTTTTACAAAACTTGAGAATATGCATCACTTATATATATCTATATCTATATTTTTGGTTAGGGTTCACAAGATTTGGGAGGTCTCAACTAAAATTCACTTGAATTAGATGACATCAATTTGAAAATTGAAGCATTTACAAATATGAATGATTTAAGATTGCTCCAAATCAATGCTACACATCCCATAGGAAACTTCAAACATATATCATACAAACTCAAACGGCTTTATTGGCACAAGTATCCTATGAAAGTTATACCATAAGATTTTTATTTAGAAAACCTCGTTGTTCTTGACCTACAGCAAAGCAAAATTGTACAAGTTTGGAAGGGTTACAAAGTACAACAATTTTGTAATACCTTTTATTAATAGATGTTTAATTTATGATACACAAGGAACTTCCACTAATTTCCTATTCTTTTGATTTTGTTCTATAGATACTTAACAAGTTAAAAGTCCTTAATCTCCAAAATCTTTAAGATCTTGTCAAATCACCGAATTTTTCTTAGTTTCCGAATTTGGAGATATTGATACTTAAAGGTTGCACTAGGTTAGTTAAAGTTCATGAATCCATTGGATGTTTAAAATGACTTGTTGAACTAAACTTGAGAGGATGCATGAGCCTTACAAATCTTCCAAGCAGCATTGGTACCTTGGAATCTCTTAGAACTCTTAATATGTCTAATTGCTTAAAACTTTTTAAGTTGTCAAAACAAGTAGAGAATACGATGGCTTTGACAAAGGTCCATGGAAATGGAACTACTACTACGCAAAAATGATCCTATTTGGGTCTTTCAAAGAATCACAAATTTGAATTACTAGGGTGCCAACAAAAATTCTTAGATTCTTTGTTGTCATGTTTGTCATGTTTGTCATGCTATACAACACCCAAAAGCTCAGTCAACATAAGTTCACCACTAGATTGCATTTCTAGATTTCATTACTTGGAAGAGCTCAATCTCAATTATTGTGGTTTGTTTGATGATAATTTTCATATTGATTTGGAAAGTTTATCTTCACTCGTATATTTGAACTTATGTACAAATAATTTTCACAACAAACCTCATGCCATTGATCGCCTTCGTAAACTAATGGTGTTGGACCTTGACTATTCTGCTGCTCTTCAATCAATTTCTGAAATTCCTACAAGTTTATGGGGCATAAGTGAAAAAGACACTCCTTTATTGAGAAGATTCTCAATTTTTATTGGACAGGGAACATTCACCAACTTTTTATGAATATGAATTCCATGATCAGGCTGATATCTTTTTCTCTCGTATTAGTTATACTATTATAGGATTCCATCCAAGTTCTCCTCTTTCTCTCTCTCTCTCAATATATATATATGTATACCTTTTTTTTTAATTTTAAATAACATCAATTCTTTTTGTTTAACGCAGTAGCTGCCAAGTGAGGGCATTCAGTTTCCTATCATTTGTCTCCGAAGTACGGAAGTTCTAGATTGGTTCAGCCACCAGGCAATCGGCTCTCTTATATCCTTTCGAGTACCTTCACCTTCAAAGGGTCTAATTAACGAGTTTGTTGTTTGCGCTTGTTATGGACCGATGCCATATCCTCCAAATTTGACTTCAACTAATGGTCCCGTTATGGCAATCTCATTTTGCAATAAAACTAAGGGCTCCACTGCATCGCTTCATACATAAGTCCCTTTACATTTTGCTGCAGCTTGTTGTCATCTATAGCGCATCCCACTTAACTTCGCTACGTCTAAAGACAGCCAATTCTATTCACTGGAACAACCTTATCACTTTCCTTCAGATTCACGCCGCATTTATTCGGTATTAGACTTTAGGCGGTCAAGTGATTTGACGTTTAAAGTACGCAAATGTGGAACTCATATGCTATCTCGTAAGTTGATTGCAATAAATGAATTTTAAAAATATAATTTTGTCAATTTTGATATGATTACCAATGTAAAGGTCGGCGATTAACAATAGATATTGATATTTTTTAAAGTAATGCTACTAAAAATGATAATATCTTCCTTATCTCCATGAATTACTGTCTCCAAAGATGATGTTGTTACTATTAAAAGGTATACCAGTTGATGATATCAGATAGGTGATATTGCTTTGCCTAAGCTCTATGAACATAATAATGCTTCCGATAGTAATGGTAATCAAGAAATATTTGTAAGCCTTCTCTTTTAAAATTAAACATGATGAGTAAATACATATTATTTTTCCACAATTCCTTGACTTTCTTCTTTCCTTATTTCTCCCCTACCCAATCTTTGCTCTTTGTATTTTTTTATTTTGATAAAGTTGGAATTTCAACATTATTATTGTCTCCTTTGTTGACGACTTCATCCATAATATGGATCATTTGATTATTTTTGGCTTGAAAGTTTAATATTCCATCTTGAACTCTAGAATGAAATTTCACTCTAAAAAAAGAACCTTTATTAATATAAACTCTTTATCTTTATTGTCACCCAGTTTCATTTGAACCATCCACTCCTAAATTTGCTTCTGTGGACTGAGGACCGGAATGGGCATCAATAACCTATTGCGTAGGAGTCAAGCCAATAAATCAATATGGCACGGGTGAAGTTGCAGCCTAACTTCATCAAGTTAAGCTCAGGCGTGTTAAAGCACTTTAAAACTAAGAAAATATAGAAATGGTAAGATGAAATAAACCAATACATTTGTGGAAATTGCACGCTATCAAATCAAAATATGATGAAAATATTGATGCGTGTTCATAATTCAACGATCTATTTTGATAGAGATCAGAAGCAACAGAAGGTGTTCCTCCTAGATATGCATGACTGAACCATGTACATTTGAGAATCCAAACCTTCCAAGCGTGTTGGTCAATTTTTGCACAATTTTCCTCGAGAGTGTTGCGGCGCCAAATTAGTTCAACGAGAAGTAGATCTTCAATATCCTTTCTTGCACGTTCGCTTTCACGGGTATAAATTCTAAAGATTGCTTGTTTATTCTCTTTGTAAACCATTGATTCATAAGCAAATTAAGCAAACTACCCATCTACATCTAGTGCTGTTTTCTCCCCTCTTCCTTGACCGCTAATTGTCATGAGTTAGCTTCATGATAGATAAAAGGGTATGGCCAAAGCAAGGTGCGAATAAGATATGTTGGATAACCAAGTGTGGGTTAGGCATGTATGTTTCTATATGGGTGACAAGACTATGGGTTTTATCTAGTAATTGGACAAATAGAGGTGATGCACATGGATAATAAGATGCCAAACTATGCAAATCACAGGTGATGTAGTTAGTTCTCCCTAAATTGATAATCCATAAAATAAAATAAAAAATGGAGTGCGTATACCTATAAAGTTCACAATTGGATCTGAACAGCCCATCTAATTGAGGAAATGGACCAATTTGCTTTGCTGATCTATGGTTAAGTTCAACCTGGTGGATCAGATATAAACACTTCTAGGAGAATGAGGCATAAGGCCTAACAGACCTAGACTGGGAGTAGGTGGTGGATATGTTCTAACATAGGAAGGCAGACTTCCATAAGTAATGAAGGGATAAGCCTAGTCTGTATACTAAGACCCAAACCCAAAAGGTTTAGGTAAAGAAGAAACATTAGCATAAGTATTATGGGTTGTGGGCTTAGCCCACCCAAAATTTTTCTTCCATCTTCCTTGTTGTTTGGGCTTCCAGTTAGGTGGGTACCCAATAAGGAGGAAGTAGGGCTCCTTAGCACAACCCACTTTCTTGTAATGGTTGCAAATGGGCTTTGGCCAAGGTAAGTTGGTCCTAAGATAGGGTGGGCTAGACCTATAAGGCCCAATCGTAGGGCCTTAGGGAAGAGCTAACCCAAAAGTAGAAAGATGGCCTGTGCGTGCACTCACCTATCCCACATGACTTAGATTTGATGTAGAATCATCACTACTACCAAAACCATATCGAAGAGTGGCAAATGCCATCCTAATGCCAACTAAGGGATCACAAGAAGTCTTTTGGTGGATCTCTTGTTTTGCCATGGCATAGGTTTGCTTAAAAAAGGGGAGAATGGGGGGGTGTCACACGACAAAATCTAGGTGCAAACATTCTAGTACTCCTTTGGCAGCTTAAGCAAAAACTTCATCACCTTGTCCTTTTGATCCAGCTCTTGCAATAAGTCAATTGACACTGCACATGCAAGAGTCAAAGATGCAATGAATCAAGGCTTGCTAGGTTTCTAGTTCACTCCATAGATCATGCAGGCAAAAGTAAAAAAGGGTCACATTTAAGCTATTATGGCCTTCAGAGAGCTTTAGCTCACCAATACTTGCTTTAGATCAAACTTTTGAGTCCCACACGTCTTGCTAAAGCTATCCTATAGCACGCTCCAAATCTCACTTAGTTTAGGCTTGTTAAACCATGCTTGCAAGCAACCATTCCATGAAATTCATCCGCTAGGTTTTAAGGTTGGCATGGCATTAGTCCCACCATGCAACGGCTAAAGACTTCAAAGAGCAATCCAAAAAAGCCAAGCTTATGGCACACGATGAAGATGGTGCACACTTACTCTAACTAGAGACCCCAAATCAACTTGTTGGCGAGCTTTTGCGGGACAATACTTTTGCTTTGCAAATCAACAATCATCAAGGAAAGGGGTTTGCATAAAGAAGGCATGACAGGGTTGCGCAAAGGAGGCACTCAAAAGGATGATGGGTTGCTAGTGGAAAGGATGTTGGATTTAGACATGGCAGTGGACGACGACTAGGATTTGGAGGGCAATTAGGAATGTGAGAAAGAAAAAGAAAAAATAAATAAAAAAAAGGTAGGATGGATTCTCACTTCAAAACTCATTTATGATGGCCAGGAGGGAAATCATTTGCAAAAGTGATTAGTATAGAAAAGAAACCTAGATTTGATATCATACCACAAAGTATAAATATTGGGAACAGAATGGAAGAATAAAGAGTCGACAAGTTGAGAGAATTCAATTATATTGAATCTACAATGCAATAAGCTTCACAAGACTCTGTCTTTGTATATATTTCTAGACTTAGTTATACATGGAAACTATATACCTAACGTCAATCAAGAAAATCCAATAAAGTTAGAGGATCTAATAAAGAATTATACCCAATCAGGAAAATCCAATACAATCAAAGGACCTAATAAGAAATTGTATCCAATAACTAATTAGGGAAACCCAATGCAATTAGAGGACCTAATTCATAAGGAATTGTACATTAATTATATTATTAATAATTACACAATCTATCACACATCAAATGAAATCATGCCTTTAATCTATTGTTACCACCTTAGAGAACCAACAGATGGTCCACTCTCCCACTCCTTCCAATCTCAAGAACAAAAAAAAAAAAAAAAAAAAAATAGAAGAAAAGAAAAATGAGGAAAAGTGAAGAAAACCAACGTGCCGTACCCTCTAAAAAAAGCCATAAACATAATTGACAATACTTAGAGCAAAAAGGAAAATTTTATACCGCTTTCAATTTCATCAACCTCAAGCATCACAACCATGAGCGCTACCATCTCCACAGGCGTCAATGTTGGCCATCCTAGACATATGCACTTCACTCATTATAGCAACAGCTGGGCCGCCATCAGCACCACCAACATTGGCCTGCATAGCCCGATCGTTAGCAGAACCTCAATTCAGAATTGTTGGAGTCTTTGTGCTATGTAACAAGCACTTTAAAATGTTCCAAAACTTTAATCATTAATATGATTGATTGGTTAATTATTATTGTTGGTATAAAATCAAAAACAAAAGCACCGGTTCGAAAACTTATTGGTAAATTTTTTTTTCCCCCTTATTCAGTACAAAACATTTCCACCAATGTTCATATGCCTGCCAACAATAATGCTGATAAACCTAAAGATTCCTTAAAATAGTGAAAGCCCACAAAAAGTGTTGGGTTTAATTGTACTAAAAACAACACTACGCGGCATACAAGGACATGATATTTAGTTTACCACTCCCCGACAGAGTGTCGGGAAACATGAACATAGAGTAATTTTGTCATTCTCTTTTCTTCCTTTCCCTCCTTTCAAATGATCATGCTATTACTGTACATATTTGCACTTTTCACTTTTAAGATTCTTTTTCCTTGTGAGGATCTAGTAAAATTTACCCTTATGATCTTCCCACTTCTACCTCTACCCAACCACAATTATACCACTGAAGCTGGAGCTCCAAGGCTAATCAGATTAACAATGCTAAGCCAATGTGTAAAACCGATTTTGACGTATTGATAACTATATTTTTATAGAGTTATTTTACCTATTTTTAGGTAATAAATAATACAATGCTTATAAATTTTTTTTTTTGAATTCCTCTTTAGTTATTTGAATTTGCCTTGTTGTTGTAACATAAGGAGGCATGGAGAAAAAGGATAAGCATAGAGAACCTGATGTTTATTATATGGTCAAAATATCAAGATCAAGAAAATCAAGATGGGCTTGTACTTTAGATTTTCTATTGTTATTAGGTTTTCTAATTATTTAGAAAACCTAGTCATGTTAGGAGTTCAAAGCCTAATCAATATAAGCGTTCAAAACCCAATTGTCTTGGGTCTCCAAAACCGACTTCTACTAAGATAAGAGATATGTCTAAACTTAAACCCCATTTAAAAGAAGAGAATAGGCAAAAGAAGGGGATGAGGAAATTGAGCACAACTCAAGACAAAGGTCAGGAATTCAAGGTTTTCTTGAAGAGAAGATAAAAATAATGACAAACTTCTTATTCTTGGATTCAAGATGCCTTCTTTATTTCTTATTATTATTGTTCCTCATTATTTCTTTATGTTTAGTTTATTTTTGTTAGAGCTACGATGTAACCTAATTATGATGGTATGAATCTTATGATTATTATGTTTTGCAAGATATTTTTTTTATGTGAAGTTACATATAAATGTGTCTAATGCTTTTAAGTGATTATCTACCACTTGAATAATCTGATTTGTATGTTTGAGACCGACAAGAGATGATATGTAGTTGTTTTTTGTAATATGTAACCACAATTAAATATGGATAGATATATACCATATTATTTGTGTGGCTTTCGGGGTAAACTGGGAATATTCACAGATCCTAATGCATTTGATTTGTTTCAATTCACATATAGAAATATAGTGAATTAATAAACCAAATAGGTTTACTATACCCAGACATAGGATAGTAAATAAATTAAGAGATTCCGCTATTATATAGATATTATTCCTCTTGCAAGCATACATAATTTACATTAATACCTTATAGTTATGGTGAAATCAAACACTCTAAGATGTTTCGTGTATTTAGTTTTATTAAATTTAGTTAATTAGTCTATCATCTATCAATTTGGTTTGTTAGATAAATTCTAGGAGTTGTTCACCATTAATAATTAGTTGACTTAGTAATCAGTTGGCTTAGTAATCACCAATCTTTGTAAGACGATATCTTTTTTACCACTATATTACTTGTTTGACATGTTCACTTGTATTTAAATTTCACCGAACAAGTATCTGTAGAAGATATTCATTCTACGAGTTGAGTATTCTTGTTTGGAGGACTCAGGCAAAAATATCACCACAAACTACTTTTTGTGAGAGTGTTTTCAATGTAGTCATCCAAATAATGGTCATAGATCCACCTTGCTTGATCTTGGTGATACTGCTTTCAACGCTGTGTCAAGGATTTATATTTGCAAATTGTAACAAAGAAATAAAGAAAAAGAGCATCGATGATTCAAAATAGGAATGAATTTGACGAGAGCGAGAGAGACAGAGAGACAGATAGACTTATAAAAGATCATTATATGCTTGTGTGACTTGTTGAAGCTGTGCAGAGAGCTGCAAGACCTCTGTTGATAGTGCTTCTGCTCTCTCTATTCATTTGCTAGTTGACCCCATGAAAACGAGATAAAAAAAGCCAGCAGTTACACAGATGCGTAGAGGCCCAGACAAAAACCGCATAGTACCCAAAATCTACAGAAGAATATTTGGAGAATCCATTCAAAAAATTCTAATGATCAAATTTTTAGTTTAAAAAAAGGAATTAGACTCCGTATCCATAAAATAACGTTGCATACATTACTCTTTCTTGAACTTTTCAATTGGCACGCCTTTAATGTGGCCCATCCAAGATCAGAGTACCTAGAGCTTTCGATTTGTGCAGTGAACTACATTGAAGGACTTTCATTCGCTAGGTTTTTTCAAAAAAACAAAAACAAGACTAAAAGTTGAATGGGAAAGGAATTGGAAAAGTTATGATGAAGACCATATGAAAAGATTCAAAAAGTACTTAGAATAAGCTTTGACTCCTTTTTTTTTTTTTAAAAAAAAAAAAAGCTTTGATTCTTTAGATAGTTATACAAGCGATATGTTTCCTGATACTATGTGTTTTATAATTAGTATGGACAAAATAATGCAACAAAAATATTCAAGGTAGTGAATTGTTTTGAAATAGTGATACCAAAATTCCCTAAAATAAATCTCTTATGATAATAGATGATGAAAACACGTTGTGGATGCATAATCTAATTCAAGACATATGGAAAACAGTTATGTGCATAATCCAATTTAAGTTGTCTTAAATGTCCTAAAACAACATATGGTAAGAGACTTCTACATTTATCTTCTTTTTTTTTTCTAACTACAGATTCTACTTTAAATTAGATGATAATACTACTCATAGTTTCATTTAAGTAACCACAAATATTTCAAAACTTGAAAACCTTTGCGGTCTTTTTTTAAAGAATCTCAAAACTGAATTATTTTATTTAACAAACAATAATTGTGGAATAGATAAAAATAAATAATCTCACTTGTAATGATTTAAGAGGCAATTATTTCTGATTTGGCTTCTAAAAGCATTAATGATGGATAATTCTTGAACTTCCTCGAACCTCTATCGATGAATTTCCCAACAAATGTCAAATTGTTTATTGGAGAAGTCTATGAATGCATGGATGTTTCTACTAGCCTGAATTTCAGCCACTACTATCCTAGTGTTATCGACGGGCGATAGCAAATGCATTTTCGGAAAAACATAGAAGGGTGAAGAAAAGGTAGATAGGACGAACACAAACATCCCATAAAGAAAATGCAAAAGAAAAAAAATATAGCCACATTACTATCTCAAAAATAACATCAAAGTAAAGAAAATGAGAAAAAAAAAAATCCGCTTCACAACTCAAAAAATACTATGTCATAACTTTAGAAAATTTATATAAAATCAATTAAGTTTCATAACATTCATAAATTATATAAACAATGGCCAATGAGGCATTCTAAAAATATTTTGATTCAGTAAAGACATTTCATACTCATTATCTTGTATGTTGCGTTAGGCATAGAATTTTTTAAGTTAATATGTTTTTTTTCTTTTTGGTAGAAATGTAAGTTTGTATTAATAAAAAATAATGTACTAAGTTAATATGTTTTCTTCTGTGATAAAGACTGCAATGAGTTAGTTGAAGCACTCTTTGTTTGAGCTTTTCAAAATAATGGTGGGAACTTATGTAAGATGTTAGGTTTGAAGAAAAAAATTCTTAGGTGAAATAGAAAGTAGTATTTCATTGTCGGTGGTCCTAGTTTTCCTCCAGGTACAGATAATCAACATTAATCTATCATTTTCCAACTTCTCAAATACATAATCCACCTGCTTTCTCTTTACACACAAAATTGAAAAGTTAGAGCTCAAGGTTTGTCCTGGGAAGGCTTTTTCCCTAAGGGCAAATTTCAACAAAATCTGAGCTCCTCCGTGACTTCCTTTAACAATGTTATTGATGGGCTATACCAAACGCATTTTCAAAAAGTGGCAGGGTAAAAAAAAAAAAAAAAAAAGGTAGATACAATCAACATAAACCTCCCATAAAGAAAATACGAAAGAAAAATATAGCTACATAATTATAGCAAAGATAATATCAAAGTAAAGAAAAATAAAAAATAGGTTCACAAGTCACAAAATACTATGTAGTAATTTTATAATATTTATTTAAAATCAATTAAGCTGCACAACATTTAGCATAAATTACATAAAACATGGGTAATGAGGCATTCTAAAAATCTTTTGACTTAACAAAGACATTTTTTTTTTTGGTAGAAAGGTAAATTGTATTAATAAATATTAAAGTACAAAAGCACATAGCCATACTTTAGTATTACAGAAGTCACATATCTATGAAAAAATTAAAGTTAAAAACCTCCAAATCTCACTCAAAATAACATTGCTTTGGAAGAATTTTATATTTCTAAACAAAAAAATATAAATGACTTAATAGAGGCATTGCATACTCATTATCTTGTATGTTGTATCATGCATAGAACTTTTTAAGTCAATGTGTTATCTTTTGTGATAAAGATCACAATGACTTAGTAGGATTGTTGTCTACTTGAGTTTTATAAAACAATGGTGGAAACTTATGTAAGATGTTAGGTTTGAATAAAAGATGATTAGATGAATTAGAAAACAATATTTCATTGTTGTTAGTCCTAGTTTTCCTCAAAATAAAGCTAATCAACATTAATTTATCATTTTCCAACCTTTCAAACACATAATCCATTTGCTTGCTCTTTACACACAAAATGAAAAATTAGAGCACAAGGTTTGTCCTAGGAAGACTTTTTTCCTAAGATTAAATTCATTTAAAATAAATGGAAGAGTAAAGAAAAGATAGATATGATGAACATATGCCTCACATAGAGAAAATGACAAAAGAAAAAAAGAAAAAAAAAACCATTTTACAACTCAAAAAATACAATGTCATAATTTAGAATATTTATTTAAAATCAATTAAGTTTTATACCATCCAAAATAAATTATGTAAATAGTGGACAATGAGGCATTCTAGAAATATTTTACTTAGCAAAGTCATTTCATACACGTTTTCTTGTATGACGCATCATGTGTGGAATCTTTTGTGCTAATATGTTATCTTCTGTGATAAAGACCGCAATGAGTTAGTAGAATTGGTCTTATTCAAATTTACCAAAGCCACAAGAGAACTTACGTAAGATGTTAGGTTTGAATAAAAGAATTATTATATGAATTAAAGAATAGAATTCCTTTGGTAGATTTGAATAAAAGATAATTGGATGAATTAAAAACAATATTCTGTTGTTGTGGTCCTGGATTTCCTCAAGCTACACCTAATCAACATTGATCTATCATTTTTCCACCTCTCAATCATATAATCCACTTCCTTTCTCTTTGTACACAAAAATGAAAAGTTAGAGCTCGAGATTTGTCTTGGAAAGACTTATTTTCTGCAGTCAAATTTCAACAAAATCCAGGCTCATTTGCGATTTCCTTCAGAGATAACTGGAGATGTTATCAATGGACTATTGAAAATTCATTTTCAAAAATAGGAAAGATGAGGAAAAGGTAGATACGATGAACATATACCTCCCATAAAGAAAATACAAAAAAAAAAAAAGCCATATAATTATTGGAAAGATAACATCAAAGTAAAGAAAATGATGAAAAAAGAAAAAAAAAAATCCATCTCACAGCTCAAAAAATACTGTCTTGATTTTAGAATATTTATTGAAAATCAATTAAGTTTCGTACCATCCAAAATAAATTATGTAAACAGTGGACAATGAGGCATTCTATAAATCTTTGCTCTTAATAAAGTCATTTCATATTTGTTATCTTGTACGTTGTATCAAACGTAAAATACTTTAAGCTAATATGTTATCTTCTATTATAAAAAACGCAATGACTTAGTAGAATTAGTCTTTCTTTAAATTTATCAAAATAATAGAACTTAGGTTTGAATAAAAAAAATTAGAAGAATTAAAAAATATTTTTTTTTTTGCTAGATTTGAATAAAATGTCATTGGATGAATTAAAAATAATATTTGGTTGTTGGTGGTCTTGGTTTTCCATCAGCCACACGTTATCATCATTGATCGCGGATTTTCCCACATCTCCAACATATCCGTCACTTTGTCTCCCTTTGCACACAAAAGTGGAAAGCTAAACCACAAGGTTTGTCCTGGGAAGGTTTTTTTCGGGGAAGAAACATCTGTTGTCAAATTTCGGCAACATGGGGGCTCCCATGTGATTGCATTTAAATATGGTTATCGTCGCATCAGCGTCCGTTGACCCTGAAGTTATAAAAGGATTATATCTGCTCCGTACACATTCTTAAGAGAAAAAGTGGCCGGAGAAAAAAATCGTATTTCACTCAAAATCAACGGCATTGATTAAACAAACATAAAACCATTTTTTTTTCCTCTCCCCCACTCTCAACTACGCACTCCCAAGCTCCTTCTCTGATTGGTTCTAGTTTCTATTCGAGGACTGAGTTTAAAGTTAAGGAAGACAGATACTTATGATAATTGATTATGGACGCACCGGATGTTTCAAAATAAGTTGACATAATGTAAAGACAACTCAATTAAAGGTTTACCCTTCCTCGTCTACAAATATCCAAATTTTGATACATAATATAGCATGGATAGTTGAAGATGTATATGAACGATAATCAATTTTAACTCAAATGGTTTGAAGAGGAACCCTACCTTCTTTGATTCATTTGACACGCACAATTTCTTTTCTATCGATACATCCTCCAATTTGTACTTAAATCTCTTTTGTACTTGCCTATTTAGTTAATTCAATAGCCTTTTTTTATTGCTTTTTGGTAAGAGAGAGATGTGCACATTTGATGAATATGAGAATGTTCAAATACACATATCATGATACATGTGTCATATGATTATTCATGAAAGTTTTATAATTTTTCCATATCAAACTCCTAGTTTTAAAAGATATTAACGTTTCTAGTTATTGTGTTAAAGTTAACAATTGAGACTTTGAAGCATCAAAAAGGTCTAGCACAATTTAAGAATATTTTGAGTTTTACAAAATTTAAGGACGTGAATTACTACTCCTATTATATATCTTGTTAGTGATTGAAAGACATGGAGGGTATCAAAATAATTCTACCTTGTATCTGGTGAGATAGCTTTTGAAAGTGCAACATTCGCAAACGTAAAAAGAGCTGAGATTGCTTCAAATCAATTTTGTACATGTCAAAACAAAATTGAAAAATCCAACTAAAGGGCTAAAATGGCATTATTGGCATTAGTGCCATTAGAGATCTCTACTTGAAAATTTTGGTTCGGAGAACCTAGTAATTCATGACATGCACCATAATAAAATTAGAGCTCTAGACAAGAAATGTATAATTCACAATAGTTTTCCTCTTACTATATTTTCTTTTCTTTTTTATGAATATGTAAGTTTATTCATTTAAGAATAAGAGAATGTAAAATTTTTAGGGCATACTCCAACATTATTATTCATTTAAAAGAAAATTGAGTTTGAACTCTTCTAACTATAACACAATAAAATATTCGCCAAGAAAGTTTAACATTTTTAAATATAGATATTGTTCCACATACTAATTTTTTTATTTTATGCAATAAATTTGATATCTTAATAGCCTTATTTTATAAACATCCACGATTTCATTTAAACCATATACAATAAATACATACTAAAAAGAAAAGTTTAAAAAGTTTTATAGTCAAATTCTTTCATTTATTTACTTTAATTATCTATTGTAGTTCAAAGTTCTAGTTATTAATGATCTTATGAAGGCTTTGTTATGCAAGAATACCTTACCAAATTTGTCCAGTCTAAATATACTAAAAAACAAGTGTGACTCACTTTTAGATTAAAGCTCATAAAAATTACAAATAAGTCAACGGAGGGAAGCTATGTAGATAACACTTCTATTATAGAAAGTTTGTCTCTACATACTTCATTTTCTTATAAATATGAAATTTGCAAGTTACTTGTTGCTTCTTACAAAGGTTCCAAATGATTTTTCAATTATTGACGATCTAGTAGCAGTCCATATTTACAATGGCAGAGTATTTCCTATTAATATCTTTGTACAAAACCTCATTTGGTTTACACATTATCCTAGTTTTCTTGGGTATTAAGGTTAACCTAAACTATTCATGTCAACAATTAAGATTTTGAAGTTCTAAAAAGGTCTAGTCCAATTCAAGGTTATTCTAAATTTTACAAAATTTAAAGATGTGATTACTAATTGCATGGGTTTATGTTAAAATCAATTATTAGCAAAAGGTAGAAAACCCTTACCAAATATAGAGCATATGCCTTACACTCACACAACCAATATAAGGCAATTAAATCTTTGACACTTCCCTGTATGTGGAGGCTACCACAAGCACTGCAACAAGGATTGACAAAAGCCTAAGACAAAGGCCCAACATTAGGTTGGACATAATGTAGACTCATAAGACTCCAATACCATGTAAGTATCTATCCTAAAATCAATTAATAATGTGAAACTTCACAAAATATAAAGTACGGGACCTATGTTCACATAACCAATGTGGAACAACCACATCTCTAACATTAATCTAATTATAATCTTGCTAGGATTGGAAGACATGAAGGGTACCAACATAAGTCCACCTATAGATGATAGATTATGAAAACTACAACATTTAGAAAAAGATTAAAATTGCTCTAAATCAACTTTACATGTCAAAGGAAAGTTACAAAGTCTATTTGAACGGCTAAAATGGATTTATTGGTATATAAGTGCTATTTAACATTTCTATAAAATAAATTTCATTCCGACAATCTTTATCCTTAACATGCATGTAAAATCTCATATAACTAAGGTGGTCTTATAATATTTTTTACCTTTCTATTAATATGTAATGATAATCTACGATTGCTTCTCTTATTTCATTTTCTTATCAATATGAAATCTGTGGACAACTTGTTTGTGCTTCATATCAGGGGATATCTTATCCTTCAATCGATTCTTCAACTCGTGACCCTCTAGTGGCTGTCCATACTTACAATCGTAGAGTATCATCCTACGTGTATACAAACTTTTGGTAGAGTTATAGGAGGGGGTGTAAACAACAGTGTGTGGATAAAAATCTGCAGCACTCTTAAACACAAAATCCCATAATCGAAATTTGAAAATATTCAAGTCATGGAATTTATAGGAGAATATTATCCATAATTGAAGATTTTTCTCCCAAATAATTCAAAATATACCATGTACAGTTGTATACTAAATACTAGGCTCTGTGGGAATGCACATTATCTCTTGGCATATGTATTCACAGAAACAATTTACTTAGCGTCACTTGCTCTAAGCGATTTTTGATGATATTATCCCATAATTCCTATAATTACAGCGAGTCGATAGAGTCGTGCGAAGCAGACATTGAGATCAGCAGCAGCAGGGGTATTTTCGAAAAAAGGAACAAGAAGAGAAGGAGATTTCAGGATGGGGAAAAACGACTTATGGATATGTGTTGTTGACTGAGCCATGTTTTTTTGGGGGGGAAGGAAAAAAACCACACAGTTGAGCTCATTTTAGTAAGAAATCTCATTATTTATTAGTTTAAAAGTTCACGTGAAACAACACTCTCTTTAATATTAAAACAATGATGAAAAGTCAAACCAAGCAACTTTAATCAGCCATTTTCCTTCCTCCCAAACAGGGTTCACTCTCTCTCTCTCTCTCTTTCCAACAGTAACGAAAAGCTTGTCACCGAGCTTGTCAACATGTGGGCCCCCGCGGCTGCTTCATTTACCCGAGTCAGATGTTCCACGTGCCGAACTTTGCACTTACGTCACATTAAATTAATCGGTGCGCCATCACTGTCATCGACTTGACCGCATGAGATCCGCTACACGACTTTCGCTGCCCGCAGCTGAAAAGCAACCGCGTTGATTAAACAGACGATATGCCTTCATTTTCTGTTCCCTCCCTCGATTACACGCTCCTTCACCGTGCTCTGATTTTCAAGCCTTTCCATGGCTGCTCAGATCCTTTCATCTCCCTCCGAAGCTCGATGGGATTACGACGTCTTCCTGAGTTTCAGAGGGGACACGCGCAAAAACTTCACCGATCGTCTCTATGAGGCCTTGGTTCTAGTCGGAATTCGTACTTTTCGAGATGATGAAGAACTTCCAAGAGGGAAGAACATCTCTGACGAACTGCACAAAGCGATTCGAGGATCAAGGATTTCAATTGTGGTTTTTAGCAAAGGCTATGCTTCCTCAACGTGGTGCCTTGATGAACTTGCAGAGATCGTGGACTTTTGTGGAGAAAATGAACGCCACACTCTTCTCCCGATATTTTATAACGTTGACCCCTCAAATGTTAGAAAACAGACCGGGAGTTTTGCGGAAGCATTTGTTGAGCATAAAAAGCGGTTTCACACGGATACGGAGAAGGTGGAGAGGTGGAGAAAAGCTCTTGTTGAGGCTGGCAGCCTTTGTGGTTGGGATGTCTCGAGTATTGCGGATGGGTAATTTTATGTTGTGCTTGTCTGTTGTTTTTCCATGCCTTTTTTAATCTATTTTTATAAGATATGCAAAAATCTATCACAGACTCAGAAAGTTTACCTAAAAATGGATTGAGAACAGAAAAGTGACGTTTGAGTTCAGTTGCCTGATGTTTTTCCTCTTTCAAGTCCTGTCATATTTGAGTTGAAATATTGGCTGTTCTCCTGCTACGTGTCCACCCTGCCACGCCATAAGGGCCATGCCACCTAAAAGGAGATCTTGTTTTTCCTGCTACCTTTTTGTTTAACAAATAGGTTGATTTTTTCTTAATTGAGTTTAATCTAGATTTTTGAGAAAAGAGAGTTTTGTTCTTCAAGTCTTTTGATTCTCGTTCCTTCGACAATTTTGGTTTCTTAGATGGTATCCGAGCTTGCCTAAGAAATCCTTTTTCGTTTCGGTAAGATTTTCTTTCTTTTTTTGTCCTCTACATAGTTTAGAGCCAAAGTAGGATTTTTTTGTCTTGATTCCTTGATTCAAAGAATTACCCAAGAAATTGAAATAAAAACTTAAAAAGATTATCCATTGCAATAACTTATAATATTTTGACAAATACACTTTGTAGAAATATATTTAAACACTATTTACACTAAATTTTATATAACTTGGTTACGTGTCATGATAAACGAGTTGACTCTTGCTATCTTAATTTTTTTCATTGTTTATATATAATTTTAAATCCTCTTGTACCATGATGATTAGGTACGAAGGAAAGGTCATTGAGAAGATTGTAGACCAAGTTTTGCGTGAACTAAATCAAATTCAACTTCATGTTGCTGAACACCTAATAGAAATAGATTCTAGAGTTGCAAAGGTGAAAACTTTATTAACTTTTGGAAAAAGTGACGCTCACACTGTTGGAATCTATGGCATGGGAGGCATTGGAAAAACCACCATAGCAATAGCTGTTTATAATGACATATATTTGGGTTTTGAAGGAAGTAGTTGTCTTTTAGATATTAAAAAAAATTCAAAAGAGGCAAGTGGTTTAGTTGGATTGCAAAAGAAATTACTTCATGAAATTGTGAAAAAAGATGTGAGGATTGATCACATTTATGAAGGAATTGTATTAATAAAGAAAATACTTGGTGGAAAAAGAGTTCTCATTGTTCTTGATGACATTGATGACTTGGATCAAGTACATGAATTGCTTGGAGACTTGAGTTGGTTTGGCTTGGGAAGTAGAATTATTTTCACAACTAGAGATGAACATTTACTAGCTCAACTACAAGTAGATGAAAGGTATAAGGTCTCACCCTTGGATGAATCACAGTCCCTTGAACTTTTTAGTTGGCATGCCTTTAATAAGGCAAGTCCAATAAAGGGTTTCCTAGAGCTTTCAATTAGTGCTGTGAAGTATGTTGAAGGACTTCCATTAGGTCTCAAAGTTTTGGGTTCTTTTTTGAAAAATAGGAGTCATAATGAATGGAAAAGTGAACTGGAGAAGTTACACAATCAACCACAAGAAAAAATTCACAAAATACTTAGAATAAGTTTTGATTTATTGGATAATTATACAAAGGACATATTTCTTGATATTGCATGTTTTTTGGTTGGTATGAAGAAAGACTATGCAATAAAAATATTTGATGGTTGTGGATTCTTTCCTAATAGTGGCATGGAAATTCTTCAACAAAGATCTCTTGTGACAATTGATGAAATGGGCAAGTTTCGAATGCACAATTTAGTTCAAGATATGGGAAGAAACGTTGTTCGTGAAAAAGCTGCTTATGTTCCAAAAAACTATAGTAGGCTGTGGTTTCATGAAGATGTTTATAATGTTCTAAGCAAACATATGGTAAGAGGCTTATATATTTTCCTTTCTTATAAGTATGCATCTTACTTTTAACAAATGATAACACCACTCATAATTGCATGTAAGTCAACAAGTGAGACTTTCAAATTTTTATAAGTTCTAATCCAATTCAATGGTGGTTTAGTTTTACAAAACTTAAGAATGTGCGTTACTTATGCTACTTCTTTTCTTTTCTTTTTATCCTTTTTTGGCCAGGTGTCACAAGATGTGGAAGGTATCAGATTAAATTCACCAAAATTAGAAGGCATAAATTTGAAACCTAAAGCATTTACAAATATGAAGAATTTAAGATTGCTCCAAATCAATGTTACACATCTCATAGAAAACTTCAAACTTCTATCCAATGAGTTAAGATGGCTTTGGTGGCATAAGTGCCCGCTGAAATTTCTACCACAAGATTTTTATCTAGAGAAGCTTGTTGTTCTTGACCTCCAAGAAAGCAGACTCATACAAGTTTGGAAGGGTTATAAAGTATAACATTCTTGCATTACTTTTTATTTCTCTATGGATGTTTAATTTATAATGCAAAAGAAGTTTTCATTTATTTTATTTTACTTTGATTTTGTTTCTCTAGGTACTCAATGAGCTAAAAGTCCTTAATCTACATAACTCCAAAAATCTCACCAAATCACCAAACTTCTCTGGGGTTCTACATTTGGAGATATTGATACTTGAAGGTTGCACCAACTTGGTTGAAATTCACGAGTCCATTGGAGGTTTGAAATGCCTTGTTGAGCTAAATTTGAAAGGGTGTATAAGCCTTACAAACCTTCCAACTAGCATTGGTAACTTAAAATCTTTAAAAACTCTTGACATATCATATTGTTCCAAACTTTTTACGAGTTCATAACAAGTGGAAAATATGATGGCTTTGACAGAGCTTCTTAGAAATGAAGCTACTACTAAGAATAGATTATCCCTCTTGGGTCTTTCGCAGAACTACAAAATTGAATTATTAGCATGTCAAACAAAATTCTCAAATTCGTTATTGTCTTGTTTGTCATGCTATATGTCACCCAAAAACTCAATCATAGCTTTCATTTCTGGATTTCGCTACTTGAAGGAGCTAAATCTTAGTTATTGTGGTTTGTTTGAAGGTAACTTTCCTATTGATATGGAAAATTTGTCATCACTCAAAAGCTTGACCTTATCTGGAAATAATTTTTATAATACACCTCGTGGCCTTAGTCGCATTCCGAAGCTATTGGAATTGTAAATGGATGATTGTATGAATCTTCAATCAATTTCGGAATTCCCAACAAGTTTATGGGTCTTGCATGCAGTTAACACTCTATTTTGGATACAATTCTCAAATTCAGTGGACATAGAAGATTCACCTATTTTTTCTGAATGTGAATCCCATAATCAGGTTAATTTGCAGAGGTTGATATCATCACCTCTCATATTTGTTAACTTGGGTTTTATTCAGGTACTCTCTCTCTCTCTCTCTCTCTCTCTCTCTCTCTCTCTCTATATATATATATATATATATACACACACACACACACACATACACACACCTACACATATACATACACATTTTTTTTAACAACATTAATTTTTTTCTGGAATATATAGGTGCTACCAAGCAAGGACATTCAGTTTCCTATCATTTTTCTCCAAGATACAGAGGTTCCAAACTGGTTCAGCCACCAAGCAATTGCATCTTCAATATCCTTCCGAGTACCTCCACTTTTAGAGGGCCGAATTGACGAGATTATAATTTATGCTTGCTATCGACCGCTGTCCTCTGCTCCAAATTATACTTCAGGTGATGGTCCCATTGTGGCAATCTCACTTTACAATAAAACGCGGGGCTGGAATGAATCTCTTCGTACAAAAGTCCCTCTACATTTTGCTGCAGCTTGTTGTCACATGTACCGCATCCCAATTGACATCTATGGGCCTGATGACCCTCACTATGCTGTGGGATTCCGCGACTACTTTACTTCATATTCACAACGCATTTATCGCGTATGCGAAGGGACAAGAAGTATATTGAGAATTGAGAGCAGAGATGAAATAGAAGTGTCCATAAAATTTCATGAAGACTTTGAAGTGCACAAATGTGGAATTCATCTACCACTCCGTAAGTTGACTGTAACACAAGAACATTAAAATGTCAGATTTTTTATTTTGACATCACTACAAATGGAAAAGTCAGCTAAATAATATTAGAGATGATAACATGTTTTAACATAATATTGTTATAAATAATAATTTGTCTTAAGGTGATGTTCTTACAGGTGATTTTCCTCCATGGATTTCTATCTCTGAAGATGATGTTGTTACTTATAAATGATAGGCACGTTGCTCAGATGGTGATTTTGCTCTATATAAGGTCTTTGTACAAGATACTGCTACTCATAAATATGTTGACCAAGAATTATTTGTAAGTCCTTTGTTTTAAAATTATGCATGAAGGGTCAATATAGATATTGTTCTTCTCCAAATCCTTGACTTCCTTGTTTTCCTCTTTCCTCTCTCTCCCTCTTCTCTCGTTTTTCTTGGAAAGTTGGGATTTAATATTGTTCTTGTAAACTTTCTTGACTGCTAAATCTATATTTTGAATCATTTGATTATTTTTTGCTCAACTGATATGGAATTTCACTCTGAAAAAAGAAATACCATATTAATGCAAGGGATTTCTCTTATTATCACCTAGGTGAACCATCGGCTTGTACATTTGCTACCATGGACTGACGAGTGGAACGGGCATTAATAATTTATTGCACTGGAGTCAAGCCAATAAATCAAGATGGCTCGAGTAACATTCCAGCTAACATCATCAAGGTAAGTTCATGTGCGTTTGTAAGAAATGCACTTTCAAAACCTGAGAGGATATAGAAATGATAAGATGAAATCAACTAACAAATTTATGGGAAGAACATTGCTATCAAATCAAAATATGACAAAAATGTCGGTGCGTGTTTATAATCCAGTTCTCTATTTTACTAGGGATAAGAAGCAATCGGTGCTGTTCGGCCTAACTATGCATGAGCTTGAAGTCGAATATTTGAAAATCCAAGCCTTCCTAAGTGTGTCATTCAATTTTACATTTTCCTCTTGGGCATTGTAATGTCACATTGGTTTTACAAGGAAAATTACATATTCAATATCATTTCTTATATTTTTCACTTTCAAATGGTTAAATTAAAGGAGGGCTTGCACATTCTCATTACAATCCAGTGATTCATAAGCAAATTGAGCAAACTATGCTCCGACCTCAAGGACTATTTTCTCCCACCTTCCTTGACCTTTACTTCCATGACATCAAATAAATCTTTGCTCCGTGAATTATGGATTCTCTACTTTTTATCTTGTTTACCTTATATTCTATCATGAAATATCATATAAAAAAGGCATTCAACATTAATACAAAATATTTCACTATGAGCAATTTCCACTATACACATTTTTGTAAGAACTAAGGAATACAATGAAGCATAATTTTACTGGTGCCTCCCCAAGGTCCGTGAAATTAAAGGTTTCTTTTCTTGGTGAATAAGAGATTTCACAAATTTAGTAGGTTGAAGAATTTTATACATATCTTTGAGGTAATTAGTCGTCGGATTTGGCTTAAGGCATTTGATCAGGGGCAAGAACCGATTCCTTTACAAAAAGAGAACCATATTGAATCTATGAAAGAAATCACCGTAATAGATAAAATTTTTGGTTTTCAGAATTTTTAGTTGATTTGGTCTTTTGTTAATAGACTCTGTTGTAAGCCTGGGAATAGAAACACATGAAGGGTTCTAGAACCAGAACGTGGGGTGGTGACGGCCGCTGACGACTCTCCCAAGCGGAAGAAGTCAAAGTGTTCAGTTTAGGTGTTAATAAAGTTTGCAGATAGGAATGAATTCCTAAGGCCGTCGATCGACAACATGTAAATATTCAGCTAGACGAAAGAAGTAGGGCATCTGTAATCACTTGTTAATCTTGATCGGTCATTACAACGCTTAAACCCCGTAAACCGATGATTGTGACAGAACACTTGAGAGAAATCTATTACAGAACTGATAAAGCTACACATGATGTTATAATCACAGGGACTGCATAATGTAAAATCAAATTCACATCCTCGTTTATTACAGAATCTGTCGCAGATCAACCAAAATCATGCCTCTGATCTACCCTCACCACCTTAGAGGAATCAACAGATGGTCCACTCTCCCACTATTCCTTCCAATCTCAAGAACCAAAAATTACAAATAAAAAATAAAAAAAAATAAAGCAGAAGAAAAGAAAAATGAGGAAAAGTGAAAGAAAACCATTTTCTCCGTGAAGAACTACCTGAGTCCTGAACTTGTTGGGATCACGATGCTTTCTTGAGTTTCAGAGATGAAGACACCCGCAAAAACTTTATCGATCATCACTACAGAACTTTGCACCTTCCGTGGTGACGAGGAGCTTCTAAGTGGGAAGACCATTTCACTGAAGCGTGATTCATGGATCAAGGATTTTCACTGTTGTTCCGAAGGCCATGTTCTTCTCTTATCATTCCGTATTGGGGCCTGAGAAATGAGCTCCTACTACTCTTTTCTGAGTTTTGGGCGTAGGAGTAAAATTACGTGAAGGCTTGTGATGAAAATGGGCCTCCAGGAAATTGGGCTGAAGATGAGTTTTTCCAAATCAAACTCAAATCTGGGTGATTATACTAACTCACACATTAATTCAAGTAAATTAGCATTTCTATTAATATCTAAATTTTAATCAGTAATTTAAACAATGTATTTTTTTTCTAGATATAGAAATGATATTTTCAGTACTTTAATCAATGCATATCTTTTCTAGATATACAAATGATATTTTATGTGTCTTATTTTATGGTTTAGTGTTATAAATATATTTGTTTTCTCTAAATATTAAAGTACATATCACGCATCAAAACAATATTATTTTACATGATTTACCTATTTGCATTGACCAAGAGTTCCTTTTAGTAGTTCATAAATAATATGCGGAGAATCAAACAGACATTATTCTTCTACTGAATTTTTTATTCTCTATCATTTTTTGATTTTCTTTCAAAGCTTGGATATAAGAACGATTATCTCTTCCTTTTCTTTACCAAAAGACAAATCATGCCATCCATCATTGTTGTGGAACCTACGAAATTTTTTATTAGTTTAGTCTTGAATATTTTACATTCTAATCCCTTATTAAAAAATTAAATCATTGAATAATATAGATAATATACATTGTTACTAGGCATTATGGATGGTTTTTATTTTCTTCTTACTTCATATCCTTAAACCATTAAGGATTGAATCTAGCGGTGACTCATCTTTTCAATCAAGTTGTTTACTAAACTATATTACATAACTTATGGAATAGATAAAAATAGATAATTTCACTTTTAAAGATTTATTGTACTAGAGTCACACTAATAAGTCACATTATTAGAAACTAGGACTTGTACATTCTTTCTGGTGAATAAGATTAACAATATCAGTGAGTTGGAACTCTAGACATTTTTGAGAGGCAATGATTCATGATATGACGTCTAAAAGCATTATATGATGGATAATTCTTGAACTTCCATAAACTTCTTCTATAGACAAATTTCTCAACCAATGTCAAATTGTTTACTAAAGAAGTCTGTAACTGCATAAATTTTCATACGGGGCTGAAATTCAGCCCCTCTTATTCCAATGTTATCGATGGCCTATTAGCAAATGCATTTTCAGAATATGGAAGAGTGAAGAAATGGAAGATACGATGAATATATACCTCCCATTAAGAAAATACAGAAATAATATGGCCATATAATTAAAGATGACATCATCACTCAAACAATTATTAAATACTCAGTCTCATATTAGAAATAAAAATATTGTGAAGTGCCTTATAAACCTTGGATATCCTTCTCTCTAATAAAGCCTTCTGGGGAAAGATAGACTTGGGCCTCCAATATGGTATCATAACTAGGCCTTTTTATATGTGTATTAACCTAAATCACATAATTGAACTAGCCCTTCACCAATAAAATAAGATCAAATTCAGACTATAGGGAAGTAGTAAATACTCAATCCTAAACCAGAAAGACAAACACCTATAAAGTACCTTATAAGCTTTAAACACCTCTTTCTTCAATAAGGCCTTTTGGAGAAAGGCCCAAAATACTATCATAATTTTAAGAAATTTTATTTAAAATCAATTAAGTTCAACAATACCTCAATAATGGACAATGTGGCATTCTAGAAAGCTCTTGACTCAACGGAGTCATTTCATACTCCATATCTTGTATGTCGCATTAGGCATAGAATTCTTTAACGTAATATGTTATCTTCTATTAAAAAAAACCACAATGATTTAGTTGAATTGGTCTCTGTTTAAGTTTATCAAAGCATGGTGGGAACTTACCTAAGATGTAAAGTTTGAATAAAAAATCATTGGATAAATTAAAAAACAATTTTTTTAAGCTAATATGTTATCTACCATGAAAAAAACTGCAATGATTTAGTAGAATTGGTCTTTGTTTAAGTTTATTAACGCATGATGGAAACTTGCATTGATGTAAGGTTTGAATAAAAAATCATTAGATGAATTAAAAAATAATATTTTGTTGCTGGTGGTCCTGGTTTTCCTTAGGCTACACCTAATCAACGTTAATCTATGATTTTGGCACCTCTCAAACACATAATTCACCCTCTCTATACACACAAAAGGTTTGTTTTGGGAATGCTTTTTCGAGGAAGGACCATCTGAGGTCAAATTTCGATAAAATGTGGGCTCCTCTGCTTTCTTTTACAAATGGTTATCATGACCAACTCTTGAGAGAAATGAGGTTGCAAAAAAATAATCGGTCCATTACCCACAAGCAACCACGTTGATTAAAGAGGCGCGAAACCTTTTCTCTTTCCCCACTCTCCCGCAGTACAAAACTCCTTCTTTGGTTGGTTGTGGTTTTTATTTGAGATTGGATTCAAAGTTCTTGAAGAAAGATTACTCATAACAATTGATTATGAAAATAAGTTACTGATAAACCGTTTGTTTGAGGATATGTGAAAGGTAGTAGTTCTTGAAAAGGTAACACATAGAAAGGTTCTTTGTACTTCGCACAAATGTGGCAAAAGACATGAACACATTTAATGTATATACACGTTGAAATACATATACCCATGATATATATATATATATATTTTAACTAACATACTTGTACTATTGGGTGTCAAATCTAGAACTAAAATTTTTTAGATAATATCTATTCGCAACTAAGTTAAGAATTTATTGACACATCATATACATGTTATATGCGGACTTATTCATAAAATTTTTATTATTTTTTTGAAATCAAAGTCTAGTTTTACAAGATATTGACATTACCAGTTATTGAGTTAAAGAGGCCCGCATATAACACATCTTTGTCAAGAGGCCCCATTCCGTTCACACAGCAACTCGATATCGTGCATTTCACGATTATAACAGAAGGGGTTCAAGGCTGCCAACGCTGGTTTGTGCCAAAAATATCTACAAAATGCCTGGTAACTTTGTATAGAGACACGCACGTTGTTGGCTCATTCCGGTGTCTGCAAAATTCACCGGAGGGCCTTTTCAAAAGAGAGTCCAGGATCATCGGTCCCGTCCTTCCAGCTTAAAGGTTAAATGTTTCCGGTTGTTCTGTGTCCGAGACAGTGGAATTTCAGATTCATAGATGCTCTACGTGAGCATGTTGCAGCGCTGGGGAAGCATGATGCGTAAGATTTCGGGATTGTTTTTCACAACAAAGCAAGAAGTTAATGATATGTCTTGTCCCAGGATAGATATTATGTTAATGAGTGTGGTCATTGGTATCGCTAATACCATTAGAGAAGTCAGGTTGCTAATCAACTTTAATGGATGGAATCCAACTAAAAGTCATTATCAAAATTTCCATCGATGGACTTCCAATGCTTGGAACCGTCGGGAGGATCAAGCGTGAAACAAAACGTCAAAGTCTACTCTAGAGTCTTTTTTGGTTCTTCTCTCTGGTTCATGTGCTTTTCTTTTTGTGGTCCTTATCATTTAGGAAAGAAATAGGCAGGAAGCTAGCTCCATCAGCTTCAAGCCCCAATATTTAATTGCAATGGTAAATGACTTCCTGTACGAGAAGAAGACCTGAAACTTCCCCTTGCTTTCTTCCTCCAACTTTTTTCTTCCTTTCATAATTCCCCTTTGCTTTTGCTTTTGCTTTTCCTTTCTCCATTAGTGTAGCTACCGGGAGGCAGCTTAGCAGAGATTTTTCTTTGCCTTTTTGACAAAACGCACAGCCTTTTTCCCCTGTTCTTTTGCTTTACGTAAAGCTCACCCCTTTAAGCTTAGTCTTCCAGATTCCCTTAGAAAAACGATGTCGTGTGGATGGGAATTCCTCAATGGTTATGAGAGAAACGTCAACGGTGTCATGTGAATAAAGTTTTTGCACTAAGGCGAAGTGTTTTCCCTAGTCCACGCTGTTTTTCTTTCTTTTGACAGAGTTGTAAACGATGGTGTGTGGATAGGAAAAATATGCATCACTTTGAATAGTATGACTGTTGTGAAATGATGCGCTACAGCCTGCAATCTTGAAGGACATCCATGCCCACCCTCAGCTTCTAAGTAATAATGACAAGCATGCTTGCTTCCTTTCTTTTCCCTAGTCCCACGCACAGAGCACGCAGCGCAACACACCAGCTACAATTTGCCCGACAAGACTAAATGTCTGGCGTACGTCTTTAGTAATTTAAAGTCGAGGTGAAATTTAAATGTGGGCTCCTCTGCCTCTTATAGATGTGACTCATTATTTAGAATGAAAAAGAATGAGATTAGGTATAAATAATTGATCCATCGCTAAAACGCAACCGTCATGTGAAGATTTCTTTTTGGTACTTCGCACAAAGAGACATGTACACACTTAATGTATATGAACATGTGCAAATATACATACCCATGGCATATGTGTTGTATGCATATAGATGAAAGTTTTATCATTTTTTGAAGTCTGTGTCCTAGTTTTCTTGGGTATTAACATTATCCTATACTATTGTGTCAAGTAGACAATTGAGATTTTGAAGGTTTAAAAAGTCTAGTCCAATTCAAGATTATTATGAATTTTACAAACTTGAGGGATGCAAGTTATTAATCCAACTATATATCTTATTAGGAATTGGAAGACATAAAGGATATTAACATAGATTGACCTATATCTAACGATGTGGTTATGAAAACTGCAACACAAAAATTGAGATTGCTTGAAATCAACTCTGTAAATGTCAAAACAAAATTAGAAGATCCAACTAAGGGGTTAAAGTAACTTTTTTTGGCATAGATACTATCATAAAGAAACGTTTGAAAGAACTCTATAGTAATTTCAAATGGAATAGGACTTCCGTCACTAAACAATTTTTTATTATCTAAGTTTAGGTTTTGCCTAGTTCGCCTATAAATCTCACATCAAATCCCTTGTAAATGTAAGTTGGAAAAACAAGTTTCACTTTTTAACACAACAAACACAAAGGCCACCCCTATTTCTTAAAGTTGAGATACTGTAGTGCTTTTAATTTAATTTTCATGGTTTTGAGGAGTATGCCATTCTCGTGACTCTTGTTTTGCTGTTTTTCCCTAGACAACATATGTTTATCTTCACCACTCTATTCCCTTATTCATGTCGCGTGCATCTGAAGTATATCAACAAATATTTCTCAAAAGGAACGGTAAAACGATTTTCAGTTGATACTTGTACTGAAGGCTCCACTCTTTTTTATTCGGTGGATCCTCTCTTGTTTGCATGTCTTTGATCTTAGAACGTTAGACTCTGCCAGTGAGAGTTCTGCAGCAGTAATCAAAGATGTATGATTTCGCTTTCGCCATTTTCAGTGAAGGATAGACTGGCAATGTTAGGAGGCAGCCAATGAGGGTTTTTTTTTTTTTTTTTTTTTTGGCCTTTTTGACAAAACGTACGGATTGGTTTGCTCCTTTTCTGCTTTACAAAAGCTCACCATTTTAAGCCTAGTCTTCCGGATGCTCTTAAAATAACGCAGAGCTTTGCTTCCCTTTAACAAGCACAAACGTTGTCGTCGGGATGAGAATTCTGCAGTTTTTCTTTCTCTGTACAGAACTAGAAACAACATTGGATGGATAGAAAAAATAGAAACGATAATATGCAGCACCCTCAATAGAAATCAGTCGTGAAGTGATGCGTACACATTAATGACAGGCGTGCCTACCCGGTAGCCTATAAGAATAATGACAATAGCTGTCTGAGGTTGAAAGTCCAGTAGAAATCCAACTGTCTGTGGACCTCAAAGCGGTTGCTTTATTGACTCGAGAACGTGTTGATCATGGCATCTGTACTTCGCACAATTAAGCAAGCGGGTTGATAGAAGAGACTAAAAGCCTTCTGTTTTCTCTCCCTCATTCTGAACTCCGCGCTCTCTCCTTAGTCCCTTCTCTGATCCATACGCCTGCTATGGCTGCTCAGTCCCTTTCATCTCTTTCCGAAACTGGTTGGGCTTACGATGTCTTCCTAAGTTTCAGAGGTGAAAACACGCGCTATAACTTCACTGATCATCTCTACAACGCTTTGGTTCAAGTTGGTGTTTATCCTTTCCGAGATAACGAAGAGCTTCCAAGAGGAAAGATCATCTCTACCGAACTGTGCAAGGCGATTCGTGGATCAAGGATTTTTATCGTGGTTTTCTCCGAAGGCTATGCTTCTTCCACGTGTTGCCTTGGTGAACTTGCGGAGATGGTGGACTGCTGTAGAGAAAACGACCATCACATTCTTCTCCCGATATTTTATCATATTAAACCTTCAGATGTCCGAAAACAGACTGGGAGTTTTGCAAAAGCATTTGATGAGTATCAAAAGCGGTTTCAGACTAACATGGCGCAGGTGGAAAGGTGGAGAGAAGCTCTAACTGAAGCTGGGAGCCTCTCCGGTTGGGATGTTGCAGATGATGGGTAATTTTATACTACCTTGTTTTGTACTTTTTTCATGCATTTTTTTATATCTTTTTCGTTATCATATAGAAGAAAATTTATTACATACACATATACCATAAGTTGACTAATGGTTTTCTCCTTCATATCCAGTTTCTTTTGGGTTTAAATAAGTTGATGTTTTCTTGTTCATTATTTCCACCCACCACGATGGAAAGATCATGCAAAGAAAAGAAATATTGGTTCTAGAATTCTTAGGCTTAGAGTTGCCTTTCTAACCAGACGTCCTACCTTGAGGGTTGTCGTTAAAACATTTAATTTATGGATTTATCTCTGAAAAATAGAATAAAAAGATTATTCATAGCATACCAATCGTTTTTTTTTTTTTTGTAAAAAAAAAAAAAAGTTTGTAAAAATATATTTAAATGGTGTCCGTTCTGAATTTGATATAACTTTGTTGCGTGGTATGATGTAAGAGTCTCAAATGCTAAAGATGATAATGTATTCTAGGCATAAAGGAAATTCTTTTCCTTTATTTTTTATCTTATTGTTTTATATTCTATTTGACCATGATGATTTGGTACGGAGGAGAGCATAAAGAAGATTGTTGATCATGTTTTGGGTGAACTGCCTATTCACCTTCATGTTGTTAAGCATCCAATAGGAATAGATTATAGCGTTGAACATGTGAAAGCTTTATTAAATCTTGAAACAAGTGGTATTTGCATTGTTGGCATTTATGGTATGGGCGGCATTGGTAAAACTACCATAGCAAAAGCCGTTTATAATCAAATATGTCTCAAATTTGAAGGAAGTTGCAGTCTTTTAGATATTCAAGAAAATTCAAAAGTGGCTGGTGGTTTAGTTAAATTACAAAAAAAAATTCTCTATGACATCTTGAAAAAGGACTTTAGGATTGATCAGGTTGATGAGGGAATTGAATTGATCAAGCAAAGGCTTAACAAAAAGAAAATTTTTGTTGTTCTCAATGATGTGGTTGACTCGAACCAAGTAAACAAGTTACTTGGAAACTTAAGATGGTTTAACTTGGGAAGTAGAGTTATTATCACTGCTAGAGATGAACATTTACTAAATCAATTAGATGTAGATGGAAAATATATGATCTCACCCTTGAATGAGTCACAGTCCCTTGAACTTTTTTGTTGGCATGCCTTTAAGATGACCCATCCTCAAAAGGATTTCCAAGAGCTTTCATATAGTGCAGTGAATTATATTGAAGGACTTCCATTGGCTCTTGAAGTTTTAGGCTGTTTTTTGAAAGGAAAGAATTGTGTTGTTTGGGAAAGTGAATTGGAAAAGTTGCAAAGACAACCAAATGAGAGGATTCAGAAAGTACTAAGAGTAAGCTATGATTCATTGGATAATTATGTGAAGGAGATATTTCTTGATATTGCATGTTTCTTTGTTGGTGTAAAGGAAGATTATGCAATTAAAATATTTGAAGGATGTGGTCTATTTCCAAAAGGTGGTATGGAAACTCTTAAACAAAGATCTCTCATAATAATTAATAAGGATAATGACTTGAGGATGCATACTCTAATTCAAGATATGGGAAGATAAGTTGTTCGTGAAGAGGCACATAATGTTCTAGAAAATTAGAGCAGGTTGTGGATTTGTGAAGATGTCTTGAATGTTCTAAACAAATGTATGGTAAGAGATTCCTACATTTATCTTTTTCCTAAGTATGTTTCCTAGGTGATATTAGATGATAATATTATTCATAATTGTATTTTAAGTCAACAATTAACACTTAATAACTTTAAAAGTGCTATTTCAATTCAATGGAGTTTGTATTTTACAAATCTTGAATATGTGAATTTCTCATTTAGTTGTCTCTTTTGTAGGGTTCACAACACGTGAAAGGTATCAGCTTGAATTCACTTGGATTAGAAGATGTATATTTGAAAATAAAAGCATTTGAAAATATGAAGAATTTAAGAGTGCTTCAAATTCGCACGATCCATCTCATAGGAAACTTCAAATTTCTTTCATACGAATTAAGATGGTTTTGGTGGCATAAGTGCCCATGGAAATTTCTACCACAAGATTTTTATCCAAAGAAGCTTGTTGTTCTTGACCTCCAAGAAAGCAAACTTGTACAAGTTTGGAAGGGTTGTAAGGTATAAAATTCTTCCAATACTTCTCAATTCTCCAAAGAAGTTTCATGTATAATGCAAAAGGAATTCTAATATTTTTTTTCTTTTCTTTCAATTTTGTTTCTATAGGTACTCAACAACTTAAAAGTCCTTAATCTCCGAAACTCTAAAAATCTCACCAAAACACCAAACTTCTTTGGAGTCTTGCACTTGGAGATACTAATACTTGAGGGTTGCACCAGCTTGGTTGAGATTCATGAGTCTATTGGATATTTGAAATGTCTTGTTGAGCTAAATTTGAGTGGATGCATAAGCCTTAAAAATCTTCCAAATACTATTGGTAACTTAAAATTTCTTAGAACTCTTGACATGCATGGTTGCTCAAAAGATTATGAGTTATCAAAACAAGTGGGGAATGTGATGGCTTTGGCAAAATTCCATGTAAATGAAACTACTATTGAGCAAAGATTATTCTTTTTAGATCTTCCAGAATTACTAGGATGTCAACAAAGATGCTCAAATTCTTGGATGTCATGTTTGTCATGCTATATATCACCCAAAAACTCAGTTGGTATAAATTCAATGATAACCTCCATTTCCAGATTTCGTTACTTGGAGAGGTTAAATCTCAGTTATTGTGGTTTGTTTGAAGATAACTTCCCCATTGATTTGGAAGATTTATGTTCACTCACAATGTTGAACTTATCTGGGAATTATTTTTGTAATACACCTCGTGGGATTAGTTGCCTTCCTAAACTATTAACATTGCGGTTAAATGATTGTGGGAATCTTCATTCAATTTCGGAAGTCCCAACAAGTTTATGGATCATGGGTGCATATGACACTTCATCATGGAGTTCATTCTCAAATTTATTGGACATGGAACATTCACCTATTTTTTGTGAATGTGAACCCCAGGATCATTTACAAAGGTTAATATCAGCACCTCTCATTTTTGTTTATTATCCTTCTTTGCAGGTTCGTTTCTCTTTCTCTATCTATTTATCTATATAGATATTTTTTTCCCTTAATTACATCAATTTTTTTATTTTAATATAGGAGCTACCATGCGAGGATGTTGAGTTTCCTATCATTTTTCTCCAAAATCCAGAGATTCCAGATTTGTTCAGCCACCAGGCAATCGGTTCTTTAATATCCTTCCGGGTACCTCCACTACTACGAATGATAATGTCTTGAGGTGATGTTGCCACAGGTTTTCTTCATCCATCTCCAGAGATAATGTATTCACACTTAACGCACAGTTGCTGAAGTCAAATAGGTGATAACACTTTACATAAAATCTCTTTGATAATAATAATATTTTTGATGATTATTATATTACTCATATTTTGGAAATTGAAACAAACAGATTTTATATACGTTGCCGCCAATGTGTTTTAAATGTACAGAAGGTTGTCCAGCCCGTGGGACCATCCTATTTCTGCTTACAGAATAAAAGGCTTTCCCTTTATGACTCGCCAAGCTAACCCCGTCAGTTGGTGAAGCAGCATCAACGCAACACGGCGATCTCATCTATGTTCGATGCAATCTTTCAAGAAGAGGAAAGCCTTCATTCTCCCCAGAAAAAGCCACTACCTCTCGATGGAGCTACAGAACGAGATCTTTGCGTTTAATAAGTATATGTCCGTTGGTGGATGGATGATTGAGCCTATGAAAGATGAAGTGAATACGGTGATGAAGGCAAGAAAAATCTAGCACTCAAAGAGCGAAGGTTCTGCATCACAATCAAAGCTCCTTAAGATTTTAATTTTCACAGCAGTACGTGTTTACTCCGCTTTTGACCATAATACTGCTAACCCCATGACATTGGGGTTTTGGTGAAGATTAGGGATTTTCTCTGCATAACTCAAAATTGATTGTAACTCTATATTATTTGATAAAATTGAGGCTATTTGGAAAATATATATTCTGTGCTGGTTGTTTACATCTTACGGATTGAAGTCGTATTTCTCTGTAATCCAAGGAATTAACGAGATTCTGATGTATTACATTCTGTAATCTGAGAATTGATTGTGAAAGGGTACCCTTTAGTGATTTGCTAAAGGAGATGAAGTAAGGCTAAGTGATATTGGTCAGAATCACGTTAAAACAATTCCCGTTGTGTGATTATTCCCTTTTAAAGCTCTATTTTTGGATTGATTAATATTTCTTAACATTCTTGATTGTAGTTTGATTACCCTTGTTTATTTGATTGTTCATCAAGCCAAGATTACGTGGTTAATGGAAATCTGCATATATAATAGAACCTGATGGGAGCGGTATATGTGAAAAGAAGAGGTTTGTAGATGATCAATTTGACCATTTAAAGGCCCTTTGTGATATTGGTGCAAGCGGTTCAATTAAGCGGACAGAGAAGGGTATTTCTTCCTTGATTTCTTAGCATGCATTTTCTATTTTTTGAAGCACATTTCCTTTAAGCTTACCCTGTTTTATTGCTGATAATACTTAATATGCATCGAAACATATTTATATATAAATTTAGATGATTACTTCTTGATCATTTAGACTGGTTTTGATGGCCTCTGAGAAGATGGTTAGATCCCTAAGAACAAAAGACTACATGTCATGCATAAAAGAATTCAGAATTTATAATTCAAGGAGGTGATGCATGGGTCATTTCCTCAAGCTCAGCTTTCTTGCTTTGCTTTCTCTAGCATAGTTGCTTTGTTTGATTGTAGAAACTGTAGAAGTGATATTCTCTCTTATTTCCTTTTTTCTTTAAATTTTTGACTAGGGTCATATACTGCTTTTGTGTTAAGGATGTGGTATCTTTCAATCTTTCTTTAATATGCCGCTGGAAAAAATTGATATTAGGGTTTGGAGATCACACTTTAGTGATTATAGTCATTGTTTGGCTTGCATAGACACCTCAGCAACTCCACTGTTACCTAATTGGTTTGGACAAGATGATCTGTTGCCTATTAAGTTTTTCTAAGGCCAATCAGGGTAAAACACTTTCTTTGGTCCTATCAAAGCCCCTTTTATTGTTGATATTTATTGTGAATCTTGATCCAAATAATTTTGAATTAATTATTTTTCTTGCTTGGTTCAGGAGAACTTTCTGCTTGTGTGAATTCATTTGCCATCTTATTTAAACCTCTACTACCATTGCTGGACAAATATCATGGTCTAACTGATGTGGATAAGCACTACTGCGAAAGATGACGTACTGTTAATGTTGTGGTTGTGCATGCACATGTGTGCATTTTTGTGTAATGCAAGTGTGAAATTCTTTCTACAAAGGAACTAGGCTTGAAATGATTTCAAAATATGTCTGCTACTTTAGGCAATCGCATATGAAGGATGTCTGAGATATTCAGTGAGTTATTGTGACTTTTCTAGTTGTACCAAGGCCTTCTGGTTATAGCGTGTGATGTGCCGGTTGAGCTAATCAAAATTCTGAGTAAATCCTGAACGTACATTTCATAATAAATTGTTGTGGATTTTATCAAATACGAATTACCAATTTCAAGTGTGTTCACTACTAGCCTTATGTAGTAAGCGTTTATCTTCACGTCTTGGCTTTTTACGTCTCTTGGAGTTACTAAATCACTCTTGCAATTAGTTGTATTGGTTTGTCCATATGACAACATAATATATTGCTGAAGTCCTTAAATTCATTTTTGGCAATGGAACATCTTATATATGTATCCAACTTCAGTTTTTACTTACAAGGGTCATACATGTTTCCTTCTCAACAGCTGATTCCACATTTAGGTGCCAGTTAATCTGGCACCTGGACTGTATCTGTTTGTTACCTTTTCAATTTTTAGGCATGTAGATATGATTGCAAATCCTGAAGTGGCTGATACATTCAGGGAAAGAGCAAACGTAGGTTATTTTCTTGTCTTCCCTTTCCGAAAGTTAGAAGAAGGCCTCCAGGAGCATTCAAGTTTTCATTATATTTTCTTAATAAATAATTCTTTATAATTTGACTTGAAGGCTGTGAGCTTTATGATACTTCCGGACATATGGCTCATGCTACTATTTGCATATCCGTTGATACTTTTCATTGAACCATCAGTAGGATGATATTTTTCCCTCGAAAAGTACTTGTCCAACATCTTAAGTTAGGATATCATTTAAGAATTTGATTCACTGAAATAAACAATTTTATTATGACATCAAGCAACATCATAAAGTGTATTCTGTGGGCAGCACTTAAATGTGGTGACTTTCCAATGCACGATGAACATGGCAGAGGAAATTGTTCGCCGATGTGCTCTTGCAGTTCATGAGAAGCTTAACATTGACTGCCAGGTAAATTATTTCTCACTTTCGGTTCAGTGGCATAAACCGGGTACCTGCTCTTTGGTGAAATCTACTCCCGTTGGTTCGTTTCCTAGTAAATGAAATCAAAAGCAGCCAGTCGATAAAGCTTAAACGAGATACCACCTTTTCTCATTTCAATTCTGTTTTTTAAGATTGGCTGATATTCTTTTTCCCCAAGCTTTAATGATCTGGGGTACTGTTTTCAAGGCATTGTCAGTTTTGAAAATTTGTCTCAATTTAGGCATATGCCTCTTGCCCTAGTTATGAGTAAATTTAGGCATATGCCTCTTGCCCTAGTTATGAGTAAACTTTTAACAAGTGCTTTGTCGTAGAATAGAGTTATCAGTTTCTCATGTATGATAATTTGGTAGTTTTTAGGCAGCAAAATGTTATGTTGTGATCAACTCTGGTTGCTTCTTAGTTTTCACATGTGAGCATGCTGCTGATTGCTTCACATGCTTGGAATTGCTGTGGAAGCAACAAATGCACAATGACGCCCCTTTGCTCGCATAATCTGGTGAGCACTTTTGATTTGTTAAAGCTATTGTAATATCAATATTAATTAAGGGTGTGGAGATATGTCTTGAGCGAACTTGGTGGACGGAAACAATGCACAATCTCGTAAAAGAAGCCGTTTTTTTTTATGTACGTGTTCCTCCTCGTTGGTAACTTAGTACCCAACACTCCCAACATAATTCTGCTAACCACAATAATGCTGACCAAATGGTATTTGTGAGTCCTTTCTTTTGAAATTATGCGTGGAAAGTCAATCTAGATATTGTTCTTATCCGGGTTCTTGCTTTTCTTCTTTTCCTCTTTCCCCGCTCTCGCCTTTTCCCTCGTTCTTCCTTTTATTGATTTATTTATTTATTATTTAAATATTTTTACTTTCTTCCCTTCTACATCTATATTATAAATCATTTGATTGTTTTTTTGCTTGAATGTTTATTCTATCTTTAGCTTTGAAATGGAATTTTACTCTAGAAAAAGAAATCTCATGTTACTATAAAGGATTTCTCTTATTATCACCAAGTTGAACCATCCACCTTTATATTTCCTACCACGGACTGAGGAGTAGAATGGGCATTAACAATTTATTGCACAAGAGTCAAGCCAATAAATCAAGATGGCAGGAGTAACATTGTAGCTAAAGCTCCAGTGCATTTGTAAGAAATACACATTCAAGGGTACCATGCGTATGCAGGGAAGCCCTAGCAATCCGTTCCTATCAATCATTCATCATGTTCAATTTTTACACAGTTTCCCTCTTGAGTATTGTAATGCCAAATTGGTTCAGCGAGAATTGAATCTTCAATATCTTTTCTTGTACTATCACTTTCAAAAGGGTTAAATCAACGAGTGATTGCATATTCTTTTTATAATCCAGTGATTCATAAGCAAATTGAGCATACCATCTTCCTACCTCAATGGCTATTTTCTACCCCCATCATTAACGTATAATTTTATGACACCAAATAAAATATTGCTCAATGAATTATGGGTTCTCTACTTATTTTTGTCATATCTGAAAGCATATGAATATTCAACTAGATGAAAGAAGTATAGCCACTGTAATCGGTTGTTGAATGAAAATTCAAGTTTTGTGTCTCTTACCATAGCCAAGAAGAAAAAGAAACTTGTGGATTGAGCTTGATCCGCCATTACAACCCATAAATCCCTGTAAACCGATCCTTTGACAATAATGACTGTTATGGAAAAGTAGGCCAAACTTGAGAAAAATCTATTCCAAAACTCATAAAGCTACGCATGATGTTGTAATTGCAAGAAATGCATAATAAAAATTTAAATTCACATTCTCTGTTTGTACACAATCCGCCACACATCTAACAAAATCATGCCTACTCTTGTAGCTAATAATTGTGTGTAGATTTGTGAGTCTTTTTTGGGTTTTTCTCTCTCGTTCATGTGCTATTCCTTTTGTGGTCATCATTTAGGGAATCCATGCAACTTGCAGTGATTGATGGATTAACAAGGATGTTGAGTCAGACTCCGCGACTTTTCGATCATAAAAAGACAAAGACTCCAGACTTTCGTTTTTTTGCATTGTGGGTCTCAAAGAACTTTGTCACAAAATTGATAATGATGGGGAATGGTCGACTAAACGATCACTGGGAGACCGTCCTTCCAGACTGCAGATTTTTGTAAGACTATGCATGTGACATTCAAATTCTTTTTTCCACGGGAGAAAAGAAATTGAAAAATAAAAAAAAAATAAAAAAAGAAATAGGCAGGAAGCTACCTCTGTCAGCTTCAAGCCCCAATATTCGATTCCAATGGGAAATGACTTCCTGTACGTGAAGAACACTTGAAACTTCCCTTAGCTTTCTTCCTCCAACTTTTTTCCTCCTTTCACAATTAATTCTAATTGACAAATTTTAGTTTGTTACATTGATTAAGAGACAATTGTATTTTTCATCTTATTTTTATAAGAATATATGATAGGAAGTCAATACTTCTATTTCATCTTTATTTTTTATGTTACTTATAAATGCATTAAAGCATACTTGAACTTAAAAAAGGTTTGAATTTATTTATTTATAAACTTTGGTAAGTTGGATGATCAAATTATCTTGTTGCGAAGTTTGATTAAAAAAGAACGAAAAAAAAAAAGAAGCTGGCATTTGCATATGTAGAAATGTGTATACACATTATGCTATACCAAACTGCCTATGGTAGCGTTATAAATCACTGTTAAATACAAACATATTGTTTTTTGGAGCCTGCATTATTTATCAATGACGTCTTTATAAAAGTAGACTTTCATTTACTTATTTTTGTTTCCTATAAACAAATAATAATTTCTTCTCACATGATTCTACGACTTAGTTTGTAAATGATAGAAGTGAAAAGCAGGGAATAAATCTCCACCAGTGAAGAGATGTATGAGTTTCCATCACTGTTCTTCCCCGATCCGTCAATTTCATGTACAAATGGAATATTACTCATACTCGTTATCTTGTATATTCTGTTAAAAATAAAAATTCTCTACCCAATAAATTATGTTGTGAGATAAGGAGGGTCTCGAGGAAATAGTTTTTTTTTTAAAGTTTCTTAAGATGTTGGATTCGTTGAAGAGATCATTAAATGTATTAACAAACAACATCTGCTTAATGGGTGGTCGTTTTCCTCGAGCAAAAACCTAGCACCGTTAATCTGCCATTTTCCTTCGTCCCAAGCACGGCTCACTCTCGTTCTTTCCAACAGAAACGAAAAGCATGTCACCCTGTGGGCCCCCGTGGTTGCTTTATTTACCCGAGACTTTGAGATGATCTTCATGACCCGCCCGTGACGAACTTCACTCTTACATTACATTGTAACAACATTAAATTAAGGAATGGTGTCGGTGCGCCATCACTGTCATCGACTTGACCGCAAGAGATACTATGCATAACTTTTGCCGCCCGTAGCTAAAACTACGCGACCCTGAAAAGTAACCGCGTTGATTGAAGAGACGATAAGTTCTCTTTTTCTTTTCCCACTCTCGGTTACACGCTCCTTGACGCCTGCTCTGATCTTGAAGCCCTTCCATGGCTGCTCAGATCATTTCATCTCCTTCCAAAGCTCGTTGGGATCACGACGTCTTCCTGAGTTTCAGAGGAGACACGCGCAAGAACTTTACTGATCGTCTCTATGAGGCTTTGGTTCTAGTCCGAGTTCGTACTTTCCGAGATAACGAGGAGCTTCCAAGAGGGAAGATCATTTCTGATGAACTGCGCAAGGCGATTTGTGCATCAAGGATTTACATTGTGGTTTTTTCCCAAGGCTATGCCTCCTCTACCTGGTGCCTTGATGAACTTGCAGAGATCGTAGACTGCCGTGGAGCAAATGAACACCACACTCTTCTCCCCATATTTTATCATGTTGACCCCTCAGATGTCCGGAAACAGACCGGGATTTTCGCAGAAGCATTTTTTGAGCATGAAAAGCGGTTTCACACGGATATGGGGAAGGTGGAGAGGTGGAGAAAAGCTCTTGCTAAGGCTGGGAGTCTTTCTGGTTGGGATGTGTCGAGTATTGCAGATGGGTAATTTTATACTGTGCTTGTCTCTTGCTTTTTCGCGCCTTTTTTATAATTATGTTTATAAGAGATGCGAAAATCTAACACATACCCTTAAAATTTACATTAAAATTGATTGAGAGAAAGAAAAAAAACTGATTTTTGAGTTCAGTTGCCCGATGTTTTTCTCTTTCACGTCCAGTGACGTTTGAGTTGATATACTGGTTGTTTTCGTGTCCACCCTACCACGATATAAAGATCATGCCACTTGGAAGATCTTGGTTCTAGAATTTTGAGGATTAAAAACTGCCTTTCGAATCAAATGTCTTGCCCTTAGAGGGAAATTATATTATAACCATACTTTCCTTAACAGATTTAATCCCTTAATTTATCCAAGAAATAAAAATAAAAATAAAGATTTAAAAAGATTATTAGTAGCATGATAAAAGAGTTTCAAGTGTTAGAGATGATGATATACTTTGAGCATGGATGACTCTCTTTTTTCTTAATTTTTTCATTTTTGTTATACAATTTTTAATTCTGCTGTACTATGATGATTAGGTATGAAGGAAAGGTCATTGAGAAGATTGTGGACCAAGTTTTGCGTGAACTAAATCAAGCTCACCTTCATGTTCCTGAACATTTAGTGGAAATGGATTCTAGAGTTGCAAAAGTAAAAGCTTTATTAGCTTTTGAAAAAAGTGATGTTCACATTGTTGGCATCTATGGTATGGGCGGCATTGGAAAAACTACTATAGCAATAGCCATTTATAATCACATATATTTGGATTTTGAAGGAAGCAGCTGTTTATTAGACATTAAAGAAATTTCAAAAGAGGTAGGTGGTTTAGTTAGATTACAAAAAAAACTTCTTCGTGAAATCTTGAAAAAAGATGTGATGATTGATCACACTTATGAAGGAATTGTATTGATAAAGAAAATGCTTAGTGGAAAAAGAGTTCTCATTGTTCTTGATGATGTTGATGACTTGGACCAAGTACATGGATTGTTTGGAGAGTTGAGTTGGTTTGGCTTGGGAAGTAGAATCATTTTCACAACTAGAGATGAACAATTACTAGCTCAACTACAAGTAGATGATAAGTATAAGGTCTCACCCTTGGATGAATCAAAGTCCCTCGGAACTTTTTAGTTGGCATGCCTTTAAGATGGCAAATCCAATAGAGAGTTTCTTGGAGCTTTCAATTAGTGCAGTGAAGTATGTTGAAGGACTTCCATTAGCTCTCAAAGTTTTAGGTTCTTTTTTGAAAAAAAAAAGTCATGATGAATGGAAAAATGAATTGGAAAAGTTGCAAAGACAACCACATGACAAATTCAAAAAGTACTTAGAATAAGTTTTGATTCATTAGATAAATATACAAAGGACATATTTCTTGATATTGCATGTTTCTTTGTTGGTACGAAGAAAGACTATGCAACCAAAATATTCGATGGATGTGGTTTCTTTCCTAATAGCGGCATGGAAATTCTTAAACAAAGATCTCTCTTGACAATTGATGCCATGGATAAGTTGTTGATGCATAGTCTAATTCAAGAGATGGGAAAAAATATTGTTCGTGAAAAAGCTACATATGTTCTAAAAAACTATAGCAGATTGTGGTTTCATGAAGATGTCCATAATGTTCTAAGCAAAAATATGGTAAGAGGCTTATACATTTATCTTTTTTCTAAGTAATGCATCCTAGTTTGAATTTGATGATAGTAATATTCATAATTCATGTAAGTCAACAAGTGATACTCTTAACTTTTAGTAAGTTATCATCCTAGTTAATGGTAATCTAGTTTTACAAAACTTGCGAATGTGCATTACTTATGCATTCTTTTTTTTTTTTTTTGGCCAGGGTTTACTAGATGTGGAAGGTCTCAGCTTAAATTCACCTAAGTTAGAAGGAATAAATTTGAAAACTGGAGCATTCACAAATATGAAGAATTTAAGATTGCTGCAAATCAATGTTACACATCTCATAGAAAACTTCCAACTTCTATCCAATGAATTAAGATGGCTTTGTTGGCATAACTGTTCACTGAAAATTCTACCACAAGATCTTTATCTAGGAAAGCTTGTTGTTCTTGACCTCCAAGAAAGCAAACTTATACAAGTGTGGAAGGGTTATAAGGTATAATATTCTTACAGTACTTTTTATTTATTTATATATATTTAATGTATAACACAAAGGATTTTCATTACTTTTGGTTTTGTTTCTATAGGTACTCAGTGAGCTAAAAGTCCTTAATCTTCGTAACTCCAAAAATCTCACCAAATCTCCGAACTTCTTTGGGCTCCAACATCTAGAGACATTGATACTTAAAGGTTGCACCAAATTGGTTGAAGTTCATGAGTCCATTGGATGTTTAAAAGGCCTTGTTAAGCTAAATTTGAGAGGATGTATAAGCCTTACAAATCTTCCAAGTAGCATTGGTAACTTAGAATCTCTTAAAACTCTTGATATATCTTATTGCTCAAGACTTTTTGAGTGCTCAAAACAAGTGGGGAGTATGATGGCTTTGACAAAGCTCCATGGAAATGAAACCACTATTGAACACAAATTATCCTTTTTGGGTCTTTCAAAGAATCACAAAATTGAATTACCAGGATATCAATAGAAACTCTCAAATTCTTTGGCATCATGTTTGTCATGCTATATATCAACCAAAAGCTCAATCAGTGTGAGTTCAATGCTAGCTTCCCTTTCTAGGTTCCATTACTTAGAGGAGCTAAATCTCAGTTATTGTGGTTTGTTTGAAGATAACTTTCCTAATGATTTGAAAATTTTACCTTCACTCACAATATTAGACTTATCTGGAAATAATTTTTGTAATACACCTCGTGGCATTAGTCGCCTTGATAAACTATTGTTCTTGTCCTTGGATGGTTGTAAGACTCTTCAATCAATTTCGGAACTTCCTACAAGTTTATATGCCTTAACTTTAGATGACACTCTACCATTGAGACAATTCTCAAATTCATTGGACATGACAGATTCACCTTCCCTTTTTTATTGTGAATCCCACAATCAAGTTAATTTGCAAAGGTTGATATCATCACCTCTCATATTTTTTCACAAGAATTCTATCCAGGTCTGTCTCTCTCTGTCTCTCTGTCTCTCTGTCTCTCTCTGTCTCTCTCTCTGTCTCTCTCTCTCTCTCTGACGTCAATTTTTTTTTTAATATAGGAGGAGCCGTCATGCGAGGGCATTGAATTTCCCATCATTTTTCTCCAGAATACAGAGGTTCCGGATTGGTTCAGCCACCAAGCAGTCGGATCTTTGATATCCTTCCGAGTACCTTCATTTGTGGAGGGTCGAATTGACGAGATCACTATTTGTGCTTCCTATCGACCCCTGACCTCTACTCCAAATTCTACTTCAAATGATGGTCCCATTGTGGCAATCTCATTTTACAATAAAACTCGTGGGGGGAATCTATCTCTTCATACCAAAGTCCCTCTACGTTTTGCTACAGCTTGTTGTCATATATACCGCATCCCACTTGACCTTATTGGTCATGGTCCATGCCAGTATTCCCTGGAACACAACTACTACTTTTCGTTAGATTCACACCGCATTTATCGCACATATGATCTGGGATCATCTGGTCTGCGGATTGATAGTTTAGATGAAATGGAAGTGTCCATAGAATTTCATGGAGACTTTGAAGTGCACAAATGTGGAATCTATCTACCACTTCGTAAGTTAACTGCAATAAATGGATTTTACACTATATCAGTTTGTCGATTTTGATATTACTACAAATTACAAGGTCAGCAAACATAATGATTTACAATATAGAGACGATAATATCTTTTAAACTAATGCTACTACAAATGATAATGTGTTTGAGGTGATTTTGCTACAGGTTCTTTTCCCGCACGATTCACTGTCTTGGAAGATAACGTTGTTATTTATAAAGGGAGGTAAGTTGTGTCGATGGAACAAGACAAAGAATTTGTAAATCCTTTCTTTAAAATTACGCATGGAGAGTCAACATAGATATTGTTCTTTCATGGGTCCTTTGACTTTCTTCTTTTCCTTTTCCCCCCCTTTCCTCGTTTTTCTTGGAAAGTTGAAATTTTGATATTATTTTTGTAAACTTTCTAGACTGTCACATTTATATTCTGAATCATTTAATTTTTTTTTTGCTTCGATGTTTCATATTTTCTTTTAAACTCTTAAATAATTTCATGAAAAAAGAAATCTCATATTAGTGATTTCCCTTATTATCACCCAGATAAGAGTACGAGCACTCCGACGAGGACGAGGGCGAGGACAACTAGAATGGGCACTAACAGTTTACCGCACAGGAGTCAAGCCAATAAATCAAGAGGGCATGAGTAATATCGCAACTAACGGCCTCAACTCGAGCTTAGGTGCGTTTGTAAGACATTCGACATTAATACCAAAAATTTCACTTACTCGTAGCCAGTAGGTACTATGAGCAATTTTCACTTTCATGTTCACCCTTTAACCTCTCAATACCCTTTTTTTCAGCGAATTAGCACTGAGGAATATAATGAAAGATAATTTCAACGGTAACCCCCAAGTTCTGTAGAGTTAAGGGTTTCATTTCTTGGCGAATGAAAGATTTAACAAATTTGGTATAAGTTAAAGAATTTGGATATATCTTTGAGACAATTAGTCATTAGATTTAGCTTCCAAAGGCATTTTATCAAAGGCTAGACTAGATAGATTGGTACCTTCACAGAAAGAAAAAAGAGAATCATACGAATCTGTGAAGGAAATCATCAGAGTAGAGAAAAGTAAATGCAAACTTAAGAAAAATTCATTACAGAACTCATAAAGCTATACATTATGTTGTAGTCATAGAAGATAAAAAGTATAGATTCAAAGTCACATCCTCTCTTACTACTCACTGAATCACACACCAAAAAAATCCTTGCCTTTGATATACTGTCACCACCTTAAAGAATAAACAGGTGGCCCACTCTCCCCCTCTTTCCAATCTCAAGAACAAAAAACAAAGTTGAACAAAAGAAAAATGAGGAAAAGGTAAAAGAAACCAATATGTTGTCCCCTCTACAAAACAAAAACACAAAATTGACAATTATTAGAGCAAAAAGGCAAAGTTATACCACTTTCAATAGTATTAACCTCAACCATGGCAACCATGACCGCTAGCATCACCATAGGCATCAGTGGTGACCATCATAGACGTGTGTGCTGCACCCATCCCAAAAGCATATATGCCGCCATCGACGCCACCAATTTTACATCACAGTGGTTGGCAACATGATCATTGGGAGCTGTAGAAGCATGTCCCACTTCACTTCGTGTTTGATGTCACCCAATACTATCTTATGAGAAAATGCTCCTACATTTCTTTAGACTCACCACATCTATTGCAATGAGGTATGTTAGGATTAGTGGAATAATTAGGTTAGAGGGTATGATTATAATTACAATTAGGATCTCTATGTAATTATGGAACCAGAAAATATCTTCTAATTGTAGTAGATTTCATGGTAGTATCTGGTTAGGATTCATAACCTTTTGTGGAAGTAGATTTTCCTAGTAATATTTGATTAGGACTCCTTTAAATAGGGGAAGTATAAAGAAACCTAGTGGGCGAGTTAAAAAATTCCCTATGAGGGGCTAATTGTTGGAGAGGGCTCCTATTGTGAATTCTAGTTGATGAAAGAATTTATGAGATACATATTTGAGGAGAGGGAAAGTATAAGAGAATCTAATAAGAAGAAACTATAAGGGACTTAGAATATTATAATATTCTATACCTCTTAAATCTGTTGTGTTTGAGTGAGTGAGTTCTTATATTTATGTGTTCAATCTCTATATGGATGATGTGACTTGGTTGAATTTTTCCAATAGGGTAAATAGTGATGATTTTAGAATTATAATTGGAGATGAAATGGAAGTGTCCACAGAATTCTTTGGAAACTTTGAAGTTCATGAATGTGGAATTCACCTGCCACTTTGTAAGTTGACTACAACGCATAAATTTTGAAATGTAACAATTTGTCGATTTTGATATTACTACAAATGATAGTTGACAATATTAAAGATGATAACATCATTTAAAATAATGTTGTTACAAATGACAATGTCTCTTAACGTGATATTGTGATATTGTGATATTGTTACAGGTCCTCTTCCTTCATGGACTATTGTCTCTAAATATGGTATTGTTACTCAAAAAGGTTAACAAGTTGATAGAGTTAGAAGGTAATATTGTTTTTGGTAAGGTCTGTGGAACATCATGCTACTACGCATAATTATGTCAATCAAAAAGAATTTGTAAGTCCTTTATTTTAAAATTAGACATGAAGAATATATTTGACTTATTTTTCTTCTGTCCCCTCTTTTAGTTTATGTTATTTTTGAGAACTTTCTTGATTGCTACATTTATATTTTGAATCATCTAATTATTTTTTGTTTAAGTGTTTATTTTATCTTGAACTTTGAAATGAAATTTCACTTTGAAAATAGAAATGTCACATTAATGCAAAGGATTTCACTTATTATCATCCAAGCGAAGCATCCATTTTTACATTTGCTACCATGGACAAAGGAGTGGAATGGGCATTAACAATTTATTGCATAGAAGTCAAGCCAATAAATCAAGATGGCATGAGAAACATTGCAGCTAACATCATGAAGTAAACCTCAGTTGTGTTGTAAGAAATACACTTTGAGAAACTAAGGCAATATAGAAATAGTAAGATGAAATGAATATTTATGCAAAGAACATGCTATCAAATCAAAATATAATGAAAATATCGATGCATGCTCATAAAACAATTGTCTATTTTGTTAGGGATTAGAAGCATTTGTTGATGGTGTTCTAACTAAATATACATGAGCTTGAAGATGTATATTAGAAATTCTAGGCCTTTCATAGGTACTGATTGGATGCAAGGGAGCCTTGGCAATCCATTTCTATCAATCATTTGTCATGTTCAATTTTAAACAATTTCCCCTAAGTATTATCATGCCAAATTGGTTCAACTAGGAGCATTAAAGTTTCTATATCTTTTCTTGTACTTTCACTTTCAGAGGGTTAAATTCAAAGATGGTTGTCCAAATCTCTTTATAATCCAGTGATTCATAAGCAAATTCGGCAAACCATGCTCTTACCTCAGCGTCATTTTTGATTCTGAGTTCTTCCTGTTGTGTTCACCATAGCTAGAAAAGAAAAAGAATGTGTGGCTTGATCTTGATGGTTGGCAACATGATCACCAGGAGCTGTAGAAGCATGTCCTTGGTGTTTGCCTCCTTTCCGAGGTTTATCATCGGGGGACGGGAGGAAATATATGGGTCTCTGTGTATGCTTTCTTTGTGCCTCCGACTTGGGATGTAGGAAAATATGTCTTTGCCCTTCATAGCTAGATCGTTAGCAGAACCTCAATTCAAACTTGTTTCTCATGTCTTTGTGCTATATAACGAGAACTTTAAAAGGTTTTAAAACTTCAATCATTAATATGATCGCTTGGTTAATAAGTATAGTTGGCATAAAATAAAATAAAAATGGTATTTGTTAAAAAAACCAAAAACAAAAGTTGTTCTTCGTTTTATCTTTTACCTTAATCAGGATAGGCTTTTCCACCAAAGGTAACAGGGCGGCCAGCAATAATATTGATAAAGCAGAAGATTCCTTAAAAGATTGAAGAGACCCCAGAGAGCCTTTGGGTTTAAGCTCGCTAAAAGTAACTTTAGCATACAACTAGAGGATGTTTCTTTTTGGTCTTTTCCTTTTCTTTTTTCTTTTCCCTCCCATCAAATGATCGTGTTGCTTCTGTACATATTTACACTTTTTACTTTTGAGGTCCTCTTTCCTTGTGAGGGTTTGGCAAAATTTACCCTTCAGATCCACCCACTTATAACCACCATTGTACCACCCAAATAGAAGGCTTCTTGTTGGAATATATGGGATCCAACACTTCTGGTTAACATGTTAAGCCAATAAATATAACCAATTTTCATCTATATCAAGAAGACGTTTATTAGACAAGTTTCTTGATAGAATTGCATCATCATCGAAAATAATTTCTAATAACAATGATATCAGAATTCATACACGAGTTTATGTTCTATGAAATAAAGATCAACTAAATCCCATTTCCAGTCACTGGAATTTACTTGTGCGAAATAAAAAATCAATTGCTAATTGTTGCTCCTTGGCATACTCTTTTTTCAGTTTAATAGGGCTATGTCAATTATTGTTATGGGATTATTTCTTTAAAACAAACATGCCAAGCCAAAATTGAAAACCCTCTACAGATGAATGTTCTTGCTTGACGAACTAATGCAAAATTGACTCCACCAAATTGCTTCTCTGCATTCACCGAACGGTCATAGATCCATCTTGATTCATTTTGATGAGACTACTTTCAATGTTTCATAGCACTGGTTTATATCTACAAATCTTAGTGAAAGACATTGCACTCAAAATCGGAATAAATTGACAACATAGAGAGAAAGAGAGACAAAGAGATCCTCTTACGCGTACGCAAGACCATTATATGCTTGTGTAACGTGTTGAACTCGCGCCGAGAGCTGCATGACCTCAGTTGACAGTGTTTCTGCTCTACTCTGTTCTTTAGCAAGTTGAACCTATGAACACAAAACAAAAAAGGCAAGTAGTTATGTTTCACAAAATAGTATTCACATAAGAATTTTCCGCATCTCAAGCATAAATGCGTAGAGCCCAAAACAAAACCAAAGTAGTACTCAAAATCTTCAGTAGAATGTTGGAGAGTCCATCCGAACAATCCAATCGATCAGAGTTTTTAAGTTTGCTCTACAGTAGTTGATTTGCTCTGCCTCAAATCACGTCCACACAACAAAAGGAACTGGACTCCTTATCCTGAAATCAAGCACTAGCCTTAAGGGAGAATACTTCGGCAGTAGATGCTGTGGAACTAGTAGTCTCTTGTACCCTATCTATAGACAATGATTCTGGCAAGCTTTTAGCCTGTTCTGTTCTCAACTTATCTAGAGTTTCACGGAGCTTCTCATTATACTTAAGACAATCTTTCACCTACAGAGCCATATGTTATGCAGGTCATACGGTTTAGAAAAAGAACTGATGAAATGGCAATTACCAATAGAGACGATGTCAACTCTTGGAAAATGTAAAGCAAAAATGGCTAAAATAGCAAATGCCACCAAGCATCATGAATCAGTTGCATCAGGGGCCCTATTTAAGGATTATTCTGAGGCAATCGAGAGTTATTTCCCAAGTTCAATCCAAACAACCTCCCAAGATCTTACTAAAGGTTTAGTGAGGGTAAGGTCAAACGATGGCTCAATTAATCTTAAGGAGTCTGCAGACCAACTTTCAATTTAGTCCCCTCTTGTTTGATTTCCCAATGGGTAGAAGCTACAACGGTCATACCAGGTGGAGACGCTAGATATAGTTGTCCCCTTCTATACATTGTTGCTTTGTCGAAAATAAAACAGGGTTGACTTACCAATTCAACAAACAATACTCAATGAGATCAGAATAAATAGCATTTATCCAAGGCTTAACCTTATAAAGTACTGTATTTGATGCATAACACCAACCTATGGAATGCATGAGACTAGCAAAAATATTACATGATTTTAAGGATCAATATATACAATTTGTTTTGTAAATAAACTCTCAAAGATAATAAACAAGTCAAGTGTTCCTAGGAATCTTAATAGTTAACATTGCTAACTTTCAAGGGGATTAAATAAGTTGGGTGGTACTTTCATGGTTACCATCTCTTCAATGCAACTATAATCACAAACCTTTTGCCTTTTTTTTTTTTTTTTTTTCCCCTAGTTGTCCGAATGACTATTACAATCCTTCAAATTCACCACTTCTCTATTACTCTGGATCTTTAATAATATGTTCACAGTACTATTAAAAATCTCATAGACACATGAGATATTCGTGTTTTATTTCTACTTAAGCAGAAGAATAAGAATCTTAGTAAAAACAAAAAGAGAAACCATAAATCCTCATAATCAACATAAAATGTTCACTCAAGCATGGTGAAAAACATGTTCGAGGGAAGACTCAAGTTTATGATTTGTATTCAATACACAAGGACAACATATTTAAGTACCCATGGGCAATTAATTTAGCTATACTGATGGAAGACATGTATATATGAATATAAGTCATAATGTGATAAGATCCCAGAAGTGTTGATATCTCAAATAGCAAAATTACAATATTGAGAAAATGAAAAAAATTATAATAATATACTACACTCTGATATCAAACATTCCAACACTTGCATGGGAATAAATTGACAACAGAGAGAGAGAGAGATCCTCTTACGCGTATGCAAGACCAATATTCTTGTGTAACTTGTTGAAGTCGTGCGCGTGACCTCTGCTGACAATGCTTCTGCTATACTCTGTTCTTTAGCAAGTTGACCCTATGAGCACAAAACGAAAAAGGAAAGCAGTTATGTCTCACAAAATAGTATTCACATACAAATTTTAACATCTCAAGCACAGATGCGTAGAGCCCTAGACAAAAACCAAAGCATTACTCAAAATCTTCAGTGGAATATTGAAGAGTCCATCCGAACAATCCAATCGATCAGAGTTTTTAAGTTTGCTCTGTAGTAATTGACTTGCTCTGCCTCCACTCCCGTCCGAATGACAATTGGAATTAGAGTCTTTATCCTGAAATCAACCACTAACCTAAGGGAGAATACCTCGGCCGCAGATGCTGCGGAAGTAGTGGTCTCTTTTATCCCCTCTCTAGACGATAATTAAGGCAAGCTTTTAGCCTGTTCTGTCCTGAACTTATCTAGAGTTTCGGGAGCTCCTTATTTTGCGTAAGATAATCTTTCACCTACAAAGCCGAATGTCAGGCAGGTTATACGTTATAGAATAGTTCATCATTTATCCAAGCCATATGTCAGGCTGGTCTCTTTCTGATTCTTAGTTGTCATTTTTCCCATCCTAGATATCACCCAAAGGCTCAGCCTGCAAAAGTTTGCTACTAACTTCGTGTCTGAATTTTGTCACTTGGAGAAACTAAATCTCAGCTATCAGGGCTTGTTTGAAGATGACTTTCGTATTGATTTTGAAAGTTTATCTATCACTCACAACTTTAGACTTGTCTGGAAATACTTTTCGCACCATCCCTCGCAGCATAAGAAGTTGAGCTTCAATGACTGTGCAGCTCTTCAATCGCTTCCGGCAGTCCCCGCAAGTTTACGGAACTTAAATGCACTTCACTGCCCATCATTGACAAGATTTTCGAATGCATCGGACAAGAATCATGCACCAATCTTTTGGCAGATCCGAAACCTGCGAACTAGTTAATTTGCGGTGTTTTGATATCTGTGTACCACAACCTATCAAATGAGGGTTCTTTCTAGGTTCTCTCTATCACTGCATTTATTACGTACAGCCACCTAATTCAAGAAAAGAAATACCATGTTAATGTCAATGATTTCTCTTACTATTAGCCGGCAGACACGAGGCCTTCTTTTTTCCAGGTTCATGCCATTTACCGATTGCTTATTGAAGGGGTCATGCTCGGGCTATGTGGACTTGCAGTCTAGCTTGATCAAGGAAGCTCAGGTGCGGTATAACTAATGCACTCTCAGTCTTCTATAGAAATCATAACATGAAAGAACGTGGTGCCAGAATATGACAAAGATGTCGATGCGAGTACCTACGCCAATTATCTATTCTGCAAAGGGATCAGAATCTATTGATGGTGTCCTCGATATGCATGGGCTTGAATGTACATTCAAAATTCCAACACTACCAAGCGTGTTGTTTGATTTATATAATTTTCCTCCGGAGTATTGTGGTGCCAAATTGGTCCAACCGTCAGAGAACTAGGTCTTCAATATGCCTTATTTTAAATTTACTTTTTAGGGGGTTATATTTAAAATCTGTCTATTTATTCTCTTAATTTTTCGATGATTCATACGCAAATTGAGCAAACTATGCTCCTATACAGCGGTTATTTTCTCCATCCTTCATTAACACCATATCAATGGCTATGGCATGGATTACTTTAAATTCATTCTTTTATATTATTCATGAAGAAGAAACTTATGAAATGAATCCTGTTGAAAAAATTTAGAATTATAAGAAACTTTACTCTTGTTACAATCTTATACAACAAATTATCTCAATTTTTTGCCCTATCAACTCTATTCACATTCTTTATATTTCTAGAAAAGATTGAAAATGGAAAAAAAAATCCCAATGACCATTGATACATTATACCTTTTCAAGATTTTTCTTAATTTGACAACTAATTCAAAAAAATAATTTGTACCAAGTTTATAACCTTTTAATTAGTTTTCTAAATAAAGAAATAGAAGTTGTTTTCTAGTTCAAAGTTTGCTTCAAATTCTTTAGACTTTTCTTTTACATTCGAATTTTCAAATCAATAACCGCATCAAATCCAGATTCACATAAAATCTGAAAAAAATCATGTTTCCTAATCTACTCTCGCTAGCTTACAGAATCGACCTTATAGTTCACTCCCAGAGAGAAGCACGAAAAACTTTTTTTTTTTTCTTTCTCTTTTTTGGGCTTGTTATACGGTCTTGGGGAGTGAGAATAGGGATGCTCGAACTTTTTTGTGAGTTCAGGGTAGAGGAAAACTACGTTGAGGCCATTCTCGGTTCTGGAGTTCAATTGTGATGACAATGGGCCTCCACAAGATTGGGCTGAGTATGAGTTTTGGTTAATCAAACTCAAATCTCAAGTTAATTCAAGTAATTTATCATTTTTATTAACACCTAAACTTTGACCAGTAAATTAATCAGGTCATTATTTTTTTCTAGATATAAAAATGATACTTAATGTGTCTTTATTCTATGGCCTAGTTTATTTGTTTCCTAATATTAAAGTCCATATCACTTGTCAAAACAATATTATTTTACATGATTTATCCATTGGCATTGAACAAGTGGTCTTTGTAGTGATTTACAAATTATATGTGGAGAATCAATCTTTTTTTTTTTAATGAATTTTTATTCTCTATTATTCTTTTTTTTTTCTTTCTTTTCAAAGCTTGGATATGAGAACCATTATCTCTTCTTTTTCTTCACTCCAACACTAGTGATGCCATCAATCATTGTTATGGAACCTATGAAAGTTTTTTATTAGTTTAGTCTTGAATATTATACATTCTAATATCTTCATGGTCATACATAAAATTGTATATTAAAAAGAAATAAATCATACACTAATATAGATAATATTCATTGTTACTAGGCATTATGGATGATTTTTATTTTCCTCTTCATATCCTTAAATCATTAAGAATTGAATCCAAGGATGACTTTTTTTTTGTCAATCAAGTCAATTAATAAATTATAATTGTGGAATAGACAAAAGTAGATAATCTCACTTGTAATGATTTATTGTACTAGAGTTACCCCCCATAAGTCAAGTTCTTAGGAACGACTTGTACCTTCTTTCTTGATAAAGGAGATTGACAATATTGGTGAGTTGGAATTATAGACATTTCTAAGAGACAATGATTCATGATTTGGCTTCTAAAGGCATAATTCTTGAACTTCCACAAATCTCTATTAACAACTTTCCTAACAAATATCAAATTGTTTATTAAAGAAGTCTATAAATATCTTATTCCAATGTTATCGATGGACTACAGCAGTTGCATTTTCAAAAAAATAGAAGGGTGAAGAAATGGTAGATACGATAAACATGTACTTCCCATAAAGAAAATACCAAAAAGAAAAAGTCACATAATTATAGGAAAGATAACATCAAATCAAAGAAAATGACAAAAAGGAAAAAAATACATTTCATAACTAAAAAAAATAAACATTATTTTTCTAAGAGAATGGTATTTTGAATAAAATTTGAAAGTTTCTCATTTTTATCTTTTTATAGATACAATAACTTTTAAAATGTTGGGTATGCTTATATATTTCTGTATTTTAATATTTTTTAATATATACCTTTCCACAAAAAAATAAAAAATTTAAGAAAATTTATTTAAAATCAATTAAGTGTTGTAATAGTTGGGTAATGGCCATTCTAGAAAGTTTTTGACTAAATAATGTCATTTCACACCTATTATCTTGTATGTGCATTGAATTTTCTTAATTAGTATTTGGTTGTTGGTGGTCCCGGTTTTCCTGGAGGCTACACCTAATCAACATTTATCAATCACTTTCCAACCTCTTAAACACATAATTCACGTTCTCTCTCTCTCTACACACAAAAACCAAAAGCAAAAGCAATAGATTTGTCATGGGCAGGTTTTTTCTGGGAAGAACGATCTGAGAACAAATTTCGATAAAATGTGGGCTCTTTGCTTGCTTTTACAAGTGTTTGTCATGACCCACTATTGAAGAGAAAAAGAGGTTGGAGAAAGATAATCGGTCCATTACTCAAAACAATCCCACTGATTAAAGAGATGCGAAAACCTTCTTTAATCAATTATAAACTTCATTCCGTTTACACATACCAGCTCGATCTTGTGCATTTCACGATTATAACAGAAAACTTCGAGGCTGCCAACGCTGGTTTGTGCCAAATATCTACTAAATACCCGTTAACTTTGTATAGAGACACCCAGAGTTGGATTCCATCCATCAATTGAGAATCAAGGAGCATCGGACCCATCCTTCCAGCTTAAAGGTTAAATGTTTCCGGTTGTTCTGTGTCCAAGACAGTGGAATTTCAGATCCGTAGATGCTCTACGTGAGCATGTTGCAGCACTGGGGAAGCGTGATGTGTAAGATTTCGGGATTGTTTTTCACAAGAAAGCAAGAAGTTAATGATATGTCTTGTCCCAGGATAGATATTATGTTAATGAGTGGTCATTGGTATCGCTAATCCAATTAGAGAAGTCAGATTGCTAATCAACTTTAATGGATGGAATCCAACTAAAAGTCATTACCAAAATTTCCATTGATGGACTTCCAATGCTTGGAACCGTCGGGAGGATCAAGTGTGAAACAAAACGTCAAAGTCTCCTCTAGAGTCTTTTTTGGTCCTTCTCTCTCGTTCATGTGTTTTTCTTTTTGTGGTCCTTAGCATTTAGGGTATCCAAGAAAGAGATGGGCAGGAAGGTCACTCCGTCAGCTTCAAGCCCCATTATTCAATTCCAATGGAAAAGGACTTCATGTACGAGAAGAAGACCTGAAACTTCCCTTAGGTTTCTTCACCAAAATGTTTTCTTCCTTTCTTAATTCCTCCTTTGGTATTGCTTCTGCGTCTTATAGATGTAACTCATTGTTTACAAAAAAAATAAAAATGAAATTAGGTATAAATAATTGATCCATCGCTAAAGAGCAACCGTCGTGTGAAGATTTCTTTTTGGTACTTTGCACAAAGAGACATGTACGCACTTAATGTATATGAACATGTGCAAATATACATAACCATGGCATATGTGTTGTATGCGTGTAGATCAAAGTTTTACCGTTTTTTGAAGCCTGTGTCCTCATTTTTTGAGGTATTAACATTATCCTAAATTGTTGTGTTCAAATCAACAATTGAGATTTTGAAGCTTTAAAAAGGTCTAGTCCAATTCAAGATTATTATGAATTTTACAGACTTTAGGGATGCAAGTTATTAATCCAACTATATATCTTATTAGGGATTGGAAGGCATAAAGGTTATTAACATAGATTGACCTGTATCTAACTATGTGGTTATGAAAACTACAACACAAAAAATTGATATTGCTCAAAATCAACTCTGTAAATGTCAAAACAAAATTGAAAGATTCAACTAAAGGGTTAAAGTAATTTTTTTGGCATCAATATTATCATAAAGAAATGACTGAAAGAACTCTATAGTAATTTGAAATGGAATAGGACTTCCACCATAAAATAATTTTTATTATATAAGTTTAGGTTACGATTACTTCACTTATAAATCTCACATGAAATCCCTTGTAAATGTAAGTTGGAAAAACAAGTTTCACTTTTTAACACAACAAACACAAAGGCCACCCTTATTTCTTAAAGTCAAGGAGACTGTAGTGCTTTAAATTTAATTTTCATGGTTCTGAGGAGTATGCCATTCTAGCGACTCTAGTTTTGCTGTCGTTCCCTCCACAACATATGTTTATCTCCACCGCACTATTCCCTTATTCATGTCGCGTGCATCTGAAGTATATCAACAAATATTTCTCAAAACGAACAGTAGAACGATTTTCAGTTGATGCTTGTTCTGATGGCTCCACTCTTTTTTATTCGGTGGATCCTCTCTTGTTCGCATGTCTTTGATTTTAGAACATTAGGCTCTGGCAGTGACAGAGTTCTGCAGCTGTAATCAAAGAGGTATGATTTCGCTTTCGCCATTTTCAGTGAAGGATAGACTGGCAATGTTAGAAGGCAGCCAATGAGGGATTTTTTTTTTTTTTTTTTGGCCCTTCTGACAAAACGTACGGATTGGTTTGCTCCTTCTCTGCTCTACAAAAGCTCACCATTTTAAGCCTAGTCTTCCGGAACTCTTAAAATAACGCAGAGCTTTGCTTCCCTTTAACAAGCACAAACGATGTCGTCGGGATGAGAATTCTGCAATTTTTCTTTCTCTGTACAGAGCTAGAAACAATAATGAGTGGATAGAAAAAATAGAAGCGATAATATGCAGCACTCTCAATAGAAATCAGCGGCGTGAAGTAATGCGTACACATTAATGACAGTCGTGCCTACCCGTTAGCCTGTAAGAATAATGACAACAACTGTCTGAGGTGAAAGTTCAATACAAATCCAACCGTAAGATGTTGATCATGGCATCTGTACTTCCCACAATTAAGCAAGCGGGTTGATAGAAGAGACTAAAAGCCTTCTGTTTTCTCTCCCTCATTCTGAACTCCGCGCTCTCTCCTTAGTCCCTTCTCTGATCCATACGCCTGCTATGGCTGCTCAGCCCTTTCATTCCGAAACTGGTTGGGCTTACGATGTCTTCCTAAGTTTCAGAGGTGAAAACACGCGCTATAACTTCACTGATCATCTCTACAACGCTTTGGTTCAAGTTGGTGTTTATCCTTTCCGAGATAACAAAGAGCTTCCAAGAGGAAAGATCATCTCTACCGAACTGTGCAAGGCGATTCGTGGATCAAGGATTTTTATCGTGGTTTTCTCCCAAGGCTATGCTTCTTCCACGTGGTGCCTTGGTGAACTTGCGGAGATCGTGGACTGCTGTAGAGAAAACGACCATCACATTCTTCTCCCGATATTTTATCATATTAAACCTTCAGATGTCCCAAAACAGACTGGGACTTTTGCAAAAGCATTTGATGAGTATCAAAAGCTGTTTCAGACAAATATGGCGCAGGTGGAAAGGTGGAGAGAAGCTCTAACTGAAGCTGGGAGCCGTTCCGGTTGGGATGTTGCAGATGATGGGTAATTTTATACTACCTTGTTTCGTACTTTTTCATGCCTTTTTTTTTATATATCTTTTTCTTTATCATATAGAAGAAAATTTATTACATACACATAGACCATATGTTGACTAATGGTTTTCTCCTTCATATCCAGTTTCTTTTGGGTTTAAATAAGTTGATGTTTTCTTGTTCATTATTTCCACCCCACCACGATGGAAAGATCATGCAAAGAAAAGAAATATTGGTTCTAGAATTCTTAGGCTTAGAGTTGTTGGCATCTAATTTATGGATTTACCTCTGAAAAATAGAATAAAAAGATTGTTCATAGCATACCAATAGTTTTTTTTTTTTTTTTTAAAAAAAAAGAAGGTTGTAAAAATATATTTAAATGGTGTCCATTCTAAATTTGATATAACTTTGTTGTGTGGTATGATGTAAGAGTCTCAAATGCTAAAGATGATAATGTATTTTGGGCGTAAAGGAAGTTCTTTTCCTTTATTTTTTATCTCGTTGTTTTATATTCTATTTTACCATGATGATTAGGTACGAAGGAAAGCTCATAAAGAAGATTGTTGATCATGTTTTGGGTGAACTCCCTGTTCACTTTCATGTTGTTGAACATCCAATAGGAATAGATGATAGAGTTGAATATGTGAAAGCTTTATTAAATCTTGAAACAAGTGGTATTTGCATTTTTGGCATTTATGGTATGGGTGGCATTGGTAAAACTACCATAGCAAAAGCCGTTTATAATCAAATATGTCTCAAATTTGAAGGAAGTTGCAGTCTTTTAGATATTCAAGAAAATTCACAAGTGGCTGGTGGTTTAGTTAAATTACAAAAAAAAATTCTCTATGACATCTTGAAAAAGGACTTTAGGATTGATCAGGTTGATGAAGGAATTGAATTGATCAAGCAAAGGCTTAACAAAAAGAAAATTTTTGTTGTTCTTGATGATGTGGTTGACTCGAACCAAGTAAACAAGTTACTTGGAAACTTAAGATGGTTTAACTTGGGAAGTAGAGTTATTATCACTACCAGAGATGAACATCTACTAAATCAATTAGACGTAGATGAAAAATATATGGTCTCACCCTTGAATGACTCACAATCCCTTGAACTTTTTTGTTGGCATGCCTTTAAGATGACCCATCCCAAAAAGAATTTCCAAGAGCTTTCATATAGTGCAATGAACTATGTTAAAGGACTTCCATTAGCTCTTGAAGTTTTAGGTTGTTTTTTGAAAGGAAAGAATTGTGGTGTTTGGGAAAGTGAATTGGAAAAGTTGAGAAGACAACCAAATGAGAAGATTCAAAAAGTACTAAGAGTAAGCTATGATTCGTTGGATAATTATGTGAAGGAGATATTTCTTGATATTGCATGTTTCTTTGTTGGTGAAAAAGAAGATTATGCGACTGAAATATTTGAAGCTTGTGGCTTGTTTCCAAAAGGTGGTATAGAAACTCTTAAACAAAGATCTCTCATAAGAACTAATGCAGCCAATGACTTGTGGATGCATACTCTAATTCAAGATATGGGAAGAGAAATTGTTCGTGAAGAGGCATGTAACATTCTAGAAAATTATAGCAGGTTGTGGATTTGTGAAGATGTCTTGAATGTTCTAAACAAACATATGGTAAGAGATTCCTACATTTATCTTTTTCCTCAATATGCATAATTATTCATAATTGTATTTAAAGTTAACAACTAATACTTCATAACTTGGAACTCAATGGAGTTCCTATCTTATAAAGCTTGAGGATCTGAATTACGTATCCAATTGTTTCTTTTGCTAGGGTTCGCAACACATGAAAGGTATCAGCTTGAATTCACTTGGATTAGAAGATGTACATTTGAAAATAGAAGCATTTGCAAATATGAAGAATTTAAGATTACTTCAAATTAGCAAGGTTCATCTCACAGGAAACTCCAAATTTCTATTCAATGAATTAAGATGGTTTTGGTGGCATAAGTGTCCACATAAATTTCTACCACAAGACTTTTGTCTAGAGAAGCTTGTTATTCTTGACCTCCAAGAAAGCAAACTCATACAAGTTTGGAAGGGTTATAAGGTATAAAATTCTTGCAATGCTTTTCATTTCTCTATAGATGTTTCATGTATAATGCAAAAGTAATTCTCATTTTTTTTCTTTTCTTTTGATTTTTTTTTCTATAGGTACTCAACAAGTTAAAAGTTCTTAATCTCCGAAATTCCAAAAATCTCACCAAAACACCAAACTTCTTTGGAGTCCCACATTTAGAGATACTAATACTTGAAGGTTGCACTAGCTTGGTTGAGATTCATGAGTCCATTGAATATTTGAAATGTCTTGTTGAGCTAAATTTGAGAAGATGCAGAAGCCTTAAACCAAACACTATTGATAACTTAAAATCTCTTAAAACACTTGACATGCATGGTTGCTCAACAGTTTTTGAGTTATCAACACAAGAGAGAAATACGATGGCTTTGGCAAAGTTCCATGGAAATGAAATTACTATTGACCAAAGATTATCCTTTCCGGATCTTTCAAAGAATCACAAAATTGAATTACTAGGATGTCAAAACAGATGGTCAAATTCTTGGATGTCATGTTTGTCAAGCTATATATCACCCAAAAACTCAGTTGGTATAAATTCAATGCTAGCTTCCATTTCCAAATTTCGTTACTTGGAGAGGTTAAATCTTAGTTATTGTGGTTTGTTTGAAGATAACTTCCCCATTGATTTGGAAGGTTTATCTTCACTCATAATGTTGAACTTATCTGGAAATTATTTTTGTAATACACCGCGTGGGATTAGTTGCCTTCCTAAACTATTAATACTGATCTTACACGAATGTCGGAATCTTCAATCAATTTCGGAAGTCCCAACAAGTTTATTGCTCATAGGTGGGTTCGGTACTCCATGGGGACCATTCTTAAATTTACTGGGTATGGAACATTCACCTATTTTTTGTGAATGTGAATCCTGGGATCATTTGCAGAGGTTGATATCATCACCTATCATTTTTGTTTTTCAATTTTTGTACCAGGTTTCTCTCTTTCTCTCTCTCTCTCTCTCACTCCCTATATATATATATATATATATGTTAATGACATCATTTTTTCTCTATTTTAATATAGGTGCTACTACGCAAGGATGTTGAGTTTCCTATCAGTTTTCTCCAAAATACAGAGATTCCAGATTGGTTCAGCTACCAGGCAATCGGTTCTTTAATATCCTTCCGCGTACCTCCTCTTTCAGAGGGTCGAGTTGACGAGATTACTATTTGTGCTTCCTATCGACCACTACCCTCTATTCCAAATTGTACTTCAAGTGAAGGTCCCGTTGTGGCAATCTCATTTTGGAATAAAACTCGTGGGTGGTATCAATCTCGTCGTACAGAAGTCCCTCTACATTTTGCTGCACCTTGTTGTCATGTATACCGCGTCCCAATTGGCAACCGTGGTTATGGACACTATGCTCTGGCAAAATGCTGCTACTTTTCTCTAGATTCGCACCGCCTTTATTGCACATGGAGTACTGGTGGAATTACAGATATAAGGTATTTTGAAACTGGAGATGAAATAGAAGTATCCATAAAATTCCGTGGAGACTTTGAAGTGCACAAATGTGGAATTCACCTACCACTTCGTAAGTTTAATACTATACGTGGATTTTAAAATGTGTCAACTTGTCCACTTTGATGTTATTACAAATGACAACTAACAATATTAAAGATGATATATCTTTTCAAATGATACTACTACGAATGATAATGTCATGAGGTGATGTTGCTACAGGTTTTTTTGGTCCAGAGATGATACGTGTACACTTAGTGTGAACGGTTGACGAAGTGAAATAGGTGATAACACTTTACATAAAATCTCTTTGGTAATAATAATATCTTTTATGATTTTACCTTTTTTCCAATTAGCAACAAATATTCAATCAAATTATTATATTACTTATATTTTGGAAATTGAAACAAACAGATTTTATATACGTTGTTGCAAATGTGTTTTTAATGTACAGAAGGTTGTCCAGCACGTGGGAGCATTCTGTCTTTGTTGACAAAACAAAAAGGCTTCCCTTTATGACTCACCAAGCTGTCCCGTCAGTTGGGAAAGGAGCCTCAACGCAACAGGGAGACCTCAACTATGTCCGATGCAACCTTTCAAGAAGAGGAAAGCCTCCATTCTCTCCCAGAAAAGCCACTGCCTCTCGATGGAGCTACAGAACGAGATCTTTCAATTTAATAAGTATATGTCGGTTGGGGGATGGATGATTGAGCCTATGAATGATGAAGTGAATACGGTGATGAAGGCAAGAAAAATCTAGCACTCAAATAGCGAAGGTTCTGCATCCCAATCAAAGCTCCTTAAGATTTTAATTTTCATAGCAGTACCAGTTTACTCCGCTTTTGATAAGACTGCTAACTCTAGGACATTGGGGTTTTGGTGAAGATTAGGAATTTTCTCTGCATACCTCAAAATTGATTCTATCTCTATATTATTTAATAAGATTGAGGTTATTAGGAAAATATATATTCTGTGCTGGTTGTTTATATCTTACGGATTGAAGTCGTATTTCTCTGCAATCCAGGGGATTAACGAGATTCTGATGTATTACATTGTGTAATATGAGAATTGATTTTAAAAGTGTACCCTTTAGTTATTTGCTAAAGGAGATGAAGTAAGGCTAAGTGATATTGGTCAGAATCAAGTTTAAAAAATTCCAGTTGTGTGATTATTCCCTTTTAAAGCTCTATTTTTGGATTGATTAATATTTCTTGACATTCTTGATTATAGTTTGATTACACTTGTTGATTTGATTGTTCATCAAGCCAAGATTACTTGGTTAATTGAAATCTGCATAGATAATAAAACCTGATTGGTGCAGTATATTCCAGCATAAGTGTACCAAGGCACTTATTGAAGTAATGAAAATTTTTCTGTCAGCTTTACGGTGAGAAGAAGAGGCTTATCGATGATCAATTTGACTATTTAAAGGCCCTTTGTGATATTGGTGCAAGCGGTTCAATTAAGCGGACAGAGATACCGTCTTCCTTGATTTCTTAGCATGCATTTTTTATTTTTTGAAGCAGATTTCCTTTAAGCTTACCCTGTTTTATTGCTGATAATAGTTGATATACACCGAAACATATTTATATATAAATTTAGATGATTACTTCTTGATCATTTAGACTGGTTTTGATGGCCTCTGAGAAGATGGTTGGATCCCAAAGAACAAAAGACTACATGTCATGCATAAAAGAATTCAGAATTCAAGGGAGGTGATGCATGGATCATTTCCTCTAGCTCAGCTTTCTTGCTCAGCTTTCTCTAGCATACGCACTTTGTTTGATTGTAGAAACCGTAGAAGTGATATTCTCTATTATTTCCTCTTTTCTTTAAATTTTTAACTAGGGTCCTCATATAGTGCTTATGTGTTAAGGATGTGGCATCTTTCAATCTTTCTTTAATATGCCGCTGGAAAAAATTGATGTTAGGGTTTGGAGATCACACTTTACTGATTATACTCATTGTTTGGCTTGCATAAACACCTCAGCAACTCTACTGTTACCTGATTGGTTTGGACAATATGATATGTTGCCTATTAAGTTTTCCTAAGGCCAATCAGAGTAAAAACCTTTCTTTGGTTCCAACAAAGCCCCTTTTATTGTTGATATTTATTCTGAATCTTGATCCGAATAATTTTGAATTAATTATTTTTCTTGCTTTGTTTATATTCAGGAGAACTTGCTGCTTGTGTGAATTCATTTGCCATCTTAACTGAACCTTTCCTACCATTGCTGGACAAATATCATGGTCTAACTGATGTGGATAAGCGCTACTGCCAAGGGTGACTTACTGTTAATGTTGTGGTTGTGCATGCACATGTGTGCATTTTTGTGTAATGCAAGTGTGAAGTTTTGTCTACAAGGGAACTAGGCTTGAAATGATTTCAAAATATGTCTGCAAATGTAGGCGACCATATATGAAGGATGTGTGAAATATTTATTGAGTTATTTTGACTTTTTTAGTTCTACCAAGGCCTTTGGTTATAGTGTATGGTGTGCCGGTTGAGCTAATTAAAATTCTGAGTAAATCCTGGATGTGCATTTTGTATAAATTTGTTGTGGATTTATCAAATACGAACTACCAATTTCAATTGTGTTCACTACTAGTCTTATGTAGTAAAGTGTTTATCTTCACATCTTAGCGTTTTATGTTCCTTTAAGTTACTAAATCACTCTTGCAATTAGTTGTATTGGTTTGTCCATATAACAACAGAATATATTGCTGAAGTCCTTAAATTCACTTTCGGCAATGGAACATCTTATATATGTATTCGACTTCAATTTTTACTTTCAAGGGTCATACATGTTTCCTTCTTAACAGCTGATTCCGCATTTAGGTGCGAGTTAATCTGGCTGCCTGCAAATTGTTTGAATCCTGATATCTGGACTGTATCTGTATGTTACCTTTTCAAACCCTGAAGTGGCTGATATATTCAGGGAAAGAGCAAACGTAGGTTATTTTCTTGTCTTCCCTTTCCGAAAGTTAGACGAAGGCCTCCAGGAGCATTCAAGTTTTCATTATATTTTCTTAATAAATAATTCTTTATAATTTGACTGAAAGGCTGCCAGCTTTATGATACTTCCGGACATATTCCTCATGCTACAATTTGCATATCCGTTGATACTTTTCATTGAACCATCAGTAGGATGATATTTTTCCCTCAAAAAGTACTTGTCCAACATCTTATTCCAATGTTAGGTTGGGATATCATTTAAGAATTTGATTCACTGAAATTAACAATTTTATTATGACATCAAGCAACATCATAAAGTGTATTCTGTGGGCAGCACTTAAATGTGGTGACTTTCCAATGCATGGAGCAGATCAGACTACCAAAGCGTGATGAACATGGCGGAGGAAATTGTTCGTTGATGTGCTGTTGCAGTTCATGAGAAGCTTAACAATGACTGCCAGGTAAATTATTTCTCACTTTCGGTTCAGTAGCATATACCGAGTACCTGCTCTTTAGTGAAATCTACTCCCGTTGGTTCGTTTCCTAGTAAATGAAATCAAAAGCAGCCAGTCGATAAAACTTTAACGAGAGACCACCTATTCTCATTTCAATATTGTTTTTTAAGATTGGCTGATATTCTTTTTCCCCAAGCTTTAATGATCTGGTGTACTGTTTTCAAGGCATTGTCGGTGTTGAAAATTTGTCTCAATTTAGTCATATGCCTCTTGCCCGAGTTATGAGTAAACTTTAACAAGTGCTTTGTCATAGATTAGAGTTATCAGTTTCTCATATATGATAATTTGGTAGTTTTTAGGCAGCAAAATGTTATGTTGTGATCAATTCTGGTTGCCTCTTAGTCTTCACATTTAAGCATGCTGTTGATTGCTTCACATGCTTGGAGTTGCTGTGGAAGCAACAAATGCACAAATGCACCAACTCTTTTGATTTGTTAAAGTTATTGTAATATCAATACTAAGGGTGTGGGATATGTCTTGAGCAAACTTGGAGGAGGGAAATTATGCACAATCTTGTCAAAGAAGCCGTTTTTGTTATGTACGTGTTCCTTCTCGTTGGTAACTTAGTACCCAACACTCTTAACATAATGCTGCTAACCACAATAATGCTGACCAATTGGTATTTGTAAGTCCTTTCTTTTGAAATTATGCATGGAAAGTTAGTATAGATATTGTTCTTCTCCGGGTTCTTGCTTTTCTTCTTTTCCCCCTTCCCCTCTCTCGCCTTTTCCCTCGCTCTTCCTTTTATCTATTTTATTTTATTTTATTACTTTCTTCCCTGCTACATCTATATTATGAATGATTGGATTGTTTTTTGCTTGAATATTTATTCTATCTTGAGCTCTGAAATGGAATTTCACTCTAGAAAAAGAAATCCTAATTACTATAAAGCCTTTCTCTTATTATCACCAAGGTGAACCATCCGCCTTTATATTTGCTACCGTGGACTGAGTAGAATGGGCATTAACAATTTGTTGCATAGGAGTCAAGCCAATAAATCAAGATGGCAGGAGTAACATTGCAGCTAACATCATCAGGTAGAGCTCTGGTGCATTTGTAAGAAAGACACTTTCAAGTGTACTGTTCGGGTGCAGGGAAGTCCTAGCAATCCATTCCTATCAATCATTCGTCATGTTCAATTTTTACACAATCTCCCTCATGAGTATTGTAATGCCAAATTGGTTTAGCCAGGAGAATTAAATGTTCAATAGCATTTCTTGTACTATCACTTTCAAAAGGGTTAAATCAATGAGTGGTTGCACATTCTTTTTATAATTTAGTGATTCATAAGCAAATGGAGCATACCATGTTCCTACCTTGAAGGCTGTTTTCTCCCACCTTCATTAGCCTATAATTTTATGACACCAAATAAATATTGCTGCATGAATTATGGGTTCTCCACTTATTTTTGTCTTGTTTATCTGAAAACATAGTGTCTATAATCGGTTGTTGAATGAAAATTCAGGTTTTGTGCCTCTTACCATAGCCAGGAAGAAAAAGAAACTTAGCTTGTGGATTGAACTTGATCAGCCATTACAACCCATAAACTTTGTAAGCCGATCCTTTGACGATAATGATTGTTATAGAGAAGTATACTAAACTTGAGAAAATCTATTATAGAACTCATAAAGCTAGAAACGATGTTATATTCACAAGAAATGCATAATATAAATTTAAATTCACATCCTCTATTATAACACAATTCATCACACATCTAACATAATCATACCTTTAATCTGTCACCACCTTAGAGAATCAATAAAATGTGTATTAAAAAAGTTTATAAATGCATAAATTTTTCTACTAAACTCAAATTTCAGTCACTCTTAAGAGAAAAGAAGGTTGGAGAAAAATAATCGGTCCATCAAAAACAGTTGCATTGATTAAAGAGATGCGAAACCTTCATTTTCTCTTCCCCCACTCTCAGCTATGCACTCCAAAGGTCTTTCTTTGATTGGTTGCGGTTTCTATTTGAGATTGGTTTCAAAGTTCTTGAAGAAAGATCACTCATAATGATTTATTATGAAAATGAGTTACAGATGTACGGTTTGTTTTAGGATATGGGAAAAACAATTGTTATTGAAAAGGAAGATTAAATGTTTTTGGACAGTGAAATTTCCGATCCATAGATGCCCTACATAAGCATGCTGCGGCAGTGTGTTTAGATTTGTGAGTCTTTTTCGGCCCTTCTCTCTCGTTCATTTGCTTTTCTTTTTTGGGTCCTCATCATTTAGGGAACCCATACAACTTGCAGTGATTGATGGATTAACAAGGATGTTGAGTCCGACTCTGCGACTTATCGTTCATAAAAAGACAAAGACTCCAGACTTTCGTTGTTTTGCGTTGTGGGCCTCAAGAACTTTGTCACAAAAATTGACGATGATGGAGTAATGGTCGGCTAAACGATCAGATGGGAGACCGTCCTTCTAAGTTGCAGATTTTTTGTAAGACTTTGCATGTCACATTCAAATTATTCTTTTCTCTAGAGAAAAGAAATAGAAAATAATGATAAAAAAGAAACAGGCAGGAAGCTACCTATGTCTGCTTCAAGCCCCAATATTCAATTCCAATGAGAAATGACTTCCTGTACGAGAAGAAGACCTGAAACTTCCCTTAGCTTTCCTCCAACTTTTTTCTTCCTTTCTTAATTCACCCTTTGTTGACCGAGTCAACGAAGGACCAACCTTTCATCATCTCATAACCAAAGACCCAAATCTTCATTCACATCATCCTCTTCTCCGTGCAGTTCCGAAACTCTGCTCAGTGAAGAAAGAAACGACTGAAAGAACTCTAGAGTTGGGATCCCTTAATCTCCAAACAGAATAGGACTTCCACCATGAAAGAGTTTTTATAATCTTGGTTTAGGTTGCAATTACTTTGCCATAAATCAGATACGAAATCCCTTGAAAATGTAAGGTGGAAAAACAAGTTCAGTTTTTTAATGCAACAGACACAAAGGCCTCCCCCGTTTCGTAAGTCCTCATTCCCTGAGCCCTTGCAGCGGCTGTGGTGGACACTGTAGTGCTTTAATTTAATTTAATCTTCTCAAGGACTCCATAAGCTTCTAGCTTTATATCATTTTAATTAATTCAACATTTACATCTGTATATTACACAAATACAATAAGCATACATTTCTATAAACAACTAATTCCAATTGACAAATTTTAGTTTGTACATTGATTAAGAGACACTTGTATTTTTCATCTTAATAGATGCATACTTAAAGTCACGGGAATAAATATCACAAAAGTGACGATCTTCGCAATTACATTACATTGGTACAACATGAAACTAAGGTGGAGATAATGGTGTCGGTGCGACATCACTGTCATCGACTTGACCACAAGAGATACTCTGCACAACTTTTGCCTCCCCTAGCTTAAACTACGCGACCCTGAAAAGCTACTGCGTTGATTGAAGAGACGATAAGCCCTCTTCTTTTTTTCCCACTCTCGATTACACGCTCCTTGACGCCTGCTCTGATCTTGAAGCCCTTCCATGGCTGCTCAGATCCTTTCATCTCCTTCCAAAGCTCGTTGGGATCACGACGTCTTCCTGAGTTTCAGGGGAGACACGCGCAAGAACTTCACTGATCGTCTCTATGAGGCTTTGGTTCTAGTCCAAGTTCGTACTTTTCGAGATAACGAGGAACTTCCAAGAGGGAAGATCATTTCTGATGAACTGCGCAAGGCGATTTGTGGATCAAGGATTTATATTGTGGTTTTCTCCAAAGGCTATGCTTCCTCTACCCGGTGCCTTGATGAACTTGCAGAGATCGTGGACTGCTGTGGAGCAAATGAACACCACACTCTTCTCCCCATATTTTATCATGTTGACCCCTCAGATGTCCGAAAACAGACCGGGATTTTCGCAGAAGCATTTTTTGAGCAGAAAAGCGGTTTCACACGGATATGGGGAAGATGGAGAGGTGGAGAAAAGCTCTTGCTAAGGCTGGGAGTCTTTCTGGTTGGGATGTGTCGAGTATTGCAGATGGGTAATTTTATACTGTGCTTGTCTCTTGGTTTTTCGCGCCTTTTTTATAATTATGTTTATAAGAGATGCGAAAATCTAACACATACCCTTAAAATTTACCTTAAAATTGATTGAGAGACAAAAATAAATAAATAAAAAAATTCTGATTTTTGAGTTCAGTTGCCCGATGTTTTTCTCTTTCACGTCCAGTGACGTTTGAGTTGATATACTGGTTGTTTTCGTGTCCACCCTACCACGATATAAAGATCATGTCACTTGGGAGATCTTGGTTCTAGAACTTTGAGGATTAAAAACTGCCTTACTAATCAAATGTCTTACCCTTAGAGGGAAATTATATTATAACCATACTTTCCTTAACAGATTTAATCCCTTAATTTATCCAAGAAATAAAAAGAAAAATAAAGATTTAAAAAGATTATTAGTAGCATGATAAAAGAGTTTCAAGTGTTAGAGATGATGATATACTTTGGGCATGGATGACTCTCTTTTTCTTAATTTTTTCATTTTTTGTATATAATTTTTAATTATGTTGTTCTATGATAATTAGGTATGAAGGAAAGGTCATTGAGAAGATTATGGACCAAGTTTTGCGTGAACTAAATCAAGTTCACCTTCATGTTCCTGAACATTTGATGGAAATGGATTCTAGAGTTGCAAAAGTAAAAGCTTTATTAGCTTTTGAAAAAAGTGACATTCACATTGTTGGCATCTATGGTATGGTGGCATTGGAAAAACTACTATAGCAATAGCCATTTATAATCACATATATTTGGATTTTGAAGGAAGCAGCTGTCTATTAGACATTAAAGAAATTTCAAAAGAGGTAGGTGGTTTAGTTAGATTACAAAAAAAACTTCTTCGTGAAATCTTGAAAAAAGATGTGATGATTGATCACATTTATGAAGGAATTGTATTAATAAAGAAAATGCTTGGTGGAAAAAGAGTTCTCATTGTTCTTGATGATGTTGATGACTTGGACCAAGTACATGAATTGCTTGGAGAGTTGAGTTGGTTTGGCTTGGGAAGTAGAATCATTTTCACAACTAGAGATGAACAATTACTAGCTCAATTACAAGTAGATGAAAAGTATAAGGTCTCACCCTTGGATGAATCAAAGTCCCTCGAACTTTTTAGTTGGCATGCCTTTAAGATGCCAAATCCAATAGAGAGTTTCTTGGAGCTTTCAATTAATGCAATGAAGTATGTTGAAGGACTTCCATTAGCTCTCAAAGTTTTAGGTTCTTTTTTGAAGAAAAAAAAAGTTATGATGAATGGAAAAGTGAATTGGAAAAGTTGCAAAGACAACCAAATGACAAAATTCAAAAAGTACTTAGAATAAGTTTTGATTCATTAAATAAATATACAAAGGACATATTTCTTGATTTTGCATGTTTTTTTGTTGGTATGAAGAAAGACTATGCAACCAAAATATTCGATGGATGTGGTTTCTTTCCTAATAGTGGCATGGAAATTCTTAAACAAAGATCTCTCTTGACAATTGATGTCATGGATAAGTTGTTGATGCACAGTCTAATTCAAGAGATGGGAAAAAATATTGTTCGTAAAAAAGCTACATATGTTCTAAAACATTATAGCAGATTGTGGTTTCATGAAGATGTCCATAATGTTCTAAGCAAAAATATGGTAAGAGGCTTATACATTTATCTTTCTTCTAAGTAATGCATCCTAGTTTGAATTTGATGATAGTAATATTCATTATTCATGTAAGTCAGCAAGTGATACTCTTAACTTTTAGTAAGTTATCATCCTAGTTAATGGTAATCTAGTTTTACAAAATTGCGAATGTGCATTACTTACGCAAACTTTTTTTTTTTTTTTTTGTGGCCAGGGTTTACTAAATGTAGAGGGTCTCAGCTTAAATTCACCTAAGTTAGAAGGAATAAATTTGAAAACTGGAGCATTCATAAATATAAAGAATTTAAGATTGCTACAAATCAATGTTACACATCTCATAGAAAACTTCCAAATTCTATCCAATAAATTAAGATGGCTTTGTTGGCATAACTGTTCACTGAAAATTCTACCACAAGATCTTTATCTAGAAAAGCTTGTTGTTCTTGACCTCCAAGAAAGCAAACTTATACAAGTGTGGAAGGATTATAAGGTATAATATTATTGCAATACTTTTTATTTATTTTTATATATTTAATGTATAACACAAAGGATTTTCATTACCTTTGGTTTTGTTTCTATAGGTACTCAGTGAGCTAAAAGTCCTTAATATTCGTAACTCCAAAAATCTCATCAAATCTCCCAACTTTTCTGGGGTCCAACATTTAGAGATATTAATACTTGAAGGTTGCACCAAATTGGTTGAAGTTCACGAGTCTATTGGATGTTTGAAAGGCCTTGTTAAGCTAAATTTGACAAGATGCACAAGCCTTACAAATCTTCCGAGTAGCATTGGTAACTTAGAATCTCTAAGAACTCTTGATATATCTCATTGCTCCAAACTTCTTGAATTGCCAGAACAAGGTGAAAATATGATGGCTTTGACAAAGCTCACTAGAAATGAAACTACTACTATGTATAGATTATCCTTTTTGGGTCTTTCATAAAATCACAAAATTGAATTACTAAGATGTCAAGGAAAATTATCGGATTCTTTGTTATCATGTTTGTCATGCTATATATCACCCAAAAACTCCATTGGTATAAGCTCACTGTTAACTTCCATTTCTAGATTTCATTATCTAGAGGAGCTAAATCTCAGTTATTGTGGTTTGTTTGAAGGTAGCTTCCCTGATGATTTAGAAAGCCTATCTTCACTCACAGACTTGAACTTATCCGGAAATAAATTTTATTGTATACCTCATGGCATTAGTTGCCTTCCTAAACTATTGTATTTGGAGTTGAATTGTTGTATGACTCTTCAATCAATTTCGAAAGTCCCTACAAGTTTATGGGTCATAAGTGCACGGGGCAATCCATCATGGAGACAATTCTCAAATTCATTGGATATGGAATATTCACCTTTTTTTTTTGAATGTGAAGCCCATAATCAGGTTAATTTGCAAGCATTGATATTATCGCCTCTCACATATGTTCACCATGATGATTTTACCCAGGTACTTCTTTTGTCACACTATATATATACACACACACATAAACATATGAAAACATATGTATAGTGACATCATTTTTTATTTTTATTTTCAATATAGGAGCTGTCAAGCGAGGACGTTCAGTTTCCTATAATTTTTCTCCAAAATACAGAGGTTCCAGATTGGTTCAGCCACCAAGCAATCGGATCTTTGATATCCTTCCGAGTACCTCCATTTGTGGAGGGTCGAATTGACGAGATCACCATTTGTGCTTCCTGTCGACCCCTGGCCTCTACTTCAAGTGATGGTGATGGTCCCATTGTGTCAATCTCATTTTACAACAAAACTCGTGGCGGGAATCTATCTCTTCATACAAAAGTCCCTCTACATTTTGCTACAGCATGTTGTCATATATACCGCATCCCACTTGACCTTTTTGTTGAGCCATGCCGGTATTCCCTGGAATGCAGCTACTACTTTTCCTTAGATTCACACCGCATTTATCGCACAGATAAGGCGGTATCGTCTTATATGTGGATTGATAGTTTAGATGAAATGGAAGTGTCCATAGAATTTCGTGGAGACTTTGAAGTGCACAAATGTGGAATCCATCTACCACTTCGTAAGTTAACTGCAATAAGTGGATTTTACAATATATCAGTTTGTCGATTTTGATATTACTGCAAATTACAAGGTCAGCGAACATAATCACTTACAATGTAAAGATGATAATATCTTTTAAAGTAATGCTACTACAAATGATAATGTGTGTTGAGGTGATTTTGCTACAGGTTCTTTTCTGGTAGCTTGGAAGAAAACGCTCTTACCGATCGAGAGGAGTAAGTTGTGTTGATGGATCCTTTCTTTAAAATTATGCATGCAGAGTCAATATAGATATTGTTCTTTCCTCTTCTTTGACTTTCTTCTTTTCCGTTTTCTCCTCTTTTCTTGTTTTTCTTGGAAAGTTGGAGATATGATATTATTTCTGTCAACTTTGTTAACTGCTACATCTAGATTCTGAATCATTTGATTTTTTTTCCTTCAATGTTTCATATTATATTCTAAACTCTGAAATAATTTCACTGGAAAAAGAAATTAATGATTTCTCTTATTATCACCTAGCTTCAAGTGAACCATCCACTTGTAGATCCCTAGACAAGGACGAGGTTGAGGACGAGGATGACTACGACTAAAATGGGCATTAACAATTTACTGCACCGGAGTCAAGCCAATAAATCAAGATGGCGTGAGTAACATTGCAACTAACGGCCTCAACTCGAGCTTAGGTGCGTTTGTAAGACATTTGACATTAATACAAAAAAATTTCACTTTTGCCAGCAGGTACTATGAGCAATTTTCACTTTCTCGTTCATCCTTTTGACCATTTCATAACATTTGTTTTTCAGTGAAATAGCACTATATGCATTTTTGTACGGACTGAGGAATATAATGAAAGATAATTTCAACGGGACCCCCAAGGTGCGTAGAATTAAGGTTTTCATTTCTTGGTGAATAAAAGATTTCATAAATTTGTTATCAATTAAAAGAATCTTGGATATATCTGTGAGACAATTTGTCATTATATTTGGCTTCCAAAGGCATTTTATCAGAGGCAAGACTAGATAGATTGATACCTTCACAGAAAGAATAATAGAACCATATGAACCTGTGAAAGAAATAATCAGGGTAGAGAAAACACACAAACTTAAGAAAAATTCATTATAGACTCATAAAGCTATGCATGATATTACAATCACAGAAGATGAACAGTGTAAATTCAAATTCACATCCTCTCTTACTACTCACTCTATCACACACCAAAGAAAGCCATGCCTTTGATATACTGTCACCACCTTAGAGAATTAAAAGGCAGCCCACTCTCCCACTCTTTCCAATCTCAAGAACAAAAAACAAAGCTGAACAAAAGAAAAATAAGGAAAAGTAAAAGAAACCAACATGATGTCCCCTCTCAAAAAACAAAAACAAAAAATTGACAATTATTAGAGCAAAAAAGGCGAAAGTTATACCGCTTTCAATAGTATTAACCTCAACCATGACATCACCACAGGCATCAGTGGTGGTCATCCTAGACGTGTGTGCTGCAGCCATCCCAGAAACAGCCATGCCGCCATCGACGCCCCCAATTTTGCATCGCGGTGCTTGGCAACATGATCACCGGGAGCTGTAGAAGCTCGTCCCACTTCACTTCATGTTTGATGTCACCCAATACTATCTTCCGGGAAATTGCTCCTACATTTCTTCATACTCTCACCGCATTTATGGCAGAGGGGGTAAACAGTGATGATTTTAGAATCGTAATTGGAGATGAAATGGAAGTGTCCGTAGAATTCTTTGGAGACTTTGAAGTTCACGAATGTGGAATTCACCTGCCACTTACTTCGTAAGTTGACTACAATGCATAAATTTTGAAACGTATTAATCTGTCAATTTCAATATTACTACAAATGATAGTTGACAATATTAAAGATGATAACATCGTTTAAAATAATGTTGTTACAAATGACAATGTCTCTTAACGTGACGTTGATATAAGTTCTCTTCCTTTATGGATTACTATCTTTAAGGATGGTATTGTTACTCAAAAAGATTGACAAGTTGATAAAGTTAGAAGGTAATATTTTCTTTGGTAAGGTTTGTGAACATAATATTGCTAGTCATAATTAGGTCAATCAAAAAAAAATTGTAAGTTCTTTATTTTAAAATTAGACATGAAGAGTCAATATAGATACTTGACTTCTTTTCCTTTGTCCCCTCTCCTGCTTGACATTATTTTTGTAAACTTTTTTGATTGTTACACTTATATTTTGAATCATCTAACTATTTTTTTTGTTCAAGTGCTTATTTTATCTTGAACTTTGAAATGGCATTTCACCCTGAAGAAAGAAATAATGCAAAGGATTTCCCTTATTATCACCAAAGTGAAGCATCCACTTTTACTTTTGTTACCATGGACAAAGGAGTGGAAAGGGTATTAACAATTTATTGCACCAGAGTCAAGCCAATAAATCAAGATGGCATGAGTAACATTGTAGCTAACATCATCAAGTAAACCTCGCATGTGTTTGTAAGAAATACACACTATTAGAAACTAAGGAAATGTATAAATAGTTAGATGAAATAAATATTTGTGCAAAGAACATGCTATCAAATCAAAATATACTGAAAATATCGATGCATGGTCATAATGTAATTGTCTATTTTGCTAAGGATTAGAAGCAATAGATGGAATTCTACCTAAATATGCATGAGCTTGAAGATATATATTAGAAAGTCTATGCCTTCCAAAGGTATTGATCGGATGCAAGGAAGCCCTGGCAATCCATTTCTATCAGTCACTCGTCATGTTCAATTTTAAACAATTTCCCTTAAGTATTGTCATGCCAAATTGGTTCAGCTAGGAGAATTAGGGCTTCAAGATCTTTTCTTGCACTTTCACTTTCAAAAGGTTAAATCCAAAGATGGTTGTGCAATCTCTTTATAACCTAGAGATTCATAAGCAAATTGAGCAAACCATGCTCCTACCTCAGCATCATTTTTTATGATGAGTTCTTCCTTTTGTGTTCACCATAGTTAGAAAGAAAATTAATGTATGGCTTGATCTCGGTCGGCCATTACAACCCATGAACCTTGTAAACCAATCCTTTGATGATGATGATTGTGACACAAAAGTACACAAAACTTGAGAAAAATCTATTACAGAACTCATAAAACTACACATAATGTTATAATCACAGGAAATGGATAATATAAATTCAAATTCACCACCTCTATTTTTATGCAATCTGTCACACATCAAACAAAGTCATGCTTCTAATCTACCGTCACTACCTTAGAGAATCAACATATGGTTCACTCTCCCACTTCTTCCGATCTTAAAAGAAAAATAAGGAAAAGTTAAAGAAAACCAACATGCTGTCCCCTTCTTTTAAAAAAATAAAAAATAAAAAGAAACAAAACATAATTAACGATAATTAAAGCAAAAAGGAAAAAGATATTCAACTTTCAACAGCATCAACCTCATCCATCACAATCATGAGCACTACCATCAACATAGGCATCAGTGGTGGCCATCGTAGACACATGCGCTGCACCCATCATAGCAACAGCCATGCCGCCATCCGCACCACCAGCATTGGCAGCATCTTGGTGGTTGGCTACATGATCACCAGGAGCTCTAGTAGCTTGTCCTTGGTGTTTGCCTGCTTTCCGGGGTTTGCCACCGGGGGGTTTTTGTCGGGAGGAACTATCTGAGTCTCTGTGTATGCTTTCTTTGTGCCTGCGACTTGGGATGCAGAATCATATGCTTTTGCCCTTCATAGCTGGATCCTTAGCAGAACCTCAATTCAGACTTGTTTCTCATGCCTTTGTGCTATATAACGAGCACTTTAAAAGGTTTCAGAACTTCAATCATTAATATGATTGCTTGGTTAGTAAGTATAGTAAGCATTTAAAAAAAAAAAAGAATTTGTTAAGAAAACCAAGAACATAAGCTTTTCTACGTTTTTATCCTTTACCTTATTCAGGACAATCTTTTCCACCAACTTTAGCATAAGATTGATAAGCAAAAGATTCCGCAAAAGATTGGAGACTCAAGAGAGCTTTTGGAAAAGCAACTTTAGCATACGGCTACAGGATGTTCTTTTTGGTCTTTTCTTTTTCTTTTCCCTCCCATCAAATGATCATGTTGCTTCTGCACATATTTGCACCCATAGAATATAATTTGCTTCGGTGAGCTTCAAGGAGACAAAATTAACGATGTTGATACCATTGGGAAAAGGATATGCAAGCTTTTCTACCATGGCTTTGAATAGAGAAGCAGCAGAGCACTAAGATAGGCTGTTGATACCAAGAAGAATACTGAAAATGCGGAGGTATGCCCATGTACATTTGTATTTTAAAATTTCTTAATACAATTTATATTTTCACAAAAAAAATAATGAAAATAAAAAAGAAAAAGTCTTGATTGCTCTGCATGACTACTGATTGTATTGCAGTGAGAATAATAACTTTACAGAGCTCATAAGTGCCTTATATATAGGTTACATGAAGGGGCTAAGCTTTAACTAATTGATACAACAGAAAAGCATTAAAACTGGAAGTTAGTTGTAACTGGAAAACCTTTAAACGAAAACTGTTAAGTAACTGTTAAGTTGGTTGACTAGACCGCTTTTCTTGAGTTGACTGAGGTAGTGGCTTTGATTTATCTGAAGGCTGATCTTCTTCAAATTGAAGAGACAACAAACCTTCTTCTTCTTTTCCCCCTATAAGCTACGCATTCTCTAACTATTGCTTTGATCCTTAAACCCTTCCATGGCTGTTCAAATCCTCTCGTCACATTCCGAAGCTCGTTGGGATTACAACGTTTTCCTGAGTTTTAAAGGAGATACACGCAAGAACTTCACCGATCCTCTCTATGAAGCCTTGATTCAAGTTTAAATTCGTACTTTCCGAGATACCGAGGAGCTTCTAAGAGAAAAGTCCATATCTGACGAGCTGCGTAAGGCAATTCGTGGATCAAGGATTTACATTGTAGTTTTCTCCAAAGATATGCTTCTTCTTCGTGGTGCCTCGACGAACTAGCAGAGATCACAGACAATTGTAGAGAAAACGAAACCACACTCTCTTTCCGATATTTTACTATGTTGACCCTTTAGATGTCCGAAAGCAGAGCGCGACTTCTGCAGAAGCATTTGCTGAGCATGGAAAGCGGTTTCACACCGATACGAAGGTGGAGAGGTGGAGAAAAGCCCTTACTAATGTTGGGAGCCTTTCTGGTTGGGATGTCTCGAGTATTGCAGATGGGTAATTTTATGCAGTGCTTGTCTCTTGCTTTCTTCGTGACTTTCCTATACATATATATATATTTTATAACGTATTCAAAAATCCATTATATACACATAAAGTTTACCTAAAAATCGATCAAGGGAAAAAAAAAAGAAAAAAAAAAGTAGTTTTGAGTTCAGTTGAAATATTGGTTGTTTTCCCATTTCATGTCCACCTACCACGACATAAAGATCATGTCACTAAAAGAAGATCATGGTTCTATAATTGTTAGGACTAAAAATTGGGTTTCTAATCAAATGTCTTACCCTTATGGGGAATCATATTGTAACCGTACTAAAAACATTTAATCCATGAATTTATCCCAGAAATGAAAATAAAAAATAAAAAGATTATTTATAGCATAACCATAATATTTTGACAAAAACACTTTGTAGAAATATAGTTAAATGCTATGCACACTAAATTTGATATAACTTAGTTGCTTGCTATGATGAAAGAGTTTCAAGTGACTGAGATGATAATGTATAACTCTATTAAAAAAAAAATTAGTGTTTATATTGTATAATTTTGAATTCTATTTTACTATGATGTTTAGGTATGAAGGAAAGGTTATTAAGAAGATTTTAGGCCAACTTTTGCATGAACTAAATCAAGTTCTCCTTCATGTTGCTGAACACCAAATAGAAATAAAGTCTAGAGTTGCAATGGTGAAAGCTTTGTTAGCTTTTGAAAAAAATGATGTCCACGCTGTTGGCATCCATAGGATGGGTGGCATTGGAAAAACTACCATAGCAAGAGCTGTTTATAATCAAATATATTTGGATTTTAAAAGAAGCAATTGTCTTTTAGACAGCAAAAAAAGTAAAAAAGCCTAGTGGTTTAGTTAAATTACAAAAAAGACTTCTTTGTGGAATCTTAAAAAGAGATGTGAGGATTAATGATATTCATAAAGGTGAATTGATTAGGAAAATACTTAATGGAAAAAGAGTTCTTGTTGTTCTTAATGATATGGATGACTTGAACTAGGTACGTCAATTTCTTCGAGACTTAAGTTGGTTTGGCTTAGGAAGTAAAATTATTATCACAACCAAAGATGAACATTTGCTAACTCAACTAGAAGTAGAAGTAGGTAGAAAATATATTGTCCCACCCTTGAATGAATCACAGTCCCTTGAACTTCTCAGTTGGCATGCCATTAATAAGGCAAATCTAGAAGAGGGTTTCCTAGAGCTTTCAATTGGTATAGTGAAGTATGTTGAGGGACTTCCATTAGCTCTTGAAGTTTTGGGTTCTCTTTTGAAAAAAAAAAGAGTTATGATGAATGGATAAGTGAAATCAACAAGTTACATAAATAGCCATAAGAAGACATTCAAAAAATACTTGAAATAAGTTTTGATTCATTAGATAATTGTACAAAGAAGATGTTTCTTGGTATTGCATGCTTCTTTGTTGGTATGGAGAAAGACTATGTAATCAAAATATTTAGTTATTGTAATTTCGTTCCAAATAGTGGCATGAAATTTCTTATACAAAAATCTCTCATAACAATTGATGTCATGGATAAGTTGCGGATGCATAGACTAATTCAAGAGATGGGAAAAAATGTTGTCATGAAAGAGTAGCTTATATTCCAAAGAACTATAGCATATTGTGGTTTCATGAAGATGTCCGTAATGTTTTAAGCCAACATATGGTAAGAGGCTCATACATTTGTCATGTTTTCCAAGTAAGCATCTTACTTTGAATTAAATGATAAGTTCTAATCCAATTCAATGGTACTGTAATTTTACAAAACTTGAGAAGGTGCAATACTTATGCAATTTGTTCTTTTACGCCAGGGGTTACAAGATGTGGAGGTTCTTAGCTTAAATTCACCTAATTTAGAAGGCATAAATTTAAAAACCAAAGAATTTACAAATATGAAGAATTTAAGATTGCTTCAGATCAATGTTACATGTCTCACGGAAAACTTCAAACTTCTATCCAATGAGTTAAGATGGCTTTGGTGGGATAAGTGCTGGCTGAAAGTTCTACCACAAGATTTTTATATGGAGCAGCTTATTATTCTTGACCTCTAAGAAAGCAAACTCATACAAGTTTGGAAGAGTTATAAAGTACAACATTCTTGCAATACTTTTTATTTCTCTATAGACGTTTAATTTATAATGCAAAAGGAATTTTCATTTCATTTCTTTTCTTTTGATTTTGTTTTTGTAGGTACTCAACCAACTAAAAGTACTTAATCTCCAAAACTCCAAAAGTTTCACCAAATTATCAAACTTCTATGAGGTCCTATATTTGGAAGTATTGATACTAAAAGATTGTTCTAGTTTGGTTTAAGTTCATGAGTCCATTGGATGTTTGAAAAGCCTTGTTGAGTTAAATTTGAAAGGATGCATAAGCCTTACAAATCTTTCAAGTAGCATTGGTAACTTAGAATCTATTAAAACTCTTGACATATCTTATTGTTCCAAAATTTTTGAGTGGTTAGAACAAGAGGAGGATACGACAGCTTTGACAATGCTCTATGGAAATGAAATTACTACTGCACATAGATTACCCTTTTTAGGTCTTTCAAAGAATCTGAAAACTGAATTACTAGGATATCAACAAAAAATATCAGATTCTTTGTTGTCATGTTTGTCATGCTATATATCATGCAAAAATTCAGTTGATATAAGTTCGATGCTAACTTCCATTTCTAGATTTTGTTATTCGGAAGAGTTAAATCTTAGTTATTGTGGTTCGTCTAAAGATAATTTCCATATTGATTTGGAAAGTTTATCTTTACTCAAAAGATTGAACTTATCCGGAAATAATTTTCATAATACACCTCGTGACATTAGTCACCTTTCTAAACTACGGGGATTGTGCTTGGAAGATATTAAGACTCTTCAATCAATTTCAGAAGTCCCTGCAAGTTTAGATCACATTATTGCATTTGACACGCCATCATGGAGACTATTCTCAAGTTTATCGGACAAGGAACCTTCACCTATTTTTTCTGAATGCGAATCGCATGACCATTTGCAGAGGTTGATATCATCACCTATCATTGATGTTTATCATAATTCTATGAAGGTCTCTCTCTCTCTACATATATATATACACACACATGTATATACATTTCTTTTTAATGACATTAATTTTTTTTTCTTTTTTAATATAGCAGATGCTAAGCCAAGGCGTTGAGTTTCCTATCTCTTTTCTCCAAAATACAGAGGTTCCAAATTGGTTTAGCCACCAAGCAATCGGATCTTTAATATCCTTCCCAGTACCTCCACTTTTTGGGGGTAAAATTTATGAGATTACCATCTGTGCCTACTATCGACCGTTGTCCTCCACTGCAAATTGTACTTCAAGTGGTAGTCCCGCCGTGGCAATCTCATTCTACAATAAAACTCGTCGCTGCAATCTCTCTCTTCGTACAGAAGTCCCTCAACATTTCGCTGCTGCTTGTTGTCATGTATACCGCGTCCCACTTGGACTCTACTTTGGTTCCCGTGGATTCTCTTCTGATGCCATCCCATACTATTGGTTGTCAAAATGCTGCTACTTTTCTTTAGACTCACACCGCATTTGTTACGAACAGATGTCCTCAACTGATTTCGGCTTGATAAGTGGAGATGAAATGGAAGTGTCCATAGAATTTCGTAGAGATTTTGAAGTGCACAAATGTGGAATTCACCTACTACGTGGTAAGTCTAATACAATAAAATGTTGTCGATTTTGATATTACTATAAGTGACAGCTAACAATGTTAAAGACAATAACATCTTTTAATCTAATTTTACTACAAATAATAATGTTTCTTAAGGTGATATATTGTCACTAGACATAATGTTGTTACTAATAGAGAACGCAAGTCATAAAGAATGCAGGTTGGAGGTAATAGGTGATAATATTTTACATAAGGTTTCTTCGATAATAATAATGTTTTTGATGATTCTAGACCTCTTTTAGTTAGCCACAAATATGCAATCACACTATTATGTTGTTATTATGCTAGATATTGAAACAAGCAGATTTTTATACTTTGTAATAAATGTGTTCTAAATGTGCATATAATGTGAAAGTAGACAGAGAATGGAAAAAATGTTCGACGCGCTTTTTGCGGCCTTTTAGAAAATGGAAGTCTTTGCTTCATGACTCATCAAGAGTTACGGGAAGCCCTGAAGCAATATCACTTCCGTGGGCGACGTGAACCAAGGGAATGTCTTTGCAAATTGTGAAGAGAAGATGTAAAGCAGCCCCATCAATTGGTGAAGGAGTCCGATGCAATCTTTCAAGAAAAGGAAAGCCCATTCTCTCCCAGAAAAGCCGCTACCTCTGGATGTTCTCTCTGTCCAGGTGCTCGAAAGGCCCGGGATCTTTGCATTTAATGGGTAATTGAGCCTATAAATGATGAAGCGAATACGGTGATGACAGGTAAGTAGAAAAAGGAAGTTGGAATTTTGGAATGCAAAAGGCTTCATTTTTGAAGCCTGTTTTGTTGCTGAGGAAAAGGTAGCTTAAAAATGGGATTTTTTTTTTCTTCATTTCCTTTTGAAACCAAAATGAGGAGTTGATAATAAGTGTTGCTTCTTGTGTAGGGTGGAGAATTAAGGAGCAAGGGCTTGGAGCCATATGCGTATAAATGGGAAAGGATTCACACTGCTAATCAGCTGCAGGATATGTATAAATACCTGGTGATTGGCGAGGAGTTCAATGGTCCGAGCGATCATGTCTTCATAGCGGGAAGAATTGCCTTTCAAAGCAATTGAAGGTTGCCTTTCTGACGCTACGTGATGATTTCGGGACAATTCAGGTTTTGCTTCATGAGAAGCTTAAAATTGACTGCCAGGTAAATTATTTCTCACTTTCGGTTAAGTAGCATCTACCATATGCCTGCTTTTTAGTGAAATCTACTCCCATTAGTTTGTTTCCTGGTAAATGAAACCAAAAGCAGCCAGTCGATAAAACTTTAACTTGATACTACCTTTTCTCATTCAATATTGCTTTTAAGATTGGTTCATATTCTTTTTTCCCAAGCTTCAACGATCTCGGGTACTGTCTCCAAGGCAACGTCAGTGTTGAAAATTTGTCTCAATTTAGGCATGCCTCTTGCCCCAGTTACGAGTAAACTTCAACAACCGCTGTGTCTCTTTTTTCTTAATTAAAAAGAAGCAGACGCACACGGGGAGGGGGAAGGGGGTTTCGAACCCCTGAACAACTTCTCTGTCATAGAACAGAGTTATCAGTTTCTCATATATGATAATTTGGTAGTTCTTAGGCAGAAAAAGTTTATGTTGTGACCAATTTTGGTAGCTTCTTAGTTTTCACATATGAGCATGCTGGTGATTGCTTCCATGCTTGGAATTGCTGTGCAAGCAACAAATGCACAGTGAAGCCCCCTTCACTCACATAATCTGGTGACTAGTCTTTTGATTTGTTAAAGGTATTGTCATCTATATATATATACACACACAATCTTGTAAAAGACATCATTTTTGTGATGAACGTCATTCCCTTCTTAGGTGACTTAGGACCCAACACTCTTAACATAGTTCTGCTACCCATAATAATGTTGACCAGGAAGTATTTGCAAAGGGTGTGTCTTGCCTGATTCCTTAGTATGCATTTTATCTTTTGAATCAGATTTCCTTAAGCCTTTTATCCTGTTTTTTTGCTTATAATAGTTAATATGCATAGAAACATCTTTATATATAAATTTAGATGGTTACTTATCAATCATTTAAACTGGTTTTGATGGCCACTGAGAAGATGGTTAGATCCCTAAGAAAAAAAAAGAGACACGTCATGCATAAAAGAATCCAGAAGTGATTTATGCATGGACCATTTCCCTACGTTAGATTTCTTGCTCTGCTTTCTCTAGCATAGGTGCTCTTTTTTATTGTAGAAACCCTAGAGGTGATATTCTCTATTATTTCCTTTTCTCTTTATGTTTGACTGGGGTCCTCGTATACTGCTTATGTATTAAGGATGTGGCATCTTTCAATCTTTCTTTAATATGCCCCTGGGAAAAAATTGATGTTAGGATTTGGATATCACACTTCCTTTATTGATTATAGTCATTGTTTGGCTTGCATAAACATCTCAGCAACTCCAACGTTACCTGATTGGTCTCTGACATCCAACATGATCTGTTGCTTATTAAGTTTTTCTATGCCAGTTAGAGTGAAACAATTTCTTTGGTCAGCGAAGCCCCATTTATTGTTGATATTTATTGTGAACCTTGATCCAAATAATTTTGAATTGATTATTTTTCTTCCTTGGTTTATATTCAGGAGAACTTTCTGTTTGTGAGAATTCATTTGCCATCTTAACTAGATCTTTGCTACAATTGCCGGACAAATATCATGGTCTAAGTGATGTGGATAAGTGATCCCGCCGGAGGTGAGTTACTGTTAATGTTGTGGTTGTGCATGCACATGTATACATTTTTGTGTACTGCAAGTGTGAAATTTTTCTACAAAGGAACCAGGCTTGAAATGATTTCAAAATATGTCTGCTAATGCAGGCGACCATCTAGGAACAATGTGTGAAATATTCAGTGAGTTAGAAGGTTTGTGATTTTTCTAGTTGCGCCAAGGCCTTCTGGATATAGTGTGTGGTGTGCCGCTGGAGCTAATCAAAATTCTGATTAAATCCTGAATGTGAATTTTATAATAAGTTGTTGTGGATATTATCAAATACAAACTATAAATTTCAAGTGTTGAACACTACTAGTCCTATGTAGTAAAGCGTTTATCTTCACATGTCTTAGCTTTTTATGTCTCTTTGAGTTACTAAGTTACTCTCGCAATTAGTTGTATTGGTTTGCCCATGTAACAACAGAATATATTGCTTAAGTCCTTAAATTCACTTTTGGCAGTAGAACACCATATGTGTATCCAACTTCAATTTTTTACTTTCAAGGGTCATACATGTTTCCTTCTCAATGGTTGATTCCGCCTTTAGGTGCCAGTAAATCTGGCTGCCGGCAAATTGGTTGAATCTTGATACTTGACTGTATCTGTATGTTATCTTTTCAATTTTTAGGTATGTAGATATGATTGCAAATCCTTAAGTGGTTGATATATTCCAGGAAAGAGCAAAGGTGGGTTATTTTCTTGTCCCCCCTTTCTGAAAGGTGGAAGAAGGCCTCCAGGAGCATTCAAGTTTTTGTTATATTTTCTTAATAACTAATTTTTTATAATCTGACTGTAAGACTGCCAGCTTTATGGTACTTCCGGACATATGCCTCATGCTACTATTTGCATATCCGTTCATACTTTTCATTGAACCATCAGTAGGATGAGATTTTTCCCCGAAAAGTACTTGTCAAACATCTTATTCCAATTTGAAGTTAGTATATTATTTAAGAATTTGGTTCACTGAAATTAACAATTTTATTATGACATCAAGCAACGTCATAAAGTGTATTCTGTGGGAAGCACTTAATATTGGTGACTTTCTAATGATATTTTGGTGTCCTCTTCTTGGGTGTTTTGTATGTGATTGTTATATAATTATCATTTTCTACCAATGCTGTGGAAATTTGAATAATGGAACCTATAGTAAACACCTACAAAGCTCCTGACTTTCCGTGCTGTGATCCAGGTTTCTGATTTTGTTAGAGTATCTGATGTGGTTTTTGTTTGAAATGGAACTCTCTTGAAGTTCTAATTTCGCTCTACAGTGTCACTGATTGCGACTGTAGTGAGTAATAACTATGTTGGAAAAGCCTTTTCTGGTTATGAGATTTCCATACTTCTATGACTTGTGAATTGGCTCTAGATGTTTCAATCTTTACTGTTTGTAGTCTCATGGATTGGTTTTCATTAGTTTATCCATTTATTTTGCTTATCCCTAAAAAAATTAAAGTTAATTATTCTGAGTTTATTGCATCAGAGATATGCAAGACAGTGGAATCTGTAGGTTTTTTTGAAGTTGAAACTCCAGTTCTACAGGTTTGCCAATATCGTCATTGTCTCTTCCTGCTTTCCCTAGTTTATATCTTGCAGTAGAAAGAATATTCATGCCTGGAAGTTGGCTTTGGTTGATTTGATTCACTAGGGAGCAGCTGGTGGAGCTGAAGCTAGGCCATGTTGTTACATGCCATAATTCTGTAGGACGGGACCTCTATTTGAGAATGGCCACAGAGCTTCACTTACGGAGAATGCTGGTAAGATTTTACATATGATGTTTGTGGTTGGTTAAATTAATTTTTTCCTTTTTTCAATTTCAATATACTGAATTTCCATTAGAAGCTTCAGATACGTACAAAATTATTGTTATTACTATTATTTTCTGTATCTTCTCATAAAGAGCAATTTCCTTCTTGTTCTGCCTTTCCTTGTTTAGTGTGATTCATCATTTTAATATGCAGAGGTCTTTTTTAACTAATTCAATCTGCAACTTTTGTGGCCTTATTGTTGTTATTGTGGTGCCTTGAATTTGTACCAAAATAATTCTTAGGTGCAGTCATGCTCTGTTAGGAATCTGACCCGATCAACATCATGTCATAATTAATCTAGGTGTGCCGCTGAAATATCTCAACCATCTGCTTGTCCTCTTGGATTATTTTGTGATCTAAACTCATTCACGGACATCATTGCTAGTCATGTAACAATTAGATATCTAAATAGTATGTTCTCTTCCATGTACGTGCTGATTTGGTTTGGACTCAGACTTATATCTTCAATAAATCCTTTCTGTGGATGACAGTTTGGGGGCTTTGAAAAAGTATATAAGATTGGGCGAATATTCAGAAATGAAGGCTTTTCAACTTGTCATAAACCGGAATTTACCACAATAGAGGTAGACTCTCCTATATTTTTCTTCATTTGCTTAACTAGAACATGGTTATGGCAATTTATTTTCATTGCCTCTTGTAGCATATGCAATTATGTTAATTTCAAATCTTTAGAATGAAGGTCTTATCAGTTTTTGGCATTAGTTTGATCATAGATGTATAAAATCATATTCAGACTTCCAAAGCACGATGAACTTGGCGGAGGAAATTGTTTGTAGATGTACTCCTGCAGTTCATGGGAAGCTCAAGATTGACGACGAGGTAAAATTGGTTCTCACTTTCGGTTCAGTAGCATCTACCCGATACCTGCTTTTTAGTGAAATCTACTCCCGTTGGTTTGTTTGCTAGTAAATGAAACCAAAAGCAGCCAGTCAATAAAACTTTAACTAGATAGCACCTTTTCTCATTTCAATATTGCTTTTAAGATTGGCTCATATTCTTTTTTCTCAAGCTTTAACTATCTAGGGTACTGTTTTCAAGGCAATGTCAGTGTTGAAAATTTGTCTCAATTTAGGCATGCCTCTTGCCCCAGTTACGAGTAAACTTTAACAACTGCTCTGTCATAGAACAGAGTTATTAGTTTCTCATATGTGGTAATTTGGTAGTTTTTAGGCAGAAATTTGTCATGCTGTGACCAATTTGGTTGCTTCTTCGTTTTCACATATAAGCATGCTGCTGATTGCTTCACATGCTTGGAATTGCTGTGGAAGCAACAAATGCAAAATGAACGCTCCCTTCGCTCACATAATCTGGTGACCAGTCTTTTGATTTGTCAAAGCTATTGTGATATATATGTGCAGGGTGTGGACATATGTCTTGAGCGACCTAGGAGGAGAGAAACTCTGCACAATCTTGTAAAAGATGCCTTTTTTGTGATGTACGTGTTCCTCTTCTTAGGTGACTTAGGACCCAACATTCGTAACATAGTTCTGCTACCCATAATAATGCTGACCGAGAAGTATTTGTAGGTCTTTTCTTTTGAAATTATACATGGAGAGTCAATATAGATGTTGTGGTTCTCCGGGTTCTTGACTTCTTTTCCATTTTCCCCTCACTCACCTTTTCCATGTTTTTCTTGGAAACCTAGAATTTCGGCATTAATTCTTTAAACTTTTTCCATTGCTACATCTATATTATAAATCATTTGATTGTTTTTTGCTTGAATATTTATTCTATCTTGAACGCTGAATTTGAATTTCACTTTAGAAAAAGAAATCTCATACTAATGTAAATGATTTCTCCTATTATCACCCAGGTGAACTATCCACCTTTATGTTTGCTACCGTGGACAGTGGAATGGGCATTAACAATTTATTGAACAGGAGTCAAGCTAATAAATCAAGATGGCAGTAGTAAGGAGTAATATTGCAGCTAACCTCATCAGGTAAAACTCCGGTGTGTTTGTAAGAAATACACTTTCAGAAACTGAGAGAATATAAAAGTGGTAAGATCAAATGAACCAATAAATTGATGAAAAGAACATGCTATCAAATCAAAATATAATGAAAATATCGATGCATGCTCATAATCCAATAGTCTATTTTGCTAGGGATTAGAAGCAATAAATGGTGTTCGACCTAGATATGCATGAGCTTGAAACGTATATTTGAAAATCCAAACCTTCCAAAGTGTATCGATCGGATGCAAGAAGACTGGCAATCATTCATCATGTTCAATTTTACACAATTTCCCTCGTGCGTTGTATTGCGAAATTGGTCTATTCAGGTGAATTAGATCTTCAATATCTTTTCTTCTACTTTTACTCTCAGCAGATTAAATCCAAGGAGTGGTTGCGCATTCTCTTTATAATCCAATGATGAGCAAGCCATGCTCCTACCTTAAGGGCTATTTTCTTCCACCTTCGTTGACCTTTAATTCTATGACACCAAATAAATGTTTGCTCCACGAATTAAGGGTTCTCTACTTCTTTTATCTTGTTTACCTTATATTCTATCTCTTGATGTTTGATCATGAAATGTCAAATTTAGAAAGACATTCAATATTGTCACAAACTTTTTTTTTGTCACATAAATTTCACCTGATTGGCCATTACAACCTATAAACCCCGTAAACCGACTTTGACGACAATGATTGCTACAAAAAAGTACACTAAACTTGAGCAAAATCTATTATAGAACTCATAAGCTATATATGATTTTATAATCACAAGAAATGTATAATATAAATTTAAATTCACTGTCACCAGCTTAGAAAAATCAAAAAATTGTTTGTTAAAGAAGTCTATAAATGCATAAATTTTTCTACTAGGCTGAAGTTCAGCCATTCTTAAGAGAAAAGAAGGTTGGAGAAAAATAATCAATCCATCACTTAAAGGCAATCGCATTTATTAAAGAGACGTGAAACCTTCATTTTCTCTTCCCCCACTCTCAGCTATACACTACACTCTAAAGCTCTTTCTCCGATTGGTTGTGGTTTTTGTTTGAGATCGGTTTCGAAGTTCTTGAAGAAAGATCACTCATAACGACTTATTATGAAATTAAGTTACAAATGTACCGTTTGTTTCAGGATATGGGAAAAGGAATTGTTATTGAAAAGGCAACATATAGTCAGTTGCGTAATATGGAGATTAAATGTTTCCGTGACAGTGAAATTTCGGATCCATAGATGCTCTACGTAAGCATGTTGCAGCACTGTGTAGGTATGATGAATAAAATTTCAGGGTTTTTTTTCACAACCAAGCAAGAGGTTAATTATATGTCTTGTCCCAGTAAAGATAATATATTAATGAATGGTCATTGATGTGCGGTAATCTACCATTCCCTCAAGCTTGTATAGCTACCATTAGAAAAGTCACGCTGCTAATTAACTTTCATGGATGGAAACCAAAACCAACTAGAAGTCATTACCAAAATTAGCATCGATGGATTTCCGTTGCTTGGTAGCGTAGTAAGGAACGAACGTGAAACAATACATCAAAGCCTCCTCTTCTACCTAATAATTGTGTTTAGATTTGTGAGTCTTTATTGGTCCTTCTCTTTCGTTCATGTGCTTTTCCTTTTGTGGTCCTCATCATTTAGGGAATCCATGCAACTTGGAGTGATTGATGAATTAACAAGGATGTTGAGTCAGATTCTGCGACTTTTCCGCTCATAAAAAAATAAAATAAAAAGACTCCAGACTTTCGTTGTTTTGGGTTGTGGGTCTCAAGAACTTTGTCACAAAAGATGATGATGATTGGGTAATGGTCGGCTAAACGATCACGTAGGAGACCTTCCTTCCAGATTGCAGATTTTTGTAAGACTTTGCATGTGATGTTCAAATTCTTTTTTCCTCAGGGAGAAAAGAAATAAATAAATAAATAAAATAAAATAAAATAAAAAACAGGCAGGAAGCTACATCTGTCAGCTTCAAGCCCCAGTATTCAATTCCAATGGGAAATGACTTCCTGTACGAGAAGAACACCTGAAACTTCCCTTAGCTTTCTTCCTCCAACTTTTTTCTTCCTTTCTTAATTCACCCTTTGTTGACCGAGTCAACGAAGACCAACCTTTAATCATCTCATAACTAAGGACCAAAATCTTCACTCAAATCATCCTCTTCTCCATGCAGTTCCGAACTCCTCTTGGTGAAGAAAGAAACGACTGAAAGAACTCTAGAGTTGGGCTCTCTTAATCTCCAATGGGAAATGACTTTTCCGCTCATAAAAAAACAAAGGATGTTGAGTCAGATTCTGCGACTTTTCCGCTCATAAAAAAATAAAATAAAAAGACTTCAGACTTTCGTTGTTTTGCGTTGTGGGTCTCAATAACTTTGTCACAAAAGTTGATGATGATTGGGTAATGGTCGGCTAAACGATCACATAGGAGACCGTCCTTCCGGATTGCAGATTTTTGTAAGACTTTGCATGTGATGTTCAAATTCTTTTTTCCTCGGGAGAAAAGAAATAGAAAAATTAAATTAAAATTAAATTAAAAAATAAAAAGAAACAGGCAGGAAGCTACCTGCCCCAATATTCAATTCCAATGGGAAATGACTTCCTGTACGAGAAGAACACCTGAAACCTCCCTTATCTTTCTTCCTCCAACTTTTTTCTTCGTTGAGCGAGTCAACGAAGGACCAAACTTTCATCATCTCATAACTCACATCATCCTCTTCTCCATGCAGTTCCGAACTCCGCTTGGTGAAGAAAGAAACGACTGAAAGAACTCTAGAGTTGCGCTCTCTTAATCTCCAAACAGAATAGGACTTCCACCATGAAACAATTTTTATAATCTTGGTTTAAGTTGCAATTACTTTGCCTATAAATCAGCAACGAAATCCCCTGCAAATGTAAGGTAGAAAAACAAGTTCACTTTTTTAATGCAACAGACACAAAGGCCTCCCCCGTTTCATAAGTCCTCATTCCCTGAGCCCTTGCAGCGGCTGTGGTAGACACTGTAGTGCTTTTAATTTAATTTAATCTTCTCAAGGACTCCATAAGCTTCTAGCTTTATATCATTTGAATTAATTCAACATCTACATCTGTGTATTATACATATACAATAGGCATACATTTCTATAAACAATTAAGCATATATAGAAATATGTAAACACATTATGCTATACCAAACTTTCTATGGTAGCGTTATAAATCACTGTTAAATACAAACATATTGTTTTTTGGAGCCTGACTTATTTATCAAAGACGTCTATATAAAAGCAGACTTGCATTGACTTATTTTTGTTTCATATAAACAAATAAAATTTCTTCTCTCCCGATCCTACGACCTAGTTTGCAAATGATATAAACGAAAAGCAGTAAATACATCTCCACCAGTGAAGAGATGTATGAGTTTCCATCACTGTTCTTCCCCGATCCGTCAATTTCATGTATAAGTGGAACATTACTTATACTCATTATCCTGTATATTCTGTTAAAAATAAAAATCCCCTACCCAATAAATTATCTGGTGAGACAACGAGGGTCTCGAGGAAATAGTTTTTGTTATAAGTTTCTTAAAGCTATGGTGGGAAGCTACGTAGAGGTTGGATTCGTTGAAGAGATCATTAAATGTATTAACAAACAACATCTGCTTAATGGGTGGTCGTTTTCCTCGGGCAAAAACTAAGCACCGTTAATCTGCCATTTTCCTTCCTCCCAAACACGGCTCACTCTCTCTCTTTCCAACAGTAACGAAAAGCTTGTCACCAAGTGGCCCTCTGCCGTTGCTTTTTACCCGAGACTTTGAGATGCTCTTCATGACCCGGCCGTGACGAACTTCGCTCTTACATTACATTGGTACGACATGAAATTAAGGGGTGTCGGTGCGCCATCACTGTCATCGACTTGACCGCAAGAGATACTCTGCACAACTTTTGCCGCCCGTAGCTTAAACTACGCGACCCTGAAAAGCAACCGCTTTGATTGAAGAGACGATAAGCCCTCTCTTTTTTTTTTTTTTCCCACTCTCGATTACACGCTTCTTGACTCCGGTTCCGATCTCGAAGCCCTTCCATGGCTGCTCAGATCCTTTCATCTCCTTCCAAAGCTCGTTGGGATCACGACGTCTTCCTGAGTTTCAGAGGAGACACGCGCAAGAACTTTACTGATCGTCTCTATGAGGCTTTGGTTCTAGTTCGAGTTCGTACTTTTCGAGATAACGAGGAGCTTCCAAGAGGGATGATCATTTCTGATGAACTGCGTAAGGTGATTTGTGGATCAAGGATTTATATTGTGGTTTTCTCCAAAGGCTATGCTTCCTCCACCTGGTGCCTTGATGAACTGGCAGAAATCGTAGACTGCTGTGGAGCAAATGAACACCATACTCTTCTCCCCATATTTTATCATGTTGACCCATCAGATGTCCGAAAACAGACCGGGATTTTCGCAGAAGCATTTGTTGAGCATGAAAAGCGGTTTCACACGGATATGGGGAAGGTGGAGAGGTGGAGAAAAGCTCTTGCTAAGGCTGGGAGTCTTTCTGGCTGGGATGTGTCGAGTATTGCATATCGGTAATTTTATACTGTGCTCGTCTCTTGCATTTTTGCGCCTTTTTTATAATTATGCTTATAAGACATGCGAAAATCTTATACAGACCCATAAAGTTTACCTTAAAATTGATTGAGAAAAAAAAAAGTGATTTTTGAGTTCATTTGCCCGATGTTTTTCTCTTTCACGTCCAGTGACATTTGAGTTGATATACTGGTTGTTGTTTCCTATTTCATGTCCACCCTAGCACGATATAAAGATCATGCCACTTAGGAGACCTCGGTTCTAGAAATTTGAGGATTAAAAACTGCCTTTCTAATCAAATGTCTTACCCTTAAAAGGGAATTATATTATAACCATACTTTCCTTAACAGATTTAATCCTTGAATTTATCCAAGAAGTTAAAATAAAAATAAAAATTTAAAAAGATTGTTAGTAGCATGATAAAAGAGCTTCAAGTGTTTGAGATGACGATATACTTTGGGCATGGATGACTCTCTTTTTTCTTAATTTTTTCATCTTTGTTATATAATTTTTTGTTCTATTGTACTATGATGGTTAGGTATGAAGGAAAAGTCATTGGGAAGATTGTGGACCAAGTTTTGTGTGAACTAAATCAAGTTCACCTTCATGTTCCTGAACATTTGGTAGAAATAGATTCTAGAGTTGCAGAAGTAAAAGCTTTATTAGCTTTTGAAAAAAGTGATGTTCACATTGTTGGCATCTATGGGATGGGTGGTGTTGGAAGAACCACCATAGCAATAGCTGTTTATAATCACATATATTTGGATTTTGAAGGAAGCAGCTATCTATTAAACATTAAAGAAATTTCAAAAGAGGCAAGAGGTTTAGTTGGATTACAAAAAAAGCTTCTTCGTGAAATCTTGAAAAAAGATGTAATAATTGATCACATTTATGAAGGCATTGTATTGATAAAGAAAATGCTTGGTGGAAAAAGAATTCTCATTGTTCTTGATGACGTGAATGACTTGGACCAAGTAGATGAATTGCTTGGAGACTTGAGTTGGTTTGGCTTGGGAAATAGAATCATTTTCATAACTAGAGATGAAAAATTACTAGCTCAACTACAAGTAGATGAAAAGTATAAGGTCTCACCCTTGAATGAATCAAAGTCCCTTGAACTTTTTAGTTGACATGCCTTTAAGATGGCAAATCCAATGGAGGGTTTCTTGGAGTTTTCAATTAGTGCAATGAAGTATGTTGAAGGATTTCCATTAGCTCTCAAAGTTTTGGGTTCTTTTTTGAAAAAAAGAAGTCTTGATGAATGGAAAAGTGAATTGGAAAAGTTACAAAGACAACCACATGACAAAATTCAAAAAGTACTTAGAATAAGTTTTGATTCATTAGATAAATATACAAAGGACATATTTCTTGATATTGCATGTTTCTTTGTTGGTACAAAGGAAGACTATGCAATCAAAATATTTGATGGATGTGGTTTATTTCCTAATAGTGGAATTGAAATTCTTAAACAAAGATCTCTTTTAACAATTGATGCCATGGATAATTTGTTGATGCATAATCTAATTCAAGAGATGGGAAGAAATATTGTTCATGAAAATGCTACACATGTTCCAAAAAACTATAGTAGATTGTGGTTTTACGAAGTTGTCCATAATGTTCTAAGCAAAAATATGGTAAGAGGCTTATACATTTATCTTTTTTCTAAGTAATGCATCCTACTTTGAGTTTGATGACAATATTATTCATAATTCATGTAAGTCAACAAGTGATACTCTCAACTTTTAGTAAGTTCTCATCTTAGTCAATCGTACTTTAGTTTTACAAAACTTGTGAATGTGCTTTACTTATGCAATTTTCTTTCTTTTTTTGGCCAGGGGTTACTAGATGTGGAGGGTCTCAGCTTAAATTCACCTAAATTAGAAGGCATAAATTTAGAAACCGAAACATTTACAAATATGAAGAATTTAAGATTGCTACAAATCAATGTTACACATCTTAGAGGAAACTTCCAACTTTTATCAAATGAATTAAGATGGCTTTGGTGGCATAACTGCTCACTAAAAGTTCTACCACAAGATCTTTATCTCGAGAAGCTTGTTGTTCTTGACCTCCAAGAAAGCAAACTCATACAAGTTTGGGAGGGTTATAAGGTATAATATTCTTGCAATACTTTTTATTTCTTTATATATATTTAATGTATAATGTAAAAGGAATTTTTACAAATTTATTTATTTATTTATTTGGTTTTGTTTCTATAGGTACTCAATGGGCTAAAAGTCCTTAATCTTTGTAACTCCAAAAATCTCATAAGATCTCCAAACTTCTCTGGGGTCCAACATTTAGAGATACTAATACTTGAAGGTTGCACCAACTTGGTTGAAGTTCACAAGTCCATTGGATGTTTGAAAAGCCTTGCTGAGTTAAACTTGAAAGGATGCATAAGCCTTACAAACTTTCCAAGTGGCATTGGTAACTTTGAATCTCTTAAAACTCTTGATCTATCTTATTGCTCCAAACTTTTTGAGTGCCTAGAACAACTGGAAAATATGATGGCTTTGACAAAGCTCAATGGAAATGACTCTACTACTATGGACATCTTATCCTTTTTGGGTCTTTCAAAGAATCACAAGATTGAATTGCTAGGATGTCGAGGAAAATTATTGGATTCTTTGTTATCATGTTTGTCATGCTATATATCACCCAAAAACTCCACTGGTATAAGCTCGACATTAACTTCCATTTCTAGATTTCATTACGTAGAGAAGCTAAATCTCAGTTATTGTGGTTTGTTTGAAGATAACTTCCCTGATGATTTAGAAAGTCTATCTTCACTCATTCACATGCAGTTAGCTGGAAATAAATTTTGCAGTATACCACACCGTATTAGTCGCCTTCCAAAACTGTTGTATTTGGACTTGAATCATTGTATGTCTCTTCAATCAATATCAGAAGTCCCTTTAAGTTTATGGGTCATAAAAGTAAATGGCTGTCCCTTATGGAGACAATTCTCAAATCCTTTGGATATGGTATATTCACCTTTTTTTCTTGAATGTGAAGCCCACAATCAGGTTAATTTGCAAACGATGATATCATCGCCTCTCATGCGTGTCCGTCATGGTAATTCTATCTAGGTACTTTGTCTCTTACTCTATCTATCTATCTATCTATATCTATATATACATATATATAAATATATATATACACACAATATATATATACATTTTTTTAATGACATCATTTTTTTTTTTTTTAATATAGGAGCTGTCAAGCGAGGACGTTCAGTTTCCTATAATTTTTCTCCAAAATACTGGGGTTCCGGATTGGTTCAGCCATCAAGCAATCGGATCTTTGATATCCTTCCAAGTACCTCCATTGGTAGAGGGTCGAATTGACGAGATCACCATCTGTGCTTCCTATCGACCCCTAGCCTCAGCTCCAAATTATACTTCAAATGATGGTCCCATTGTGGCAATCTCATTTTACAATAAAACTCGTGGCGGGAATCTATCTCTTCATACAAAAGTCCCTCTACACTTTGCTACAGCTTGTTGTCATTTATACCGCATCCCAGTTGCACTTTTTGGTTTAAGCTATTCCCTGCGACGCAACTGCTTCTTTTCGTCATATTTACACCGCATTTATCGCACAGATCATGAGAAGTCATCTCGTCTGCGGATTGATTGTTTAGATGAAATGAAAGTGTCCATAGAATTTTCTGGGGACTTTGAAGTTCACAAGTGTGGAATTTACCTACCACTTCGTAAGTTGACTACAATACATAAATTTTGAAATGTATCAATTTGTCGATTTCGATATTACTACAAATGATAGTTGATAATATTAAAGATGATAACATTGCTTAAAATAATATTGTTACAAATGACAATGTTGTTACAGGTCCTTTTCCTTCATGGATTACTGTCTCTAAAGATGGTATTGTTACCAAAAAAGTTTGACAAGTTGATAAAGTTCGAAAGCAAGTGAAAAGGTAATATTGTTACTAGAGGAGTCAAGCTTACAAATTGTAATAAATTTTTACAAGAGCTTTGAAATTTGCCAAGTGCAATATTTGAGCTTAGATGATGATATCTTGTAATCGACCTATCTTGTAAATCTTTTTTATAGATGATATATAATTTGACCTTTCACAAAAAAAAAAAAGGTAATATTGTTTTTGGTAAGGCCTGTAAACATAATACTGCTACTTATAATCATGTTAATAAAAAAGAATTTGTAAGTCCTTTATTTTAAAATTAGACATGAGGAGTCAATGTAGATACTTGACTTCTTTTCCTCTACTCCCCTCTCCTAGTTGACATTATTTTTGTAAACTTTCTTGATTGTTATGTCTATATTTTGAATGACTTGATTATTTTTTATTCAAGTGTTTATTCTATCTTGAACTCTAAAATAGCATTTCACTCTGAAAAAACAAATCCCATATTAATGCAAAGGATTTCTGTTATTATCACCTAAGTGAAGCATACAACTTTTACATTTGCTACCATGGACAAAGGAGTGGAATGGGCATTAACAATTTACTGCATAGGGGTCAAGCCTACAAATCAAGATGGCACGAGTAACATTGCAGCTAACATCATTAGGTAAACCTCAGGTATGTTTGTAAGAAATACACTTCTAGAAACTGAGGGAATATAGAAATAGTAAGATGAAATGAATATTTATGCAAAGAACACGCTATCAAATCAAAATATAATCAATTGTCTGTTTTGCTAGGGATAAGAAGTAATAGATGATGTTCTACCTAAATATGCATGAGCTGAAGACGTATATTAGAAAATCCAAGCCCTCCAAAGATACTGACCACATGTAAGGAAGTCCTGTTAATCCGTTCCTATCAATCACTGGTCATGTTCAGTTTTAAACAATCTCCCTTAAGTATTGTCATGCCAAATTGGCTCATCCAGGAGACTTAGAGCTTCAATATCTTTTCTTATACTTTCACTTTCAGAGGGTTAAATCCAAAGATGGTTGCCCAATCTCTATAATCCAGTGATTCATAAGCAAATTCAGCAAACCATGCTCCTACCTCAGCGTCGTTTTTGACGTTGAGTTCTTCCTTTTCTGTTCACCGTGGCTAGAAAGAAAAAGAACGTGTGGCTCGATCTTTATCGGCCATTACAACCCTTGAACCTTGTAAACCGATCCTTTGATGACGATGATTGTGACAGAAAAGTACACAAAACTTAAGAAAAATCTGTGACAAAACTCATAAAACTACACATGATATTATAATCACAGGAAATTGATAATATAAATTCAAATTCACCACCTCTGTTTTTACACAATCTGTCACGTCAATCGAAGGCATGCTTATGATCCATCACCACCTTAGAGAATCAACAAATGGTTCACTCTCCCACTTCTTCCGATCTCAAAACAAAAATGAGGAAAAGTTAAAGAAAACCAACATGCTGTCCCCTTCTTTCAAAAAAAGAAACAAAACAGGATTAACAATAATTAAAGGAAAAAGGAAAAAGATATTCAACTTTCAATAGCATGAACCTCAACCATCACAATCATGAGCACTCCCATCACCATAGGCATCAGTGGTGGCCATCGTAGACACTTGCGCTGCACTCATCATAGCAACAGCCATGCCGCCATCGGCACCACCAGCATTGGCAGCATCTTGGTGGATGGCAACATGATCACCAGGAGCTGTAGAAGCGTGTCCTTCGTGTTTGCCTCCTTTCCCAGGTTTATCACCGGGGGGTTTTTGTCGGGAGGAACTATCTGAGTCTCCGTGTATGCTTTCTTTGTGCCTGCGACTTGGGATGCAGAAACATATGCTTTTGCCCTTCATAGCTGGATCCTTAGCAGAACCTCAATTGAGACTTGTTTCTCATGTCTTTGTGCTATATAACGAGCACTTTAAATGGTTTCAAAACTTCAATCATTAATATGATTGCTTGGTTAATAGGTATAGTTAGCATTAAAAAGAAAAAGAATTTGTTAAGAAAACCAAGATAAGCTTTTCTACGTTTTTATCTTTTACCTTATTCAGAACAATCTTCTCCACCAGCCAGCAATAACATTATTAAAGCAAAAAATTCCTTAAAAGATTGGATACCCAAGAGAGCTTTTGGGTTTAATCTTACTAAAAGCAACTTTAGCAAACGACTACAGGATGTTCCTTTTGGTCTTTTCATATTTTTTTTCTTTTCCCTCCCATCAAATGATCATGTGGCTTCTGCACATATTTGCATTTTTTACTTTTGAAGTCCTCTTTCCTTGTGAGGGTTTGGTAAAATCTACCATTCAGACCTACCCAACCACCATTGTACCACCCAATTAAAAGGCTTTAGATTAACAATTTTAAGCCAATAAGTATAACCTCACCTATACCCTTGATTGAATTGCTTCATCATCAAAATTAGTTTCTAATGACAATGATACTAGAACTCATACATGAGTTTGTGTTCTATAAAATAAAAGATCAATTAGATCCCATTTCGAGTCACTAGAATTCACTTGTGCAAAATAAGAAACTAATTGCTAATTGTTTCTCCTTAGCATAACCTTTTTCTGTTTAACAGGGTCATGTACTAAGAATTATCCCATCAAAATTCCTATGAGTAGCCATGTCAATTATTGTTATCGGATGATTTCTTTAAAACAAACATGCCAAGCCAAATTAAAAACCCTTTACAGATGAATGTTCTTGCTTGACGAACTAATGCAAAATTAACACCACCAAATTGCTTCTCTACATTCACCGAACGGTCATTGATCCGTCTTGCTTCATTTTGATGAGACTACTTTCAATGTTTCGTAGCACTGGTTTATATCTGCAAATTTTACTGAAAAACATCGCATTCAAAATTCGAATAAATTGACAAAAGAGAGAGACAGAGAGATCCTCTTACGTGTACACAGGACCATTATATGCTTGTGTAACGTGTTGAAGTCGTGCTGAGAGCTGCATGACCTCTGCTGACAATGCTTCTGCTCTACTCTGTTCTTTAGCAAGTTGACGAACACAAAACGAAAAAGGCAAGCAGTTATCTTTCACAAAATAGTATTCACATAAGAATTTTCAGCATCATCAAGCATTGATGCGTAGAGCTCCAGACAAAAACCAAAGCAGTAATCAAAATCTTTGGTAGAATGTTGGAGAGTCCATCCGACCAATCCAAATCAACCATTAACCTTAAGGGAGAATACTTTGGCTGTAGATGCTGTGGAAGTGGTAGTCTCTTGTACCCCATCTATAGACAATGATTCCGGCAAGCTTTTAGTCTTTTCTGTTCTCAACTTATCTAGAATTTCACGGATCTCCTCATTATGCTTAAGACAATCTTTCACCTAGAAAGCCATATGTTAGGCAAGTCATACGTTTAGAAAGAGAACTGATGAAATGTCAGCTCTTGGAAAATATAAAGCAGAAATAGCAAATGCCACCAAGCATCATCAGGGGCGCTAGTTAAGGATTATTCTAAGGCAATCGAGAGTTATTTCCCAAGTTCAGTACACACAACCTTCCAAGATCTTACTAAAGGTTTAGCAAGGGTAAGGTCAAACTATGCTTCAATTAATCCTAAGAGGCCTGCAGACCAACCTACAATTTAGTCCCCTCTTGATTGATTTCCCAATGGGTAGAAGCTGCAACGGTTATACCAGCCGGAGACGCTAGATATAGTTGTCCCTCTCTATACATTGTTGCTTTGTTAAGAAAAAAAAAGGGGGGTTGACTTACCAATTCAACAAACAATACTCAATGAGATCAGCATAAATAGCATTTATCCAAGGCTTAACCCTATAAATTGTTGTATCTGATGTATAACACCAGAACCAAAGCATAATGAGATGTATCAACCAACATCTGAAATGCACGAGACTAAAAGAAATATTATATGATTTTAAGGATCAACATATTTATTTGTTCTGCAGATAGATTTTCAAAGATAATAAACAGAACAAATCTACTCAAAAACCTTTACAATTAATATTTTTAGCTTTCAAGGGATTAAAAACGTTAACCAATATTTTCATGGTTACCATCTCTTCATCTCAACTATAATCACAAACCTTTTGCCTTTTCTTTTCTTTTCTTTTTCTCTTATTTGTCCAAGTGGTTATTACAATCCTTTAAATTCACCACTTCTCTATTACTCTAAATCTTTAATAGTATGTTCACAGTACCATTAAAAATCCCATAGACACATGAAATATTCATGTTTTATTTCTACTTAAACAAAAGAATAAGAATCTTAGTAAAAACAAAAAGAGAAACCAGAAATCCTTATAATCAACATAAAATGTTCACTCAAGCATGGTAAAAGACATGTTCAAGGGAAGACTTAAGTTTATGGTTTGTATTCAATACACAAGGACAACATATTCGAGTACCCATGGGCAATTAATTTAGATATACTGATGGAAGACATGTACATATGAATATAAGTCATAATGTGACAAGATCCTAGAAGCGTTGAAATCTCAAATAGCCAAGAATAAATCACAACATTGTAAAAATGACAAAAATTACAATAACAGACTGCACTAGGATATCAGATGTTCCAACACTGCATGAATTAGTTCTACAGTCAGTTCCCCCACTCCACTTCTTTATTTATGCTCACTTCTCAATCCAAAAAGGATTTGAGGAAAACTACCATACACAAAGCCTCCACATGTGCTTTTGTCTATTGGTACGCATTATATATATGGCTCTCAATTACTACTCAAGCATAAACAGGAAGCGCATGCTCATAACCAAAATCTTTGGGCCACCGTACATTTTAATCACTACCAATTTACTCTTATCTATAAACTTATTTTAACTGTTTTACAGCAGATGAGAAAATAAACATACCAGGCTCCATGGGTAAGGTATGCAGACAAGAATCAGAAAATTCCTAATTTCACAAGCTAAATTCTGGAGAACCCTGTGGCCAGTACCTGATTCTCCCAACGGACAGCTATGCCCAGTGCCTCTTGGTACGAACTTGAGAGATTAGAGTTTTCCTCAAAAAGCCGCTCTATATCTAAAGATTGAGAATCAATCTGACCAAAAAAAACTTTATAAGATTCCAAAACTTTAATCATTAGTATGGTTGTTTGGTTAATAAGTATTGTTGGCCCCAAAAAAACTGAAATTTGTGAAGGAAAAACAAAACAAAAACCAAAAACAAAACACTGCTTGGAAGCTTTTTCTATGTTTTTCCTTTTCTCTTATTCACCACAAAGCTTTTCCACCGTGCGGTAACATGCCGGCCACCTATAATATTGATAAAGCTAGAGATTCCTTGAATAATTGTGAACAGGGAAAAAAAACTGTGATTGACTTGCTCTGCAGTAATTGACTTGCTCTGCCTCCACTCACGTCCGCATGACAAGGAATTAGAGTCCCTATCCTGAAATCAAGCACTAACCTAAGGGAGACTACTCCGGCCGCAGATACTGCGGAAGTGGTGGTTTCTTTTATCCCATCTCTAGACAATAATTCCGGCAAGCTGTTAGCTTGTCCTGTTCTCAACTTATCTAGAGTTTCAGGAGCTCCTCATTTTGCTTAAGACAATCTTTCACCTAGATATCATTCAAAGGCTCAGCTATCACGGCTTGTTTGAAGATGACTTTCGTATTGATTTTGAAAGTTTATTTATCGCTCACAACTTTAGACTTGTCTGGAAATACTTTTCGCACCATCCTTCTGTTAGGATTGGTGGAACAATTAGGTTAAAATGTATGATTGTCATTACAATCAAGGGTTTCTATGTAATTGTGAAACTAGAAAATATCTTCTAGATGTAGTAGATTTTCTAGTAGTGTTGGATTAGGATTATTATCCTTATGTAGAAGTAGGTTTTCCTAGTAGTATTCAACTAAGATTCCTTTAGGGTTTCTCTATAAATAGGAGAAGTATAGAGAAACCTAGTGGGTAAATTGAGAGAGCCCCCATAGGGGGCTAATTGTTTAAGAAGGCCCCTCTCATGGATTCAAGTTGATGAGAGAATCTATGAGATACCTATTTGAGGAGAGGGAATGTATGAGAAAATCTAATGAGAAGAAACTACAGGGGACATAGGACATTATGATGTTCCAAACCTCTTAAATCTGTTGTGTTTGGATGTGTGCGTTCTTATATTTGTGTGTTCAATCTCATTGTGGTTGATGCGACTTAGTTAAATTCTCCCAACACCCTCAAAGCATAAGAAGTTGAGCTTCAATGATTGTGCAGCTCTTCAATCGCTTCTGGGAGTCCCTGCAAGTTTACGGAAATTAAATGCACTTCGCTGCCCATCATTGACAAGATTTTCGAATGCATCGGACAAGAATCATGCACCAATCTTTTGGCATGTCCGAAACCCGCGATCTAGTTAATTTGCGGTTCTTTCTAGGTTCTCTCTATCACAGCATTTATTACGTACAGCAACCTAATTCAAGAAAGAAAAAAAAAAAGAAAAAGAAAAATACCATGTTGATGTCAATGATTTCTCCTAATATTAGGCAGCAGACACAAGGCCTTCTTTCTTCCAGGTTCATGCCATTTACCGATTGCTTATTGAAGGGCCCATGCTCGGGTTATGTGGACTTGCAGTCTAGCCTTATCAAGGAAGCTCAGGTGCGGTATAACAGGTGCACTTTCAGCCTCCTATAGAAATGATGAGAGAACGTGGTCCTATGCAGGAATTGTTTTCTCCCTTCTTCATTAACACCATATCAATTACTATTGCATGGATTACTTTGAATTCTTTCTTTTATATTATTCAAGAAAAAGAAACTTGTGACATGAACCCTGTTGAAAAATAAAAATGGAAGATTATAAGAAACTTTACTCTTATTACAATCTTATACACCAAATTATCTCAATTTTTTGCCCTATTAACTCTGTTTAGATTCTTTACATTTCTAGAAAAGATTGAAAATGGAAAAGAAAAATCTCAATAACCATTGATATATTATGCCTTTTCAAGATTTTTCTTAATTTGACAACGGATTCAAAAAAAATAATTTGTACCGAATTTATAACCTTTTACATTAATTTCCTAAATAAAGAAATAGAACCTATTTCCTGGTTCAAAGTTTGCTTCAAATTCTTAAGACTTTTCTTTTACCACATCAAATCTAGATTCACAAAAAATCTGAAAAAATCATGTTTCCTAATCTACTCTCGCTAGCTTACAGAATCAACCTTATAATTCACTCCCAGAGACAAGCACGAAAAACCTTCTTCTTTTTTTTTTCTTTTTCTTTTTTGGGCTTATTATAAGGTCTTGGGGAGTGAGAATAGGGATGCTCGAACTTTTTTGTGAGTTCAGGGTAGAGGAAAATTACGTTGAGGCCATTCTTGGTTCTGGAGTTCAATTGTGATGACAATGGGCCTCCACAAGATTGGGCTGAGTATGAGTTTTGGTTAATCAAACTCAAATCTCAAGTTAATTCAAGTAATTTATCATTTTTATTAACACCTAAACTTTGACCAGTAAATTAATCAGGTTATTATTTTTTTTTAGATATAAAAATGATATTTAATGTGTCTTTATTCTATGGCCTAGTTTATTTGTTCCCCAATATTAAAGTCCATGTCACTTGTCAAAACAATATTATTTTACATGATTTATCCATTGGCATTGAACAAGTGGTCCTGGTAGTGATTTACAAATTATATGTGGAGAATCAATCATATATTTTTTTTACTGAATTTTTTATTCTCTATTATTCTTTTTTTTTTCTTTTCAAAGCTTGGATATGAGAACCATTATCTCTTCTTTTTCTTCACTCCATCACTAGTGATGCCATCAATCATTGTTATGGAACCTATGAAAGTTTTTGATTAGTTTAGTCTTGAATATTATACATTCTAATATCTTCATGGTCAAACATAAAATTGTATATTAAAAAAAATAAATCATACACTAATATAGATAATATTCATTGTTACTAGGCATTATAGATGATTTTTATTTTCCTCTTCATATCCTTAAACCATTAAGAATTGAATCCAAGGGTGACTTTTTTTTTCAACCAAGCCAATTAATAAATTATAACTGTGAAATAGACAAAAGTAGATAATCTCACTTGTAATGATTTATTGTACTAGATTCACACCCTATAAGTCAAGTTCTTAGGAATGACTTGTACCTTCTTTCTTGGTAAAGGAGATTGACAATATTGGTGAGTTGAAATTTTAGACATTTCTAAGAGGCAATGATTCATGATTTGGCTTCTAAAGGCATAATTCTTGAACTTCCATAAATCTCTATTAACAACTTTCCTAACAAATATCAAATTGTTTATTAAAGAAGTCTATAAATATCTTATTCCAATGTTATCGATGGGCTATAGTAGTTGTATTTTCAAAAAATAGAAGGGTGAAGAAATGGTAGATACGATAAACATGTACTTCCCATAAAGAAAATACCAAAAAGAAAAAGTCACATAATTATAGGAAAGATAACATCAAATCAAAGAAAATGACAAAAAGGAAAAAAATCCATTTCATAACTCAAAAAAATAAACATAATTTTTCTAAGAGAATGGTATTTTGAATAAAATTTGAAAGTTTCTAATTTTTATCTTTTTATAGATAAAATAATTTTTAAAATGTTGGGTATGCTTATATATTTCTGTATTTTAATATTTTTTTAATATATACCTTTTCACAAAAAAATAAAAAATTTAAGAAATTTTATTTAAAATCAACTAAGTGTTGTAATAGTTGGGTAATGGCCATTCTAGAAAGTTTTTGACTAAATAATGTCATTTCACACCCATTATCTTGTATGTGCATTGAATTTTCTTAGTTACTATTTGGTTGTTGGTGGTCCCGGTTTTCCTGGAGGCTACACCTAATCAACATTTATGAATCACTTTCCAACCTCTTAAACACATAATTCACGTTCTCTCTCTCTACACACAAAAACCAAAAGCAAAAGCAATAGATTTGTCATGGGCAGGTTTTTTCTGGGAAGAACCATCTGAGAACAAATTTCGATAAAATGTGGGCTCTTTGCTTGCTTTTACAAGTGTTTGTCATGACCCACTATTGAAGAGAAAAAGAGGTTGGAGAAAGATAATCGGTCCATTACTCAAAACAATCCCACTGATTAAAGAGATGCGAAAAGCTTCTTTAATCAAATTATAAACTTCATCCCGTTTACACATACCAGCTCGATCTTGTGCATTTCACGATTATAACAGAAATCTTCGAGGCTGCCAACGCTGGTTTGTGCCAAATATCTACTAAATACCTGTTAACTTTGTATAGAGACACGCAGAGTTGGATTCCATCCATCAAAGGAGAATCGAGGAGCATCGGACCCATCCTTCCAGCTTAAAGGTTAAATGTTTCTGGTTGTTCTGTGTCCAAGACAGTGGAATTTCAGATCCATAGATGCTCTACGTGAGCATGTTGCAGCACCGGGGAAGCGTGATGTGTAAGATTTCGGGATTGTTTTTCACAAGAAAGCAAGAAGTTAATGATATGTCTTGTCCCAGGATAGATATTATGTTAATGAGTGGTCATTGGTATCGCTAATCCAATTAGAGAAGTCAGATTGCTAATCAACCTTAATGGATGGAATCCAACTAAAAGTCATTACCAAAATTTCCATCGATGGACCTCCAATGCTTGGAACCGTCGGGAGGATCAAGTGTGAAACAAAACGTCAAAGTCTCCTCTAGAGTCTTTTTTGGTCCTTCTCTCTCGTTCATGTGTTTTTCTTTTTGTGGTCCTTAGCATTTAGGGTATCCAAGAAAGAGATGGGCAGGAAGCTCACTCCGTCAGCTTCAAGCCCCATTATTCAATTCCAATGGAAAAGGACTTCATGTACGAGAAGAAGACCTGAAACTTCCCTTACGTTTCTTCACCAAAATGTTTTCTTCCTTTCTTAATTCCTTCTTTGGTATTGCTTCTGCGTCTTATATATGTAACTCATTGTTTAGAAAAAAAAATGAAATTAGGTATAAATAATTGATCCATCGCTAAAGAGCAACCGTCGTGTGAAGATTTCTTTTTGGTACTTTGCACAAAGAGACATGTACACACTTAATGTATATGAACATGTGCAAATATACATAACCATGGCATATGTACTGTATGCGTATAGATCAAAGTTTTATCGTTTTTTGAAGTCTATGTCCTCATTTTTTTAGGTATTAACATTATCCTAAATTGCTGTGTTTAGGTCAACAATTGAGATTTTGAAGCTTTAAAAAGATCTAGTCCCATTCAAGATTATTATGAATTTTACAGACTTTAGAAATGCAAGTTATTAATCCAACTATATATCTTATTAGGGATTGGAAGACGTAAAGGTTATTAACATAGATTGAGTTGTATCTAACGATGTGGTTATGAAAAATACAACACAAAAAATTGAAATTGCTCAAAATCAACTTTGTAAATGTCAAAACAAAATTGAAAGATTCAACTAAAGGGTTAAAGTAATTTTTTTGGCATCAATATTATCATAAAGAAATGACTGAAAGAACTCTATAGTAATTTGAAATGGAATAGGACTTCCACCATAAAATAATTTTTATTATATAAGTTTAGGTTACGATTACTTCACTTATAAATCTCACATGAAATCCCTTGTAAATGTAAGTTAGAAAAACAAGTTTCACTTTTTAACACAACAAACACAAAGGCCACCCTTATTTCTTAAAGTCAAGGAGACTGTAGTGCTTTAAATTTAATTTTCATGGTTCTGAGTAGTATGCCATTCTAGCGACTCTAGTTTTGCTGTCGTTCCCTCCACAACATATGTTTATCTCCACCGCACTATTCCCTTATTCATGTCGCGTGCATCTTAAGTATATCAACAAATATTTCTCAAAACGAACGGTAGAACGATTTTCAGTTGATGCTTGTTCTGATGGCTCCACTCTTTTTTATTCGGTGGATCCTCTCTTGTTTGCATGTCTTTGATTTTAGAACATTAGGCTCTGGCAGTGAGAGAGTTCTGCAGCAGTAATCAAAGAGGTATGATTTCGCTTTCGCCATTTTCAGTGAAGGATAGACCGGCAATGTTAGGAGGCAGCCAATGAGGGATTTTTTTTTTTTTTTTGGCCTTTCTGACAAAACGTACGGATTGGTTTGCTCCTTCTCTGCTTTACAAAAGCTCACCATTTTAAGCCTAGTCTTCCGGATGCTCTTCAAATAACGCAGAGCTTTGCTTCCCTTTAACAAGCACAAACGATGTCGTCGGGATGAGAATTCTGCAGTTTTTCTTTTTCTGTACAGAGCTAGAAGCAACATTGGGTGGATAGAAAAAATAGAAACGATAATATGAAGCACCCTCAAAAGAAATCAGTCGTGAAGTGATGCGTACACATTAATGACAACAGCTGTCTGAGGTGAAAGTTCAATAGAAATCCAACTGTCTGTGGACCTCAAAGCGGTTGCTTTATTATGTATGATTCATTTAAGTAAGATGTTGATCATGGCATCTGTACTTCGCACAATTAAGCAAGCGGGTTGATAGAAGAGACTAAAAGACTTCTGTTTTCTCTCCCTCATTCTGAACTCCGCGCTCTCTCCTTAGCCTCTTCCCTGATCCATACGCCTGCTATGGCTGCTCAGTCCCTTTCATCTCTTTCCGAAACTGGTTGGGCTTACGATGTCTTCCTAAGTTTCAGAGGTGAAAACACACGCTATAACTTCACTGATCATCTCTACAACGCTTTGGTTCAAGTTGGTGTTTATCCTTTCCGAGATAACGAAGAGCTTCCAAGAGGAAAGATCATCTCTACCGAACTGTGCAAGGCGATTCGTGGATCAAGGATTTTTATCGTGGTTTTCTCCGAAGGCTATGCTTCTTCCACGTGGTGCCTTGGTGAACTTGCGGAGATCGTGGACTGCTGTAGAGAAAACGACCATCACATTCTTCTCCCCATATTTTATCATATTAAACCTTCAGATGTCCGAAAACAGACTGGGACTTTTGCAAAAGCATTTGATGAGTATCAAAAGCGGTTTCAGACTAATATGGCAGAGGTGGAAAGGTGGAGAGAAGCTCTAACTGAAGCTGGGAGCCGTTCTGGTTGGGATGTTGCAGATGATGGGTAATTTTATACTACCTTGTTTCGTACTCTTTCATGCCTTTTTTAATATTTTTTTCTTTATCATAGAGACGAAAATTTATTACATACACATAAACCATAAGTTGACTAATAGTTTTCTCCTTCATGTCCAGTCGCTTTTGGGTTCAAGTAAGTTGATGTTTTCTTGTTACATTATTTCCACCCCCACCACGATGGACAGATCATGCCAAAGAAAAGAGATATTGGTTCTAGAATTCTTAGGATTAGAATTGCCTTTCTAATCAAATGTCAAACCTTGAAGGAAATTATGTTGTGGCCATACTTTCGTTAAAACATTTAATTCGTGGATTTATCTCTAAAACAAAAGAATAAAAAATAAAAAAATATATATATTTGGAAATATATTTAAATGATGTACATTTTGAATTTGATATAACTTTGTTGCTTGCTATGATGTAAGAGTTTCAAATGCTAGAGATGATAATGTCCTTTGGGCATAAACGAATTTCTATCTTTTTCAATTTTTTTCTTTGTTTTTATCTTATTGTTTTATATTCTATTTTGTCATGATGATCAGGTATGAAGGAGAGTTCATCAAGAAGATTGTTGATCATGTTTTGGGTCAATTCCATGTTCACCTTCATGTTGTTGAACATCCAGTAGGAATAGATTATAGCGTTGAACGTGTGAAAGCTTTATTAAATCTTGAAACAAGTGGCATTTGCATTGTTGGCATCTATGGTATGGGCGGCATTGGTAAAACTACCATAGCAAAAGCTGTTTATAATCAAATATGTCTCAAATTTGAAGGAAGTTGTTGTCTTTTAGACATTCAAGAAAATTCAAAAGTTGCTGGTGGTTTAGTTAAATTACAAAAAAAAATTCTCTACGACATCTTGAAAAAGGACTTTAGGATTGATCAGGTTGATGAGGGAATTGAATTGATCAAGCAAAGGCTTAACAAAAAGAAAATTTTTGTTGTTCTCGATGATGTGGTTGACTTGAACCAAGTAAACAAGTTGCTTGGAAACTTGAGATGGTTTAACTTGGGAAGTAGAGTTATTATCACTACTAGAGATGAACATTTACTAAATCAATTAGATGTAGATGGAAAATATATGGTCCCACCCTTGAATGACTCACAATCCCTTGAACTCTTCTGTTGGCATGCCTTTAAGATGACCTTTCCTCAAAAAGATTTCTAAGAGCTTTCATATAATGCAGTGAATTATGTTGAAGGACTTCCATTGGCTCTTGAAGTTTTAGGTTGCTTTTTGAAAGGAAAGAATTGTGTTGTTTGGGAAAGTGAATTGGAAAAGTTGCAAAGACAACCAAATGAGAAGATTCAGAAAGTACTAAGAGTAAGCTATGATTCATTGGATAATTATGTGAAGGAGATATTTCTTGATATTGCATATTTCTTTGTTGGTGTAAAGGAAGATTATGCAACTAAAATATTTGAAGGTTGTGATCTTTTTGCAAAAAGTGGTATAGAAACTCTTAAACAAAGATCTCTTATAATAACTAATGAGGACAATGACTTGCGGATGCATACTCTAATTCAAGATATGGGAAGAGAAATTGTTCATGAAAAGGCATGCAACATTCTAGAAAATTATAGTAGGTTGTGGATTCGTGAAGATGTCTTAAATGTTCTAAACAAGCATATGGTAAGAGATTCCTACATTTATCTTTTTCCTAAGTATGCATCATAGGTAATACTAGATGATAACATTATTCATAATTACAATTTAAGTTAACAACTAATACTTTGTAACTTGGAACTCAATGGAGTTCTTATTTTACAAAACTTAAGGATATGAATTACTTATTCAGTTCTTTCTTTGCCAGGGTTCACAACATATGAAAGGTATAAGCTTGAATTCACTTAGATTAGAAGATATACATTTGAAAACAGAAGCATTTGCAAATATGAAGAATTTAAGATTACTTCAAATAAGCACAGTCCATCTCACGGGAAACTTCAAATTTCTATCCAATGAATTAAGATGGTTTTGGTGGCATAAGTGCCCACAGAAATTTCTACCACAAGATTTTTATCCAAAGAAGCTTGTTGTTCTTGATCTTCAAGAAAGCAAACTCATACAAGTTTTGAAGGGTTATAAAGTATAAAATTCTTACAATACCTTTTATTTCTTTATAAATGTTTCGTGTATAATGCAAAAGGAATTCTAATTTTTTTTTCTTTTGATTTTGTTTCCATAGGTACTCAACAAGTTAAAAGTCCTTAATCTCCGAAATTCCAAAAATCTTACCAAAACACCAAACTTCTCTGGAGTCTTGCATTTGGAGATACTAATACTTGAAGGTTGCACTAGCTTGGTTGAGATTCATGAGTCCATTAGATGTTTGAAATGTCTTGTTGAGCTGAATTTGAAAGGATGCATAAGCCTTAAAAGTCTTCCAAACACTATTGTTAACTTAGAATCTCTTAAAACTCTTAACATGCATGGTTGCTCAATAGTTTTTAAGTTATCAAAACAAGTGGGGAATATGATGGCTTTGGCAAAGTTCCATGGAAATGAAACTGCTATTAAGCAAAGATTATCCTTTTTGGATATTTCAAAGAATCACAAAATTGAATTACTAGGATGTCAACAAAGAAGCTCAAATTCTTGGATGTCATGTTTGTCATGCTATATATCACCCAAAAACTCAATTCGTATAAATTCAATGCTAGCTTCCATTTCTAGATTTTGTTACTTGGAGAGGTTAAATCTCAGTTATTGTGGTTTGTATGAAGATGACTTCCCCACTAATTTGGAAGGTTTATCTTCACTCACAATGTTGAACTTATCTGGAAATTATTTTTGTAATGCACCTCATGGGATTAGTGGCCTTCATAAACTATTAACATTGCGTTTAAATGCTTGTCGGAATCTTCAATCAATTCCGGAAGTCCCAGCAAGTTTATGGATCATAAGTGCATCTTTCACTCCATGGAGGTCATTCTCAAATTTATTGGACATGGAACATTCACCTGTTTTTGGTAAATGTGAATCCCAAGATCATTTACAGAGGTTGATATCAACACCTATTATTTTTGTTTATTATCCTATTTTCCAGGTTCGTCTCTCTTTATTTATTTATCTATCTATTTATCTATATATATATATATATATATTCCCCTTAATGACATAATTTTTTTGTTTTAATATAGGAGCCAACTTGCAAGGATGTTGAGTTTCCTATCATTTTTCTCCAAAATACAGAGATTCCAGATTTGTTCAGCCACCAGGCAATCGGTTCTTCAATATCCTTTTGGGTACCACAACTTTCAGAGGGTCGAATTGACGAGATTATTATTTGTGCTTCCTATCGACCGCTGCCCTCTGTTCCAAATTGTACTAGAAGTGACGGTCTCGTTGTTGCAATCTCATTTTACAATAAAACTCGTGGCTGGAATAGATCTCGTCGTACGAAAGTCCCTCTATCTTTTGCTGCAGCTTGTTATCATGTGTACCGCATCCCAGTTGACTACTGCGATTTTGCCTATTATCTGCCACAATGCTGCTACTTTTCTTCAGATTCACACCGCATTTATCGCACATGGAGCCTTGAAAGTGTAGCTGAAATGGTTCGTTTTGAAAGTGGAGATGAAATGCAAGCGTCCATTGAATTTCGTGGAGACTTTGAAGTGCACAAATGTGGAATTCATCTACCACTTCGTAAGTTTAATACAATAAATGGATTTTAATGTGTCAATTTGTGATTGATATTATTACAAATGACAACTATTAATAAATGACAACTACCAATGTTAGAGATGATAATATCTTTTCAAATGATATTACTAAGAACGATGATGTCTTGAGGTGATGTTGTTACAGGTTTTCTTCATCCATCTCCAGAGATAATGCGTTTACACTTAACGCACAGTTGATGGAGTTAAATAGGTGATAACACTTTAAATAAAATCTCTTTGATAATAATAATATTTTTTATGATTATTATATTACTGAGATTTTGGAAATTGAAACAAACAGATTTTAGATTCGTTGTAGCAAATGTGTTTTCCAGCACGTGGGACCATCCAATCTCCGTTGACAAAATAAAAGGCATTCCTTTATGACTCACCAAGTAGCCCCGTCGGTTGGAGAAGCAGCCTCAACGCCACACGGCGATCTCATCTATGTCCGATGCAATCTTTCAAGAAAAGGAAAGCCCTTCATTCTCTCCCAGAAAAGCCACTACCTCTCGATGGAGCTATAGAACGAGATCTTTGTGTTAGCTTATTTTGTAAGCTCATGTAATGTGGGCTTTATCAATGAGCATAAATGATTCTCTTATGAAGGTGTGTTAATGTAAAAATATTGGTTATCAGTTAATTAGACAGATTTTGTGACCTTATTGCGAGTATGGTGCTAGCCAATGTGGGCCTTAATGCATTTTATAGAACTGTGATGAGTCAGGACTATTTAGTAAGCACGTGTTATGTTATATCGGCTAAGTCTCCCATCTAGCTTAAACTATGTGCATTGGGCTCAGTATACGGAATCAATGTTGGTGGTAGGGGTATAATGGTCAGTTCATAGTGATCACTGTGCATGTACTGTTCACGTACTGTGCATGTACTGTTCACGGACACTGTTCATAGTATCCGTTTAAAAGAGAAATTCTATTCTCGTTTTTGTGAACCGAACACTTCCCGACCACATTTTGTTGATCTGATTCCATTTCTGAGCTTCAACTTCTCATCGGCTAGCACGATTAAGAAATAGAGGGTAAGATCTTAGCCACGATCCTTCTATAAAGATGCAGTCACCTTCAGGTATGTTTTTCTCATTTTGTTTATGTTATTTCAATTCATTATCAACCTATAATTGATGTTAGATCCTAATTTGAGTCTCGTTTGAGACAAAGCTCTTTCCTACACTTTGCATTTAATAAGTATATGTCCGTTGGTGGATGGATGATTGAGCCTATGGATGATGAAGTGAATACGGTGATGAAGGCAAGAAAAATCTAGCACTCAAAGAGCGAAGGTTCTGCATCCCAATCAAAGCTCATTAAGATTTTAATTTTCATAGCAGTACCAGTTTACTCCGCTTTTGATCATAACACTGCTAACCCTAGGACGTTGGGGTTTTGGTGAAGATTAGGGATTTTCTCTGGATACCTCAAAATTGATTCTATCTTTTATATTATTTGATAAGACTAAGGTTATTAGGAAAAATATGTATTCTGTGCTGGTTGTTTACATTTTACTGATTGCAGTCGTGTTTCTCTGTAATCCAAGGGATTAACGGGATTCTGATGTATTACATTGCGTAATCTGAGAATTGATTTTAAAAGAGTACCCTTTAGTGATTTGCTAAAGGAGATGAAGTAAGGCTAAGTGATATTGGTCAGAATCACGTCAAAAAAAATCCAGTTGTGTGATTATTTGCTTTTGAAGCTCTATTTTTGAATTGATTAATATTTCTTTACATTCTTGATTGTAGTTTGATTATCCTTGTTTATTTGATTGCTCATCAAGCCAAGATTACGTGGTTAATCGAAATCCGCATATATAATAAAACCTGATTGGTGCAGTATATTCCAGCATAAGTGTACCAAGGCACTTAATGAAGTAATGACAATTTTGCTGTCTGCTTTACTGTGAGAAGAAAAGGCTTGTCGATGATCAATTTGACTATTTAAAGGCCCTTTGTGGTATTGATGCAAGCGGTTCAATTAGGCGGACAGAGAAGGGTATGTCTTCCTTGATTTCTTAGCATGCATTTTTTATTTTTTGAAGCACATTTCCTTTAATCTTACCCTGTTTTATTGCTAATAATAGTTGATATACACCGAAAAATATTTATGTATAAATTTATATGATTACTTCTTGATCATTTAGACTGGTTTTGATGGCCTCTGAGAAGATGGTTGGATCCCTAAGAACAAAAGACTACATGTCATGCATAAAAGAATTCAGAATTCAAGGGAGGTGATGCATGGATCATTTCCTCCAGCTCAGCTTTCTTGCTCTGCTTTCTCTAGCATAGGCACTTTGTTTGATTGTAGAAACCGTAGAAGTGATATTCTCTGTTATTTCCTTTTTTTCTTTAAATTTTTAACTAGGGTCTTCATATACCGCTTATGTGTTAAGGATGTGGCATCTTTCAATCTTTCTTTAATATGCCGCTGGAAAAAATTGATGTTAGGGTTTAGAGATCACACTTTAGTGATTATAGTCATTTTTTGGCTCGCATAAACACCTCAGCAACTCTACTGTTACCTGATTGGCTTGGACAATATGCTCTGTTGCCTATTAAGTTTTTCTAAGGACAATCAGAGTAAAAAACTTTCTTTGGTTCTAACAAAGCCCCTTTTATTGTTGATATTTATTCTGAATCTTGATCCGAATAATTTTGAATTAATTATTTTTCTTGCTTCGTTTATATTCAAGAGAACTTGCTGCTTGTGTGAATTCATTTGCCATCTTAACTAAACCTCTCCTACCATTGCTGGACAAATACCATGGTCTAACTGATGTGGATAAGCGCCACCGCCAAGGGTGGCTTACTGTTAATGTTATGGTTGTGCACGCACATGTGTGCATTTTTGTGTAATGCAAGAGTGAAATTTTTTCCACAAGGGAACTAGGCTTGAAATGATTTCAAAATATGTCTACAAATGTAGGCGATCATATATGAAGGATGTGTGAAATATTTATTGAGTTATTTTGACTTTTCTAGTTGTACCAAGGACTTTTGGTTATAGTGTGTGGTGTGCCGGTTGAGCTAATTAAATTTCTGAGTAAATCCTGGATGTGCATTTTGTATAAATTTGTTGTGGATTTATCAAATACAAACTACCAATTTCAATTGTGCTCACTACTAGTCTTATGTAGTAAAGCGTTTATCTTCACTTCTTAGCATTTTATGTTCCTTTAAGTTACTAAATCACTCTTGCAATTAGTTGTATTGGTTTGTCCGTATAACAACAGAATATATTGCTGAAGTCCTTAAATTCACTTTTGGCAATGGAACATCTTATATATGTATTCGACTTCAATTTTTACTTTCAAGGGTCATACGTGTTTCCTTCTTAACAGCTGATTCCGCATTTAGGTGCGAGTTAATCTGGCTGCCTGCAAATTGTTTGAATCCTGATATCTGGACTGTATTTGTATGTTACCTTTTCAAACCCTGAAGTGGCTGATATATTCAGGGAAAGAGCAAACTTAGGTTATTTTCTTGTCTTCCCTTTCTGAAAGTTAGACGAAGGCCTCCTGGAGCATTCAAGTTTTCATTATATTTTCTTAATAAATAATTCTTTATAATTTGACTGAAAGGCTGCCAGCTTTATGATACTTCCGGACATATGCCTCATGCTATAATTTGCATATCCGTTGATACTTTTCATTGAACCATCAGTAGGATGATGTTTCTCCCTCAAAAAGTACTTATCCAACATCTTATTCCAATGTTAGGTTGGGATATCATTTAAGAATTTGATTCACTGAAATTAACAATTTTATTATGACATCAAGCAACATCATAAAGTGTATTCTGTGGGCAGCACTTAAATGTGGTGACTTTCCAATGCATGGAGCAGATCAGACTACCAAAGCGTGATGAACATGGCGGAGGAAATTTGTTCGTAGATGTGCTTTTGCAGTTCATGGGAAGCTTAACAATGACTGCCAGTTAAATTATTTCTCCCTTTGGGTTCAGTAGCATATACCAGGTACCTGCTCTTTAGTGAAATCTACTCCCGTTGGTTCGTTTCCTAGTAAATTAAATCAAAAGCAGCCAGTCGATAAAACTTTAACGAGATACCGCCTATTCTCATTTCAATATTGTTTTTTAAGATTGGCTGATATTCTTTTTCCCCAAGCTTTAATGATCTGGTGTACTGTTTTCAAGGCATTGTCAGTGTTGAAAATTTGTCTCAATTTAGTCATATGCCTCTTGCCCTAGTTATGAGTAAACTTTAACAAGTGCTTTGTCATAGATTAGAGTTATCAGTTTCTCATATATGATAATTTGGTAGTTTTTAGGCAGCAAAATGTTATGTTGTGATCAATTCTGGTTGCCTCTTAGTTTTCACGTGTGAGCATGCTGTTGATTGCTTCACATGCTTGGCATTGCTGTGGAAGCAACAAATGCACAATGACGCCCCTTCACGCACATAATCTGGTGATCAACTCTTTTGATTTGTTAAAGTTATTGTAATATCAATACTAAGGGTGTGGGGATGTCTTGAGCGAACTTGGAGGAGGGAAACTATGCACAATCTTGGAAAAGAAGCCGTTTTTGTTATGTACGTGTTCCTTCTCGTTGGTAACTTAGTACCCAACACTCTTAACATAATGCTGCTAACCATAATAATGCTGACCAAGTGGTATTTGTAAGTCCTTTCTTTTGAAATTATGCATGAAAAGTCAATATAGATATTGTTCTTCTCCGGGTTCTTGCTTTTCTTCCTTTCCCTCTTCTCCTCTCCCGCCTTTTCCCTCGTTCTTCCTTTTTTTATTATTTATTTATTTTATTACTTTCTTCCTTGCTACATCTATATTATGAAAGATATGATTGTTTTTTGCTTGAACATTTATTCTATCTTGAGCTCTTAAATAGAATTTCACTCTAGAAAAAGAAATCCTGTGTTACTATAAAGCATTTCTCTTATTATCACCAAGGTGAACCATCCACCTTAAATTTGCTACCGTGGACTGAGAAGAATGGGCATTAACAATTTGTTGCACAGGAGTCAAGCCAATAAATCAAGATGGCAGGAGTAACATTGCAGCTAGCATCATTAGGTAAAGCTCTGGTGCATTTGTAAGAAATACACTTTCAAGTGTATTGTTCGGATGCAGGGAAGTCCTAGTGATCCATTCCTATCAATCATTCATCATGTTCAATTTTTACACAATCTCACTCTTGAGTATGTAATGCCAAATTGGTTCAGCCAAGAGAATTAAATCTTCAATATATTTATTTGTACTATCACTTTTAAAAGGGTTAAATCAATGAGTGGTTGCACATTCTCTTTATAATCCAGTGCTTCATAAGCAAAATGAGCATACCGTGTTCCTACCTGAAGGGCTATTTTCTCCCACCTTCATTAACCTATAATTTTATGGCACCAATAAAAATTGTTGCATGAATTATGGGTTCTCTACTTATTTTGTCTCGTTTATTCGAAAGCATATAAATATTTAACTAGATGAAAGAAGAAGCACAGCGTCTGTAATCAACTGTTTAATGAAAATTCAGGTTTCGTTTCTCTTACCATAGCCAGGAAGAAAAAGAAACTTAACTTGTGGATTGAACTTGATCAGCCATTACAACCCATAAACCTTGTAAGCCGATCCTTTGATGATAATGATTGTTATAGAGAAGTACACTAAACTTGAAAAGAAATCTATTACAGAACTCATAAAGCTAAAAATGATGTTATAATCACAAGAAATGCATAATATAGATTTAAATTCACGTCCTTTATTACAACACAATCAGTCATACATTTAACAAAACCATACCTCTGATGTATCGTCACCACTTTAGAGAATCAATAAATTGTGTATTAAAAAAGTCTATAAATGCATAAATTTTTCTACTGCAGTGAAATTTTAGCCACTCTTAAGAGAAAAAAAGGCTGGAGGAAAATAACTGGTCCATCACTTAAAAACAATCGCATTGATTAAAGAGACGCAAAACCTTCATTTTCTCTTCTCCCACTTTCAATTATGCACTCCAAAGCTCTTTCTTTGATTGGTAGTGGTTTCTATTTGAGATCAGTTTCAAAGTTCTTAAAAAAAGATTACTCATAACGATTTATTATGAAAATGAGTTACAGAGGAACCATTTGTTTCAGGATATGGAAAAAACAATTGTTATTGAAAAGGCAACAATATGAAGATTAAATGTTTTTGGGACAGTGAAATTTCCAATCCATAGATGCTCTACATAAGCATGTTGCGGCACTGTGTTTAGATTTGTTAGTCCTTTTTGGTCCATCCCTCCCGTTCATGTGCTTTTCCTTTTTGCGGTCCTCATCATTTAGGGAATCCATGCAACTTGCAGTGATTGATGGATTAACAAGGATGTTGAGTCAGGCTCCGGGACTTTTCGATCATAAAAAGACAAAGACTCCAGACTTTCGTTCTTTTGCGTTGTGGGCCTCTAAGAACTTTGTCACAAAAATTGACGATGATGGGGTAATGGTCGGCTAAACGATCAGATGGGAGACCGTCCTTCTAAGTTGCAGATTTTTTGTAAGACTTTGCATGTCACATTCAAATTCTTTGTTAAAAGAGAAAAGAAATAGAAGAATAATGATAAAAAAGAAACAGGCAGGAAGCTACCTATGTCAGCTTCAAGCCCCAATATTCAATTCCAATGGTAATGACTTCTTGTACAAGAAAAAGACCCGAAACTTCCCTTAGTCCTGGTTCCCCACTTCTTGGTTCCCCACTTCTTTTACTTTGCGGAATGCTCACCCTTTTAAGCTTAGTCTTCCGGATGCCCTTAGAAAAAAGAGAAGGCGTCACTTTCTTTTATTTTCACTAGTACAAACGATGCCGTGTGGATGGAAATTCCACAATAGTTATGTGAGAAGCATCAACGATTAAGTGAATAAATAAAGTCTTTTTCACTAATCCGTGCGCTGTGGGTCGAAAAAATATGCAGCACTCTTATTAGTATGACTGGTGTGAGGTAATGCGTGGCAGCCTGCAGTCTGTAAGGACAGCCGTGCCTTGAGTCTTGCTTACTTTCTTTTCTTGAGTCTGACGCATGAAGCACGCAGCGCAAGTCACCAAGCTAAAATTTGGCCGACAGAAAAATAATTGCCTGGTGTACGTCTTAGTAATCTAAAGTTAAGGTGAAATTTAATGTGGGCTAACTCATTGCTTAGAAAAAGAATGAGATTGGGCATAAATAATTGATTCATTGCTAAGAAGCAACCGTCATGTGAAGATTTCCTTTTGGTATTTCGCAAAAGTAAGAGACTTGTCCACATTTAACGTATATTAACATGTGCAAATTTACATAACCATGGCATATGTGTTGTATGCGTATAGATGAAAGTTTTATCCCTTTTTCAAGTCTGCGACCTAGATTCATTGGGCATTAACATTATCTTAAACTATTGTGTTCAGGTGGACAATTGAGAATTTTAAGCTTTAAAAAAGTTTAGTCCAATTTGAGTTTATTTTGAATTTTATAAAATTCAAATTTGTGGGTTGCTAATCCAACTATATATCTTTTTAGGGATTGAAAGATATAAAGGGTGTTGACATAGCTCCACCTATATCAAATGATATCGTTATGAAAATTGTAACACAATTTGAAATTGCTCCAAATCAACTTTGTACATGTCAAAGTAAAGCTGAAAAATTCATTTGAAGAGCCAAAATGGATTTATTAGTACAAGTGCCATAAGAAATATCAAACAAAAATTTCATAATTGGGTTACTAACTAGGATAATCTTATAATTTTTTTTCAATTTTCTATTAATATGTATGATAATTCCCTTTAGCTTTTCTCTTATTTCATTTTCTTATAGATATACAATTTGTGAGTTACTCGTTGAACCTTCTTATCTTGGATATCCTAAGATCCAAACAATTCTTTAACTCTTGACCCTCCGTGCACAGGTTGAACATTATTCATACTCATTATCCTGTATACTCCATTAAGAATAGGACCTTTCTACCTATTAAGTTATCTTGTGAGATGACAACGAGTCTCAAGGAAACAGTCTTTATTTAAGTTTCTTAAAGCAATGGTAGGAAGCTACGATAGAAATTGGATTCATCGAAAATATTATTACTTTTTGGCCCCCTGCGATTACTTTATTTATCGGAGACTTCGGATGTTTTTCATGACCCCTGTGGGCACATGATGAACTTCTGCCGCTCACATTGCTAAGCATTAGACTAAGGTGGGGACACGGGATAATGGCATGAGATTCTTTGCACAAACTTTTGCCGCCCGCAGCTTCTGGGAAACTAAGCAACCGCGTCGATTGAAGAAACAATTTTAACCTTCTTCTTCTTTTGCCCCTCTCAGCTACGCATTCTCTAACTCTTGCTCTGATCATTAAGCCCTTCCATGGCTGCTCAAACCCTTTCGTCACCTTCCAAAGCTCATTGGGATTACGACGTTTTCCTGAGTTTTAGAGGAAAGACACGCAAGAACTTCACCGATCGTCTCTATGAGGCCTTGGTTCAAGTTCAGATTCGCACTTTCCGAGATACCGAAGAGCTTCTAAGAGGAAAGTCCATCTCTGACGAGCTGCGTAAGGCAATTCGTGGATCAAGGATTTACATTGTAGTTTTCTCCAAAAGTTATGCTTCTTCTACGTGGTGCCTCGAAGAACTAGCAGAGATCATAGACAGTTGTAGAGAAAACGAAAGCCACACTCTTTTTCCGATATTTTATTATGTTGACCCTTCAGATGTCCGAAAACAGGCAGGGATTTTTACAGGAGCATTTGCTGAGCATGAAAAGCGGTTTCACACTGATACGAGGAAGGTGGATAGGTGGAGAAACGCCCTTGCTGAAGCTGCGAGCCTTTCTGGTTGGGATGTCTCGAATTTCGCAGACGGGTAATTTTATGCAGCTCTTGTCTCTTGTTTTTTTCGTGCCTTTCTCTCTCTGTCTATATATATTTTTATAACATATGCAAAAATCCATTGTGGACATATAAATTTTACCTGAAAATTGATTGAGGAAAAAAAAAGTGGTTTTTTAGTTCAGTTGCCGGATGGTATTCTCTTTCTCGTTCGGTTACTTTCGAGTTGAATTATTGGTTGTTTTCTCGTTTCATGTCCACCTACCACGATATAAACATCGTGCCACTTAAACGAGATCTTGCTTATATAATTGTTAGGATTAAAAATTGCGTTTCTAATTAAATGTCTTACCATTATGGGGAATTATATTGTAACCGTACTTTCCTTAAAACATTAATCCATCAATTTATCCCAGAAATGAAAATAAAAAAAATAAAGAGATTAGTTACAGCATAATCATAATATTTTGACAAAAACACTCTGTAGAAATATATTTAAATGCTAACTGAATTTGATATAACTTAGTTGTTTGCCATGCGTAACACTTTTTTTTAAAAAAAATGTTTTCCATTGTTTATATCTTCTAATTTTGAATTCTATTTTACTATGATGTTTAGGTATGAAGGAAAGGTCATTAAGAAGATTGTAGACCAAGTTATGTGTGAATTAAATCAAGTTCACCTTCATATTACCAAATTTCCAATAGAAATAGATTCTAAAGTTTCAAAGGTGAAAGCTTTATTGGCTTTTGAAAAAAGTGATGTTTGCACTGTTGGCATCTATGGCATGGGCGGCATTGGAAAAACTACCATCGCAATAGCTGTTTATAATCAAATATATTTGAATTTTGAAGGAAGCAGTTGTCTATTAGACGTTAAAGAAATTTCAAAAGAGACCGGTGGTTTAGTTAAATTACAAAATAAGCTTCTTCATGAAATCTTGAAAAAGGATATGAGGATTGATCACATTTATGAGGGAATTGTAACAATCAAGAACATGCTTGGTAGAAAAAGAGTTCTTGTTGTTCTTGATGACGTGGATGACTTGGACCAAGTAGATAAATTGTTTGGAGACTTAAGTTGGTTTGGCTTGGGAAGTAGAATTATCATCACGACTAGAGATGAACGATTGTTAGATCAACTAGAAGTAGATGGAAGATATAAGGTCCCCCTTTTGAATGAATCACAAGCCCTTGAACTTTTTAGTTGCCATGCCTTTAAGAAGGCAAATCCAAGAGAGGGTTTCGTAGAGCTTTCAATTAATGCAGTGAATTATGCTGAAGGACTTCCATTAGCTCTCAAAGTTTTAGGTTCTTTTTTTAGAAAAAGGAGTCATGATGAATGGAAAAGTGAGTTGAAAAAGTTACAGCAACAACCACAAGACAAAATTCAAAAAATACTTAGAATAAGTTTTGATTCATTGGATAAGTATACCAAAGACATATTTCTTGATATTGCATGTTTCTTTATTGGTATGAAGAAAGACTATGCAATCAAAATATTTGATGGTTGTGGTTTCTTTCCTAATAGTGGCTTGGAAATTCTTCAACAAAGATCTCTCGTGACAATTGATAAAATGGATAACTTACAGATGCATAATCTAATTCAAGAGATGGGAAGAAATATTGTTCGTGAAAAAGCCACATACATTCCAAAAAACTATAGCAGATTATGGTTTCACAAAGATGTCAATTATGTTTTAAGCAAAACTATGGTAAGAGGCTTATACATTTATCTTTTTTCTAAGTATGCATCCTACATTGGATTTGATGATAATACTATTTATAATTGCATATAAGTCAACAAGTGATACTTCAAATTTTAGTAAGTTCTAATTCAATTCAATGGTACTCTAGTATTGCAAAACTTGAGAATAAGCATTACTTACGCATTTCTTTTTTCAGGGGTCATAAGACGTGGAAGGTCTCGGCTTAAATTCACCTAAATTAGAAGGAATAAATTTAAAAACTAGAGCATTTACAAATATGAAGAATTTAAGATTGCTACAAATCAATGTTACACCTCTAATAGAAAACTTCCAACTTCTATCTAATGAATTGAGATGGCTTTGGTGGCATAACTGCTCACTGAAAGTTCTACCACAAGATCTTTATCTAGAGAAGCTTGTTGTTCTTGAACTCCAAGAAAGCAAACTCATAAAAGTTTGGAAGGGTTATAAGGTATAATATTCTTGTAGTACTTTTTATTTCTTTATATATATTTAATGTATAATGCAAAAGGAATTTTCATCAAGTATCTTTCCTTTTGGTTTTTCTTTTTTTTTTTTCTATAGGTACTCAATGAGCTAAAAGTCCTTAATCTTTGTAACTCCAAAAATCTCATCAAATCTCCAAACTTCTCTGGGGTCCAACATCTAGAGACACTAATACTTGAAGGTTGCATCAAATTGGTTAAAATTCATGAGTCCATTGGATGTTTGAAAGGCCTTGTTGAGCTAAATTTGAAAGGATGCGTAAGCCTTACAAACTTTCCAAGTAGCATTGGTAACTTGGAATCTCTTAAAACTCTTGATTTATCTTATTGCTCTAAACTTTTTGAGTGCCTAGAACAACTGGAAAATACGATGGCTTTGACAAAGCTCAATGGAAATGACTCTACTACTATGTGCAAATTATCCTTTTTGGGTCTTTCAAAGAATCACAAAATTGAATTACTAGGATGTCAAGGAAAATTTTCAGATTCTTTGTTATCATGTTTGTCATGCTATATATCACCCAAAAACTCCATTGGTATAAGCTCAATGTTAACTTCCATTTCTAGATTTCATTACCTAGAGGAGCTAAATCTCAGTTATTGTGGTTTGTTTGAAGATAACTTCCCTAATAGTTTAGAATGTTTATCTTCACTCATTCACTTGTACTTAGTTGGAAATAAGTTTTGCAGTATACCTCATGGTATTAGTCGCCTTCCTAAACTGTTGTATTTGGACTTGAATCATTGTATGTCTCTTCAATCAATATCGGAAGTCCCTTCAAGTTTATGGGTCATACATGTAACTCGCTATCCCTCATGGAGACAATTCTCACATCCATTGGATATGGAATATTCACCTTTTTTTCTTGAATATGAAGCCCACAATCAGGTTAATTTGCAAACAATGATATCATCGCCTCTCATACGTGTCCATCATGGTAATTCTATCCAGGTACTTTGTCTCTCACTCTCTATATATACACACACACACACACAATATATATATACATTTTTTTTAATGACATCATTTTTTTTTTTTTAATATAGGAGCTGTCAAGCGAGGACGTTCAGTTTCCTATAATTTTTCTCCAGAATACTGAGGTTCCGGATTGGTTCAGCCACCAAGCAATCGGATCTTTGATATCCTTCCAAGTACCTCCATTGGTGGAGGGTCGAATTGACGAGATCACCGTTTGTGCTTCCTATCAACCCCTAGCCTCTGCTCCAAATTATACTTCAAATGATGGTCCCATTGTGGCAATCTCATTTTACAATAAAACTCGTGGCGGGAATCTATCTCTTCATACAAAAGTCCCTCTACACTTTGCTACAGCTTGTTGTCATATATACCGCATCCCAGTTGCACTTTATCGTTTAAGCTATTTCCTGCAACGCAACTACTTCTTTTCGTCAGATTTTCACCGCATTTATCGCACAGATCATGAGAAGTCATCTCGTCTGCTGATTGATTGTTTAGATGAAATGAAAGTGTCCATAGAATTTTCTGGGGATTTTGAAGTTCACAAGTGTGGAATTCACCTACCACTTCGTAAGTTGACTACAATACATAAATTTTGAAATGTATCAATTTTTCAATTTCGATATTACTACAAATGATAGTTGACAATAATAAAGATGATAACATCATTTAAAATAATATTGTTACAAATGACAATGTTGTTACAGGTCCTCTTCCTTCATGGATTACGGTCTCTAAAGATGGTATTACTACCATAAAAGTTAAGACAAGTTGATAAAGTTAGAAGGCAAGTGAGAAGGTAACATTGTTTTTGGCAAGGCCCGTAAACATAATACTACTACTTATAATTATGTTAATCAAAAATAATTTGTAAGTCCTTTATTTTAAAATTAGATATGAGGAGTCAATATATCGACTTGACTTCTTTTCCTCTATTCCTCTCCTAGTTGACATTATTTTTGTAAACTTTCTTGATTGTTATGTCCATATTTTGAATCACTTGATTATTTTTTATTCAATTGTTTATTCTATCTTGAACTCTAAAATAGCATTTCACTCTGAAAAACAAATCCCATATTAATGCAAAGGATTTCTGTTATTATTACCTAAGTGAAGCATACAACTTTTACATTTGCTACCACGGACAAAGGAGTGGAATGGGCATTAACAATTTACTGCACAGGGGTCAAGCCAATAAATCAAGATGGCATAAGTAACATTGCAGCTAACATCATCAGGTAAACCTCAAGTGTGTTTGTAAGAAATACACTTCTAGAAACTGAGGGAATATAAAAATAGTAAGATGAAATGAATATTTATGCAAAGAACACACTATCAAATCAAAATATAATGAAAATATCAATGCATGCTCATAATGCAATTGTCTATTTTGCTAGGGATAAGAAGCAATAGGTGGTGTTCTACCTAAATATGTATGAGCTTGAATATTAGAAAATCCAAGCCTTCCAAAGGTACTGATCAGATGCAAGGAAGCCCTGGCAATCCGTTCCTATCAATCACTGGTCATGTTCAGTTTTAAACAATTTCCCTTAAGTATTGTCATGCCAAATTGGTTCATCCAGGAGAATTAGAGCTTCAATATCTTTTCTTGTACTTTCACTTTCAGAGGGTTAAATCCAAAGATGGTTGCCCAATCTCTGTAATCCAGTGATTCATAAGCAAATTGAGCAAACCATGCTCCTACCTCAACGTCGTTTTTAACGCTGAGTTTTTCCTTTTCTGTTCACCGTAGCTAGAAAGAAAAAGAACATGTGGCTCGATCTTGATCGGTCATTACAACCCTTGAACCTTGTAAAACCGATCCTTTGATGACAATGATTGTGACAGAAAAGTACACAAAACTTAAGAAAAATCTATTACAAAACTCATAAAACTACACATGATGTTATAATCACAGAAAATTGATAATATAAATTCAAACTCACCACCTCTGTTTTTACACAATCTGTCACACATCAATCGAAGGCATGCTTATGATCTATCACCACCTTAGAGAATCAACAAATCGTTCACTCTCCCACTTCTTCCGATCTCAAAACAAAAATGAGGAAAAGTTAAAGAAAACCAACATGCTGTCCCCTTCTTTCAAAAAAGAAACAAAACATAATTAACAGTAATTAAAGGAAAAAGGAAAAAGATATTCAACTTTCAATAGCATGAACCTCAACCATCACAATCATGAGCACTACCATCACCAGAGGCATCAGTGGTGGCCATCGTAGACACTTGCGCTGCACCCATCAGCCATGCAGCCATCGGCAGCACCAGCATTGGCAGCATCTTGGTGGTTGGCAACATGATCACCAGGAGCTGAAGAAGCATGTCCTTGGTGTTTGCCTCCTTTCCGAGGTTTATCACCAGGGGATTTTTGTCGGGAGGAACTATCTGAGTCTCCGTGTATGCTTTCTTTGTGCCTGCGACTTGGGATGCAGAAACATATGCTTTTGCCCTTCATGGCTGGATCCTTAGCAGAACCTCAATTCAGACTTGTTTCTCATGTCTTTGTGCTATATAACGAGCACTTGAAAAGGTTTCAAAACTTCAATCATTAATATGATTGCTTGGTTAATAAGTATAGTAGGCATTTGAAAAAAAAAAAAAAAGGAATTTGTTAAAATATATATATAAGCTTTTCTACATTTTATCTTTTACCTTAATCAGGACAAGCTTTTCCACCAACGGTAACAGGCCGGCCAGCAATAATATTGATAAAGCAAAAGATTCCTTAAAAGATTGGAGACCCCAGAGAGCTTTTGGGTTTAATCTTACTAAAAGCAACTTTAGCATACAACTTGAGGATGTTCTTTTTGGTCTTTTCCTTTTCTTTTTTCTTTTCCCTCCCATCAAATGATCATGTTGTTTTTGTACATATTTGCACTTTTTTACTTTTGAAGTCCGCTTTCCTTGTGAGGTTTTGGTAACATTTACCCTTCAAATCTACCCACTTCTAACCCTACCCAACCACCATTGTACCGCCCAACCAGAAGGTTTTAGATTAACAATGTTAAGCCAATAAGTATAAGCTCACCTATATCAAGAAGACATTTATGATACAAGTTTCTTGATTGAATTGCTTCATCATCCAAATTAGTTTCTAATGACAAGGATACCAGAATTCATACATGAGTTTATGTTATAAGAAATTAAGATCAACTGAATCCCATTTCGAGTCATTGGAATTCACTTATGCAAAATAAGAAACCATTTGCTAATTGTTGCTCCTTTCCATACACTTTTTCTGTTTTAACAAGGTCGTGCAATAAGAATTATCCCATCAAAATTCCTATAAGTAGCCATGTCAATTATTGTTATGTGATTATTTCTTTAAAACAAACATGCCAAGCCAAAATTGACAACCCTTTGTAGATGAATGTTCTTGCTTGACGAATAATCAAAATTAACACCACCAAATTGCCTCTTTGCATTCACTGAATGGTCATAGATCCATCTTGCTTCATTTTGATGAGACTAATTTCAATGTTTCGTAGCACTGGTTTATATTTGCAAATTTTATTGAGAAACATCACACTGAAAATCGGAAGAAATTGACAACAGAGAGAGAAAAGAGAGACAGAGAGATCCTCTTACGCGTACGCAAGACCATTATATGCTTGTGTAATGTGTTGAAGTCGTGCTGAGAGCTGCATGACCTCTACTGACAGTGGTTCTACTCTACTCTGTTCTTTAGCAAGTTGACCCTATGAACACAAAACGAGGAAGGCAAGCAGTAATCTTTCACAAAATTGCATTCACATAAGAATTTTAAATATCTCAAGCATAGATGTGTAGAGCCCCAGACAAAACCAAAGCAGTACTTAAAATCTTCGGTAAAATGTTAGAGAATCCATCTGAACAATCCAATCAATCAGAGTTTTTAAGTTTGCTGTAGTAATTGATTTGCTCTGCCTCAACTCACGCCCACATAACAAAAGGAATTGAACTCTTTATCCTGAAATCAACTACTAACCTTAAGGGAGAATACTTCGGCAGTAGATGTTGTGGAAATGGTGGTCTCTTGTACCCCATCTATAGACGATGATTCCGGCAAGCTTTTAGCCTGTTTTGTTCTCAATTATCTAGCGTTTCACGGAGCTCCTCATTATTCTTAAGACAATCTTTCACCTACAAAGCCATATGTTAGGCAGGTCATATGTTTTAGAAAGACAACTGATGAAATGGCACTTACCAACAGAGACAATGTCAACTCTTGGAAAATATAAAGCAGAAATAGCAAATGCCACCAAGCATCATGAATCAGTTGCATCAGGGGCCGTATTTAAGGATTATTCTGAGGCAACCGAGAGTTATTTCCCAAGTTCAATCCACACAACCTTCCAAGATCTTACTAAACATTTAGTGAGGGTAAGGTCAAACGATGGCTCAATTAATCTTCAGGAGCTTGTAGACCAACTTACAATTTAGTCTTTTCTTGACTGATTTCCCAATGGGTAGAAGCTGCAACGGTCATACCAGGTGGAGACGCTAGATATAGTTGTCCCCTTCTATATATTGTTGCTTTGTTGCAAATAAAAAAAGGGTTGACTCACCAATTCAACAAACAATATTCAATGAGATCAGCATAAATAGCATTTATCCAAGCTTAACCCTATAAAGTACTATATCTGATGCATAACAAGATGTATCAACCAGCATATGGAATGCACGAGACTAGCAGAAATATTATATGATTTCAAGGATCAACATATTGATTTATTCTATAAATAGATTCTTAAAGATAATAAACAGGTCAAATCTCCTTGGAAACCTTTACAATTAGCATTTTTAGCTTTCAAGGGATTAAAAACGTTTGGCAATACTTTCATGGTTACCATCTCTTCAATGCAACTATAATCACAAACCTATTGCCTTTTTTTTTTTTTTCCCCCTATTATGTGAGTGGTTATTACAATCGTTCGGATTCATCACTTCTCTATTACTCTAGATCTTTAATAGTACATTCATAGTACCATTAAAAATCTCATAGACACATGAGATATTCATGTTTTATTTCTATTTAAAAAAAAAAAAGAATCATAATCTTAGTAGAAATAAAAAGAGAAACCATGAATCCTCATAATCAACATAAAATGTTCACTTAAGCATGGTGAAAGACATGTTCGAGGGAAGACTCAAGTTTATGGTTTGTGTTCAATACACAAGGACAACATATTGGAGTACCCATAGCCAATAAATTATATACACTGAAGGAAGACATGTATATGTGAATGTAAGTCATAATGTGATAAGATCCTAGAAGCGTTGACATCTCAAATAGCAAAGAATAAATCACAATATAGCGAAAATGAAAAAAAATTATAATAGTAGACTGCACTACGATATCAAACGTTCCAACACTTGCATGAATAAGTTCTTCAGTCAATCCCACCCCCTCTTGACACCTATCAAACACAACCGCTCAACAACCCCAACACTCTGCTTCTTTATTTATGCTCACTTCTCAATCGAAAAAGGATTTAAGGAAAACTACCGTACACAAAGCCTCCACATGTGCTTTTTTCTATTTGTACGCATTATATATATGGGTGTCAATTACTACTCCAGCATAAACAGGAAGCGCATGCTCATAACCAAAATCTTTGGGCCACCGTACATTCTGATCACTACTTATTTTAACTGTTTTATGGCAGATGAGAAGATAAACATACCAGGCTCCATGGGTAAGGTATCCAGACAGCAATCAGAAAATTCCTGATTTCACAAGCTAAATTCCGGAGAACCCTGTGACCAGTACTTGATTCTCCCAGCGGACAGCTATGCCCAGTGCCTCTTGGTACGAACTTGAGAGATTAGAGTTTTCCTCAAAAAGCCGCTCTATCTCTGAAGATTGAGAATCAATCTGACCAAAAAAACTTTAAAAGGTTCCAAAACTTTAATCATTAATCTGATTGTTTGGTTAATAAGTATTGCTGGCCCAAAAAAAAAAGTGAAATTTGTGAAGGGGAAAAAAAAAACAAAAACCAAAAAAAAAACAGTGCTTGGAAGCTTTTTCTATGTTTTTCCTTTTCTCTTATTCAGCACGAAGCTTTTCCACCGTGCGGTAACATGCCGGCCAGCTATAATATTGATAAAGCTAGATATTCCTTGAAAAATTGCAAACACACACATATAAAATAAAAAAATAAAAAAAAGATTTTGGATTTAATTTTTCTAAAATCAACTTTAGCATACAAGTATAGGATTTTCTTTTTAGTCTTTTCTTTTTCTTTTTTCTTTTCCCTCCCATCAAATGATCATGTTGCTTCTGCATTTTTACTTTTAACATTGTTAATCAAATAAGTATAACCGATTTTCATGTATATCAAGAATGCATTCATTTTATAGGTTTGTTGATTGAATTGCTTCATCATGGAAATTAGTTTCTAATGACAATGATATTAGAATTCATGCATGAGTTTATGTTCTATGAAACAAAGATTAATAAACCCTTTCTAGTCACCGGAATACACTTGTGCAAAATAAGAAGAAACCACTCACTAATGATTGCTCCTTTGCTTACCTTTTTTCCCATTTAATAGGGTTAATGTAATAAAGAATTATCTCATCCAGATCCTTATGGATAGCCATGTCAATTATTGTTATGGTATTATTCCTTTAAAACAAACATGTCAAGCCAAAATTGAAAACCCTTTAGAGATGGATGTTCTTGTTTGACGAACTAATGCAAAAATAACACTGCGAAATTGCTTCTTTGCATTCACTAAGTGGTCATAGATCCATGTTGCCTCATTTTGATGAGACTACTTTCGATGTTTCATAGCACTGGTTTTATTAAAAGAAATCAGACTCTAAATGGTAATAAGTTGACAACAGAGAGAGAAAGATCCTCTTACGCGTATGCAAGACCAATATATATTTGTGTAACTTGTTAAGTCGTGCGCATGACCTTTGCTGATAGTGCGTCTGCTATACTCTGTTCTTTAGCAAGTTCACCCCATGAACACAAAACAAAAAAGGAAAGCAGTTATGTCTTACAAAATAGTATTCACATGCAAATTTTAAACATCTCAAATTGATGTCATGGATAAGTTGCAGATGCATAGACTAATTCAAGAGATGGGAAAAAATGTTGTTCGTGAAAAAACAACTTATGTTCCAAAGAACTATAGTAGATTATGGTTTCATGAAGTTGCTCGTGATGTTTTAAGCCAACATATGGTAAGAGGCTTATACATTTCTCATTTTTTCCAAGTAAGCATCTTACTTTGAATTAAATGATAACACTACTCATAATTGCATGTAAGTTAAGCAATACTTTCAAATTTTAGAAAGTTCTGATCCAATTCAATGGTATTGTAGTTTTACAAAACTTGAGAAGGTGCAATACTTATGCAATTTGTTTTTTTGGGCCAAGGGTCAAAAGATGTGGAAGGTCTCAGCTTAAATTCACCTAATTTAGAAGGCATAAATTTGAAAACCAAAACATTTTTAAATATGAAGAATTTAAGATTGTTCCAAATCAATGTTACATGTCTCATGGAAAACTTCAAACTTCTATCCAATGAGTTGAGATGGCTCTGGTGGCATAAGTGCCCATCGAAAGTTCTACCACAAAATTTTTATATGGAGCAACTTGTTATTCTTGACCTCTAAGAAAGTAGACTCATACAAGTTTGGAAAGGTTATAAAGTATAACATTCATGCAATACTTTTTATTTCTCTATAAATTGTTAAGGTATGATGCAAAAGGAATTTTGATTTCATTTTTTTTCTTTTGATTTTTTTTTGTAGGTACTCAACCAACTAAAGGTACTTAATCTTCAAAACTCCAAAAGTTTCACCAAATTACCAAACTTCTATGAGGTCCTATATTTGGAGGTATTGATACTTGAAGGTTATACCAATTTGGTTGAAGTTCACGAGTCCATTGGATGTTTGAAAAACTTTATTAAGTTAAGTTTGAAAGGATGCATAAGCCTTACAAATCTTCCAAGTAGCATTGGTAACTTATAATCTCTTAAAACTCTTGACATATCTAATTACTCCAAAAATTTTGAGTGGTTAGAACAAGAGGAGGATATGATGGCTTTGACAATGCTCTATGGAAATTGTTGGATACTAATATATTCCAATAGAAATGAAATTACTACTACACATAGATTACCCTTTTTAAGTCATTCAAAGAATCTGAAAACTGAATTAATAGGATATCAACCAAAGTTATTAGATTCTTTGTTGTCATGTTTGTCATGTTATATATAATGCAAAAATTCAGTTGATATAAGTTCAATGTTTACTTCCATTTCCAGATTTTGTTACTTGGAAGAGTTAAATCTCAGTTATTGTGGTTTATCTGAAGATAATTTCCATATTGATTTGGAAAGTTTATCTTTACTCAAAAAGTTGAACTTATCCGGAAATAATTTTCATAATACACCTCGTGACATTAGTCACCTTTCTAAACTACGGGGATTGTGCCTGGAAGACTCTTCAATCAATTTCAGAAGTCCCTACATTATTGCGTTTGACTCGCCATCACGGAGACCATTCTCAAGTTTATCGGACAAGGAACCTTCACCTATTTTTTCTGAATGCGAATCGCATGACCATTTGTAGAGGTTGATATCATCATTCTATGAAGTTCTCTCTCTACATATATATATATATACACACACATACATGTATATACATTTCTTTTTAATGACATGTAATTTTTTCTTTTTTAATATAGCAGATGCTAAGCCAAGGCGTTGAGTTTCCTATCTCTTTTCTCCAAAATACAGAGGTTCCAAATTGGTTTAGCCACCAAGCAATCGGATCTTTAGTATCCTTCCCAGTACCTCCACCTTTTGAGGGTAAAATTTATGAGATTACCATCTGTGCCTCCTATCGACCGTTGTCCTCCACTCCAAATTGTACTTCAAGTGATAGCCCCGCCGTGGCAATCTCATTCTACAGTAAACTCGTCGCTGCAATCTTTCTCTTCGTACAGAAGTCCCTCGACATTTCGCCGCAGCTTCTTGTCATGTATACCGCGTCCCACTTGGACTCTACTTTGGTTCCCGTGGATTCTCTTCCGATGCCATCCCATACTATTAGCTTTCAAAATGCTGCTACTTTTCTTTAGACTCACACCGCATTTGTTACGAACAGATGTCCTCAACTAATTTCGGGTTGATAAGTGGAGATGAAATGGAAGTGTCCATAGAATTTCGTAGAGATTTTGAAGTGCACAAATGTGGAATTCACCTACCACGTGGTAAGTCTAATACAATAAAATGTTGTCGATTTTGATATTACTATAAGTGACAGCTAACAATATTAAAGACAATAACATCTTTTAAACTAATTTTACTACAAATAATAATGTTTCTTAAGGTGATATATTGTAACTAGACATAATGTTGCTACTTATAGAGAGCGCAAGTCATAAAGAACGCAGGTTAGAGGTAAATAGGTGATAATATTTTACGTAAGGTTTCTTTGATAATAATAATGTTTTTGATGATTCTAGACCTCTTTTAGTTAGCAACAAATATGCAATCACACTATTATGTTGTTATTATACTAGAAATTGAAACAAGCAGATTTTTATACTTTGTAACAAATGTGTTCTAAATGTGCATATAATGTAAAACTAGACAGAGAATAGAAAAAATGTTCGACGCGCTTTTTGCGGCCTTCTAGAAAATGGAATGTCTTTGCAAATTGTGAAGAGAAGATGTAAAGCAGCCCCATCAGTTGGTGAAGGAGTCCTCACTCAATGCAACACGGCGATCTCATCTATGTCCGATGCAATCTTTCAAGAAAAGGAAAGCCCCATTCTCTCCCAGAAAAGCCGCTGCCTCTGGATGTCCTCTCTGTCCAGGTGCTGCATCCCTGGAGAAAAGGCCCGGGATCTTTGCATTTAATGGGTAATTGTCCGTTAGAGGATGGATGATTGAGCCTATAAATGATGAAGCGAATACGGTGATGACAGGTAAGTAGAAAAAGGAGGTTGGAATTTTGAAATGCAAAAGGCTTCATTTTTGAAGCCTGTTTTGTTGCTGAGGAAAAGGTAGCTTAAAAATGGGATTTTTTTTTCTTAATTTCGTTTTGAAACCAAAATGAGGAGTTGATAATAAGTGTTGCTTCTTGTGTAGGTTGGAGAATTAAGGAGCGAGGGCTTGGAGCCATATGCGTATAAATGGGAAAGGATTCACACTGCTAATCAGCTGCAGGATATGTATAAATACCTGGTGATTGGCGAGGAGTTCAATGGTCCGAGCGATCATGTCTTCATAGCGGGAAGAATTGTCTTTCAAAGCATTTGAAGCTTGCCTTTCTGACGCTACGTGATGATTTTGGAACAATTCAGGTTTTGCAGTTCATGGGAAGCTTAAAATTGACGGCCAGGTAAATTATTTCTCACTTTTGGTTAAGTAGCATCTACCATATGCCTGCTTTTTAGTGAAATCTACTCCGTTGGTTTGTTTCCTGGTAAATGAAACCAAAAGCAGCCAGTCGATGAAACTTTAACTTGATACCACCTTTTTTCATTTCAATATTGCTTTTAAGATTGGTTCATATTCTTTTTTCCCAAGCTTCAATGATCTCAGGTACTGTCTCCAAGGCAACGTCAGTGTTGAAAATTTGTCTCAATTTAGGCATGCCTCTTGCCCCATTTATGAGTAAACTTCAACAACTGCTCTGTCTCTTTTTTCTTAATTAAAAAGAAGCAGACGCACACGGGGAGGGGGAAGGGGGTTTCGAACCCCTGAACAACTTCTCTGTCGTAGAACAGAGTTATCAGTTTCTCATATATGATAATTTGGTAGTTCTTAGGCAGAAACATTTTATGTTGTGACCAATTTTGGTTGCTTCTTAGTTTTCACATGTGAGCATGCTGGTGATTGCTTCCATGCTTGGAATTGCCGTGCAAGCAACAAATGCACAGTGAAGCCCCCTTCACTCACATAATCTGGTTACTACTCTTTTGATTTGTTAAAGCTATTGTCATATATATACACAATCTTGTAAAAGACATCATTTTTGTGATGAACGTGATTCCCTTCTTAGGTGACTTAGGACCCAACACTCTTAACATAGTTCTGCTACCCATAATAATGTTGACCAGGAAGTATTTGCAAAGGGTGTGTCTTGCCTGATTCCTTAGTATGCATTTTTATTTTTTGAATCAGATTTCCTTAAGCCTTTTATCCTGTTTTGTTGCTTATAATAGTTAATATACATAGAAACATATTTATATATAAATTTAGATGGTTACTTATCAATCATTTAAACTGGTTTTGATGGCCACTGAGAGGATGGTTAGATCCTTAAGGAAAAAAAAAAAGACATGTCATGCATAAAAGAATCCAGAAGTGAGGGAGGGGATGCATGGATCATTTCCCTACGTTAGATTTCTTGCTCTGCTTTCTCTAGCATAGGTGCTTTTTTTTTTATTGTAGAAACCCTAGAGGTGATATTCTCTATTATTTCCTTTTCTCTTTATGTTTGACTAGGGTCCTCGTATACTGCTCATGTATTAAGGATGTGGCATCTTTCAATCTTTCTTAAATATGCCCCTGGGAAAAAATTGATGTTAGGACTTGGATATCACACTTCCTTTATTGATTATAGTCATTGTTTGGCTTGCATAAACATCTCAGCAACTCCAACGTTACCTGATTGGTCTCTGACATCCAACATGATCTGTTGCTTATTAAGTTTTTCTATGCCAGTTAGAGTAAAACAATTTCTTTGGTCAGCGAAGCCCCATTTATTGTTGATATTTATTGTGAACCTTGATCCAAATAATTTTGAATTGATTATTTTTCTTCCTTGGTTTATATTCAGGAGAACTTTCTGTTTGTGAGAATTCATTAGCCATCTTAACTAAATCTTTGCTACAATTGCCGGACAAATATCATGGTCTAACTGATGTGGATAAGTGATCCCGCCAGAGGTGAGTTACTGTTAATGTTGTGGTGGCTTGAAATGATTTCAAAATATGTCTGCTAATGCAGGCGACCATCTAGGAACAAAGTGTGAAATATTCAGTGAGTTAGAAGGTTTGTGATTTTTCTAGTTGCGCCAAGGCCTTCTGGATATAGTGTGTGGTGTGCCGCTGGAGCTAATCAAAATTCTGATTAAATCCTGAATGTGAATTTTATAATAAGTTGCTGTGGATATTATCAAATACAAACTATAAATTTCAAGTGTTGAACACTACTAGTCCTATGTAGTAAAGCGTTTATCTTCACATGTCTTAGCTTTTTATGTCTCTTTGATTTACTAAGTTACTCTCCCAATTAGTTGTATTGGTTTGCCCATGTAACAACAGAATATATTGCTGAAGTCCTTAAATTCACTTTTGGCAATAGAACACCATGTGTATCCGACTTCAATGTTTTACTTTCAAGGGTCATACATGTTTCCTTCTCAATGGTTGATTCCGCCTTTAGGTGCCAGTAAATCTGGCTGCCTGCAAATTGGTTGAATCTTGATACTTGACTGTGTCTGTATGTTATCTTTTCAATTTTTAGGTATGTAGATATGATTGCAAATCCTTTAGTGGTTGATATATTCCAGGAAAGAGCAAAGGTGGGTTATTTTCTTGTCCCCCCTTTCTGAAAGGTGGAAGAAGGCCTCCAGGAGCATTCAAGTTTTTGTTATATTTTCTTAATAACTAATTTTTTATAATCTGACTGTAAGACTGCCAGCTTTATGGTACTTCCGGACATATGCCTCATGCTACTATTTGCATATCCGTTCATACTTTTCATTGAACCGTCAATAGGATGAGATTTTTCCCCAAAAAGTACTTGTCAAACATCTTATTCCAATTTGAAGTTAGTATATTATTTAAGAATTTGGTTCACTGAAATTAACAATTTTATTATGACATCAAGCAACGTCATAAAGTGTATTCTGTGGGAAGCACTTAATATTGGTGACTTTCTAATGCTATTTTGGTGTCCTCTTCTTGGGTGTTTTGTATGTGATTGTTATATAATTATCATTTTCTACCAACGCTGTGGAAATTTGAATAATGGAACCTATAGTAAACACCTACAAAGCTCCTGATTTTCCGTGCTGTGATCCAGGTTTCTGATTTTGTTAGCGTATCTGATGTGGTTTTTGTTTGAAATGGAACTCTCTTGAAGTTCTAATTTCGCTCTACAGTGTCACTGATTGCGACTGTAGTGAGTAATAACTATGTTGGAAAAGCCTTTTCTGGTTATGAGATTTCCATACTTCTATGATTTGTGAATTGGCTCTAGATGTTTCAATCTTTACTGTTTGTAGTCTCATGGATTGGTTTTCATTAGTTTATCCATTTATTTTGCTTATCCCTAAAAAATTAAAGTTAATTATTCTGAGTTTATTGCATCAGAGATATGCAAGACAGTGGAATCTGTCGGTTTTTTTTAAGTTGAAACTCCAGTTCTACAGGTTTGCCAATATCGTCATTGTCTCTTCCTGCCTTCCCTAGTTTATATCTTGCAGTAGAAAGAATATTCATGCCTGGAAGTTGGCTTTGGTTGATTTGATTCACTAGGGAGCCGCTGGTGGAGCTGAAGCTAGGCCATGTTGTTACATGCCATAATTCTGTAGGACGGGACCTCTATTTGAGAATGGCCACAGAGCTTCACTTACGGAGAATGCTGGTAAGATTTTACATATGATGTTTGTGGTTGGTTAAATTAATTTTTTCTTTTTTTCAATTTCAATATACTGAATTTCCATTAGAAGCTTCAGATACGTGCAAAATTATTGCATTTCCTTGTTTAGTGCGATTCATCATTTTAATATGCAGAGGTCTTTTTTAACTAGTTCAATCTGCAACTTTTGTGGCCTTATTGTTGTTATTGTGGTGCCTTGAATTTGTACCAAAATAATTCTTAGGTGCAGTCATGCTCTGTTAGGAATCTGACCCGATCAACATCATGTCATAATTAATCTAGGTGTGCCGCTGAATATCTCAACCATCTGCTTGTCCTCTTGGATTATTTTGTGATCTAAACTCATTCATGGACATCATTGCTAGTCATGTAACAATTAGATATCTAAATAGTATGTTCTCTTCCATGTACGTGCTGATTTGGTTTGGACTCAGACTTATATCTTCAATAAATCCTTTCTGTGGATGACGGTTTGGGGGCTTTGAAAAAGTATATAAGATTGGGCGAATATTCAGAAATGAAGGCTTTTCAACTCGTCATAAACCGAAATTTACCACAATAGAGGTAGACTCTCCTATATTTTTCTTCATTTGCTTAACTAGAACATGGTTATGGCAATTTATTTTCATTGCCTCTTGTAGCATATGCAATTTTGTTAATTTCGAATCTTTAGAATGAAGGTCTTATCAGTTTTTGGCATTAGTTTGATCATAGATGTATAAAATCATATTCAGACTTCCAAAGCATGATGAACTCGGTGGAGGAAATTGTTTGTAGATGTACTCCTGCAGTTCATGGGAAGCTCAAGATTGACGAGGAGGTAAAACAAGTTTACTTTTTTAATGCAACAGACACAAAGGCCTCCCCGTTTCTTAAGTCCTCATTCTCTGAGCCCTTGCAGCAGCTGTGGTGGACATTGTAGTACTTTTAATTTAATTTAAAAGTTTCAAGGACTCTATAAGTTTCTAGCTTTATATCATTTGAATTAATTCAACATTTACATCTGTATATTATACATATACAATAAGCATACATTTCTATAAACAATTGATTCTAATTGACAAATTTTAGTTTGTTAGATTGATTTAGAGAAACTTGTATTTTTCATCTTAATAGATGGATACTTAAAGTCACGGGAATAAAGATCATAAAAGTGACGAACTTCGCAATCACATTACATTGGTCCAACATTAAATTAAGGTGGAGATAATGGTTGCGGTGCGCCATTCAGCCGCGTTGATTGAATTAGACGATAAGCCCTCCTTTTCTTTTCCCACCCTCGATTACACGCTCCTTGACGCCTGCTCTGGTCTTGAAGCCCTTCCATGGCTGCTCAGATCCCTTCATCTCCTTCCAAACCTCGTTGGGATCACGACGTCTTCCTGAGTTTCAGGGGAGACACGCGCAAGAATTTTACTGATCGTCTCTATGAGGCTTTGGTTTTAGTCCGAGTTCTTACTTTTCGAGACAACGAGGAGCTTCCAAGAGGGAAGATCATTTCTGATGAACTGCGCAAGGCGATTTGTGGATCAAGGATTTATATTGTGGTTTTCTCCAAAGGCTATGCTTCCTCCACCTGGTGCCTTGATGAACTTGCAGAGATCGTAGACTGCCGTGGAGCAAATGAACACCACACTCTTCTCCCCATATTTTATCATGTTGACCCCTCAGATGTCCGAAAACAGACCGGGATTTTCGCAGAAGCATTTGTTGAGCATGAAAAGCGGTTTCACACGGATATGGGGAAGGTGGAGAGGTGGAGAAAAGCTCTTGCTGAGGCTGGGAGTCTTTCCGGTTGGAATGTGTCGAGTATTGCTGATGGGTAATTTTATACTCTGCTTGTCTCTTGGTTTTTTGCCATTTCTTTTTATAATTATGTTTATAAGACATGCGAAAATCTAGTACAGGCCCATAAAGTTTACCTTAAAATGGTTTGAGAAAAAAAAAAAAAAAAAAGAGTGATTTTTGAGTTCAGTTGCCCGATGCTTTTCTCTTTCACGTCCAGTGACATTTGAGTTGATATACTGGTTGTTGTTTCCTATTTCATGTCCAACCAGCACGATATAAAGATCATGCCACTTAGGAGATCTTGGTTCTAGAATTTTGAGGATTAAAAACTGCCTTTCTAATCAAATGTCTTACCCTTAGAGGGGAATTATATTATAACCATACTTTCCTTAACAGATTTAATCCCTGAATTTTTTCAAGTTAAAATAAAAATAAAAATAAAAATTTAAAAAGATTATTAGTAGCATGATAAAAGAGTTTCAAATGTTTGAGATGATGATATACTTTGGGCATGGATGACTCTCTTTTTTCTTAATTTTGTCATTTTTGTTATATAAATTTTAATTTTATTGTACTATGATGATTAGGTATGAAGGAAAAGTCATTGAGAAGATTGAGGACCAAGTTTTGTGTGAACTAAATCAAGTTCACCTTCATGTTCCTAAACATTTGATAGAAATAGATTCTAGAGTTGCAGAAGTGAAAGCTTTATTAGCTTTTGAAAAAAGTGATGTTCACACTGTCGGCATCTATGGAATGGGTGGTGTTGGGAAAACCACCATAGCAATAGATGTTTATAATCACATATATTTGGATTTTGAAGGAAGTAGCTATCTATTTAACATTAAAGAAATTTCAAAAGAGACAAGAGGTTTAGTTGGACTACAAAAAAAGCTTCTTCGTGAAATCTTGAAAAAAGATGTGATAATTGATCACATTTATGAAGGCATTGTATTGATAAAGAAAATGCTTGGTGGAAAAAGAATTCTCATTATTCTTGATGACGTGGATGACTTGGACCAAGTATATGAATTGCTTGGAGACTTGAGTTGGTTTGGCTTGGGAAGTAGAATCATTTTCACAACTAGAGATGAACAATTACTAGCACAACTACAAGTAGATGAAAAGTATAAGGTCTTACCCTTGGATGAATCAAAGTCCCTTGAACTTTTTAGTTGGCATGCCTTTAATAAAGCAAATCCAGAAGAGGATTTCCTAAAGCTTTCAATTAATGCAGTGAAGTATGTTGAAGGACTCCCATTAGCTCTCAAAGTTTTAGGTTCTTTTTTGAAAACAAAAGGTCATGATGAATGGAAAAGTGAATTGAAAAAGTTGCAAAGACAACCACATGAAAAAATTCAGATAGTACTTAGAATAAGTTTTGATTCGTTAGATAAATATACAAAGGACATATTTCTTGATATTGCATGTTTCTTTGTTGGTGTGAAAAAGGACTATGCAATCAAAATATTTGATGGATGTGGTTTCTTTCCTAATAGTGGCATGGAAATTCTTAAACGAAGATCTCTTTTGACTATTGATGTCATGGATAATTTGTTGATGCATAGTCTAATTCAAGAGATGGGAAGAAATATTGTTCGTGAAAAAGCTACATATATTCCAAAAAACTATAGTAGATTGTGGTTTCATGAAGATGTCTATAATGTTCTAAGCAAAAATATGGTAAGAGGCTTATACATTTATCCTTTTTCTAAGTAATGCATCCTACTTTGAATTTGATGATAGTACTATTCATGATTCATGTAAGTTAACAAGTGAAACTTTCAAATTTTAGTAAGTTCTCATCCTAGTCAATCATTAGTTTTACAAAACTTGGGAATGAGCATTACTTGTGCATCTTTTTTTTCCAGGGGTCACAAAATGTGGAGGGTCTCAACTTAAATTCATCTAAATTAGAAGGAATAAATTTGAAAATTGGAGCATTTGCAAATATGAAAAATTTAAGATTGCTACGAGTGAATGTTACACATCTTATCGAAAACTTCCAACTTCTATCCAATGAATTAAGATGGCTTTGGTGGCATAACTACCCACTAAAAATTCTACCACAAGATCTTTATCTTGGGAAGCTTGTTGTTCTTGACCTCCAAGAAAGCAAACTCATACAAGTTTGGAAGGGTTATAAGGTATAGTATTCTTACAATACTTTTTATTTCTTTATATATATTTAATGTACAGTGCAAAAGGAATTTTCATTAAATTTATTTCCTTTTGATTTTGTTTTTATAGGTACTCAATGAACTAAAAGTCCTTAATCTCCGTAACTCTAAAAATCTCACCAAATCACCAAACTTCTCTGGGATCTTACATTTAGAGATATTGATACTTGAAGGCTGCACCAACTTGGTTGAAGTTCATGAGTCCATTGAACATTTGAAAGGCCTTGTTGAGCTAAATTTGGGAGGATGCATAAGCCTTACAAATCTTCCGAGTAGCATTGGTAACTTAGAATCTCTTAAAACTCTTGATATATCTTATTGCCCCAAACTATTTGAATGCTTAGAACAAGATGGGAGTATGATGGCTTTGGCAAAGCTCAATGGAAATGAAACTAATACTGAGCACAAATTATCCATTTTGGGTCTTCCAAAGAATCACAAAATTGAATTACTAGGTTGTCAAAAGAAATTCACTAATTTTTTGGCGTCATGTTTGTCATGCTATATATCAACTAAAAACTCAGTTGGTATAAGTTCGATGCTAGCTTCCCTTTCTAGATTTCATTACTTGGAGGAGCTTAATCTTAGTTATTGTGGTTTGTTTGAAGATCACTTCTCTATTGATTTGGAAAGTTTATCTTCACTTAAAAGATTGGACTTATCTGGAAATAAATTTTATAATACACCTTGTGGCATCAGTCGCCTTCCTAAACTATTGGAGTTGTACTTGAATAATTGTATGACTCTTCAATCAATTTCGGAAGTCCCTACAAGTTTATGGGTCTTGCAAGCAAGTTGCACTCCATCATGGAGACAATTCGTAAATCCACTGGATGTGGAATATTCACCTATTTTTTATGAATGTGAAGCCCACAATCAAGTTAATTTGCAGCCATTGATATCATTGCCTTTCACATATGCTTCCTGTGATTATCGTATCAAGGTACTTCTTCTCTCACTTTAGATATATATATATATATATATATAAACAAACATATATTTACATTTTTCTTAATGACATCATTTTTTTTTTTTTTCATATAGGGGCTGTCAAGAGAGGACGTTCAGTTTCCTATAATTTTTCTCCAAAATACAGAGGTTCCAGATTGGTTTAGCCACCAAGCAATCGGATCTTTGATATCCTTCCGAGTACCTCCATTTGTGGAGGGTCGAATTGACGAGATCACCATTTGTGCTTCCTATCGACCCCTGGCCTCTGCTCCAAATTATACTTCAAGTGATGGTCCCATTGTGGCAATCTCATTTTACAATAAAACTCGTGGCGGGAATCTATCTCTTCATACAAAAGTCCCTCTACATTTTGCTGCTGCTCGTTGTCATATATACCGCATCCCAATTTCCTTTGTTGGTAGCCATCCATGGCACTATTTGTTGCTACGCAACGAATACTTTTCTTTAGATTCACACCGCATTTTTCGCGCTTTTCATATGCTGCCATCTAATCTGCTGATTGAGAGTTCGGATGAAATGGAAGTGTCCATAGAATTTCGTGGAGACTTTGAAGTGCACAAATGTGGAATTTATCTACCACTTCGTAAGTTAACTGCAATAAATGGATTTTACAATATATCAGTTTTTCGATTTTGATATTACTACGAATTACAAGGTCACGAACATAATCACTTACAATATAGAGATGATAATATCTTTTAAAGTAATGCTACCACAAATGATAATGTGCGCTGAGGTGATTTTGCTGCAGGTTCTATGCCCGCAGGGTATACCATCTTGGAAGATAACCTTCTTATGGACAGAGATGAGTAAGTTGCGTCGATGGATCCTTTCTTTAAAATTATGCATGCAGAGTCGATATAGATATTGTTCTTTCCTCTTCTTTGACTTTCTTCTTTTCCATTTTCCCCTCTTTCCTTGTTTTTCTTGGAAAGTTGGAGATATGATATTATTTTTGTCAACTTTGTTAACTGCTACATCTAGATTCTGAATCATTTGATTTTTTTTTCCTTCAATGTTTCATATTATATTCTAAACTCTGAAATAATTTATATTGTATTTTAAACTTTGAAATAATTTCACTGGAAAAAAATCTCATATTAATGATTTCTCTTATTGTCACCCTGATTAGAGTACACGGACGAGGACGAGGGTGATTAGAATGGGCACTAACTATTTACTGCACAGGAGTCAAGCCAATAAATCAAGATGGCATGAGTAACATTGCAACTAACGGCCTCAACTCGAGCTTAGGTGCGTTTGTAAGACAATTGACATTATACAAAAAATTTCACTTTTTCACTTTCTCGTTCACCCTTTTGACCATTTCATAACATTTTTTTTTTTTTTTTAGTGAAATAGCACTATATGCATTTTTGTACGGACCGAGGAATAAAATGAAAGATAATTTCAATGGGGAACCCCAAGTTCGGTAGAGTTAAGGGTTTCATTTCTTGGTGAATAAAGGATTTTATAAATTTGTTATCAATTAAAAGAATCTTGGATATATCTTTGAGACAACTAGTCATTACATTTGGCTTCCAAAGGCATTTTATTGGAGGCAAGACTAGATAGATTGATACCTTCACAGAAAGGAAAAATAGAACCATATGAATCTGTGAAAGAAATAATCAGAGTAGAGAAAAGTACACACAAACTTAAGAAAAATTCATTACAGAACTCATAAAGCTATGCATGATGTTATAGTCACAGAAGATGAAAAGTATAAATTCAAATTCACATCCTCTCTTACTACTCACTCTATCACACACCAAACAAATCCATGCCTTTGATATACTGTCACCACCTTAGGGAATTAAAAGGTAGCCCACTCTCCCACTCTTTCCAACCTTGAGAACAAAAAACAAAGCTGAACAAAAGAAAAATGAGGAAAAGTAGAAAAAACCAACATGCTGTCCCCTGTCAAAAAGCAAAAACACAAAATTGACAATTATTAGAGCAAAAAGGCGAAAGTTATACCACTTTCAATAATATTAACCTCAACCATGGCAACCATGACCGCTACCATCGCCACAGGCATTAGTGGTGACCATCGTAGACGTGTGTGCTGCACCCATCTCAGAAACAGCCATGCCGCCATAGATGCCCCCAATTTTGCATCACGGTGGTTGGCAACATGATCACCGGGAGCTGTAGAAGCATGTGCCACTTCACTTCATGTTTGATGTCACCCAATACTATCTTCCGGGAAATTGCTCCGACATTTCTTCATACTCTCACCGCATTTATGGCAGAGGGGTAAACAGTGATGATTTTAGAATCGTAATTGGAGATGAAATGGAAGTGTCCGTAGAATTCTTTGGAGACTTTGAAGTTCACGAATGTGGAATTCACCTGCCACTTCGGAAGTTGACTACAATTCATAAATTTTGAAACGTATCAATCTGTCGATTTCAATATTACTACAAATGATAGTTGACAATATTAAAGATGATAACATCGTTTAAAATAATGTTGTTACAAATGACAATGTCTCTTAACGTGACGTTGATATAAGTTCTCTTCCTTTATGGATTACTATCTTTAAGGATGGTATTGTTACTAAAAATATTGACAAGTTGATAAAGTTAGAAGGTAATATTTTCTTTGGTAAGGTTTGTGAACATAATATTGCTAGTCATAATTAGGTCAATCAAAAAAAATTGTAAGTTCTTTATTTTAAAATTAGACATGAAGAGTCAATATAGATACTTGACTTCTTTTCCTTTGTCCCCTCTCCTGCTTGACATTATTTTTGTAAACTTTTTTGATTGTTACACTTATATTTTGAACCATCTAACTATTTTTTTGTTCAAGTACTTATTTTATCTTGAACTTTGAAATGGCATTTCACCCTGAAGAAAGAAATAATGCGAAAGATTTCCCTTATTATCACCAAAGTGAAGCATCCACTTTTACTTTTGTTTCCATGGACAAAGGAGTGGAAAGGGTATTAACAATTTATTGCACCAAAGTCAAGCCAATAAATCAAGATGGCATGAGTAACATTGTAGCTAACATCATCAAGTAAACCTCGCATGTGTTTGTAAGAAATAAACACTATTAGAAACTAAGGAAATGTATAAATAGTAAGATGAAATAAATATTTGTACAAAGAACACGCTATCAAATTAAAATATACTGAAAATATCGATGCATGGTCATAATGTAACTGTCTATTTTGCTAAGAATTAGAAGCAATAGATGGAATTCTACCTAAATATGCATGAGCTTGAAGATATATATTAGAAAGTCTATGCCTTCCAAAGGTATTGATCGGATGCAAGGAAGCCCTGGCAATCCATTTCTATCAATCACTCGTCATGTTCAATTTTAAATAATTTCCCTTAAGTATTGTCATGCCAAATTGGTTCAGCTAGGAGAATTAGAGCTTCAAGATCTTTTCTTGCACTTTCACTTTCAGAAGGTTAAATCCAAAGATGGGTGTGCAATCTCTATATAACCCAGTGATTCATAAGCAAATTGAGCAAACCATGCTCCTACCTCAACATCGTTTTTGATGATGAGTTCTTCCTTTTGTGTTCACCATAGTTAGAAAGAAAAATAATGTATGGCTTGATCTCGGTCGTCCATTACAACCCATGAACCTTGTAAACCAATCCTTTGATGATGATGATTGTGACACAAAAGTACACAAAACTTGAGAAAAATCTATTACAGAACTCATAAAACTACACATAATGTTATAATCACAGGAAATGGATAATATAAATTCAAATTCACCACCTTTATTTTTATGCAATCTTTCACACATCAAACAAAGTCATGCTTCTAATCTACCGTCACCACCTTAGAGAATCAACATATGGTTCACTCTCCCACTTCTTCCGATCTTAAAAGAAAAATGAGGAAAAGTTAAAGAAAACCAACATGCTGTCCCCTTCTTTTAAAAAAATAAAAAATAAAAAGAAACAAAACATAATTAACGATAATTAAAGCAAAAAGGAAAAAGATATTCAACTTTCAACAGCATGAACCTAAAGCAGACCCATCAGTTGGTGAAGGAGTCCTCACTCAACGCAACACGGCGATCTCATCTATGTCCGATGCAATCTTTCAAGAAAAGGAAAGCCCCATTCTCTCCCAGAAAAGCCGCTACCTCTGGATGTCCTCTCTGTCCAGGTGCTGCATCCATGGAGCAAAGGCCCGGGATCTTTGCATTTAATGGGTAATTGTCAGTTAGAGGATGGATGATTGAGCCTATAAATGATGAAGCGAATACGGTGATGACAGGTAAGTAGAAAAAGGAAGTTGGAATTTTGGAATGCAAAAAGGCTTCGTTTTTGAAGCCTGTTTTGTTGCTGAGGAAAAGGTAGCTTAAAAATGGATTTTTCTTTTTTTTTTTTAATTTCGTTTTGAAACCAAAATGAGGAGTTGATAATAAGTGCTGCTTCTTGTGTAGGTTGGAGAATTAAGGAGCAAGGGCTTGGAGCCATATGCGTATAAATGGGAAAGGATTCACACTGCTAATCAGCTGCAGGATATGTATAAATACCTGGTGATTGGCGAGGAGTTCAATGGTCCGAGCGATCATGTCTACATAGCGGGAAGAATTGTGTTTCAAAGCATTTGAAGCTTGTCTTTCTGACGCTACGTGATGATTTCGGGACAATTCAGGTTTTGCAGTTCATGGGAAGCTTAAAATTGACGGCCAGGTAAATTATTTCTCACTTTCGGTTAAGTAGCATCTACCATATACCTGCTTTTTAGTGAAATCTACTCCGTTGGTTTGTTTCCTGGTAAATGAAACCAAAAGTAGCCAGTGGATGAAACTTTAACTTGATACCACCTTTTCTCATTTCAATATTGCTTTTAAGATTGGTTCATATTCTTTTTTCCCAAGCTTCAATGATCTCGGGTACTGTCTCCAAGGCAACGTCAGTGTTGAAAATTTGTCTCAATTTAGGCATGCATCTTGCCCCAGTTATGAGTAAACTTCAACAACTGCTGTGTCTCTTTTTTCTTAATTAAAAAGAAGCAGACGCACACGGGGAGGGGGAAGGGGGTTTCGAACCCCTGAACAACTTCTGTCATAGAACAGAGTTATCAGTTTCTCATATATGATAATTTGGTAGTTCTTAGGCAGAAAAATTTTATGTTGTGACCAATTTTGGTTGCTTCTTAGTTTTCACATGTGAGCATGCTGGGGATTGCTTCCATGCTTGGAATTGCTGTGCATGCAACAAATGCACAGTGAAGCCCCCTTCACTCACATAATCTGGTGACTAGTCTTTTGTTTTGTTAAAGGTATTGTCATATATATATATATATATATATATATATATATATATACACACACAATCTTGTAAAAGACATCATTTTTGTGATGAACGTGATTCCCTTCTTAGGTGACTTAGGACCCAACACTCTTAACATAGTTCTGCTACCCATAATAATGTTGACCAGGAAGTATTTGCAAAGGGTGTGTCTTGCCTGATTCCTTAGTATGCATTTTTATTTTTTGAATCAGATTTCCTTCCTTAAGCCTTTTATCCTGTTTTGTTGCTTATAATAGTTAATATACATAGAAACATATTTATATATAAATTTAGATGGTTACTTATCAATCATTTAAACTGGTTTTGATGGCCACTGAGAAGACGGTTAGATCCCTAAGGAAAAAAAAAAAAGACATGTCATGCATAAAAGAATCCAGAAGTGAGGGAGGGGATGCATGGATCATTTCCCTACGTTAGATTTCTTGCTCTGCTTTCTCTAGCATAGGTGCTTTTTTTTATTGTAGAAACCCTAGAGGTGATATTCTCTATTATTTCCTTTTCTCTTTATGTTTGACGAGGGTCCTCGTATACTGTTTATGTATTAAGGATGTGGCATCTTTCAATCTTTCTTTATTATGCCCCTGGGAAAAAATTGATGTTAGGATTTGGATATCACACTTCCTTTATTGATTATAGTCATTGTTTGGCTTGCATAAACATCTCAGCAACTCCAACGTTACCTGATTGGTCTCTGACATCCAACATGATCTGTTGCTTATTAAGTTTTTCTATGCCAGTTAGAGTAAAACGATTTCTTTGGTCAGCGAAGCCCCATTTATTGTTGATATTTATTGTGAACCTTGATCCAAATAATTTTGAATTGATTATTTTTCTTCCTTGGTTTATATTCAGGAGAACTTTCTGTTTGTGAGAATTCATTTGCCATCTCAACTAAATCTTTGCTACAATTGCCGGACAAATATCATGGTCTAACTGATGTGGATAAGTGATCCCGCCAGAGGTGAGTTACTGTTACTGTTGTGGTTGTGCATGCACATGTGTACATTTTTGTGTACTGCAAGTGTGAAATTTTTCTACAAAGGAACTAGGCTTGAAATGATTACAAAATATGTCTGCTAATGCAGGCGACCATCTAGGAACAATTTTTCTACAAAGGAACTAGGCTTGAAATATTCAGTGAGTTAGAAGGTTTGTGATTTTTCTAGTTGCGCCAAGGCCTTCTGGATATAGTGTGTGGTGTGCCGCTGGAGCTAATCAAAATTCTGATTAAATCCTGAATGAGAATTTTATAATAAGTTGTTGTGGATATTATCAAATACAAACTATAAATTTCAAGTGTTGAACACTACTAGTCCTATGTAGTAAAGCGTTTATCTTCACATGTCTTAGCTTTTTATGTCTCTTTGAGTTACTAAGTTACTCTCGCAATTAGTTGTATTGGTTTGCCCATGTAACAACAGAATATATTGCTGAAGTCCTTAAATTCACTTTTGGCAATAGAACACCATATGTGTATCCGACTTCAATTTTTTACTTTCAAGGGTCATACATGTTTCCTTCTCAATGGTTGATTCCGCCTTTAGGTGCCAGTAAATCTGGCTGCCAGCAAATTGGTTGAATCTTGATACTTGACTGTATCTGTATGTTATCTTTTCAATTTTTAGGTATGTAGATATGATTGCAAATCCTTAAGTGGTTGATATATTCCAGGAAAGAGCAAAGGTGGGTTATTTTCTTGCCCCCCCTTTCTGAAAGGTGGAAGAAGGCCTCCAGGAGCATTCAAGTTTTTGTTATATTTTCTTAATAACTAGTTTTTTATAATCTGACTGTAAGATTGCCAGCTTTATGGTACTTCCGGACATATGCCTCATGCTACTATTTGCATATCCGTTCATACTTTTCATTGAACCGTCAGTAGGATGAGATTTTTCCCCGAAAAGTACTTGTCAAACATCTTATTCCAATTTGAAGTTAGTATATTATTTAAGAATTTGGTTCACTGAAATTAATAATTTTATTCTGACATCAAGCAACGTCATAAAGTGTATTCTGTGGGAAGCACTTAATATTGGTGACTTTCTAATGCTATTTTGGTGTCCTCTTCTTGGGTGTTTTGTATGTGATTGTCATAATTATCATTTTCTACCGGTGCTGTGGAAATTTGAATAATGGAACCTATAGTAAACACCTACAAAGCTCCTGACTTTCCGTGCTGTGATCTAGGTTTCTGATTTTGTTAGAGTATCTGATGTGGTTTTTGTTTGAAATGGAACTCTCTTGAAGTTCTAATTTCGCTCTACAGTCTCACTGATTGCGACTGTAGTGAGTAATAACTATGTTGGAAAAGCCTTTTCTGGTTACGAGATTTCCATACTTCTATGATTTGTGAATTGGCTCTAGATGTTTCAATCTTTACTGTTTGTAGTCCCATGGATTGGTTTTCATTAGTTTATCCATTTATTTTGCTTATCCCTAAAAAGTTAAAGTTAATTATTCTGAGTTTATTGCATCAGAGATATGCAAGACAGTAGAATCTGTAGGTTTTTTTGAAGTTGAAACTCCAGTTCTACAGGTTTTTTTGAAATTGTCTCTTCCTGCCTTCCCTAGTTTATATCTTGCAGTAGAAAGAATATTCATGCCTGGAAGTTGGCTTTGGTTGATTTGATTCACTAGGGAGCAGCTGGTGGAGCTGAAGCTAGGCCATGTTGTTACATGCCATAATTCTGTAGGACGGGACCTCTATTTGAGAATGGCCACAGAGCTTCACTTACGGAGAATGCTGGTAAGATTTTACATATGATGTTTGTGGTTGGTTAAATTAATTTTTTCCTTTTTTCAATTTCAATATACTGAATTTCCATTAGAAGCTTCAGATACGTACAAAATTATTGTTATTACTATTATTTTCTGTATCTTCTCATAAAGAGCAATTTCCTTCTTGTTCTGCCTTTCCTTGTTTAGTGCGATTCATCATTTTAATATGCAGAGGTCTTTTTTAACTAATTCAATCTGCAACTTTTGTGGCCTTATTGTTGTTATTGTGGTGCCTTGAATTTGTACCAAAATAATTCTTAGGTGCAGTCATGCTCTGTTAGGAATCTGACCCGATCAACATCATGTCATAATTAATCTAGGTGTGCCGCTGAAATATCTCAACCATCTGCTTGTCCTCTTGGATTATTTTGTGATCTAAACTCATTCACGGACATCATTGCTAGTCATGTAACAATTAGATATCTAAATAGTATGTTCTCTTCCATGTACGTGCTGATTTGGTTTGGACTCAGACTTATATCTTCAATAAATCCTTTCTGTGGATGACAGTTTGGGGGCTTTGAAAAAGTATATAAGATTGGGTGAATATTCAGAAATGAAGGCTTTTCAACTCGTCATAAACCGGAATTTACCACAATAGAGGTAGACTCTCCTATATTTTTCTTCATTTGCTTAACTAGAACATGGTTATGGCAATTTATTTTCATTGCCTCTTGTAGCATATGCAATTATGTTAATTTCAAATCTTTAGAATGAAGGTCTTATCAGTTTTTGGCATTAGTTTGATCATAGATGTATAAAATCATATTCAGACTTCCAAAGCACGATGAACTTGGTGGAGAAAATTGTTTGTAGATGTACTCCTGCAGTTCATGGGAAGCTCAAGATTGAGGACGAGGTAAAATTGTTTCTCACTTTCGGTTCAGTAGCATCTACCCGATACCTGCTTTTTAGTGAAATCTACTCCCGTTGGTTTGTTTGCTAGTAAATGAAACCAAAAGCAGCCAGTCGATAAAACTTTAACTAGATAGCACCTTTTCTCATTTCAATATTGCTTTTAAGATTGGCTCATATTCTTTTTTCTCAAGCTTTAACTATCCAGGGTACTGTTTTCAAGGCAATGTCAGTGTTGAAAATTTGTCTCAATTTAGGCATGCCTCTTGCCCCAGTTACGAGTAAACTTTAACAACTGCTCTGTCATAGAACAGAGTTATTAGTTTCTCATATGTGGTAATTTGGTAGTTTTTAGGCAGAAATTTGTCATGCTGTGACCAATTTGGTTGCTTCTTCGTTTTCACATATAAGCATGCTGCTGATTGCTTCACATGCTTGGAATTGCTGTGGAAGCAACAAATGCAAAATGAACGCTCCCTTAGCTCACATAATCTGGTGACCAGTCTTTTGATTTGTCAAAGCTATTGTGATATATATGTGCAGGGTGTGGACATATGTCTTGAGCGACCTTGGAGGAGAGAAACTCTGCACAATCTTGTAAAAGATGCCATTTTTGTGATGTACGTGTTCCTCTTCTTAGGTGACTTAGGACCCAACATTCGTAACATAGTTCTGCTACCCATAATAATGCTGACCGAGAAGTATTTGTAAGTCTTTTCTTTTGAAATTATACATGGAGAGTCAATATAGATGTTGTGGTTCTCCGGGTTCTTGACTTCTTTTCCATTTTCCCCTCACTCACCTTTTCCATGTTTTTCTTGGAAACCTAGAATTTCGGCATTAATTCTTTAAACTTTTTCCATTGTTACATCTATATTATAAATCATTTGATTGTTTTTTGCTTGGATATTTATTCTATCTTGAACTCTGAATTTGAATTTCACTTTAGAAAAAGAAATCTCATACTAATGTAAATGATTTCTCCCATTATCACCCAGGTGAACCATCCACCTTTATGTTTGCTACCGTGGACAGTGGAATGGGCGTTAACAATTTATTGAACAGGAGTCAAGCCAATAAATCAAGATGGCAGTAGTAAGGAGTAACATTGCAGCTAACCTCATCAGGTAAAGCTCCAGTGTGTTTGTAAGAAATACACTTCCAGAAACTGAGAGAATATAGAAGTGGTAAGATCAAATGAACCAATAAATTGATGACAAGAACATGCTATCAAATCAAAATATAATGAAAATATCGATGCATGCTCATAATCCAATTGTCTATTTTGCTAGGGATTAGAAGCAATAAATGGTGTTCGACCTAAATATGCATGAGCTTGAAACGTATATTTGAAAATCCAAACCTTCCAAAGTGTATCGATCGGATGCAAGAAAACTGGCAATCATTCGTCATGTTCAATTTTACACAATTTCCCTAGTGCATTCTATTGCGAAATTGGTCTATTTAGGTGAATTAGATCTTCAATATCTTTTCTTCTACTTTTACTCTCAGCAGATTAAATCCAAGGAGTGGTTGCGCATTCTCTTTATAATCCAATGATGAGCAAGCCATGCTCCTACCTTAAGGGCTATTTTCTTCCACCTTCGTTGACCTTTAATTCTATGACACCAAATAAATGTTTGCTCCACGAATTAAGGGTTCTCTACTTCTTTTATCTTGTTTACCTTATATTCTATCTCTTGATGTTTGATCATGAAATGTCAAATTTATAAAGACATTCAATATTGTCACAAACTTTTTTTTTGTCACATAAAATTTCACCTGATTGGCCATTACAACCTATAAACCCCGTAAACCGACTTTGACGACAATGATTGCTACAAAAAAGTACACTAAACTTGAGCAAAATCTATTATAGAACTCATAAGCTACATATGATTTTATAATCACAAGAAATGTATAATATAAATTTAAATTCACTGTCACTAGCTTAGAAAAATCAAAAAATTGTTTGTTAAAGAAGTCTATAAATGCATAAATTTTTCTACTAAGCTGAAATTCAGCCATTCTTAAGAGAAAAGAAGGTTGGAGAAAAATAATCAGTCCATCACTTAAAAGCAATCGCATTTATTAAAGAGACGTGAAACCTTCATTTTCTCTTCCCCCACTCTCAGCTATACACTACACTCTGAAGCTCTTTCTCCGATTGGTTGTGGTTTTTGTTTGAGATCGGTTTCGAAGTTCTTGAAGGAAGATCACTCATAACGACTTATTATGAAATTAAGTTACAAATGTACCGTTTGTTTCAGGATATGGGAAAAGGAATTGTCATTGAAAAGGCAACATATAGTCAGTTGCGTAATATGAAGATTAAATGTTTCCGGGACAGTGAAATTTCGGATCCATAGATGCTCTACGTAAGCATGTTGCAGCCCTGGGTAGATATGATGAATAAAATTTCAGGGTTGTTTTTCACAACCAAGCAAGAGGTTAATTATATGTTTTGTCCCAGTATAGATATTACATTAATGAATGGTCATTGATGTGCGGTAATCTACCATTCCCTCAACCTTGTATAGCTACCATTAGAAAAGTCAGGCTGCTAATTAACTTTCAATGATGGAAACCAAAACCAACTAGAAGTCATTACCAAAATTTCCATCGATGGATTTCCGTTGCTTGGTAGCGTAGTAAGGAACGAACGTGAAACAATACATCAAAGCTTCCTCTTCTACCTAATAATTGTGTTTAGATTTGTGAGTCTTTATTGGTCCTTCTCTCTCGTTCATGTGCTTTTCCTTTTGTGGTCCTCATCATTTAGGGAATCCATGCAACTTGGAGTGATTGATGAATTAACAAGGATGTTGAGTCAGATTCTGCGACTTTTCCGCTCATAAAAAAATAAAATAAAAAGACTCCAGACTTTCGTTGTTTTGGGTTGTGGGTCTCAAGAACGTAGGAGACCGTCCTTCCAGATTGCAGATTTTTGTAAGACTTTGCATGTGATGTTCAAATTCTTTTTTCCTCGGGAGAAAAGAAATAGAAAAATAAATAAAATAAAATAAAATAAAAAACAGGCAGGAAGCTACATCTGTCAGCTTCAAGCCCCAATATTCAATTCCAATGGGAAATGACTTCCTGTACAAGAAGAACGCCTGAAACTTCCCTTAGCTTTCTTCCTCCAACTTTTTTCTTCCTTTCTTAATTCACCCTTTGTTGACCGAGTCAACGAAGGACCAACCTTTCATCATCTCATAACTAAGGACCAAAATCTTCACTCAAATCATCCTCTTCTCCATGCAGTTCCGAACTCTTCTTGGTGAAGAAAGAAACGACTGAAAGAACTCTAGAGTTGGGCTCTCTTAATCTCCAAACAGAATAGGACTTCCACCATGAAAACATTTTTATAATCTTGGTTTAGGATGCTATTACTTTGCCTATAAATCAGCAACGAAATCCCCTGCAAATGTAAGGTGGAAAAACAAGTTCACTTTTTTAATGCAACAGACACAAAGGCCTCCCCCGTTTCTTAAGTCCACATTCCCTGAGCCCTTGCAGCAGCTGTGGTGGACATTGTAGCACTTTTTATTTAATTTTAAAGTTTCAAGGACTCCATAAGTTTCTAGCTTTATATCATTTGAATTAATTCAACATTTACATCTGTATATTATACATATACAATAAGCATACATTTCTATAAACAATTGATTCTAATTGACAAATTTTAGTTTGTTACATTGATTAAGAGAAACTTGTATTTTTCATCCTAATAGATGCATACTTAAAGTCACGGGAATAAAGATCATAAAAGTGACGAACTTCGCAATTACACTACATTGGTACAACATTAAATTAAGGTGGAGATAATGGTGGCGGTGCGCCATCAATGTAATCGACCTGACCGCAAGAGATACTCTGCACAACTTTTGCCTCCCCTAACTTAAACTACGCGACCCTGAAAACCAACAGCGTTGATTGAAGAGACGATAAACCCACTTTTTCTTTTCCCACTCCCAATTACACGCTCCTTGACGCCTGCTCTGATCTTTAAGCCCTTCCATGGCTGCTCAGACCCTTTCATCTCCTTCCAAAGCTCATTGGGATCACGACGTCTTCCTGAGTTTCAGAGGAGACACGCGCAAGAACTTTACTGATCGTCTCTATGAAGCTTTGGTTCTAGTCCGAGTTCGTACTTTTCGAGATAACGAGGAGCTTCCAAGAGGGAAGATCATTTCCGATGAACTGCGCAAGGCGATTTGTGGGTCAAGGATTTATATTGTGGTGTTCTCCAAAGGCTATGCTTCCTCCACCTGGTGCCTCGATGAACTTGCAGAGATCGTAGACTGCTGTGGAGCAAATGAACACCACACTCTTCTCCCCATATTTTATCATGTTGACCCCTCAGATGTCCGAAAACAGACCGGTATTTTCGCAGAAGCATTTGTTGAACATGAAAAGCGGTTTCCCACGGATATGGAGAAGGTGGAGAAGTGGAGAAAAGCTCTTGCTAAGGCTGGGAATGTTTCTGGCTGGGATGTGTCGAGTATCGCAGATGGGTAATTTTATACTTCGCTCGTCTCTTGCTTTTTCGCACCTTTTTTATAATTTTGTTTATAAGACATGCGAAAATCTATTACAGACCCGTAAAGTTTACCTTAAAACTGATTGAGAAAAAAAAAAAGTGATTTTTGAGTTCAGTTGCCATGTTTTTCTCTTTCACGTCCGGTGACGTTTAAGTTGATATACTGGTTGTTATTTCCTATTTCATGTCCACCCTACCACGATTTAAAGATCATGCCACTCAGGAGATCCTGGTTCTAGAATTTTGAGGATTAAAAACTGCCTTTCTAATCAAATGTCTTACCCTTAGAGGGGAATTATATTATAACCATACTTTCCTTAACAGATTTAATCCATGAATTTATCCAAGAAGTTAAAATTAAAATAAAAATTTAAAAAGATTATTAGTAGCATAATAAAAGAGTTTCAAGTGTTTGAGATGACGATATACTTTGGGCATGGATGACTCTTTTTTTTCTTAATTTCGTCATTTTTGTTATATAATTTTTAATTCTATTGTACTATGATGATTAGGTATGAAGGAAAAGTCATTGAGAAGATTGTGGACCAAGTTTTGCGTGAACTAAATCAAGTTCACCTTCATGTTCCTGAACATTTGATAGAAATAGATTCTAGAGTTGCAGAAGTAAAAGCTTTATTAGCTTTTGAAAAAAGTGATGTTCACACTATCGGCATCTATGGAATGGGTGGTGTTGGAAAAACCACCATAGCAATAGCTGTTTATAATAACATATATTTGGATTTTGAAGGGAGCAGCTATCTATTAAACATTAAAGAAATTTCAAAAGAGGCAAGAGGTTTAGTTGGATTACAAAAAAAGCTTCTTCATGAAATCTTGAAAAAAGATGTGATAATTGATCACATTTATGAAGGCATTGTATTGATAAAGAAAATGCTTGGTGGAAAAAGAATTCTCATTGTTCTTGATGATGTGGATGACTTCGACCAAGTACATGAATTGCTTGGAGACTTGAGTTGGTTTGGCTTGGGAAGTAGAATCATTTTCACAACTAGAGATGAACAATTACTAGCACAACTACAAGTAAATGAAAAGTATAAGGTCTTACCCTTGGATGAATCAAAGTCCCTTGAACTTTTTAGTTGGCATGCCTTTAATAAAGCAAATCCAAAAGAGGATTTCCTAGAGCTTTCAATTAATGCAATGAAGTATGTTGAAGGACTTCCATTAGCTCTCAAAGTTTTGGGTTCTTTTTTGAAAACAAGAAGTCATGATGAATGGAAAAGCGAATTGGAAAAGTTGCAAAGACAACCACATGAAAAAATTCAGAAAGTACTTAGAATAAGTTTTGATTCATTAGATAAATATACAAAGGACATATTTCTTGATATTACATGTTTCTTTGTTAGTACGAAGAAAGACTATGCAACCAAAATATTTGATGGATGTGGTTTCTTTCCTTATAGTGGCATGGAAATTCTTAAACGAAGATCTCACACTGCCTTTATTCCACAATGACCTTGAATTATGCCTTAAAAAGATACGCATAGGTTGGAAAGTGGAGATGAAATGGAAGTGTCCATAGAATTCCATGGAGGATTTGAAGTGCACAAATGCGGAATTCATCTACAACTTCGTAAGTTTACCACAATAAATGAATTTTTATAATGTATCAATATATGAATTTTGATCCTACTACAAATGACAAGGTCAATGAACATAACCACTAACAATATTGGAGGTGATAACATCTTTTAAATTAATGCTGCTACAAATGATAATATCTTTTGAATTTCTACAGGTCCTTGTGCTCCATGGTTTACTGTCTCCGAAGACGGCATTGTTACTGCTAACGGGTATGCAAGTTGATGAAGTTAGATAAGTTATACTACTTTACATAAGAACTCTAAACATAATACTGCTACCCATAATAATGGTGAGTGAGGAGTATTTCTAACCATTTCTTTTAAAATTATGCATGGAGAGCCAATTGATATTGTTCTTCCCCAAGTCCCTAATTTCTTCTTTTCATCTTCCCCCCTCTCCCCTCTTTCGTCCTTGTTTGTCCTGGAGAGTACAATTTCGACATTATTTTTGTCTCCTTTCTTGACAGCTACATCAATATTCTGAATCATTTAATATTTTTCACTTGAATGTGACATATTTTATCTTGAACTATGAAATGCAATTTCATTCTTAACAAAAAAAAACTTCTCACACTAATATAAACAACTTTTCTTATTATCACCTAGGTCATGGTAAGACGATGAACAATTTATTCCGCAAGAGGGAAGCCAATAAATCAAGATGGCATGAGTAACATTGCAGCCCAACGTCATCAAGTCAAGTTGAGGTGCGTTGTAAGAATGTACTTTTAAGCACCGAAAGAATATAAAAATGGTAAGATTAAATGAACCATTAAATTTAAGGAAAAAATACTATCAAATCAAAAATATACTGAAAATATCGATGTGTTTGTAATCCAATTGTCTATTTTGCTAGGGATGTGGAGCAGTAAATGGCGTTCGTCACAGATTTGCATGAGCTTGAAGACGTTTATTTGAAAATCCAATCCTTCAAAGCAAGCTGCTGGATTTTTGCACAATTACCCTCCAAAGTATTACGCTGCCAGTTCAGCCAGGAGAATTAGCTCTTCAATATCCTTTCTTGGACCTTCACTTTCAGCGGGTTAAATCCTAACATTGCTTGTATATTCACTTCATAGTCCCATGATTCATATGCAAATTGCGCAAATCATGCTTCTACATTAGGAACTATTTTCTCCCTTCTCCCATTACCTTTTATGTCACAATATCAGTTGCTGAAACATGAAATATAAATTCTCTGATTATTTTTGGTTTTAATATCTTACATTCTATCTCTTGATATTTGATCATAAAATGTCATTTTAGAAAGGAGTTCCACATTGATATAAAAAAATTCACTTGTTTGTAGGCACTATGAGCATTTTCCATTTTCTTCCTTGTTCATCCACTTACCCACTCCATTCCATTTTTTCAATTCAATAGCAACATACACATTTTCTATAAGGACTAGGAAATAGAGTATAGGGTTTTCATCGATGCCCATCAATGTCTCTTCTAGGTAAATGAGAGATTTCATAAACTTGAAAAGTTAAAGAATTTCATAAATATCTTTAAAGTAATTATTTTTCAAATTTTTCTTTCAAAGGCTAGATAAACTGATACATTAACAAAAGGAAAAAAAAAAAAAAAGGAAAAAGAGAACCACATGAATCTATGAAAGAAATCACCGATTAAAGAAACGGAGAAGCTTAACAAACTTACGAAAAGATCGTTTCAATCAGAAGCAAATATAGAAGAAAAGCAAGAGGACAAAAAGTAAAAGAAAACCAAAATTCCGTCCCTTCTTTCAAAAAAATAGACAAAACACAATTAACAATAATTAAAGCAAAAAGGAAAAGATATTCAACTTTCAGTAGCATGAACCTCAACCATCACAATCATGAGCACTACCATCACCATAGGCATCAGTGGTGGCCATCGTAGACACATGAGCTGCACCCATCATAGCAACAGCCATGCCGCCATCGGCACCACCAGCATTGGCAGCATCTTGGTGGTTGGCAACATGATCACCAGGAGGTGTAGAAGCATGTCCTTGGTGTTTGCCCCCTTTCCGAGGCTTATTATCGGGGGGTTATTGTCGGGAGGAACTATCTGAGTTTCTGTGTATGCTTTCTTTGTGCCTGCGACTTGGGATGCAGAAACATATGCTTTTGCCCTTCATAGCTGGATCCTTAGCAGAACCTCAATTCAGACTTGTTTCTCATGTCCTTGTGTTGTATAACGAGCACTTTAAAAGGTTTCAGAACTTCAATCATTAATATGATTGCTTGGTTAATAAGTATAGTTGGCATTTAAAAAAAAAAAAGAATTTGTTGAAAAAAAACAAAACCATAGGCTTTTCTACGTTTTTATCTCTTACCTTATTCAGGAGAATCTTTTCCACCAACAGTGACATGCCGGCCTGCAAAAATATTGATAAAGCAAAAGATTCCTTAAAAGATTAGAGACCCAACAAAGCTTTTGGGTTTAATCTTACTAAAGCAACTTTAGCATACAACTACAGGATGTTCTTTTTGGTCTTTTCATTTTTATTTTCCCTCCCATCAAATGATCATGTTGCTTCTGGACATACTTGCATCTTTTACTTTTGAAGTCCTCTTTCTTTGTGAGGGTTTGGTAAAATCTACCATTCAGACCTACCTGCTTCTAACCCTCCCCGACAACCACCGTTGTACCACCCAACTAGAAGGCTTCAGATTAACAATCTTAAGCCAATAAGTACAACCTCACCTATATCAAGAAGACATTTATGATACAAGTTTCTTAATTGAATTGCTTCATCATCCAAACTAGTTTCTAATGACAATGATACCATAATTCATACATGAGTTTATGTTCTATGAAATAAAGATCAACTAGATACCATCCAATCACCGGAATTCACTTCTGCAAAATAAGAAACCAATTATTAATTGTTGCTCCTTAGTATACCCTTTTTCCGTTTAACAGCGTTATGCAATAAGAATTATCTCATGAAGATCCCTCTGAGTAGCCATGCTAATTATTGTTATGGGATTATTTCTTTAAAACAAACATGCCAAGCCAAAATTGAAAACCCTTTACAGATGAATGTTCTTTCTTGACGAATTAATGCAAAATTAAATTACTGCTCTGCATTCACCAAACGGTCATAGATCCATCTTGCTTCATTTTGATGAGATTACTTTCAATTTTTCGTAGCACTGGTTTTATATCTGCAAATTTTAGTGAAAGACATCTCACTCAAAATCGATTTAAATTGACACCAGAGAGACAAAGAGAGACAAAAAGATCCTCTTACATGTACGCATGACCGTTATATGCTTGTGTAATGTGTTGAAGTCATGCTGAGAGCTGCATGACCTCTGCTGACAGTGCTTCCGCTCTTCTCCGTTCTTTAGCAATCTGACCCTATGAACACAAAACAAAAAAGGCAAAGCAGTTATGTCTCACAAAATAGTATTCACATAAGAATTTTCAACATCTCAAGCATAGATGCGTAGAGCCCCAGACAAAACCAAAGCAGTCCTCAAAATCTTTGGTAGAATGTTGGAGAGTCCATCCAAACAATCCAATCGATCAGAGTTTTTAAGTTTGCTTTGTAGTAATTGATTTGCTCTGCCTCAACTCACGTCCACATAACAAAAGGAATTGGATGTTAGACTATTTTCAATAGTCTTCACTTATGTGGGCTGATATCAATGTGATTGCTCGTCTTCAATTGTTTTATTAATTGTTTTTGTGGTCCATATGTATGAGACATGTTGGATCCATTATTGTTGAATATGGGACTGGCTAGTGTGGGCTAGTGCTTGCTATATAGAACAGTGATGAATTGGACTGTATTGGCAGCACATTTTGTATATGGCTAAGATCCCTCCGTTGTCTCTCAATATGTACACTATGAGTCTACATTTGGTAAAGATCATGTTGGTGGATTGAGGTATTATATATTTATCTTTATTACTATATTATGTATAGTAACACGTTTTTATAAGCATTGTGTACAGTACAGTACACAATAAAAGTATTTATATATATATGATGAATTGATAAAAGAAGATATACGGACGGATGAAAAACGTAAGATAGTTTCCTCTGTTGGCCACGAACACCCTCTCCACGATCTTGTAGACTGAGCCTTCTCATCAGCCAGTGAAACTAGAGAGAACAAGGGAGTAAATCTGGCCATTATCCTTGATTAGATGAGTTATCAGACGGCTAGAACGAGTCCCAGAACAGGTACGTTCGTTTTCCTTGTTAAGCTTCGTGTTCTAGATGAGTAGCAAGATCTTGGTTTTGAGCTCGATTTTTCTAACATTTGGTATCAGAGCTTGCGTTTAGCTTCCATCTAGAGCATAAGTTTGTCAAAAATCGAGCAGAAAAACGGGATTTTGGAAAGAAAACATGGTTTTGTAATTTCGGGTTCGTGGGTATCCAAGTACGCATATTGGCCGAACCCTGCACCTAGAGGTCACTAATCAGTAAATCGATGCCACTGATGGCTAGATCGGCGCCAGATCTATCTTTTGCTGCCGTTGGTTTTCCGATCGGAGACGGGTCGACCTGACCTATATTGGTCTCAAATGGATATTGCCGCCGATGACCACTCAAACGAAGCGGGTGTTCTTTTGTCTGGGCCGGCGGGTGTTCGTCGTTGGGCGGTGCACCTGCAGGGACTGAAATCGTCCCGAGAATCGGCCATTTCGGCTGTGAACCGGCCGTATCGGCCTGAACCGGCCGAAATTTCGTCTGCCGGAACCGGTCTGTACCGGTTTTCTCGGTGATATTTTCCGGCAATACTGTGGAGGCGCGTGGGTTGTTAGTTAAGTTCCAAATTTTGTGAAAATTTTTATAAATTTATTATCTGTCTTATGGTGTCATTTTTCCATATTCAAAATTGGTCCGAAATCTCAATTTTGTCACTTTATTTGTAAGTAATATTGTATACATATTGAATATTATATGTTAAAGCTTGATAATAATTGTATATGGCCATAAAGTTTCTTGATAGATAAGTTTCTCGAATAAATATATTTTCATATATTTAAATGATAAGGCCGTGTATGTGAATATTATTAATTGTTGTATTATGAAGTTTATGTTGATGGGCCACCAATTGTTTGTATATTTAATTATTTTAATAATTGGCCAATAGTACGCATTTTGGCATGCTTCTATAAAGTTACTGTAACTATTGATGTAAGCATGTGCGTAGAGCAATGTTTGTTGAATGTTATTAATGTTGCAATTTAAGGACATTTGAGTTTGCCCCAAGTCCATGATGCTAAATTGCACTCTATGTGATGTATTGTGAGTACTGTATTGTTTATGTTCCCTAGTAAGAGAGGGTTTTGTGATTTAGTTGAGTTGTGATCACCACAGTGACACATTCTTGGCTGGATTGTGGAATTTCGATCTTGCATGTTGGAGGGATATTGTTTTGGTGCATGGTTATCAGCCCACAGGAGGTGATCGTGTACTGAAATTTGTGCTACGTGAGTTTAAACTGGTCAAAGTGGTCTATACAGCCCACAGGCGGTAGACTATAATGATTGGAATTTACTCATGGCAGTACTATGTTGTTGAGAACTATGTTGTTGAGAACTATGTTGTTGAGCACTATGTTGTTGAGTGCTATGTTGTTGGGTTTTCACATTGCATCTCATGTATTCTGCCCACAGGTGTTTGCATGATGGTGTGTATGTGAGCTTTGTGTTGGAGTACTCACATAATGATGATGTTGTTGTCACCTTGTCAACTATACTGTGATACATATTAAGGTTTATAAAGAATCTGACTTCTGTAATGGATGGAAAACATAAAGTTTGCCATATAGATAAAATGATAACACTCACTTGTTGATATGGTGAGGCTGCTGTTCATTGATATGTTGAGCATGGTTGAAACTTATTGTTCATGAGAAGGTTAACTATGTTTTACTTTGAAGCATTGAAAGGTTGAAGTAACTTTTGTGTTTTTGGACACTAGTCTTCGGATGGGCTTGTATAATTATTTCTTCGTATTGTGGTTCAGATGCAATCTGGTTTCCTTATTTATTGGACGGATGTGTCTGTAATTTTGATGTTAAAAACTCTGTTGTTAATATGTTATATAATAGAGTTAGAGTTGGCAACTGTATTATGTTTGAAAATTCTATTAATTATGCTTATCTCCTTGTGGAATTTATGTCGTTTGTAGTATTGTAAAGAATGTTCTCAAAAGAACATTACCTGGGGACAAGTCTCATGCAGTATAGCACAAAAGATTTGGCTATGCTTTTAGGCCAGAATAGACATACTAATTAAGTTGCAGATCTTGCCTTATCTTGATCGTGATCTAGAGATCTATGTGAAATGTTGGATAAGACAAAAGACCAATTCAGTATATACTTGTGACCTATAAGAAGTTGTTCATACAAATATTAATGGACCATATATAATTATGCTGCGTGAAAGTTCTTATTTTATCACTTTTCTTAATGACTTTTCTTGGTATGGTTATTTGTGTTTGATTATTTCTTAAGAGAAAAGAAAAGTATAAAGTTGTGATATGAAATTTGGGAGTACATGATTATGATGTGGATATTGTTACTAATTCTCCATCTAGATTGTGGTTGCATACATTGAAACATAATGATGTTTGGATGGCTTCAGATCATTGATATATGAAATGGTTGTGTGAAAAATAAGGTGGATTATTGTATATACCCCAAGATTAGTGGGAGTATATCGAGATTAGTGGGAGTATACGTAATTCTTTTCTTGTTGTAAAGATATATTACTTATGAATGATTTTTAGTGGTTACTCCATGTTGTGAAAGGATAATAGGTTATCTCTTGACCTATAAATGTGTAGATTAATTACACTTGTCTTGGTATACCATTTGGACTCTGCGTGCTATAGAGCTGTTGCTTAAGAATTTCATCTCATACAGTTATTGGCAAACTTATAAAATATTGATGAACTCTTTGAGAGTTGTCAGATTCATAAGAAAGTTGACAGAATTGTTTATCTTGCTCGACCTATTCAGTTTGATATATATTATAGTGCTGAAATCATTTATGTTATTTATGAGATATCTCAAGGTCTGAGCAAATAATAATATACTTCTTAAGATAGGTGACACCACAGTAAAGTATATTGTTACAGATGCATTACTTGTGTATGATCCCACTAAAGGACTTGGTCCTTGTTATTGTGTAAAGACATGTCGCTTATGTGAAACTATGAGCATCATGAGATGCTGTTGATTAGTGGGAGTTCTTTGTGTCTTTACTGTGGACTATTGTTGCATCTGTGATGTTTACCATGAGGTAAACGTAATTTTGAGATATATATATATGTTGATAACTTGAAAAGCACATCGGTGCTTTATATGTGACAGGTTGAAAAGTGCATGCACATCTTTTTGCGTATATATATATCTCGGTATATCTTTGTTGGGTATGGCGGGGCACTTTGTTGAACTTAAAGGCCATATTGGATTAGAATGTCTTGTAATAAGTTGTTGTTGTTAAGCTCAAATTTTGTGGACAAGACATTTGATGAATTGGATCGACAACAAAGGATGATACATTTTGATTTGTCGTATCATCAGGTTGCCACACTACCATATTAATCCATGTCAGTAGAGTGGAGGGCTCTTGTAATCATAGATATCGTTGTGTTGTTTATAGGATGTAGCTAATGACATGGTTCGGAGTCTAAAGCTTTATGGGACCGGATTTTTTTTAAAGATCGTCTCAGGACCGAAATATTGTTTGCACACTTACATGTTTTCCAAAATATTTTATTACATGCAATTCACATTGCTGTAGCCCAAGTGGGAGAATGTTAGACTATTTTCAATAGTCTTCACTTATGTGGGCTGATATCAATGTGATTGCTCGTCTTCAATTGTTTTATTAATTGTTTTTGTGGTCCATATGTATGAAACATGTTGGATCCATTATTGTTGAATATGGGACTGGCTAGTGTGGGCTAGTGCTTGCTATATAGAACAGTGATGAGTTGGACTATATTGGCAGCACATTTTGTATATGGCTAAGATCCCTCCTTTGTCTCTCAATATGTACACTATGAGTCTACATTTGGTAAAGATCATGTTGGTGGATTGAGGTATTATATATTTATCTTTATTACTATATTATGTATAGTAACACGTTTTTATAAGAATTGTGTACAGTACAGTACACAATAAAAGTATTTATATATATATGATGAATTGATAAAAGAATATATACGGACGGATGAAAAACGTAAGATAGTTTCCTCTGTTGGCCACGAACACCCTCTCCATGATCTTGTAGACTGAGCCTTCTCATCAGCCAGTGAAACTAGAGAGAACAAGGGAGTAAATCTGGCCATTATCCTTGATTAGATGAGTTATCCAACGGCTAGAACGAGTCCCAGAACAGGTACGTTCGTTTTCTTTGTTAAGCTTCGTGTTCTAGATGAGTAGCAAGATCTTGGTTTTGAGCTTGGTTAAGCTCGGTTTTTCTAACATTGGACTCCTTATCCTGAAATCAACCACTAACCTTAAGGGAGAATACTTTGGCAATAGATGCTATGGAAGTGGTAGTCTCTTGTACCCCATTTGTAGACAATGATTTCGGCAAGCTTTTAGCCTATTCTGTTCTCAACTTATATAAAGTTTCACAGAGCTCCTCATTATGCCATATGTTAGGCAGGTCATACGGTTTAGAAAGAGAACTGATGAAATGGCAACTACCAACAGAGACGATGTCAGCTCTTGGAAAATATAAAGCAGAAATAGCAAATGCCACCAAGCATGATGAATCAGTTGCATCAGGGGCACTATTTAAGGATTAGTCTAAGGAAATCGAGAGTTATTTCCCAAGTTCAATCCACACAACCTTCCAAGATCTTACTAAAGGTTTAGTGAGGGTAAGGTCAAACGATAGCTCAATTAATCTTAAGGAGCCTGCATATCAACTTACAGTTTAGTCCCTTCTTGTTTGATTTCCCAGTGGGTAGAAGCTACAACAGTCATACCAGGTGGAGACACTAGATATAGTTGTCCCCTTCTATACATTGTTGCTTCGTTGAAAAGAAAAAAAGGGTTGACTTACCAATTGAACAAACAATACTCGATAATATCAGCATAAATAGCATTTATCCAAGGCTTAACCTTACAAAGTACTGTAAAAGGTTCCAAAACTTTAATCATTAATATGATTGTTTGGTTAATAAGTATTGTTGGCCAAAAAACAAAAGTGAAATCTGTTGGAAAAGAAAAAAAGACCAAAAACAAAACACTGCTTGGAAACTTTTTCTATGTTTTTCCTTTTCTCTTATTCAGCACAAAGCTTTTCCACCGCCCAGTAAAATGCCGGCCACCTATAATATTGATAAAGCTACAGTTTCCTTGAATAATTGCAAACACACACATAAAAGAAAAAAAAACTCTTTTGGATTTAATCTTACTAAAGTCAACTGTAGCATACAATTATAGGATGTTCTTTCTAGTCTTTTCCTTTTCTATTTTCTTTTCCCTCCCATCAAATTATCATGTTGCTTCCGCACATTTTTACTTTTAACATTGTTAAGCCAATAAGTATAACCGATTTTCACGTGTATCAAGAATGCATTCAATTTACAAGTTTGTTGATTGAATTGCTTCATCATGGAAATTAGTTTCTAATGACAATGATATTAGAATTCATGCATGAGTCTATGTTCTATGAAACAAAGATTAACTCCACCCTTTTTCCAATCGCTGGAATTCACTTATACAAACTAAGAAACCAATCTCTAATTGTTGCTCCTTTGCTTACCTTTTTTCCATTTAACAGGGTTAATGTAATAAAGAATTATCTCATCTAGATCCTTATACATAGCCATTTCAATTATTGTCATGGGATTATTCCTTTTAAACAAACTTGTCAAGCTAAAATTGAAAACCTGTAAAGGTTCTTGTTCGACGGACTAATGCAAAAATAACACTGCGAAGTTGCTTCTTTGCATTCACCGAATGGTCATAGATCCATGTTGCTTCATTTTGATGAGACTACTTTCAATGTTTCATAGCACTGGTTTATATATACAAATTTTATTAAAAGGAATCATTCTTGAAATGGGAATAAATTGAAAACGGAGAGAGAGAGAGAGAGAGATCCTCTTACGCATATGCAAGACCAATATATGCTTGTGTAACTTGTTGAAGTCGTGAACATGACCTCTGCTGACCGTGCTTCCGCTATAATCTGTTCTTCAGCAAGTTGACCCTATGAACACAAAACAAAAAAGGAAAGCAGTTATGTCTCACAAAATAGTAGTCACATACAAATTTTAATCATCTAAAGCACAGATGCGTAGAGCCCTAGACAAAAACCAAAGCAGTACTCAAAATCTTTAGTAGAAGATTAAAGAGTCCATCTGAACAATCCAATCAATTAGAGTTTTTAAGTTTGCTCTGCAGTAATTGACTTGCTCTGCCTCCACTCACGCCCGCATGACAAGATGAATTAACAGACTCCTTATCCTGAAATCAACCACTAACCTAAGGGAGAATACTTCGGCCGCAGATGCTGCGGGAGTGGTGGTCTCTTTTATCACATCTATAGACAATAATTCCGGCAAGCTCTTAGCCTGTTCTGTCCTCAACTTATATGGAGTTTCAGAAGCTCCTCATTTTGCTTAAGAAAATCTTTCACCTACAAAACCATATGTCAGGCAGGTTATACTTCTTAGGAAGTTCATCATTTATCCAACCCATATGTTAGGTCTCGTTTGATTCTTGGTTGTCATGTTTCCCATCCTAGATATCACCCAAAGGCTCAGCCCGAAAAGTTCACCACTAACTTCGTATCTGAATTTTGTTACTTTAGGAAACTAAATCTCAGCTATCACGGGTTGATTGAAGATGACTTTCGTATTGATTTTGAAAGTTTATCTATCACTCACAACTTTAGACTTGTGTGGAAATACTTTTCGCACCATCCCTCACAGCATAAGAAGTTGAGCTTCAATGATTGTGCACCTCTTCAATCGCTTCCGGGAGTCCCTGCAAGGTTACAGAACTTAAATGCACTTCACTGCCCACCATTGACAAGATTTTCCAATGCGTCGGACAAGAATCGTGCACCAGTTTTTTGGCATATCCGAAACCCGCGATCTAGTTAATTTGCGGTGCTTTGATATCTGTCTACCACAACCAATCAAATGAGGGTTCTTTCTAGGTTCTCTCTATCACAGCATTTATTACGTACAGCCTCCTAATTCAAGAAAAAAAAAAATACCATGTTGATGTCAATGATTTCTCTTACTATTAGCCAGCAGACACGAGGCCTTCTTTCTTCCAGGTTCATGCCATTTACCGATTGCTTATTCAAGGGCCCATGCTCGGGTTATGTGGACTTGCAGTCCAGTCTTATCAAGGAAGCTCAGGTGCGGTATAACAGATGCACTTTCAGCCTCCTATAGAAATGATGAGAGAACGTGGTCCTATACAGGAATTGTCTTCTCCCCTCTTCATTAACACCATATCAATGATTATTGCATGGATTACTTTAAATTCTTTCTTTATATTATTCAAGAAAAAGAAACTTATGACATGAACCCTGTTGAAAAATAAGAATGTAAGATTATAAGAAACTTTACTCTTATTACAATCTTATACACCAAATTATCTCAATTTTTTGCCCTATTAACTCTGTTTAGATTCTTTACATTTCTAGAAAAGATTGAAAATGAAAAATAAAAATCTCAATAACCATTGATATATTATGCCTTTTCAAGATTTTTCTTAATTTGACAACGGATTCAAAAAAATAATTTGTACCAAATTTATAACCTTTTACATTAATTTCATAAATAAAGAAGTAGAACCTATTTCCTAGTTCAAAGTTTGCTTCAAATTCTTACGACTTTTCTTTTACATCCAAATTTTCAAATCAATAACCCATCAAATCCAGATTCACATAAAATCTGAAAAAAATCATGTTTCCTAATCTACTCTCGCTAGCTTACAGAATCGACCTTATAGTTCACTCCCAAAGAGAAGCACGAAAAACCTTTTTTTTCTTTTTCTTTTTCTTTTTTGGGCTTATTATACGGTCTTGGGGAGTGAGAATAGGGATGCTCGGACTTTTTTGTGAGTTTTGGGTAGAGGAAAATTACGTTGAGGCCATTCTCGGTTCTGGAGTTCAATTGTGATGACAATGGGCCTCCATAAAATTGGGCTGAGTATGAGTTTTGGTTAATCAAACTTAAATCTCAAGTTAATTCAAGTAATTTATCATTTTTATTAACACCTAAATTTTGACCAGTAAATTAATCAGGTTATTATTTTTTTTCTAGATATGAAAATGATATTTATTGTGTTTTTATTCTATGGCCTAGTTTATTTGTTTCCCAATATTAAAGTCCATATCACTCGTCAAAACAATATTATTTTGCATGATTTATCCATTGGCATTGAACAAGTGTTCCTTGTATTGATTTACAACTTATATGTGGAGAATCAATCATATATATATTTTTTTTTTACTGAACTTTTTATTCTCTATTATTTTTTTCTTTTCTTTTCAAAGCTTGGATATGAGAACCATTATCTCTCTTTTTCTTCACTCCAACACTAGTGATGCCATCAATCATTGTTATGGAACCTATGAAAGTTTTTGATTAGTTTTCTCTTGAATATTCTACATTCTAATATCTTCATGGTCATACATAAAATTGTATATTAAAAAGAAATAAATCATACACTAATATAGATAATATTCATTGTTACTAGGCATTATGGATGATTTTTATTTTCCTCTTCATATCCTTAAACCATTAAGAATTGAATCCAAGGGTGACCCTTTTATTTTTTTTTTAAACCAAGTCAATTAATAAACTATAACTATGGAATAGACAAAAATAGATAATCTCACTTGTAATGATTTATTGTACTAGAGTCACCCCCATAAGTCAAGTTCTTAGGAATGACTTGTACCTTCTTTCTTGATAAAGGAGATTGACAATATTGGTGAGTTGAAATTTTAGACATTTTTAAGAGGCAATGATTCGTGATCTGGCTTCTAAAGGCATAAATGATGGATAATTCTTGAACTTCCATGAATCTCTATTGACAAATTTCCCAACAAATATCAAATTGTTTATTAAAGAAGTCTACAAATATCTTATTCCAATGTTATCGATGGGCTATAGCAATTGTATTTTCAAAAAATAGAAGGGTGAAGAAATGGTAGATACGATGAACATGTACTTTAGAAAATACCAAAAAAAAAGGTCACATAATTATAGGAAAGATAACATCAAATCAAAGAAAATGACAAAGAAAAAAAAATCGATTTCATAACTGAAAAAAAAAACTCATAATTTTTCTAAAAAAATATTATTTTGAGTGAGATTTGGAAGTTTCTAACTTTTATTTTTTTATAGATACAATAACTTTTATAATGTTGGGTATGCTCATATATTTCTATATTTTAATATTTTTTAATATAATTTACCTTTTCACAAAAAAAACTCTTAATTTTGGGGAATTTTATTTAAAATCAATCAAGTTCCGTAATAGCTGGGCAGTGGGACATTCTAGAAAGTTTTTGACTAAATAATGTCATTTCACACCCGTTATCTTGTATGTGCATTGAATTTTTTTAATCAGTATTTGGTTGTTGGTGGTCCCGGTTTTCCTGGAGCTACACCTGATCAACATTTATCTATCACTTTCCCACCTCTCAAACACATAATTCACGTTCTCAAAACCAAAAGCAATAGATTTGTCATGTGCAGGTTTTTTCTGGGAAGAACCATTGTGAACAAATTTCGATAAAATGTGGGCTGCTCTGCTTGCTTTTACAAGTGTTTATCAAGACCCACTATTAAAGAGAAAAAGAGGTTGGAGAAAGATAATCGGTCCATTACTCAAAAGCAATCCCACTGATTAAAGAGATGCGAAAACCTTCTTTAATCAATTATAAACCTCATTCCGTTCACACATACCAGCTCCATCTCGTGTATTTCACGATTATAACAGAAAACTTCGAGGCTGCCAACGCTGGTTTGTGCCAAATATCTACTGAATGCCTGTTAATTTTGTATAGAGACACGCAGAGTTGGATTCCATCCATCAAAAGAGAATCGAGGAGCATCGGACCCGTCCTTCCAGCTTAAACGTTAAATGTTTCTGGCTGTTCTGTGTCCAAGACATTGGGATTCTGGATCCATAGATGCTCTACGTGAGCATGCTGCAGCACTGGGGAAGCATGATGAATAAGATTTCAGGATTGTTTTTCACAACAAAGCAAGAAGTTAATGATAAGTCTTGTCCCAGGATAGATATTATGTTAATGAGTGGTCATTGGTATCGCTAATACCATTAGAAAAGTCAGGCTGCTAATTAACTTTCATGGGTGGAAACCAAAACCAACTAAAAGTCATTATCAAAATTTCCCTCGATGGACTTCTAATGCTTGGTACCGTCGGGAGAAGCAAATGTGAAACAAAACGTCAAAAGCCTTCTCTTCTAGCTAATAATTGTACTAGATTTGTGAGACTTTTTCGGTCCTTCTCTCTCGTTCATGGGCTTTTCTTTTAGTGATCCTGAGGCAGGAAGCTAGCTCCATCAGCTTCGAGCCCCAATATTCAATTCCAATGGGAAATGATTTCCTGTAAGAGAAGAACACCTGAAACTTCTCTATGCTTTCTTCTTCCAACTTTTTTCTTCCTCTCTTGATTCCCCCTTTTTTTTTTTTTTTTTTTTTTAGAAACAGGGGCAGTACCCTGACAAATTTTATTAATACCAACAAGGCTGGGCGTAATAACCATACCTCGGATAAGTACAAAGGGCAGGGTATATTCCTAACCCTCAGGAAATAAAGTCACTCACATTTTAAAATGCCACACATAATTAAAATAACTTAAAATACATTGGGCAGCACATTCGCTTAACCCTATGGTGGTCTATAATTATCTAAGCCTAATTGATCTTTGACATAAACATTTAAGCATGAATGCAGCAATGAGCCAATCTGATCAAAAATTGTCACATTTTGAATGGCATGACCATGATTGGCGAGACGGTCTGCTACCATATTCCCCTCACGATGCACATGATATATAAGTGTATGTAAAGGAATCATATTCAAACATTGACGTATGACATATTCCAATTTCCATGGAGTTATCCATTTGTTGAGCATGCATTGAATTAAATAGAAGGAATCAGATTCAATAACATGCGGTACTTGATTCCGTGCATGACATATTTTAAGGCCCTCTAACATTGTATATGCTTCTGCCTCTGCACTACTGCCAGGATATAACTTGGTGGAAAAGGCCATGATGAGATCTCCATTATGATCTCTTAGGATTCCCCCTCCAGCATTATTCCCCATGATGCTTGATCCGTCTGTATTCAACTTGTATTGTCCCATAGAAGGAGGTTGCCAATGAACCCAAATTCCTCGTCGCAATGGAATATAAATCATAGGAACTTTTAGCACAACTAATGATATTTGATCTAGGAAGCTTACTTGAACCTTGACTTGGATTAGAGTTGACAGTTGGAGCATCCAATGTGTAACCTGTTTATTAATTTTGAATAACGACATACACTCACCATTATGCTTTGCTGAATTCCTAGCCAACCAAATTTCTCGTGCAATAACGCCTCCCAAAATGGCTACTAGTGCTCTTCTCTGATTATGCCATGATGCCTCTGAATACCAAGAAGAGACAAAGTTAGATATAGAAGTAAAACGAATAGGTACCTGAAGTACGTCGCCAAATCTCCGCCAAAGCTGTTGTGCCAATTTACTATGCATAAAGACATGATCCACAGTCTCCTGTTCGCCCTTGTTACAACAATAACATTTAGATGCCAATTGGATTCCTCTTTTTTGCCTTTTCTTTTCCCTTTGCCAATAGTGTATCTATTGGGAGGCAGCCGACTAGTGATTCTTCTCTGCCTTTTTGGCAAAACGCACAGCGTGGGTCTCCACTTCTTTTGCTTTACGAAAAGCTCGCCCCTTTAAGCTTAGTCTTACGGATGCCCTTAGAAAAAAAAGAAGGCGTCGCTTTCCTTTCTTTTCACTGGTACATACGGTGCCGTGTGGATGGGAATTCCACAGTGGTTATGTGAGAAGCGTCAACTGTGTCATGTGAATATATAAAGTCTTTTCACTAATTCGTACACTGTTTTTCTTTCTTTTGACAGAGTTATAAACGACACCCTGTGGGGTGGAAAAAATATGCAGCACTCTTAATAGTATGACTGTTGTGCAGTAATGTGTGACAGCCTACAGTCTCCAAGGACAGTTGTGCCTACCCTCGGCTGTAAGTAATTATGACAAGCATGCTTGCTTACTTTCTTTCTTTGGTGATAAGGGGTTGAGCCTACCCTCACCCTAAGTCAGACGCACAGAGCACGCAGCGCAAGTCACCAAGCTATAATTTGGCTAATGGAAGGATAATTGTGTGGTGTACATCTTTAGCAATTTAAAGTTGATGTGAAATTTAAATGTGGGCTCCTCTGCCTCTTATAGATGTGACTCATTCTTTAGAATGAAAAAGAATGAGATTAGGTATAAATAATTGATCCCTCGCTAAAACACAACCGTCATGTGAAGATTTCTTTTTGGTACTTTGCTTAAAGAGACATCTACACACTTAATGTATATGAACATGTGCAAATATACATAACCATGGCATATGTGTTGTATGCGTGTAGATGAAAGTTTTATCATTTTTTGAAGTCCGTACCCTAGTTTTCTTAGGTATTAACATTATCCTAAACTATTGTGTTCAGGTCGACAATTGAGATTTTGAAGTTTTAAGAAGGTTTTGTCCAATTCAAGATTATTATGAATTTTATAAACTTTTGGGATGCAAATTATTAATCTAACTATATATCTTGTTAGGGATTGAAAGACGTAGAGATATTAATATAGATTGGCCTATATCTAATGATGTGGTTATGAAAACCACAACACAAAAAATTGAGATTGCTAAAAATCTACTTTGTAAATGTCAAAACAAAATTGGAAGAACCAACTAAAGGTTAAAGTATATTGGTATCAATACCATTAAAAAGAAACAAATGAAAGAACTTTATAGTAATTTCAAATGGAATAGAACTTCCACCATGAAATAATTTTTATTATATAAGTTTAGGTTACGATTACTTCATCTATAAATCTCACAAGAAATCCCTTTGAAATGTAGGTTGGATAAACAAGTTTCACTTTTTAAAACGATAAGCACAAAGGCGACCTTTATTTCCTAAGTCATGAAGATTGTAGTGCTTTTAATTTATTTTTCATGGTTCTGAGGAGTATGCCATCTTCGTGACTCTTGTTTTGCTGTTTTACCCCGGACAACATATGTTTATCTCCACCACACTATTCCATTATTCATGTCGCGTGCACTTGAATTATATCAACAAATATTTCTCAGTTGATGCTTGTTCTGATGGCTCCACTCTTTTTTATTCGGTGGATCCTCTCTTGTTTGCATGTCTTTGATTTTAGAACATTAGGCTCTGGCAGTGACAGAGTTCTGCAGCAGTAATCAAAGAGGTATGATTTCGCTTTCGCCATTTTCAGTGAAGGATAGACTGGCAATGTTAGGAGGCAACCAATGAGGGATTTTTTTTTTTTTTTTTTTTTGGCCTTTCTGACAAAACGTTTTGAATAACGCAGAGCTTTGCTTCCCTCTAACAAGCACAAACGATGCAGTTTTTCTTTCTCTGTACAGAGCTAGGAACAACATTGGGTGGATGGAAAAAATAGAAACGATAATATGCAGCACCCTCAATAGAAATCAGTCGTGAAGTGATGCGTACACATTAATGCCAGGCGTGCCTACCCGGTAGCCTGTAAGAATAATGACAACAGCTGTCTGAGGTTGAAAGTTCAATAGAAATCCAACTGTCTGGACCTCAAAGCGGTTGCTTTATTGACTTGAGAACGTGTTGATCATGGCATCTGTACTTCGCACAATTAAGCAAGCGGGTTGATAGGAGAGACTAAAAGACTTCTGTTTTCTCTCCCTCATTCTGAACTCCGCGCTCTCTCCTTAGCCTCTTCCCTGATCCATACGCCTGCTATGGCTGCTCAGTCCCTTTCATCTCTTTCCAAAACTGGTTGGGCTTACGATGTCTTCCTAAGTTTCAGAGGTGAAAACACGCGCTGTAACTTCACTGATCATCTCTACAACGCTTTGGTTCAAGTTGGTATTTATCCTTTCCGAGACGACGAAGAGCTTCGAAAAGGAAAGATCATCTTTACCGAACTGTGCGAGGCGATTCGTGGATCAAGGATTTTTATCGTGGTTTTCTCCGAAGGCTATGCTTCTTCCACGTGGTGCCTTGGTGAACTTGCGGAGATCGTGGACTGCTGTAGAGAAAACGACCATCACATTCTTCTCCCGATATTTTATCATATTAAACCTTCAGATGTCCGAAAACAGACTGGGACTTTTGCAAAAGCATTTGATGAGTATCAAAAGCTGTTTCAGACAAATATGGCGCAGGTGGAAAGGTGGAGAGAAGCTCTAACTGAAGCTGGGAGCCGTTCCGGTTGGGATGTTGCAGATGATGGGTAATTTACTACCTTGTTTCGTACTTTTTCATGCCTTCTTTTTATATCTTTTTCTTTAACATATAGAAGAAAATTTATTACATACACATAGACCATAAGTTAATATCCAGTTTCTTTTGGGTTTAAATAAGTTGATGTTTTCTTGTTCATTATTTCCACCCCACCACGATGGAAAGATCATGCAAAGAAAAGAAATATTGGTTCTAGAATTCTTAGGCTTAGAGTTGCCTTTCTAACCAGACGTCCTACCTTGAGGGTTGTCGTTAAAACATTTAATTTATGGATTTATCTCTGAAAAATAGAAAAAGATTATTCATAGCATACCAATAGTTTTTTTTTAAAAAAAAAGAAGGTTGTAAAAATATATTTAAATGGTGTCCGTTCTGAATTTGATATCACTTTGCTGCGTGGTATGGTGCAAGAGTCTCAAATGCTAAAGATGATAATGTATTTTGGGCATAAAGGAAATTATTTTTCTTTATTTTTTATCTTATTGTTTTATATTCTATTTTACCATGATGATTAGGTACGAAGGAGAGCTCATAAAGAAGATTGTTGATCATGTTTTGGGTGAACTCCCTGTTCACCTTCATGTTGTTGAACATCCAATAGGAATAGACTATAGCATTGAACATGTGAAAGCTTTATTAAATCTTGAAACAAGTGGTATTTGCATTGTTGGCATCTATGGTATGGGCAGCATTGGTAAAACTACCATAGCAAAAGCCGTTTATAATCAAATATGTCACAAATTTGAAGGAAGTTGTAGTCTTTTAGATATTCAAGAAAATTCAAAAGTGGCTGGTGGTTTAGTTAAATTACAAAAAAAAAATTCTCTATGACATCTTGAAAAAAGACTTTAGGATTGATCAAGTTGATGAGGGAATTGAATTGATCAAGCAAAGGCTTACCAAAAAGAAAATTTTTGTTGTTCTCGATGATGTGGTTGACTCGAAGCAAGTAAACAAGTTACTTGGAAACTTAAGATGGTTTAACTTAGGAAGTAGAGTTATTATCACTACCAGAGATGAACATTTACTAAATCAATTAGATGTAGATGAAAAATATATGGTCTCTCCCTTGAATGACTCACAATCCCTTGAACTTTTTTGTTGGCATGCCTTTAAGATGACCCATCCAAAAAAGAATTTCCAAGAGCTTTCATATAGTGTAGTAAACTATGTTGAAGGACTTCCATTAGCTCTTGAAGTTTTAGGTTCTTTTTTGAAAGGAAAGAATTGTGTTGTTTGGGAAAGTGAATTGGAAAAGTTGAGAAGACAACCAGATGAGAAGATTCAGATAGTACTAAGAGTAAGCTATGATTCATTGGATAATTATGTGAAGGAGATATTTCTTGATATTGCATGTTTCTTTGTTGGTGTAAAGGAAGATTATGCGACCAAAATATTTGAAGCTTGTGGCCTTTTTCCAAAAGGTGGTATAGAAACTCTTAAACAAAGATCTCTCATAATAACTAATGCGGCCAATGACTTGTGGATGCATACTCTAATTCAAGATATGGGAAGAGTGATTGTTCGTGAAGAGGCATGCAACATTCTAGAAAATTATAGCAGGTTGTGGATTTGTGAAGATGTCTTGAATGTTCTAAACGAACATATGGTAAGAGATTGCTACATTTATCTTTTTCCTCAATATGAATAATTATTAATAATTGTATTTTAAGTTAACAACTAATACTTCATAACTTGGAACTCAATGGAGCTCCTTTCTTATAAAACTTGAGGATGTGAATTACTTATCCAATTGTTTCTTTTGTCAGGGTTCACAACACACTAAAGGCATCAGCTTGAATTCACTTGGATTAGAAGATGTACATTTGAAAATAGAAGCATTTGCAAATATGAAGAATTTAAGATTACTTCAAATTAGCAAGGTTCATCTCACAGGAAACTTCAAATTTGTATTCAATGAATTAAGATGGTTTTGGTGGCAAAAGTGTCCACATAAATTTCTACCACAAGACTTTTGTCTAAAGAAGCTTGTTATTTTTGACCTCCAAGAAAGCAAACTCATAGAAGTTTGGAAGGGTTATAAGGTATAAAATTCTTGCAATGCTTTTCATTTCTCTATAGATGTTTCATGTATAATGCAAAAGTAATTCTCTTTTTTTTTTTTTTTTTCTATAGGTACTCAACAAGTTAAAAGTTATTAATCTCCGAAATTCTGAAAATCTCACCAAAACACCAAACTTCTTTGGAGTCCCACATTTGGAGATACTAATACTTGAAGGTTGTACTAGCTTGGTTGAGATTCATGAGTCCATTGGATATTTGAAATGTCTTGTTGAGCTAAATTTGAGAGGATGCAGAAGCCTTAAAAATTTCCCAAACATTATTGATAACTTAAAATCTCTTAAAACACTTAACATGCATGGTTGCTCAATAGTTTTTGAGTTATCAACAGAAGAGAGAAATACGATGGCTTTGGCAAAGTTCCGTGGAAATGAAATTACTATTGACCAAAGATTATCCTTTCTGGATCTTTCAAAGAATCACAAAATTAAATTACTAGGATGTCGAAAAAGATGCTCAAATTCTTGGATGTCATGTTTGTCATGCTATATATCACCCAAAAACTCAGTTGGTATAAATTTCCAAGCTTCGTTACTTGGAGAGGTTAAATCTCAGTTGTTGTGGTCTAATTGAAGATAACTTCCCCATTGATTTGGAAGGTTTATCTTCACTCATAATGTTGAACTTATCTGGAAATTATTTTTGTAATACACCGCGTGGGATTAGTTGCCTTCCTAAACTATCAAGATTGTACTTAAACGATTGTCGGAATCTTCAATCAATTTCGGAAGTCCCAACAAGTTTATAGCTCATAGTTGGGTTCGGTACTCCATGGGGACCATTCTTAAATTTATTGGACATGGAACATTCTCCTATTTTTTGTGAATGTGAATCTTGGGATCATTTGCAGAGGTTGATATCATCACCTATCATTTTTTTTTTATATGCTGTTTACCAGGTTCCTCTCTCTCTCTCTCTCTCTCTCTCTCTCTCTCTCTCTCTCTCTCTCTCTCTCTCTCTCTCTCTATATATATATATATATATATATATATATATATATATATCTATATGTGTGTGTTAATGACATCAATTTTTTTTTATCTATTTTAATATAGGTGCTACCATTCAAGGATGTTGAGTTTCCAATCACTTTTCTCCAAAATACAGAGATTCCAGATTGGTTCAGCTACCAGGCAATCGGTTGTTTAATATCCTTCCGCGTACCTCCTCTTTCAGAGGGTCGAATTGACGAGATAACTATTTGTGCTTCCTATCGACCACTACCCGCTATTCCAAATTGTACTTCAAGTGAAGGTCCCGTTGTGGCAATCTCATTTTGGAATAAAACTCGTGGTTGGTATCAATCTCATCGTACAAAAGTCCCTCTACATTTTGCTGCACCTTGTTGTCATGTATACCGCGTCCCAGTTGACATCCGTGGTTATGGACACTATGCTCTGCGAAAATGCTGCTACTTTTCTCTAGATTCGCACCGCATTTATTGCACATGGAGTTTTGGTGGAATTGCAGATGTAAGGTATTTTGAAGCTGGAGATGAAATAGAAGTGTCCATAAAATTCCGTGGAGACTTTGAAGTGCACAAATGTGGAATTCACCTACCACTTCGTAAGTTTAATACTATACGTGGATTTTAAAACGTGTCAACTTGTCCACTTTGATGTTATTACAAATGACAACTAACAATATTAAAGATGATAGATCTTTTCAAATGATACTACTATGAATGACTACAGGTTTTTTTCATCCAGAGATGATGCGTGTACACTTAGTGTGAACGGTTGACAAAGTCAAATAGGTGATAACACTTTACATAAAATCTCGTTGGGGAAGGAGCCTCAACGCAACATGGCGATCTCATCTATGTCCGATGCAACCTTTCAAGAAGAGGAAAGCCTTCATTCTCTCCCAGAAAAGCCACTACCTCTCGATGGAGCTACAGAATGAGATCTTTCCATTTAATAAGTATATGTCCGTTGGGGTTTTAATTTTCATAACAGTACCAGTTTACTCCGCTTTTGATCATAAGACTGCTAACTCTAGGACATTGGGGTTTTGGTGAAGATTAGGGATTTTCTCTGCATACCTCAAAATTGATTCTATCTCTATATTATTTGATAAGATTGAGGTTATTAGGAAAATATATATTCTGTGTTGGTTGTTTATATCTTACGGATTGAAGTCTATATTTCTCTGTAATCCAGGGGATTAACGAGATTCTGATGTATTACATTGTGTAATCTGAGAATTGATTTTAAAAGTGTACCCTTCAGTTATTTGCTAAAGTAGATGAAGTAAGGCTAAGTGATATTGGTCAGAATCACGTTAAAAAAATTCCAGTTGTGTGATTATTCCCTTTTAAAGCTCTATTTTTGGATTGATTAATATTTCTTTACATTCTTGATTATAGTTTGATTACCCTTGTTTATTTGATTGTTCATCAAGCCAAGATTACTTGGTTAATTGAAATCTGCATATATAATAAAACCTGATTGGTGCAGTATATTCCATCATAAGTGTACCAAGGCACTTATTGAAGTAATGAAAATTTTTCTGTCAGCTTTACTGTGAGAAGAAGAGGCTTGTCGATGATCAATTTGACTATTTAAAGGCCCTTTGTGATATTGGTGCAAGCGGTTCAATTAAGCGGACAGAGAAGGGTATGTCTTCCTTGATTTCTTAGCATGTATTTTTTATTTTTTGAAGCAGATTTCCTTTAAGCTTACCGTGTTTTGTTGCTGATAATAGTTGATATACACCGAAACATATTTATATATAAATTTAGATGATTACTTCTTGATCATTTAGACTGGTTTTGATGGCCTCTAAGAAGATGGTTGGATCCCTAAGAACAAAAGACTACATGTCATGCATAAAAGAATTCAGAATTCAAGGGAGGTGATGCATGGATCATTTCCGTTTTGATGACCTCTAAGAAGATGGTTGGATCCCTAAGAACAAAAGACTACATGTCATGCATAAAAGAATTCAGAATTCAAGGGAGGTGATGCATGGATCATTTCCTCTAGCTTAGCTTTCTTGCTCTGCTTTCTCTAGCATAGGCGCTTTGTTTGATTGTAGAAACCGTAGAAGTGATATTCTCTATTATTTCCTTTTTTCTTTAAATTTTTCACTAGGGTCCTCATATAGTGCTTATGTGTTAAGGATGTGGCATCTTTCAATCTTTCTTTAATATGCCGCTGGAAAAAATTGATGTTAGGGTTTAGGGATCACACTTTAGTGATTATAGTCATTGTTTGGCTTGCATAAACACCTCAGCAACTCTACTATTACCTGATTGGTTTGGACAATATGATTTGTTGCCTATTAAGTTTTTCTAAGGCCAATCAGAGTAAAAAACTTTCTTTGGTTCTAACAAAGCCCCTTTTATTGTTGATATCTATTCTGAATCTTGATCCGAATAATTTTGAATTAATTATTTTTCTTGCTTAATGACTTTAGTTATATCTTCTTTTCAGAAAACATATCCGTATCAATCCATATAATTTGTGTGATTATTTCCAACAAAAGGTTTGATGAAATTTCTTTTGTTTGGCGTTATACAGGAACACTTAAGTTTGTACTTACGTCACAGAAGATTATCTTTCTAATTATAGGACCTACGTAAGCAGTTACGTTGTATTAACAAAGTTAAGTCGAAATTGAGTTTCTTCCCCGACGCGCTTGTCAGAGGCACGCAGAGACAAATATGAACCACGAGAGGGACGGGAACACAAAGCAGGCAAAACTACCTCAAAAATCCTTACCGACCTCTGAAAATCAGCTCCTTTTTGGTAACCTGTCTCTATAAATTAAGGAGTCGCCAGCCATGGAAGAAAGAACCCACGTAGCTGTTCTGACTTCTCCAGGGATTTAACAGTGATTTATAACGCTACCATAGGCAGTTTGGTATAGCATAATGTGTATACACATTTCTACATAAGCAAATGCCAGCTTTTTTTATCAAACTTCGCAACAAGATAATTTGATCGTCCAACTTACCAAATTTTCTCTCTTCATGTGCTTTTCCTTTTGTGGTCATCATTTAGGGAATCCAAGCAACTTGCAGTGATGGATGGATTAACAAGGATGTTGAGTCAGACTCCGCGACTTTTCGATCATAAAAAGACAGAGAATCCAGACTTTCGTTTTTTCGCATTGTGGGTCTCAAAGAACTCTGTCACAAAATTGATAATGATGGGGAATGGTCGACTAAACGATCACTGGGAGACCGTCCTTCCAGACTGCAGATTTTATCAATGACGTCTTTATAAAAGTAGACTTTCATTTACTTATTTTTGTTTCCTATAAACAAATAATAATTTATTCTCACCTGATTCTACGACTTAGTTTGCAAATGATAGAAGCGAAAAGCAGGGAATACATCTCCACCAGTGAAGAGATGTATGAGTTTCCATCACTGTTCTTCCCCGATCCGTCAATTTCATGTACAAGTGGAACATTACTCATACTCGTTATCCTGTATATTCTGTTAAAAATAAAAATTCTCTACCCAATAAATTATGTTGTGAGATAAGGAGGGTCTCCAGGAAATAGTTTTTTTTTTTTTTAAGTTTCTTAAGATTTTGGATTCGTCGAAGAGATCATTAAATGTATTAACAAACAACATCTGCTTAATGGGTGGTCGTTTTCCTCGAGCAAAAACCTAGCACTGTTAATCTGCCATTTTCCTTCGTCCCAAGCACGGCTCACTCTCTTTCTTTCCAACAGAAACGAAAAGCATGTCACCCTGTGGGCCCCCCGTGGTTGCTTTATTTACCCGAGACTTTGAGATGTTCTTCATGACCCGGCCGTGACGAACTAAACTCTTACATTACATAGGTACAACATTAAATTAACTGGACCGCAAGAGATACTCAGCACAACTTTTGCCTCCCCTAGCTAAAACTACGCGACCCTGAAAAGCAACAGCGTTGATTGAAAGACGATAAGCCCTCTTTTTCTTTTCCCACTCTCGATTACACGCTTCTTGACGCCTGCTCTGATCTTGAAGCCCTTCCATGGCTGCTCAGATCCTTTCATCTCCTTCCAAACCTCGTTGGGATCATGACGTCTTCCTGAGTTTCAGAGGAGACACGCGCAAGAACTTTACTGATCGTCTCTATGAGGCTTTGGGTCTAGTTCGAGTTCGTACTTTTCGAGATAACGAGGAGCTTCCAAGAGGGAAGATCATTTCTGATGAACTGCGTAAGGCGATTTGTGGATCAAGGATTTATATTGTAGTTTTCTCCAAAGGCTATGCTTCCTCCACCTGGTGCCTTGATGAACTTGCAGAGATCGTAGACTGCTGTGGAGAAAATGAAGACCACACTCTTCTCCCCATATTTTATCATGTTGACCCCTCAGATGTCCGAAAACAGACCGGGATTTTCGCAGAGGCATCTGTTGTGCATGAAAAGCGGTTTCACACGGATATGGGGAAGGTGGAGAGGTGGAGAAAAGCTCTTGCTAAGGTTGGGAGTCTTTCTGGTTGGGATGTGTCGAGTATTGCAGATGGGTAATTTTGTACTTTGCTTGTCTCTTGCTCTTCCGCACCTTTTTTTTATAATTATGTTTATAAGACATGCGAAAATCTAATACAGATCCATAAAGTTTACCTTAATAGTGATTTTTGAGTTCAGTTGCCCGATGTTTTTCTCTTTCACGTCCAGTGACATTTGACTTGATATACTGGTTGTTGTTTCCTATTTCATGTCCACCCTTCCACGATATAAAGTCAAGCCACTTAGGAGATCTTGGTTCTAGAATTTTGAGGATTAAAAGTGTCTTTCTAATCAAATGTCTTACCCATAAAGGGGAATTTTATATAACCATACTTTCCTTAAAAGATTTAATCCCTGAATTTATCCAAGAAATAAAACTAAAAATAAAAATTAAAAAGATTATTAGTAGCATGATAAAAGAGTTTCAAGTGTTTGAGATGACGGTATACTTTGGGCATGGATGACTCTCTTTTTTCTTAATTTTTTCATTTTTGTTATATAATTTTTAATTCTATTGTACTATAATGATTAGGTATGAAGGAAAGGTCATTGAGAAGATTGTGGACCAAGTTTTGCGTGAACTAAATCAAGTTCACCTTCATGTTCCTGAACATGTGATAGAAAGAGATTCTAGAGTTGCAAAAGTAAAAGCTTTATTAGCTTTTGAAAAAAGTGATGTTCACACTGTTGGCATCTATGGGATGGGTGGTGTTGGAAAAACCACCATAGCAATAGCTGTTTATAATCACATATATTTGAACTTTGAAGGTAGTAGTTGTCTCTTAGACATCAAAGAAATTTCAAAAGAGGCAAAGGGCTTAGTTGGATTACAAAAAAAACTTCTTCATGAAATCTTGAAAAAAGATGTGATGATTGATCACATTTATGAAGGAATTGTATTGATAAGGAAAATGCTTGGTGGAAAAAGAGTTCTCATTGTTCTTGATGACTTGGATGACTTGGACCAAGTAGATGAATTGCTTGGAGACTTGAGTTGGTTTGGCTTGGGAAGCAGAATCATTTTCACAACTAGAGATGAAAAATTACTAGCACAACTACAAGTAGATGAAAAGTATAAGGTCTTACCCTTGGATGAATCAAAGTCCCTTGAACTTTTTAGTTGGCATGCCTTTAATAAAGCAAATCCAAAAGAGGATTTCCTAGAGCTTTCAATTAATGCAGTGAAGTATGTTGAAGGACTTCCATTAGCTCTCAAAGTTTTGGGTTCTTTTTTGAAAACAAGAAGTCATGATGAATGGAAAAGTGAATTGGAAAAGTTGCAAAGACAACCACATGAAAAAATTCAAAAAGTACTTAGAATAAGTTTTGATTCATTAGATGAATATACAAAGGACATATTTCTTGATATTACATGTTTCTTTGTTGGTATGAGGAAAGACTATGTAACCAAAATATTTGATGGATGTGGTTTCTTTCCTAATAGTGGCATGGGAATTCTTAAACAAAGATCTCTTTTGACAATTGATGTCATGGACAATTTGTGGATGCATAGTCTAATTCAAGAGATGGGAAGAAATATTGTTCGTGAAAAAGCTGGATATATTCCAAAAAACTATAGCAGATTGTGGTTTCATGAAGACGTCCATAATGTTCTAAGCAAAAATATGGTAAGAGGCTTATACATTTATCTTTTTTCTAAGTAGTGCATCCTACTTTGAATATGATGATAGTACTGTTCATAATTCATGTAAGTCAACAAGTTATACTTTCAAATCTTAGTAAGTTCTAATCCTAGTCAATGGTACTCTAGTTTTCAAAACTTGAGAATGTGCATTTTTTTTTTTTTTTTGCCAGGGATCACAATATGTGGAGGGTCTCAGCTTAAATTCACCTAAATTAGAAGGCATATATTTGAAAACTGAAGCATTTACAAATATGAAGAATTTAAGATTGCTCCAAATCAATGTTACACATCTAGTAGAAGACTTCAACATTCCACTTAGTGAGCTAAGATGGCTTTGGTGGCATAGGTGCCCACTAAAAGTTCTGCCACGAGATTTTCATTTGGAGAAGCTTGTTGTTCTTGATCTCCAAGAAAGCAAACTCACACAAGTTTGGAAGGGTTACAAAGTATTACATTCTTGCAATACTTTTTATTTCTCTATAGATGTTTAAATGTATAATGCAAAAGGAGTTTTCATTTATTTTCTTTCCTTTTGATTTTGTTTCTATAGGTACTCAATGAGCTAAAAGTCCTTAATCTCCAAGACTGCAAAGATCTCATCAAATCACCAGACTTTTCTGGGGTCCCACATTTGGAGACATTGATATTTGAAGGTTGCACTAGTTTGGTTGAAATTCATGAGTCCATTGGAAGTTTGAAAGGACTTGTTAACCTGAATTTGAATAGATGCTTAAGCCTTTCAAATCTTCCTAGTAGCATTGGTAACTTAGAATCTCTTAGAGCTCTTAACATGTCACATTGCTTTAAATTCTTTGAGTTGTTGGAACAAGCGGGGTCTAGGATGGCTTTGACAAGGGTGCAAGGTAATGAAACTACTACAGAGCAAAGATCATCCTCCTTTACTCTTTTGAAAAATCACCAAATTGAACTATTTGGATGTAAACAAAGATTCTCAAATTCTTTCTCATCATGTTTGTCATGCTATGCATCAACCAAAAGCTCCTCCAGCATGAGTTTGCCACTAGCTTTCATTTCTAGACTTCGTTTCCTAGATAAGCTAAATCTCAATTATTGTGGTTTGTCTGAAGATAACTTTCTTGTTGATTGGGGAAGTTTACCTTCACTCAAAAAATTGCAATTATGTGGAAACAATTTTCGTAGTACACCTTGCGGTATTAGTGGCCTTACTAAACTCTTACGTTTAGACCTAACCAACTGTGCCGATCTTCAATCAATTTCGGAAGTCCCTACAAGTTTGGCGTGGTTAAGGGCGGAAGGGACTCCATGGGAAAGATTGTCAAATGCATTGGACATGGAATATTCACCAATTTTTTCTGAATCTAAATCCCGTGAGATTAATTTGCCCAGGTGGATATTTGTATTTGTCTCCGACGATGCTTTTCTAAAGCATTATTTAAAGGTTCTCTCTCTCTCTCTCTCTCTCTCTCTCTCTCTCTCTCTCTCTCAATATGCGCTTCCTTTTTAATGACAGTATTTTTTTCTTTTTTGGTAGGAGCTATCAAGAGAGGTCATTGAGTTTCCTATAATTTTTCTTCAAAACTCAGAGATTCCAAATTGGTTTAGCCACCAGACAATCGGATCTTTAATATCCTTCCGGGTACCTACCCCTTCAAAGAATCTAATTGACGAGATTCTTGTTTGTGCTTCTTATGAACCATTGTCGTATGCTCCAAATCGTACTTCAAGTGCTGGTCCTATTGTGGCAATCTCATTTTACAATAAAACTCGTGGGAAGAATCTATCTTTTCATACAAAAGTCCCTCAACATTTTACCGCAGCTCCTTGTCATATATACCGTCTTAAACTTGGAAAACGTCTGAGTGGCGACCAATTTGGATATGTTCTGTCCCGAGGCTACTGCTTTTCTTCAGATTCACACTGCATTTATCTCGCAACGACCATGAGTCATCGCTTACAAGATACGCATAGTTTGGAAAGTGGAGATGAAATGGAAGTGTCCATAGAATTCCATGGAGGATTTGAAGTGCACAAATGCGGAATTCATCTACAACTTTGTAAGTTTACCACACTAAATGAATTTATAATGTATCAATATATCACTTTTGATCGTACTACAAATCAAGGTCAATGAACATAACGGCTAACAATATTGGAGATGATAACATCTTATGAAGTAATGCTGCTACAAATGATAATATCTCTTGAAGTGATGTTGCTACAGGTCCTTGTGGTCCAGCGTTTACTGTCTCCGAAGACGGCATTGTTCTTGGTAACAGGTATGCAAGTTGATGAAGTTAAATAAGTTATACTACTTTACATAAGAACTCTAAACATAATACTGCTACCCATAATGATGGTGAGTGAGGAGTATTTGTAACCATTTCCTTTAAAATTATGCATGGAGAGCCAATTGATATTGTTCTTCCCCAAGTCCCTAACTTCTTCTTTTCATCTTACCCCCCTCTCCCCTCTTTCGTCTTTGTTTTTCCTGGAGAGCTACAATTTCGACATTATTTTTGTCTCCTTTCTTGACAGCTACATCAATTTCTGAATCATTTAATATTTTTTACTTGAATGTTTCATATTTTATCTTGAACTATGAAACGCAATTTCATTCTTAACAAAAAAAAAATTCTCATACTAATATAAACAATTTTTCTTATTATCACCTAGGTCATGGTTTGACGAGTGAACAATTTATTCCGCAAGAGTGGAGCCAATAAATCAAGATGGCATGAGTAACATTGCAGCCCAACGTCATCAAGTCAAGTTGAGGTACGTTGTAAGAAATGTACTTTTAAGCACCAAGAGGATATAAAAATGGTAATATTAAATGAACCATTAAATTTAAGGAAAAAAATACTATCAAATCAAAATATACTGAAAATATCGATGCATGTTTGTAATCCAACTATTTATTTTGCTAGGGATGTGAAGCAGTAAATGGTGTTCGTCATAGATTTGCATGAGCTTGGAGACGTTTATTTGAAAATCCAAGCCTTCAAAGCAAGCTGCTCGATTTTTGCACAATTACCCTCCAAAGTATTACGCAGCCAAATTGGTTCAGCCAGGAGAATTAGCTCTTCAATATCCTTTCTTGGACCTTCACTTTCAGAGGGTTAAATCCTAACATTGCTTGTATATTCACTTCATAGTCCCATGATTCATATGAAATTGCGCAAATCATGCTCTTACAGTAGGAACTATTTTATCCCTTTTCCCATGACCTTTTATGACACAATATCAGTGGCTGATACATGAAATATAAATTCTCTGATTATTTTCGTTCTTAATATCTTATATTCTATCTCTTGATATTTGATCATAAAATGTCATTTTAGAAAGGAGTTCCACATTGATATAAAAAAATTTCACTTGTTTGTAGGCACTATGAGCATTTTCCATTTTTTTCCTTGTTCATCCACTTACCCACCCCATTCCATTTTTTCAATTCAATAGCAACATACACATTTTCTATAAGGACTAGGAAATAGAGTATAGGGTTTTCATCGATGCCCATCAATGTCTCTTCTAGGTGAATGAGAGATTTCATAAATTTGACGAGTTAAAGAATTTCGTAAATACCTTTAAAGTAATTATTTTTCAAATTTTTCTTTCAAAGGCTAGGTAAACTGATACATTAACAAAGGAAAAAAAGAAAAGAAAAGGAAAAAGAGAACCACATGAATCTATGAAAGAAATCACTGAGTAAAGAAATGGACAAAACTAAATAAATTGATGATAAAATCGTTTCAAAACTGTGATAATACTTTAATCGCATGAAGAATATAGATTAGATTTACATTCCCACACTCTCAGTCTTTTCAATCAGAAGCAAATGCAGAAGAAAAGCAAAAGGACAAAAAGTAAAAGAAAACCAAAATGCCGTCCCTTCTTTTAGAAAAAGAGACAAAACACAATTAACAATAATTAAAGCAAAAAGGAAAAGATATTCAACTTTCAATAGCAAGAACCTCAACCATCACAACCATGAGCACTACCATCACCATAGGCATCAGTGGCGGCCACCGTGGACACATGCGCTGCACCCATCATAGCAACAGCCATGCCACCATCGGCATCACCAGCATTGGTAGCATCCTGGTGGTTGGCAACATGATCACCAGGAGCTGTAGAAGCATGTCCTTCGTGTTTGCCTCCTTTCCGAGGTTTATCACCGCGGGGTTTTTGTCGGGAGGAACTATCTGAGTCTCCGTGTATGCTTTCTTTGTGCCTGCGACTTGGGATGCAGAAACATATGCTTTTGCCCTTCATAGCTGGATCCTTCGCAGAACCTCAATTCAGACTCGCTTCTCATGTCTTTGTGCTATATAACGAGCACTTTAAAAGGTTTCAAAACTTCAATCATTAATATGATTACTTGGTTAATAAGTATAGTTGGCATTTAAAAAAAAAAAGTAAATTGTTAAAAAAAAAAAAAAAACCAAAACCAAAAGCTTTTCTACGTTTTACCTTTTACCTTAATCAGGACAAGCTTTTCCACCAACGGTGACAGGCCAGCCAGCAATAATATTGATAAAGCAAAAGATTCCTTAAAAGATTGGAGACCCAAGACAGCTTTTGGGTTTAATCTTACTAAAAGCAACTTTAGCATACGACTACAGGGTGCTCTTTTTGGTCTTTTCTTTTTTCTTTTTTCTCTTATTTTTTCCCTCCCATCAAATGATCATTTTGCTTCTGCACATATTTGCATTTTTTACTTTTCTAAGTCCTCTTTCCTTGTAAGGGTTTGGTAAAATCTACCATTCAGACCTACCCACTTCTAACCCTACCCAACCACCATTGTACCACCCAACTAGAAGGCTTCAAATTAACAATGTTAAGCCAATAAGTAAAACCTCACCTATATCAAGAAGACATTTATGATACAAGTTTCTTTTCTAATGACAATGATACCATAATTCATACATGAGTTTATGTTCTATGAAATAAAGACCAACTAGAGCCCATTTCCAGTCACCGAAATTCACTTGTGCAAAATAAGAAACCAATTGCTAATTGTTGCTCTTTAGCATACCCTTTTTCCATTTAACAGCGTTATGCAATAAGAATTATCTCATCAAGATCCCCATGAGTAGCCATGCCAATTATTGTTATAGGATTATTTCTTTAAAGCAGACATGCCAAGCCAAAATTGAAAACCCTTTACAAATGAATGTTCTTGCTCGACGAACAAACGCAAAATTAACACCGCCAAATTGCTTCTCTGCATTCACCGAATGGTCATAGATCCATCTTGCTTCATTTTGATGAGACTACTTTCAATGTTTCGTAGCACTGGCTTATATCTGCAAATTTTATTGAAAAACATCGCACTCAAAATCGGAATAAATTGACAACAGAGAGAGAAGAGAGACAGAAAGATCCTCTTACGCGTACGCAAAACCATTATATGATTGTGTAACGTGTTGAAGTCGTGCTGAGAGCTGCATGACCTCTGCTGACAGTGCTTCTGCTCTACTCTGTTCTTTAGCAAGTTGACCCTATGAACACAAAACAAAAAAGGCAAAGCAGTTATGTCTCACAAAATAGTATTTACATAAGAATTTTCAGCATCTCAAGCACAGATGTGTAGAGCCCCAGACAAAACCAAAGCAGTACTCAAAATCTTCGTAGAATGTTGGAGAGGCCATCCGAACAATCCAATCGATCAGAGTTTTTAAGTTTGCTCTGTAGTAATTGATTTGCTCTGCCTCAACTCACGTCCACATAACAAAAGGAATTGGACTCATCCAGAAATCAACCACTAACCTTAAGGGAGAATACTTCGGCAGTAGATGCTGTGGAAGTGGTGGTCTCTTGTACCCCCTCTCTAGACAATGATCCCGGCAAGCTCTTAGCCTGTTCTGTTCTCATCCTATCTAGAGTTTCACGAAGCTCCTCATTATGCTTAAGACAATCTTTCACCTACAAAGCCATATGTCAGGCAGGTCATACGTTTTAGAAAGAGAACCGATGAAATGGCAATTACCAACAGAGACGATGTCAAATCTTGGAAAATATAAAGCAGAAATAGCAAATGCCACCAAGCATCATGAATCAGTTGCATCAGGGGCCCTATTTAAGGATTATTCTGAGTCAATCAAGAGCAATTTCCCAAGTTCAGTCCACACAATTTACCAAGATGTTACTAAAGGTATAGTGAGGGTAAGGAAACAATGGCTCAATTAATCTAAGAAGCCGGCAGACCAACTTCCAATTTAGTCCCCTCCTGACTGATTTCCCAATGGGTATAAGCTGCAACAGTCATACCAGGTGGAGACGCTAGATATAGTTGTCCCCTTCTATACATTGTTGCTTTGTTGGGTTGTGGGGGGGGGGGGGGGGGAGGGTTGACTTACCAAGTCAATCCAATGCTTAACCCTATAAGGTACTGTATTTGATGCATAACACCAACACATGGAATGCACAAGACTAGCAGAAATATTACACGATTTCGAGGATCAACATATTGATTTGTTTTGCAGATAGATTCTCAAGGATAATAAATAGGTCAAGTCTCCTTGGAAACCTTTACAATTAACATTTCTAACTTTCAAGGGGATTAAAAACGTTGGCCAGTACTTTCGTAGTTACCATATCTTCAATGCAACTATAATCACAGACCTTTTGCCTTTTTTTCTATTTCTGCGAGTGCTTGTTACAATTCTTCAGACCACACCACTTCTCTATTATTCTAGATCTTTAATAGTACATTCACAGTACTATTAAAAATCCCATAGAAACATGATATATTTGTGTTTTATTTCTACTTATATAGAAGAATCAAAATCTTAGTAGAAACAAAAAGAGAAACCATGAATCCTCTTAATCAACATAAAATGTTCACTCAAACATGGTGAAAGACATGTTCGAGGGAAGACTCAAGTTTATGGTTTGTGTTCAATACACAAGGACAGCAAATTGGGCCACCAATGGGCAATAAATTTATATACACTGATGGAAGACATGTATAGATGACTATATGTCATAATGTGATAAGATCCCAGAAGCCTTGAAATCTCAAATAGCAAAGAATAAATGAAAAAAATTATAATAATAGACTGCACTCGGATATCAGACGTTCCAACACTTGCATGAATAAGCTCTTCAGTCAGTCCCTCCCCCTCCTGGCACCCATCAAACACAACCGCTTCACAACCCCAACAATTTGCTTCTTTATTTATGCTCACTTCTCAACCCAAAAGGAATTTAAGGAAAACTACCATACACAGCCTCCACATTTGCTTTTTTCTATTTATACGCATAATATATATGGGTCTCAATTACTACTCCAGCATAAACAGGAAGCGCGCTCTCATAACCAAAACCTCACTGTGCCACCGTACATTCTGACCACTACCAATTTAGTCTTATCTATGAACTTCTTTTGACTGTTTTATATCAGATGAGAAGAAAAATATACCAGGCTCCATGGGTAAGGTATCCAGACAGGAATCAGAAAATTCCTAATTTCCCAAGCTAAATTTTGGAGAAACCTGTGGCCAGTACCTGATTCTCCCAGCGCAGAGCTATGCCCATTGCCTCTTGGTACGAACTTGAGAGATTAGAGTTTTCCTCAAAAAGCCGCTCTATCTCTGAAGATTGAGAATCAATCTGACAAAAATTAGTGAAGCATCGTGGTCATCAGATTGTACAATTTTCACTGAAGGACAATAGAGAAGGCTAAGGCAAACCTCCATCAGCAACTTCTGTCTACTACTTTCTAATCTCTCAACCACTACGGCCATGTCATGCAACTGATTCTCAAGTTTCTCCTTGTCCTCCTGCGGTTACAAAAAATAAAAAATATTCAGGTACTGATTGACACTTTCAACAAATTATGAGAGAAGTTGATATGTTGATTATCATGGCATCACAACTGTATGGTTTCATAAACATGATAATCAAACTAAGAAATATGCTTACCACAGAAAACCCCTTCTGAGCTGTTTTTTCCGCAAGTTCTTCTGCATTAAACAAATGGATCAATAACTAGGGAAAGATAAAATGATTAAATAACAGAAAATGGCCCACAAAATGCTAGTAAAAAAGGTCTTCAAGCAACAATTCCCTCATTAGAAGGCAACGGAAACTCAGGTAACATATCTTTAATGAATCTAGGTAGTCATAACCATACTAGAAGGCATATACGTGCAATAAAACATGGTTCCACACGAAAAAGTAAATGACAATTTAAAAATCATGCATAAATATTAGTGAAAGAGCGAGAGAGAGAGAGAGAGATTGAAACGTCTCATTAAGCATGCAAACAAAATCACATCAACAAAACTGAAGTAAACATCAACACATCTTAAATTCCACTCATCCTAGAAAAGTAGAATATAAGACAGGATTCTCAAGACTCTATACCAGTTTTCTTGACATTTGGATGCAAAGAGACATCAATGAGGTGACATTGTGCACCTGGGATGTCATAGGAGAAGTCAAAATTGACCACCCACTTTGGCTCCTAGGCTATAATAAGATAGTTTCTTCTTTTATTATTTGGTAAGTCACTTGCACAACTCATGAGACTTGAAGCGGTGGCCTCATCCACCACCCCATACTCGTGAGGATGATGTGCCATTTAGCCCAAAGGCCACTGGAATCTGTAATTAGAGATGTTTGAGATTCTATACACGTTGAAATGAAAAAAAAAAATAATAATAATACAAACCAATTCCAGATTTAGTTGCCGTCTTTCATATTCCCACAAACCCAGGACCACATGATACAAAACAAATACCAGGTATCACCCAATACAAATCTCAAAGCGCTTATATATCCCACAATATATCTACAAAATTTTCAAGAATGGTACCTGAAGCTCTTATAGAAAAAGCCGTCAGTTTCTCTTCTAACTCCTGCTTCTCAGACAGAAGAGCCAAAGTTCGGGCTTGCTCTTCTGCTAATCGTTGTTGCTCCTGCTGCCTCAACATTGACACTTGCTGTAAATTTTAAACCGTCATAAGTCGCTCATAACCAAATTGTCAAAAGAAAGGTAAGAGAACCAAAATAAGCACTTCTAACCTGCAACTGAGATTTTAAGCTAGCCAGCTCCTTTTCAAGGGTTTGTACATGATCTGGGGAATTTCCGATTGAGTTGATTCCACCTAATTGATTCAAAGCTTGTTGCTGTATTGAATTCAGCTCTGCTCTCAGGGCCGCAGCATCTTCCTCAGCCTATTGCAAGATAACTATTAAGAACAAGAAATAAACATGTTTAAACCTTCAAATACATTAAAACTGATTGCATACTCGATACTGTTCCTCCTCTGCTTCCTTTATCCGTTTCTTGAGCGTACGTAGCTGGGCAGACAGATCCTCCTACACAAACAAATGAGACTTTATGAGTAGAGGATAGAAGGAAATTAATAACACAGAGGGCAACATCTGGTGTAGATGATCTATACCCGTGCAACAACTGCTGCATCTTTCTCCATTGCCACATCCTTTAGGGCCTTCCTCAAAGATGGTACTGTATTTTGTTCCTGCAATTGATGGCCAAAATAAGGTAAGCTAATATGAATTAAGTTGAACTAAACATGCACAAGAGTTTTTCCATGAGAAAACTTTAGGAGTAAAACCAGAGTATAGGCAAATAAGATTTTAGCTTCAAAAGAAATTTAGAAATCCTAGAAAAGGAAGACAGAAAAGATCATCAATCCATGACCATCTGCCAACGTGGTTATCATTTATACTTCTAGATTAAATTTCTCAACTAGAGGTTACTGTTGTGAATCACTCCCAAGACTTCCAACCAAAAAACTGGAAAAGAAGTGGTGTTAGGAAAAAGATAAACTTGAGTAATTTTACTTATTTGCCAACAATTTGTGCTCACCACTAATAACAAACACAACTGAAATGCACATAATGACATGGATCAACACACCCATCTCTGCAAAACAAATAAGGAATAAGAAGCTTTTGATTACCAGCTCAGTTAAACGCTTTTGTAGCATATCATTTTCTGTTTCCGTTCTTTGAATCTGAAACAGAACAATACACCTTAGTTGATCATAATCAATTACCAAAAGCCTCCTTAGCTTTATATCAAAAACAAAATCAGAAATGTACGTATGCACATAAATTTATACATAATTTTGTGCCTTACCCTTGAACTCAATGTCTTGTTCTCTTCCTCCAACTCAAAATTCTTCTTCTGCAGGTCTTGTAGTTGAGACACCAAACCACTAACATCTGCCTGCAATAGTAAAAATTAAGAATCTAAAACTGAAACTTCATAAAACGGCAATAGAAAATTATGTCCATAAATTAGTTATCCAAATAAAATTTTTCCACATCTTCCAGCCAATTAGACCAAGAAAAGAATTGCAACCAAATGCCCCCCTTTCATTTTCCCGCAACATGTAATGGAATAAAAAGCACTTTTTTCTTATCTTTATATCAGTCGCACCAAGATGTTTGCCAATGACCTCACCTTCTCAAGTGCGGAGAAATTGTGAATTGAGCTAGAGATCATGGGCAAAAAGAACTAAACTTTCAATCTTAAATTCCTCGCTAGAAATCTTATGTTGCCAAAGCCCTCGCCTTCCAGCAACCAAAAACATAGCACACAATATTACAAACGCTCTGTTGGATTTCTTTCCCTCGATTGCAGCAGCAACCAAACAGAACGCAAGGCTTCGAAATTAGGTGCAAATTCTTCCAAGCTAAAATCTTTTTTTAGAAGCAATTGCACCAACCAAATTTGAAGAATAAAATAACTCTAAAACCAAGAAAACTCTATTTCCTACCTCCATGAGTCGATTTGCACTCTCAGATTTTCTCATCCCAACCATATCTGCGCACGAAAGACAATGTCACGAAAGACCAACCTCACCTAATTTGAAACGAAAAAGAAGGACAGACCATTTTGAATGGAGGCTTGACTAAGATCTGGTCCCGAAGAGGTTTTACTCAATCTCTCGGCTGCTCTCTTCTGGCGAATCTCTTCCAACTGCCGAAAATTTGAACATAATTGTCAGAATACGAAGCTTCCGAAAAAAGAAATCACGTTTGAAGAAAAAATAACACGCGAATACGAGCATAGTCGACGGCGAAGCTGCGGATGAGATCCTTACAGTTCGTCGGCCGAGGGATGCGTGGCGGGCGTCCATCTACAACGATCAAGTACAAGCCGCAGACTACGATATTCGCTGCTCCGCCAGGGCTCAAGCGTTTCGTTTACAACTCTTCCGAAACCGAAATTAGGCTTCACCGGCAAAAACGAAACAACAACAACTGTCCCCCGTAACTTTTAACCGCTTCTTTCTTCTTTGATTTCTCGAGCTATATTCTTCAACCTCACCGGTCTAACATGCTGGAAGCTCCCGGTTCGAACCGGACCAGGCAAATCTTTTTTTTTTTTTCCTCTTCTTGTTTTAGACTGCAACAGTGATCTCATATTATACATTTCCCCATTTCGAAAGAAAAAGCTTTTGTCCATTTAGTAATATTTTCTTTTGCATTAAATCAATGATAAACAAATCAAAGTGAGTATATGTTAAATTTTATAAAGACTATTCTATAACTAATATAAAAACATATCAAAGTGATTATATGCATAAATTTTTGCATAGTTTTGGGCTAATCGATATCCATAAAGGTGTTAAAAAAAAATCTACACTTTAATATCATGTTATATTTTATAAAAAATTATCTATATCCAAATTATAGAGGAATCCATCTTTTTATGAGTTATTCTTTAAGTTTCTATTTTTCCCACATGGGATTTAACAAGATGAGAAGACCATTCATGAAATAGGCCTGGGAAAGAAACGTATAAAAATGTGAAATGAACATGGTATTGTCATTATACGTGTGACTCAACTCCTTATGACAACTCCTCACATCAAAATTATTCAGAAAAATGCAACAAATTAACATTACATTTGGCATTCAACTACCAATAATCCCCACATGAACAAACCCCATCTTTGAAGTGATGGAATCGATTTGCATCTCGAACCAGAATCTCTCTATCTGCAAACTTGGAAATGAACTTGGTAACAGAATGACAGTCTTCACATAATCTCAAGTTTTTGGTGATCCGAATTGTTTCCCCTTTGCTGGTGTTGATGAGTCCAAAGGCAACAGCAAGCTTCTCGCTATGGCCTAGTACAACTCTTTCCTTCTCCTCTGTGTCAAGATCGTAGAGAACAGCTTTGGTTTGTGGCACGTAGCCTTGCTCCTTCATCTCTGTCGATAATTTGACCAACAAAGCATGGAGCTGTTCCATCTGCGGGTTAGGCTCATCAACAGAGGTAAAGGAGTAGATTTTCCTTTGAGCTTCTATCCAACTGCGACCAGGGATCTTTTGAAGTCCACGAGCTTCTAAAAGCTTCTTCACTTTTTTCACCTCTTCCCACATATTAGCTTCTGCATAGATGTCTGCTAGAAGAACATAGTTCCCGGCATTCATTGGTTCGAGCTCAAAAAGCTTTCTGCTTGCTCTCTCTGCAAGCTCTACATTGCAATGGATCCTACATGAACCAAGAAGAGAGCCCCACACCTCGGGTCCTGGTTCGATCCGCATTTCATCAATGATCTTAGCTGCCTCATCCAATCGATTAGCACGGCCAAGAAGGTCCACCATACATGCATAGTGCTCCACAGTTGGGTATATTCTATGTTCTTTAACCATGGACTCAAACAACTTCTTCCCCTCATCAACAAGCCCGGCATGACTACATGCTCCCAAAACACTAACAAATGATACGTAACTTGGAGAGAATCCATGGCAGATCATCTCTTTAAAGATTTGAATTGCCTTCTTTCCAAATCCATGAATTCCATAACTTGAAATGAGGGAATTCCAGGAAACAACGTCCCTCTTTTCCATCTGATCAAAAACTCGTTGCCCCAATTCAAGCTTACCACATCTCGCATACATTGTCACGAGGGCACTAATCACAGGTAGGATCGAGTCAAGACCCCTTCTTAGGACATATCCATGAATCAGCTTCCCTTGCTCCAAAGCGGCAAGAGCTGCACAAGCTTGAAGCACGCTCACCATCGTCACTGAATTTGGAATTGAATCTTCAGTCTCAAGAATCATTTCACGGAACAGCTGCAAAGCTTCAAAGGGCCTCCCATTCTTCGCATAACATGCAATCATAGCACTCCATGAAACCACATTTCTCACTGGCATCGAATCGAACACACAACCGGCATTCGATATGCAGCCAAACCTTGCATACATATCCACCAAAGTCGTCATAACATGAACATGCGCTCCATACCCATGTCGCAAAATATGCGCGTGAATCTCCTTCCCCTTATGGAGAAGCGAAATCAAGCATTCTGAAGCCACACAAGCCTTGAGCACATAAGTATACGTGAACCTATCAGACGGAACCCCAATCCGATTCATCCGCCGATACAAATCTAGTACCTCTTGGCCATGACCCGCCAACGTAAGCGCTCTAAAGAGAGCGTTCCAAACATAGATTGTTCTTTTACGAGTTCCATCAAACACCTTCCGCGCCTCATCGACGGACTCCAACTCTGAGTACATATTGATGAGTTTGGTGGCCAGAAAGGGGTCCTGGTCAAACCCAGCATCGACGAGGTGGCGATGAACGTCAAGGCCATCGGAAAGAGAGTTCAGGCGGGAGCAAGAGAGGATAAGATGCTCGTAAGTTTGTTGGGTCGGGTTGGGTTCATGAGGGAGGACTTGAAGTGCCTGCTTGAGACTACCTTGTTTGCATAAAGACTGTATCAGCTGGTTGTAATTTGCGTCAGCCTTCGTGGGGTTTGAAGGGTTTAAGGTGAGGGAGCAGATGGGTGGTTTTGAAGAAGTGCGGGTTGGAAAGTGGAAGCGAGTGGAGGAAGATGACTGGAGACTGTGGGATGCGTGAAGCGCCCACATCACATGAGAATTACGCTGAGGTCTGCTTCTGGGGCAGTCTTTCTATATCCTAATGGCCTCAAATAAGGCCTACAAACAGATAGCGAATCTCTTCCATCAAATGACCCCTGCTGAAACTCTAATGGAATAATTTAAATTCGTCTTTCACAACAATTACCCAAACTCATTCGAAACAAAAAAGTTCCAACTCCCTACTCTTTTATAGTTATTTCATCAAAATCCTCATTTCTCCTAGGTTAACACCAATTTGTTGTGTTCTCGTCTTCCAAATTTAGGTAGAACAGAGACTTTAATGTTTTTAACAACTTTGAGAACATTAAAAATCTAATTTACTCCTTCAACTTATGACTCTAGTATATGATTTTGTACTCCTGCTAATGATTTCATATACTTTTTACATTACCCAACAAGAGAGCTATTTGGAAAGTACGTGATTAAGGTTCGGAAAGCACATTAGTTACTTAGTTTTGCTTATGCAGGGGTGGTCGCTCCTTCAGAAAAGTTTCAGAATGGTTTTTGGCACCAGATTTTGATCGTTCTGATTGAATATGTCAAGAGAGCCAGAAGCTTTAAAAGAACACAGCAACAAAGCCCTTTCCTTTTGGCAACTTCATGATTGACTAAACCAGAAACTAACACGATTTCAGAAAAAAAGTAATGATCGCTACAAAACTTCTAGTGTAATCTCCAAAGAGAGCATCAGCATGAATTAACGCTACTAAACTATACAACAGGAATTGCAGATACTGCAAGACAAGCAAGTAAAAAACGCAATGCTGTTTCATTAGCAACTCTGCTATCCTGCTGCAGGATCGTTTATCACGCCCAAGAAATCGTCTTTTATGGTGCCGATGCAGAACTGCAAAATGGAAAGTATATTGTTTTAGCAGCATATCAAAAGCTAAGTTTCAAATTCATAACATGCACGAATAGTCATCAGATATCTTGAGTGTCAGTTCGGTATTTGCAATCACAAGATTTCATTAAATTCATCCAATTCAAGTAACAGAAAATACTCTGATACAAAGGGAAATTTGAGTTCAGACTTCATTTTTTCAAAATTGAGATCGGCTTCCATGATAAAACTGAAATAAAACCTACGAATGCTGAATTAAAAAGGGCAAGAACTGAATGACTGACCATGAATACCAAATATGCCTTTGTATTTGAAGCTGGTATTTTTGGTTTTTGGTTTTTTTGGTAAGCCTACAAAATCCCACCATCCGCCCTGCTCTTGCATAGGCGGGAGGAAGTGTCATTTGAGCTGGAGCTTATTGGCATTTTAAGTTTGTGTTTTCTTTTCAAAAGAGAGTCTCTGGTGAAATTAGTTAGCAGAGCTGATTTCCATGGCAACCACTAGAAAACAACAAGTTGAGGCTTCAAATATAGACAACAAGATAGAATAGAGGCATACAATCTCTGTAGCATCAACACGAGTTCCGATGATCTTCAAGCGCACTTCACTATCCTTCTGTATCTTCACCTAAAGGAGACCAACATATCAATTCCAAGACTATATTAAATTAAAAACTTAAGAATCATGTTCTCCGAAAAATATGTTTAAACTCAAACTTACTGATCCATCAGAAGTTGTATAGTTTGGCATATCTCCAGATTGGAATTCCATATCATCTGGTATCAACTAAAACAAAGAATGAAATATTAACATATCAGCAACTTTGAGAACCAGCATACTGGAATCAAACAAGACAAGAAAAACATCTTGCAACTTCACTTATATAATACATTTAACAAAAGACATCAACTCCTCAATTAGTATGGCAATGCTCGTATAACTTAGAGAGAAAAGGAAACAACCAAAGGGTAAGGTCAATAACTACCCTCCTTACAAAAACCATGACACCATAAAGGAAACAAAAGTTTGAAGTGAACCTATGAGATATAGCATAAACAAAAGCATAAGCTCAGCCAGTCTGCAATGGCATGTAAATGAAAAGTAAAACTCACATGGTTAGAAACAAAAATTTGAAGTGAACCTATGAGATATAGCATAAACAAAAGCATAAGCTCAGCCAGTCTGCAATGGCATGTAAATGAAAAGTAAAACTCACATGGTTAGAAACAAAAATTTGGACAGGTCCAGCTTCCGCGAAAAATCCCATCTGTGAGAATTCCATGTGAGTAAAACATATCCGCTTAAGTTATGACAAGTCCATTTTGGTAGATTCATAATGATCAATCATCAGATATGGAAAAGTGGAAATTTATACCTTGTTCACCATAGTAACAACAGCTTCCAAAATCTCCCCTTTAAATGGTCTGAATACAACACATTGGTACTTCACCGGAAAGGTTACAAATCCTGTCCCATCACGAATCAACCCTTTACCAACGTTCTCTATCCCCGTTATTGCCACCACAAATCCATGTCGACCGCTGCATAAGAGTAGAAAGTCCTTTAAAGGTACAATCCCTACAATTTTTTCAGCAACAAAGAAACAAAATTTACCACCCATTTGGTCGCACACAATTAGATTTCCTTTTGTGTTGCAACACTGTTAAAGAAAATTTATGCCGTTTCTGAATTTTAGGAACCTAATTCCAAAACCCATGTGCATAGAAAGTGTCAATGAACAGAGTCCAGACAGGGCCCCAACTGAAAGGGGTTGAATTTGCATCATTTTTCCCGTACTTCCCCATCTATTCGCTTTCTCAGCAACCAAACTCCCGAACATAGCCACAATTAAAAAAATTTCTCCTTTGAGCTTTCTATAGAACCAAAAGCAGGGCAATCTGATTTTGGGGGAGAACAAGGAAACAACAGAAACTGCTCCTTCAACTGGGACTATTTACTTATTCCAAGATTTGCCTTTAATTTGACATTCCCAAGTTTTCCAGGGAACCAAACAATGAAAAAAAAGAAAAACTGTAAAACCGAGAGAAGCTGACCTGCATGTGCCTTCGACATCTTTCATGAGCTTGGCGACGAGGTTCTCGCGGAGGTTGCGCCCGAAGTGGCGCGGGTGCAGCTGCATGTTCCGCTCCAGTACTATGTGGAAGAACATCTTTCCTCGTATCTTGCTCGATCTCTCTCTCTGCCTCTTCCTGAGTCAACAATATACCTCTAGGCGAAGCTTCGATTGTAACAGCGACGGCCTTGGTGAACCTTTAACCATGCACTTGGTTGTTTAGCTAAGAAATTCTCTTTCTTTAAAGAAAATTTTCAAATCTACATGCAGATAATCTATTTTAAATGTGCATTCAAATTAAGAATTTCACTATAATTAACCATATAAATGTTTTGTTCTTAGAAACTCATCGCTACCACCCTCAATTGATCTTACTTTCTAAGATTGTACCAACACAATGCAAAAATTGGAGGGCCGGAAGCAAAATATAAAAACATTATGACTTAAATAATCAAGATAAAATATAATTTCTAAGAAGATAAAATAAGATTTTAGAGAGTTTAAAATAAGGTATTCTTTAAGAAAGGTTTAGTAGAGATCAATAATTTTATTATTGAACTAGTTATTGAATTGTGTGATAATGTAGGCACAAATTGATGCCATATTTCTAAATGAAGGTAATTTTTAGTTTGATTTCATTTTGTGATTTAGGGATTTTCTATTGAAAATTAGCTAAAATCATTACAAAAAAAGAAAATGGATGTTTTGCTCATGTTCGCAAGTTGCTATCAACCTCTTCAGGAGCAACAGGTTCTTGCAAGATGACTTCCGAATTTCAGAGATGGATCAAGCACAACCATATATTACGGGAACTTGAGCAGCTCCGATGGCCTACAACCATTGCCGATAGTTTAGTTTATCTGATTGGTCCTGATCGCAATCATACCTAGCGCTCTGATGCTGCACTTGAAGCAGCCGTCCAAAGGAAGGAGGATAGCTTACAGAAGGTGGTGCATACACATTAGAGCATGGCCGATGCCGGCGAGAAGGTGGTGGGGGTGGGAAGACTGTTGCTCGTGGTGGGTTGGTGGCTGACCACGCTGCCATGGCAGAAGTGAAACCAGCCACAAACTCTTCACATAACCCGAGCTACATGTTGAGAAAAAAGCAAAGATGGCAACAGAAACAAGAAAAGCATACACCATCATTCACCACAACCCAAAGTAATAAACTTTCCTGTAGGAAGCCATGCAAGCAACAGGATTTACCATAACATGTGAGAAATGTGAATGGTCCTGCTTGAGGCCACAACGTTTCCAGTGCCCAGAAGTGGTCCAAGTTAAGGGCTTGGGGAAACCAGGCTAATAAATATTCATTAATTCAAGTAGTTGGCATATCAAACAATTTCCCCGTGTATCCATGTTCTAAAGGTGCAGTCATTTACAGAACCAAATGTATTTACTGGCCACAATTCTGGTGATAGAACTTTGATAATCAGTAAAAATCAAAATTCTGACTTCACCACTGCCCTACAAGTAGTTGGCTGCAAATTGAGTAGTCATAAAGCTCCTTCCGAAGACAGGATTTTTGGTATATAACACATACCGGCTAACATAGATTCTCAACTTAAGCTTGAAGGAGCTTATCCAGCTTTCTCGTCTTCATCATGGTTTGTTCAAAATCAGAGAGGCATTCTGAAAGCAACTGGTAAACATCAGCAAGATGAAGACGACGATTAACAAAGATGCCAATTATCTCTAATAGACAACAGAATGGAGTGATAAGCATATGCAACTCATCGTAGTTGTAACTTCTCATCTTAAAGAAATCACCAGGTTTCCAAGACAAAGTGGTAGCAAGAAACTTACATTAGAAAATGGAATTCAGACTGCAGTCTTCAGGGTTTTGTTCATCAAATGAACTTCGACTTTTTATCTGTTGGCTTAAGAATTTGAAACGAACACATTAAGGTTTCATCAACAGTCATCATCGCACCAGCATTATCAAATTCACCACAATAGTTAGGAGCAGAGAATATTGTTACAAGCTGCCTATCAGCAAAGAATTCATATCCGTCCTCAACTACCTGAAAAAATATGCATCCTGTAAGCTACTTGAGTAGAAAAAACAGTGGTGAAGAAGGGAATGTCACCAACCTGATGTGCACGACAAACAAGGTCCATATCATTTTTTTCTAAGAATTCTGAGACTCTATCTGGACCAAATGTGTAAGAGACTCCACGGTCATTCATTCCCCAGCCTTTGACATCTCTGGCGGGATCCGACCAAAGTAAATCACAAAGCAAACCAGATTCTGGAACGTCAGCTGGACGTGGTAAGTTCCTGATTTGATCTAAATTTGTTAAATCAGGGGAGAGGCCACCATGCATGCACAATATTTTATCGTCTATGAGCGCGGCCACAGGAAGACAATTAAAACAATCAGTAAAGATTTTCCAAAGTCTTACATTGAACCGGCGTTTACATTCATCATAAAACCCATATATCCGATTAATTGAGGCACATTCATGGTTTCCTCTCAAAAGAAAAAAGTTTTCAGGATATTTGATTTTATAGGCAAGCAAAAGACAAATTGTTTCCAAACTCTGCTTGCCACGGTCCACATAGTCCCCTAGGAATAGATAATTGGCCTTAGGAGGAAAACCTCCGTATTCAAAAAGCCTCAACAGATCAGAATATTGACCATGAATATCACCTGGGAAAAGGCAAAAAAAGAACAAAGATTAGTACTCACTTTTTTGGGTGAAGCATAAAACCCAAACAGAGAGCAAGTAGAAGAACAATCCAAAGCCTCCATCAATGATGCAACATAAGGGAGTCCAGTCAAGGGTCATTAGGGCTAGTTTTTAACATATGATCAAATTAGCATGAAGACAAACAAATTTCTACATTTAGGTTATGAAAACAAATCAATGTGTAGATAATAACACATCTGGCATTGAAGTACTCAAGCACAGAACGATGACCAAAATTTCTGTTCCTCGTGTTAATCCTAACAGAAGCCTACTTTAAAACCACAAATTAGGATACCCCACTCAGGTAATTCATTTTTCAATCAAGGTTTCTCATAGAAAATGTAAAGGTAAGAGGGCTAAGTTGCAATGTCAGGATTACCAGGAAACTCTTTCCCTAATAACGGATACCATTATCCATGCTTCCAACTACTAAAACTTTTTGCAAGCAGTTATGACAACTTTAGGGATGATATGGTTCCAGTATCAGGATTTATATGTAAAGAAAATCTGGAGCTGCATTCTATGCTTCCTACCACATGAATCAATCTAGATATTTATCATTTCTGCCTTAAAAACTAAAATGATAGTGTAATCCAGTTTAATTTAGGCTTTTAAGGCCATGTCATATGCATCATCAACCAAAGGCATTCCCCACATTTATTTATTTCAATTTCAATTCAGTTGATGACTTCTTTCTCAGCCAAAGTCACATGTTACGCCTCCACTAGGCATTCACCCAATCAATCTCGACATAAAAAACTTCACCAGTAGAACCATATCGGCTAACTTTACACCATAGGTAACCACCTAATCTTACTACCTATATGTAACAGTTTCTGTGTTTGAGACTCATCGTAACCAGAGCCTGTCGCACAAAATAATTTCCAAGGTATCCAACAGGCCCTTCTAACCTGAACAGCATGAACCAGAGCATCAATACATGGTACAAAGAAACACCCTTCTGTCAATCAGTTATGCCGAACAATGTCAGACAACACCAGCTAAAACTGAACACTGCCTTCCCAAGACTTTTGGATAAATAATCATCTATATTGGATATAAAGGAATCAAAATGGTCCTTTTGATTCATGAAAGAGCAATTAATAATAATGGTCAAACAAGCATTTTACTATATTCCATATAGTACAAGTTCTAAAAGCAAAGATATGTTTCACAGTTTTCAAAAGATTTTCGAAGTTTTGCATGTGCTTATTGTGCTTTTGATGGTACATATGAATTGCTTCTAAAGCAAATAGTTGTTAATCCTACATAAAACCAAGTTTTTGCTTTTGATTTCAGAATTAATCTTTACAGGCATAACCAACGGGTACTTCTTTTTCTTTTCAAGAATTTTTGCTTGTAAAAGGAGAATCCATTTTCAAAAAGCTAATCTCAGGTACCTTAAGCATGCTGAACTTATAATCTCAATTGTTACTTCAACCAAACTCTTACATTTTTTGTTATTCAATCACTTCCATGTTGTGAGATAAACATGTTAAAAATGCCAAAGACCCTCATGAGAACTTCGTATCCACCTCCAAGGAAGATCAGAAGTCCAGAAACAACCTCAAAAAAGCCATCCTAGTTCTCTTCTTCACCTCATGGATGTGAAAGCTCTTCTAAACAGCTAAGTAAAATAGAACTGGTTCTTTACAAGCATTTGATTGATTGCGGATGACTCTCTCACATGTGGCAACGATACTTATCATATAGCTACTCTCTTTCTCCCTCTATGCAGTTTCTTTTCTACAAAACTTTCTCTGAAGTAGATCAAAACTTTGAGATTGACCGCCTCAAGGACTCTTTCTTTCCTGAGATTGACGTAAAGGGGATAAAAAAAAAATTCTTCTGGTCATTCTTCAAATTGTGTACAGGCCAGAGGCGATTCATGGTCCGCAGGGCCAATACCATCTTAGGGCGGGCGTCTCCTCATAACCCAACCATAACTTAATCTTTCCAATCTGGTAGAATCCCAGACAACCCATCACAACAGCAAGTAGATTTTTGGAATATTATCAGACACTAACGATGTCAAGAAACACCAGGTTTTCAACTTTGGGATACAAAACAAATAAATCACCAAATTCTCCACAGTACGGATAAAATCGCACCTATCCAGCACTTCAGAAACCTATCGTGTGCGCTACAGATCCCCAAGAGTTTATAAAAATTTCGGTTTTTCTAACTTGGGTTTCTGCGATATAATCGAGTAAGAGTTGACAAATTCTCGAACAGCAAAATCAATCACAAAACAAACAACAAAAAACAACCTTTTCACAAGCTCCCAATATTGAAACAAAACCTAAACATCGACCCAAAAGAGAACGCACCGCAGATCTTGATGGGGGCCTCGATCTCCAGAAGATTGGGTTGCTGGAGGAAGATTTCTTTGGAAACGGCGCAGAGCTGGCGGATCTCAGCCTCCATGAGCTGGACCTGCTTCCCCGCCCGTGCCTGCCGGTACTCCAATAGCCTGTTGATAATGTCATCCAGTACCGCAGGTTCCATATCCACCCAAAACCACTACCACAACTAAGAAGCCGAACAAGGAGACCGCAGGCTCTCAAGTCTTGGTCTCGGTCTTCCTTTCCCTGTTTCGTCTTTTGGGGTTTTGTTTTCCTTGGTTTTTATTTCATTTAAGGAGCGGACTCCTTTTGAAATGCGGTTTGGTGGGGGTGCCTCCGTGGGGTGTGCTTTGAATCAAGAGCAAGTGGAGAATGTGACTCATTTTTGCTTTCCAATTTTCTTTGTTATTTACTATGCGATTCGGCCTTCTGGGTACACGACAGAGCGCAATCTGAGCGAGGAAAGTGAATGAACAGAGCCGGCTGCAACTCCAATGTGACGAAATTGCCTGTACTCGAGTTTTACAAGTCGATTTATGTTCCATCCTTTGTCTATTTTAAGATAAGACTTGGACAAGGCTTTCCCATTTCCTTTCTTTATTTGTTTCTGAAGTTATAATCTTTAGTGATCATCACCATCGTGCTGATGACTGACATGATATACTCATATTGACATTGCCAATGATTCCTTGTTATTGGGTTTTCAAGTATTCCCTTAATGGAGTAATGAACAAGTCTCTGAAGCCACATTAACCCCCCACCCATAATCCCCAATTACTTTATTCACTTACTCTCTGTCTATCCATCATCATACGCCATTGAATTTTGAAAGTTTTCCCTCGACCTCGAAATGAAGAGTCCAGAGTCAAAGGCAATTTTAAATGTGCTTGTTGCAGTCCATGTTCTGCCCACTATGAACTAGAACAAAAGGCTACAATAGTTTAAAGATTCGCTCGAATCATGATTTTTGTTGGTGACTGTTCCAGCCTACAGTATAAAGATGTTCTTCCTCCTTTTCTCAAAGATCATTGGGTCTGAATCTATGCAGATAATACATATGATAATCTTGTGTAAAAAGCTGGTATGAAAGGCATTTTCGAGTCCACACACTTGTCTTTAAATAATGGCCAAGTTTGCTCGAGAAGGAAGGTTCCCCAGGGATTAAAGTACTGAACATTACTATCTTGACAATCATAAGATCAAATGTTTAATGGACAACCAATTGTTCATCCAAAACGTGGAGATGGTCCAGTCCTGTTTGGCTGCTCTGAGATTGATCTTATGCCTCAGATTTAGTATAGAAAACTAAAGGATCAAAAGTTTCCTGAGTAAGACTACTTTTTTGCCGACAGAATTTTGTCTTCTTGTCCCTTTGTGGTTTGTCTATATGTCCGAACGGTTCTGAAATAGACAGCATTTTTACATTTTCTAAGTACCATGAACTTATGCTTTTTCAAGTTTCTCAAGTTCATCCATTTTTACAAATTCTCTTCTAAATCAGATCTCGTCGTCTAGTGAATCATTTTTCCTTGCAGAGATGCTAACAAGTACACCAACAGCATTGTTTTTCCCTTGCAAAGAAAACTTACTTAGAAAGCGTTAATCCAAAAAGAATAACTAGAGTGAAAACGACCATACAACCTACCATACTTTGGTTGTAATAAATAAGGTTATCACTTTGCCTTCACTCAAACGACTCCCTAACGAACTGCAACCTACGTAAGAGACTTAGACACATTCCTACGATTAAAACTTGTATGCTGGTATACTTTCTACTTGGTTAAGTTTCTTAACCATGGTCCCGTTTTCTAAGTCATACAAGTCTCTGACTTCATTATCCATAAAGCAAGCTTAATGAAGGTTTTTTCATTGGTTTACATGGTCGTGTACTTTCTTGGACAGATGGATGGATTTTGTTAGAAGGTTCCTTTTTTCTTTTTTTTTCTTAAAAGCTAACTTGATAGAAGTGAATACGATTTTTATTTAATTAAGACTCAACTCATTCATCCATTAATAATGTGAGAACTTTTTCACATTTCAACACTGTCTTTTATCATGATTGTCCAAATTTTACAAATCAAAGTGATACTTCTTAAATGCATGAATAATTTTAGCCTATAAAAGTGCCAAAAAAATTAATTTTGATATTATGTTAAAAGATTCTTTTTTTAAAAAAAACCAACTTGAAAGAAGAAAATATCATTTCATTTCATCAGGATTTAGACTCATTTTTAAGCGATACAAAACTTTTTACACATGATAACATATTTGAATGTAAATTGTGTATGCTAAAGGTACAAAAATTATTAGAAGGTTTTTGCGTATATAATAATTAAATAAAAATAAATGTCAAGATTGATTAGATTGAATCATGTAAAAGCAAATTTGTTTATTGTGATTACTTAAATAGTTAACTTAATAACGAATTAGTAGAGATTTCAATTATAAAATCTAAGATTTGACCTACCATTTATAAGTTGAGTGTGTATTATAATTTGAAAAAGAAAAAAATAAATACATATACATACATATATGTGTGTGTGTTTATTGTGCTCTGGCGTGCATCAAGTGACACCAAGAACTTTCCAACAGTCTAGAAGGATGCCCAAAAAGAGTGGACATCTTGTTTCTGCCAGACTGGCTCCACAGTTTCGAACAGCCGGCAAAAGAGCGACGTCTTTGCGTTCACGAAGGCAGGGGGTATTGGCTCATTAGGAAGCCATCTTTGACAAGTCAAGGCAGGCGCCTGCTGTTTCCGGACGGGACAATGCAGGCCAAAATGCAGCCACAACTTCTCTCACTGATTATCTCTTGGATCAAACATGCCCGAGGCCTTCAAGCTTTTTCTTTTCAGTATATTAATTGAGAGATCATATTCATAGTTATAAATAATTAGTGATCAACCTAAATCATTAATTTAATGATCTATTTAAATATCTTTTAAAGGTAGAATCTGAATGTCCACACACAAAATAAGTTTGTCGTGATACAAGCTCTAAAGGAATGAACAAACTGACCTAATTCTTTTTTATTAAACAGATGTTTCCTATTGAATAAAATAGGCTTAAAGATGGCAAGCCATGAACAAGTTCGTGTCGATCCGTTGACAAGAGAAACTCAGACACCTAAAAAATGACATCAAGAAATCAGAATGTCTCAGCTCATGCCGCTACAAATATCTGACCAATCAACACAAAGCCAAAGCCAATATCAATGTTTTCGTATCAATTAATTAGGTCGAGTTTTTGCATGTCAGATTAGCTGGACATGGCATGACAATAAACCATTCAAAGTCTTAGAAAATCACGACATTGCTGCATTTTTTGTGTTCATAGAATCCTGGGGTAGATGACGACAGATGATAAGCTAAAATCTAAATCTTCCCCTTCACGTTAGGCTGTCTTTGCAGAGCAGAAACAGGTGAAGGACTTGGATTCCCAGTCAAGCTTTCATTCGTTTAAAATACTCTCCAACATTTTTGAAGTTCATAGCTTTATGTTATGTGTGATAAATTACACATAAATTGAAGGTGTATAGAATTTATTTGTTCAGATTCTCTACAGTTTACAAGATTCACAGTGGTAAATGGTTCAGAACATTAAAGTAATATGTATACGCGTGTAATTTAGATGACAAAGAAGGCTTATGTAGGTAAATATTTAGAGTTCAAATCCCTTCAATTAAATTTCTAACTGAATTTGAGCATGTTTTAGATATGAATTACTATCTTGAAGTTAAATTTTGTCGACTAGATTTTTAACCGGCTATAACTTTTTTACTTTAAATCACTGAGTAAAGTTTGGAAGTTTAAAAAGAAAAAGAAGAACAAAAGAAGACAACACATCATGTCAATAACTGAAAAATTTTAAGGGAAGAGTTGGATTGGTTCACCAACGAACAATCACAACTGTTTAGGAAGAAGAAAATCATAGTTTGGTGGATTTATTGAGTGAAAGAAAAAAATATTAAAAGGGATGTAATAAGAATATTAAACTAGAAAGTTACTAAAACAAAAATCAAGGGATTTAAACACCATATTCATAGGGCCATCGGCCCTACTATAGCACTAGTAGAACATTATGTTGAAATGAGGCAACTTAAGTTTTTTCTTACTTTTTTTCACTCTATTTTCATACAAGAGCTTCTCTTATATATTTATAACAAAAGGAGAGAAGTTCTTTTCTATCATATAACTTGGGCTTCATGCCCACGCAACTTAATTTTTGACAAACTTCCTTTACATTGTCTTCATGGTTGACTGTACGAAGTTTTTCATTCTTCTTTCTTGAGACTTCTTACAAACTTTCTCCTAAATGAGGTCAACCATCATTGTTTGTTCAATTCAAAATAGTGACTTTAATACATCCCCTCGAACTTGGATTTGGTAAGGCTGAGTTTGTAAAAAGGCCAAAAACCCCTTTTTCTTGAAGGTAAACCTTAAGTAAGTTCTTTGTCAATATTTGTATTTAAAAGGTGTTTGCTTTAGAGTTACTTTTGTTAATACCAACTTTTGTGTTAATATCAACATAGTCTTCCATGTGTGCAGCGATATAATTGGTTGAGTCTTGCAAAAGTGAACAGATGCTCGTAAATTAAAGATGGGTTGTTTGACATTATGGTTGACTTGTCAACACTCTTGAGAATGTTTAGTTATGATAAGATGCCTTCTTTGAATTTTGCAAAGTGAAAGAGACCATCATTATCCTTGATGGTTGTTTGGCCTATACACATGTCACGCGTGAAAAGAAGGTACGCGCGTACTATGTGCTGGCTACAGCGTGCTTCTCGCATTTTCTCACACGGTGTGTAGCGCTGCATTGCGCGCTCAATCTAAGACTGGTATGGAGTTATCTCGAGACCCCATATTTAAATAGAAAACCAAACGGCAGAAATCCAAAAGGCAGCTCAATTAGGAACAAAGAACATCCCAAAATATTGGGGTTTGAAGCCGCCTGATTTCGAAGGAGAATGCCCTTTTATGAATGTTGGGGACCCATGTCCTAGCGGTTTGGCTTGTAGATTTTTTCGGGAACACATGAAGATGGTGTTCCAAAGAAGAGCTTGGGGGTCAATGGATTGAATAAAGATGTTCAGAAGCTCTTGTGGAAAATAAGATGAGCTTCTCTAAGGCAAATGCCAAACTTAAAGCTCATGGGCTCCTGGGCAAGACAAAGTCAAAATCGAGAATGCCGGAAAATGAGAAAGACGAGGAACTTGTTACTGTTGAAGGTTGAAGAAAACCAAGTGCACCTTTGACTTTGTCGACTACACCAAGCAACCACACGATCTTTGGTATTTTTTTCCTCCTTGCTTCCGCACTTTGTGACTATTTTGGTTTGCTGTTGTGGTTTGGATACTTTGTCAAATATTTGTTTTTCTCTTGGATATTTCCTGGTACGAGTAGTTTGGAGACTTTTTTGGTTTCATCATGGCTACTGAGTCAGATCCTCTTCAACCACCGGTTACTCCATATGTTGCTCCTCATGCTCGAAAAACTCACCAAGAGAAGGGGGATCAATCAGGTTCTAAATCGGATCATCATGAGGGTTATGTTTCCCCAATTCCGATCATCACAGACTCGAACGATCCCCTATATCTACCACCCGGTGATACTAGTGGAGCTCCTTTGGTTGGTTTTAAACTCAATGGCTCTAGTAATTATGCTGTTTGGAGTCGTGCTATGAAACTTGCTCTTCTCTCTAAGAACAAGTTGGTATTTGTGGATGGCAAATACCCTGTTTCGGCTGAAAATTCGCCTTATTTGCCTATCTGGGAGCGTTGTAATGCAATTTGTCTTTCTTGGATCCTTAACTCGCTATCTAGGCAACTCCATGAGGGCTTAATCTACACAGTTAGTGCTGCTGATCTCTAGAAGGAGCTCTGTACTCGTTACAGCCAGGTCAACCCGACCCGAATCTATGACCTTTTGAATGAATTAAGCTCCACGAAGCAATCGGGTGGATCAATTGCTTCTTATTTTCATCGCTTGAGAGCATTATGGGATGAGTATGCAGCATTGATGGCTTTGGATTCACCGGAAATGTCCAAAACTGACGGTTGGAAACTTCATCAAGAACGCATGAAGAATTTGATGAACTCTTGTATGTTTGGAACAAAAGCTTGTTTATTGATCAAGCAAAACCAAAACTAGTTACAAGAGAAAACAAAGCCGTAAAGAGAAGAACTCTTAATGTGCGGCTATTATGATTTACATGTTAACCTAAGAGGCTATATATAAACATAAATAAGGCTTATACAAGGAAAACCCTAATATCTCATAATATAGGAAAATATATTGGGCCTTATTCTAGGCGCAATATATGGTAACATAAATATAAAATCTTCAACCTTCAACACTTCTGTTGAAAACTTTTGGAAAACACCAGAGTGGAGGACGACACGAAGAAGCTCCTGTTGAAAAACAAGCGGTCGAACCACAAGTACGGCAACAGCTCCAGAGAAAGAGCACCTGGTGAAGGCTTTCCGCTGGGCACCCACAGACCAAGCTGGGCATCTTTCTCATTCAACTTCTCCAGAAGGGCCGTCGAGGACGACGACGTAAGGCTCAAGGCGCTGTACTGCGGAATTTGCCACACCGACCTTCACAGTGTCAAGAATGACTGATACGGTGGCTACTCAAACACACTGGTGGCCAACGAGCGTTCGTCATCCGGTTCCCAGAAAACATGCTGCTGGACGCCGGTGCTCCGCTCCTCTGTGCCGGGATCACCGTGTACAGTCTCTTGAAATACTTTGGTATTGGAAAGCTGGGGAAGTACATTGGGATCGTCGGCCTAGGTGGGCTCGGTCATTTGGCTGTCAAATTCGCCAAAGCTTTTGGGGTGAAGGTGACTGTAATCAGTACCTCCTCCAGCAAGAAGGACGAAGCCTTGGACTGTCTTGGCGCCGACTCCTTTTTTTTTTTTTTTTTTTGTGGCCGTCGTCCAGTCAGATAAACTATATCTGAAAACCTTCATCGAGACCAAGAACGTAGCTAACGAAGTTTGGTGAAAGCCTAGGATTGAGAAACGGCGGTGATGGAGAAGCTGAAGATCTTCGTAGTGCAAGAGTCAGTTGTCACGGCTTCTTGCTTCATCGCTGGCGTCAGCCTTTTTCTTCCAGCTGTTGTAAGGCCCATCCTTGACTCCTTCGAAGCATCTAAACAAGTTCCACAGCCTACTTAAGTGATGCGGCGGAATAAATCTTTAACAGCCTCCGGCTATGCCTGATAAAGAGATACAATAACAGCATAGACTTAATAATCCCAGATTGAAGATTAACCTTTAAGGTTAATCTCCTATCTGTTACCAAGAAGAAAATCAAAGTTTGGTAAACTTATTGGGTGATCGAGAAAAGTAGTGAAAGAAATGTAACAAGAGCATTGACCTAGAAAGTTATCAAAACAACAATTAAGGATTTAAACAACATATTCGCACGGCTATGGCCCTGCTATTGCACTAGCAGAACTTAATGCTGAAATGAGGCAGCTTAAGTCTTTCCTTGCTTTTTTCACTTTATTTTCATACAAAAGCTTCTCTTATATTTTTATAACAAAACGAGAGAAGTTCTTTTCTATCATATAACTTAACCTTCAGGCCTAAGCAACTTAATTTCACACAAACTTCCTTCATGTTGTCTTCACATTTGATTGTACCGGGTTCTTCATTCTTTTTCCTTAAAACTTCTTACAAACTTTCTTACAGGTTCTTCATTCTTCTTCTTCTGTGAAGCTTCCTTGAAACTTCCTACAAACTTTCTTACGTAATTATAACAAAAGGAGAGAAGTTCTTTTCTATCATCACGCCCACACCACTTGATTTTCCACAAACTTCCTTCTGTTGAGTGTAATGCATTTTTCCAAAAAAAACGTTCCAGCAAGATCAAGATCCAGAGAGTTCCAGAAGATGCATTATGGAGACCAGCCAAAAGAGTTAGTCGGTGTAGAGAAGAAATGTCTACAGAGTTCCGACAGGTCTAGATTATTTCGGCCAAAGATAAGAACAAAGATGACAGTTTGAAAAGTCAACAAAAGTGGCTATGTAAGTCGGTTATGTAGTCTACAAATACCACCATGTGTGCTGTAAAAACGCGTACAGAAACTTTAAACCTTTCCTTTCCTTTCCTTTTATCAAAGCTTTTCACTATCAATAAAAAGCTTCCTTTCCTTCCTTCCAACTACTTTGGAGACAACAGGCTCCACTTTTAACTTCTTCAATCTCCCTTTATCCTTTCTCTTTCTCAAACCTACCACAAACCTTTTCTATTGCAAACTACTTTTTTTTTCACATAAACTAACAATTGGTATCAAGAGCAAGGTTCGATTATATTAGGCGTTCTGATGGCTGAATCAAGCCAATCCGTTTCACTTTCTTTTCCAATTTTCCAAGGAGAAAACTATGACTATTGGAGTTTGAAGATGAAAACGTTTTTCTCCTTTCAAGATTTGTGGGATATTGTTGAAAAAGGCGTAGACATCCTACAAAACGTCTCCACTCTCTTAGAGGAGCAATAGAAGAAACTAAAGGAGTCGAGACTAAAGGATGCTCGAGCTCTCTTTATCATTCAACAAGCTGTTGTTGAACATATCTTTCCAAGGCTCATGGAGGCGAAGACTACTAAAGATGCTTGGGAGACTTTGCAAATAAAATATCAAGGAACAGAAAAGGTACGTTCTGTTAGACTACAAACTTGTTAATCAAATGAGACAATTTCAGATTATTATGCTAGAATAAAAGAACTTGTTAATCAAATGAGAGCCTGTGGAGAAGAAGTATCTGGCAAAAGAGTTATAGAAAAGATAATGATAACTCTTATTGAAAAATATGATCATATTGTTGCTGCTATAGAAGAATCTAAGGCTATAAGTAAATTGTCAATAGATGAATTGATAGGCTCTCTACAATCCCATGAATATAGGCTGACTTTAATCTAATAAAGAGTCTGACTAGCACCCGGAAATCGTAGTAAGCACTTTGCCGTGTAGTTTTTTACTTATAGACTTGCTTACCGTAACCTAGCCTATTGATGAAGAACTACTATTGCTAGCATAGCACCACCGCTTTCAACCTGAGGGTCTTCATCTAGATCAATTCCTTTTTCATAAGCTAATAATAAAATAAAACATCGAGATAAAAATATATATATTAATAATATAAGAAAGAGGGACTTGACTTCATCACCTTGTTACGACTTCATTCCAGTCACTAGTGAACCTCTAAGAACTCTCTAAAATCTAGCCTTCAATAGATGTATGTCTTGTTGGATTGGCTTGCCTGCCAGTTCTCTTTTGATCGACCCATAGGAATAGGAAGAAAGCATCTATTCATTTATGGCGCAGCTAGTACCCAGCGAAGTGAAAGTTCAGTTGAAAATGCCTTTCAATCTAAACTAAGCATAAGGTCTCAGAATTCAAGAGAAAATTCAAAAGAAAATAAAAATAAGTCTACAGAAAGACAAAAGGAGAAAAGAAACTCTCCTTGTAATATATGCAAAAAGACAAATCATTTGGAAAAAGACTATTGGTTTAAAGGAAAGCCATAGTGCCAAATATGTAAAAGATTTGGCCATGTTGAAAAGACATGTAGATATAAAGACAATCATCAAGCCAATTATATTGAAGAAAAAGAAAAAGAAGAAGAATCAAAAGAAGAAAATCCTGGTGTTCTCTTCTATACAAGCCAAACAATAGAAAAAGAAAGTAATACTTGGTTTCTTGATAGTGGTTGTAGTAATCACATGACTGGGAATAAAAATATATTCACAAAATTAGATCCATCATTTAAATCCAAAGTCAAGCTTGGAAATAGAGAATTTGTTAATGTTGAAGGAAAAGGAACTATTTCTGTTAAAACAAAGAAAGGTGTGAGGTTTATTCCTGAAGTCTTATTAGTTCCTAGTCTACATCAAAATTTGTTAAGTGTTGGACAAATGGTTGAAAAAGGATATGTTCTGCATTTTGAAAGAAATTTATGTATTATATATGATAAAAAAGATAAATCTTTAGTCTTAGCAAAAATAAAAATGCAGAACAATAGAAATTTTCCTACTCAATGGAAATATGCTCTCCATACTGCCATGAAAGTTGAAACTGATGATTCATGGCTATGGCATAAAAGATTTAGTCACTTTAATTTTCATGGCTTAAAATTACTTCATCAAAAGAAAATGATACTAAATCTTCCAAGCATAAAAGTAGATAATGAAGTATGTGAAAGTTATATGCTTGGAAAACAACAAAGATTGCCATTCCTTTCTGGAAAGGCATGGAGAGCTAAAGATTTGCTAGAATTAGTGCATATAGATGTTTGTGGGCCTATGAGAACACCATCTCTTTAACAAAACAAGTAATTCATCTTATTTATTGATGACCATACAAGGATGACATGGGTGTATTTTATGAAAGAAAAATCAGAAGTCTTTGGAATATTTAAGAAATTCAAAAATCTAGTAGAAAAACAAAGTGGACGTTATATTAAAAGACTAAGAAGTGATAGAGATACATAATATACCTCAAAAGAATTTAACAAGTTCTGTGAAGATGAAGGAATTGAAAGACAATTAACAGTTAGATATACTCCACAGCAAAATGGAGTATCAGAAAAGAAAAATAGAACTGTTATAGAAATGGCAAGATCAATGTTGAAAGAAAAAAGTATGCCAACAACTTTTTGGGCTGAAGCTGTATACACTGCAGTTTATTTACTAAATAGATGTCCAACTAAAGCAGTAAAGAATAAAACTTCAGTTGAAGCTTGGACAGGAAGAAAACCATCAGCAAAACATCTTAGAGTCTTTGGTTGTATATGTTATGTGCATATACCTAAAGAAAAAAGAAGAAAGCTTGATGATAAAACTGAAAAAGGTATATTCTTAGGCTATAATGATCTATCAAAAGGATATCGAATTTATAGCTTAAGAACAAAGAAATTAATAATCCGTAGAGATGTTGAATTTGATGAAATGCAAAATGGAACTGGGAAGAAGAAAAAGTTGAAAAGAAAAATGTTATAGTACCTACTTACATTTCAACAATTCAAGAACCCATGGAGGAAATAGCTGAACAAAGAAAAGAACCCCAAACGCCAACAACTCCAGAAGCATCAAGTTTGTCTTCTCCAACTCCACAAGAATCTTTTTCCGAATCTTTTTTAAGAAGAGTAAGATCTTTAAGAGAAATATATGAAACTTGCAACTTTGTTTCTTCAAAACCAGAAAATTTTGAAGAAGCAACAAAACATGATGTATGGAAAAAAGCTATGGAGGAGGAGATTAAAATGATTGAAAAGAATAAAACTTGGGAATTAGTAGACAAACCTGAAAACAAGGAAATTATTGGCGTTAAATGGGTTTATAGAACAAAATTAAATCCTGATGGAACAATACAAAAGTATAAAGCAAGACTAGTTGCTAAAGGATATTCACAAATTCCTGGAGTAGATTATGTAGAAACTTTTGCTCCAGTTGCAAGATTAGAAACCATTAAGGCTCTTGTTGCATTGGCTGCTCATAGAAAATGGAAAATTTATCAGCTTGATGTAAAATCTGCATTTCTTAATGGTTTCTTGGAAGAAGAAATATTTGTAAATCAACCTCAAGGATTTGAGATAGAAGGATCTGAAGATAAAGTTTACAAACTAAAAAAAGCTTTATATGGACTTAAACAAGCTCCAAGAGCATGGTATAGCAGAATTGATGGATATTTTATCGATCAAGGTTTCAGGAAGAGTCTAAGTGAGCCTACTCTTTTATATCAAAACTCAAGGTAAGTCTGAAAGACTTATTATCTCTTTATATGTTGATGATATCATTTACATGAGAAATAGTGAAAGAATGATACAAGATTTCAAATATGACATGATAAAAAACTTTGAGATGAATGATATGGGTTTAATGAATTACTTTCTTGGTATTGAAGCAAGTCAAGAAAAAGAAGGAATATTTATTTGTCAAAGAAAGTATGTTAAGAATCTATTGAAGAAATTTAAGATGGAAAGATGTAAGTCAGTTAGTACACCGCTCATGCCTAATGAAAAATTTAGGAAAGAAGATGGTTCAAATAAAGCAAATGGTTCAATTTACAGAAGTCTTATTGGCAGCTTACTTTATTTGACTACTACTAGACCTGATATTATGTATGCCACAAGTTTACTTTCAAGATTCATGCAAAATCCAAGTGAAGTTCATTATATAGCTGCCAAAAGAATTCTCAGATATATACAAGGTACAAGGAATTATGGCATTTGGTACAAGACAATTGCAGAACCCAAACTAATTGGATATACAAATAATGATATGGGTGGCTCAGTTGATGATATGAAGAGCACATCAAGTTATGCTTTCACATTGGGTTCTGGATTTTTCTCTTGGTTGTTTAAGAAGCAGGATTCTGTAGCATTATCTACTGCAAAAGTAGAGTATGTTTCAGCTGCAGAATGTGCAACACAAGCTATATGACTTCGGAGAATTCTTGTTGATGTAGGCGACAACCAAGAAGAACCAACAAAGGTCCTCTGCGACAACAAATCTGCTATTGCCATGTCAAAGAATCCAGTGTTTCATAGCAAAACTAAGCATATTGCAGTGAAGTATCATTTTCTTCGAGAAGCATCTACTCAAAAAGAGATCAAGATTTCGTACTGCAAAGCTCAAGATCAAATTGCATATATCTTTACAAAAGCACTGCCAAAAAATAAGTTTGAGACATTTAGAAGCATGCTCGGGGTAACCGAAAAATGCATTAAGGAGTAGTGTTGAGTGTAATGCATTTTTCCAAAAAGAATGTTCCAGCAAGATCAAGATCCAGAGAGTTCTAGAAGATGCATTATGGAGACCAGCCAAAAGAGTTAGTCGGTGTAGAGAAAAAATCTCTACAGAATTCCGGCAGGTCTGGATTATTCCGGCCAAAGATAAGAACAAAGATGACAGTTTGAAAAGTCAACAAAAGTAGCTATGTAAGTCGGTTATGTAGTCTTAAATACCACCGTGTATTCTGTAAAAACGTGTACAGAAACTTTAAACCTTTCCTTTCCTTGCATTAAAGCTTTCCACCATCGATAAAAAGCTTCCTTTCCTTCCTTCCAACTACTTTGGAGACAACGGGTTCCACTTTTAACTTCTTCTATCTACCTTTGTCCTTTCTCTTTCTCAAACCTACCACAAACCTGCAAACTACTTTTCTTTTCACCTAAACCAAAACCTTCACATTGTCTTCACGTTTGACTGTACCGGGTTCTTCACTCTTCTTCCTTGAAGCTTCTTTGAAACTTCTTACAAACTTTCTCCTAGTCTCCTTCGCGTTAACCAGGCTGTGATGCCAGTCAGCAACCGGTCCCAGTTGTCTCTGTCCAAAAGGCGTCTCAAAGAGAGACAGAGAGACAGCTCTTATAGGTGTGGGAGTCATACTTTCACATAGGAGACGCGTGGGTGTTGACTACTACAGTGTTGGTTTTTCTCCTTCGATCGTTTTCTTTTGCCTTGAAATCCACTGGAAGCATTGATCGCTGGACAATGAACGAGTCCAGAGTGTTTGGTCTTCAGAGTTCTCGCTGGAATTGGAATTGAGATAAAGCTGTTGCTCGGGTATGTGAGGGATAGCGCCAAGCAAGAGGCAGAGGGAGCAGTTTAACCAACAAGGTTATAACTTTGATACTCTCGATCTCCTTCTATTAGGAAAAATTAGCTGTCCTTTTAGGGGATGATAAGAACCGTGACACTGATCATGTGGAAAGATCTGTCTGTCAATGTGTGCACTGCCTAGTTGTGGTTCCCTTTTTCTGGGGTGCATTTAGCCAATTCATTCCTCAACTAACCCATGAGATTGAAACCCTAAAAATGTGCCCTCTAAAAGCTCTTCTTCGCCCTTTTCTTATTCTGATTTGCAATTTCTAGGAATTGTTTGCTGTGATTCTTAGATGGGTATGTAGAATTTTATTTGTTTCTGCAATTTATGTTGGATTTCATATTCTTGGCTTAACAATTTCTTTTATTTCGTCATTCGGACTAACGATCAACCATAATGATGAACATTTCTGAATTTTTGGATTAAGAGATGTTTCAGTTTTTTGTGCTTTTCCTTTTACATTTCGTCATTCGGACTAACGATCAACCATAATGATGAACATTTCTGAATTTTTGGATTAAGAGATGTTTCAGTTTTTTGTGCTTTTCCTTTTACAATTGTACCTACCTTGACGAAGCCTTCCCTTAATCGCAATTAAATTGTGCTCAGCATTGGCTTCACGTCTATGAACTTTGAATATCAATTATTGCATATTCAAGTTCCACAAGTTTTAATGACGCAGACCTGGTGATTAATTTTCTTTTATTTTTTGGCGGTGGACTCTAAACTGGTTTGGATGGGTAGAGCTTTTGGATTGTCAAGGTGGCTCCTCTTTTAGGTCTTCATTATCGCAATGTAATCTGTACTGTAAACAAGTGCTGAAGAAACATCAGGTCTGGGGTCAAATGAGTAGTTGATAAACTCATCCGCTAGGCTGCTTTGAGTAATCATGCTAGATTGTTTTTCTTTTTTTTTTTTAAGTCAAACTTTTAAGTTGTTAGTGTCATCTACTGGCTGCTTTGTGGTCTTTTATTGTATTCCATATTATCGTTTTCATTACTTGGATTATTCCTTTCCAAGAGGGAATCTATAGCTTACTGTTGGTGTTAAGAGTAGTCGGTTGAAATGAAGGATTAGATGTAATTTTGTTGATTTTTGTTTAGTGATGCAATTTATGGCATGTTTGGGGGTAAAGAAGTTGGGGAGTAAAACCACAATAATAACGAAATGGATGTTAATGAAGTTTTGAACAATAGTTGAGATGGAGTGGAAGTGCAAATGGAGACTGGAGGTCCTTTTTAGATGCTTAGGGTAGCAGAAATTTAGAAGAAATTATGAAAAGTTGGCTATTAGAGTATGATCACCTACAATGATGACCAATGACTATGGCAACCATGAGGAGTTAATGCAGTGTGTTAAGACGCTTTTCAGTATTGATTCTATTGGGAGCATTAGATGACCAAGGTAATTCCAACAAGGATGTGGGCGATGATGATTAGAAGAGGCTTATTGATGTCTGATCACAAATAAATGTGGTAGAAGAATAAATTGAAAAAGTGAAAAGGACCTCAGGAGCTAGTCCTAACTAGTTGGAAATTAGAGGTTTTATTGAGTTATGTTCTTCTCAATTCAGTATCATTTTGTCATGTTTCACTGTGGCCAAGAAGCTATGCTATTTCAAGAACTGCTCTAGGATAGAAAACCTGGCACCCTACCAACCACATAGCTGGATAGCCCCCAACGGACCAAAGTAAAAGGGTGATATGATTTAATTTTCTTCCCCTGTAATTTCATTAGGTATGCTTGGTACAAATTCTAGTCCTAAACTAGTAAAAACTTCATTAGCTGCTGCAACATTTTCTTCCACTTCCATATCCAAACCTTGGTCATCAGGACCCAAAAAAATATTGTTTTGGGAAATTTTCCTTGAAAGATGGAATTCACAATACCTTTGAAATACCTTGACCTCAGACCTCAGACCTCAGCCAAGACAAGCTGCCAGACTCCAGAGAACTCAAGCACTCAAAATCAAGTGGAAATATTTACTAGGGCCACTTGTTCTATGTTAGCATGTTTAAAGCATGCTTCCTTTAGCTGCTGATAGTTGATCAAGGACTTCTGCCTAAAGTCCTAAGAAGAGTAAGAGGCAGGGATCCTCCTTTTCATTCTCATAGAGACTTGTTTAGAGGGTGGTGAGATGCAGCAGGATGTGGCATCCTAGATGGCTTTGGTGGGACTGCACCAAGCAATCGGCCTTGGACTAAATTGATGATGCAGGCTTTACATATAGGAGATCTGGTCATTTTTCAAAAATGCCTAGCATCTTCAAGTTCTCACTTTCAGCCTTGTGAGAAAAGTACTTGTTGATCCCCTGCGGTCCTTTTTCTCTTCTTTGTTGCTTTAAGATCCTTTTTGAAGTCATGTTGTACGTGGCGTTGTGCATGTCATATAACTATTTTTTAAAGCCAATTAGTCATGTTATTGAGTGTCTCTGTTTGGAAACCAATTTCTAAAAGACAATTCGGGCTTGAGTTTTGACTAAGTTTTATTTTATTGTTGGGCTTTTAAGAGATTTATGTTTTATTTTGTTATTTCTTTTAGATAAGACATCAAAACTAGTCATTTTAGAAGGCCAAAACCTAGCGGTACTGGGATAGGGGTTATGGCTATTTAGTAGGAAGCAAGGCCATGGAAAAAGGAGAGAATTGTTTTATGATTAAAACCTAGTTATTAGTCTCTATTAAAAAAAAAATTGATATTTTAGTCTTATAAACTTTTTATATAATTTTATCATTGTAAGAAATTCTATTTGAAATTAGTGTTTTATGCTCACTCTGATATTAAGAGCACACCCATAGTCCATTCCGTGTGACATACAATGGGTGTCTTCCCTGTTTTCCACCTCTGTGGATGACGTAAGAGCTACTGTGGCTGCCAGTCTCCTCCACGTTGGGAACTTATAACGCAGGTAGCCGGTTACTTCACGGGCAGATGCGGGTCATTCTAAATGGGTGGATATTGTTTGCTACCCACCCTCTTCACGGGTTGTTTACTTCTTGGCTTAGGTTGTATGACATATAGAGTTAAAATCAAGGTAAAAATATGATAGTAATTTTATAAATAAAGTTATTATAATTAATTTTTTTTTGCAAGTTACTTATTAGTGTGGGAGTGCCAAAAGAAGAAATAAGTATGAGGCATAAAAATTGTTGGATTATTTTAATATATAAAAACTCTAAATGAAAAATAAATGATTACATCCGCGTATGTGTGAATGATTTTGTTCACAGTACATAAAACTCTTAGTGTCTATTTTTATTTATTATGTATTTGTTTTTCCTAAAATCAAGTAAGTGTTATAACAACACTTAAAACATTTGATTGTGACTCTTTCATCTTCAATTCCGTAGATACTGTTTTCCTAAAGTAATTGTTTAATTTTGGAAAGAATGACAACATAAAGAATGAAGAAGAGTTGTTAGGAAGTACTAATGATGTGATGATTTAGTTTAAAACCAGAATAGTTGTAAATTAGAAAAACAGACGTCGAAGCACTCAAAGAGGGGACGAATATTCTGATCCATGCGTCGTTGATTTTGCCATCCTGAATTGTTCTGTAGTTTCCTAATCATTTAGTAATTTTATATAGATCGTTAAGATACAAAGGGCCAAAGGAATGACCGATGGTATCTCCTAAAAAAGAAAAGATTGTGCTTGGAAATTCGATATTTCCATCGCCACTCAACATTGCTTTTTAGGCCTGATGAAAAATTTCCATGCCTAATTACTAAATAGATGCTTGCGAATCTCAATGTCTGCAGACAAGCGTCTGACGAAGCAAGCTTTTCAGTCTCCAATGGCGTCCACGAGAACTCAAATAGCCCCTTCAACTACTGCTTCTTCAACTCATTCGAAGAAATATGAGGTTTTCCTCAGTTTTCGTGGTGCAGACACTCGCTTTGGTTTTACAGACCATCTATATGCCACTTTGAAGAGGAAAGGGATTATTGTCTTCAGAGACACTGAGGAACTAGAGGAAGGAGAAGAAATTTATCCACGTCTCAAGGAAGCAATAGAACAATCACAATATGCAGTTGTTGTCATCTCTGAAAAGTTTGCTGAATCAAAATCGTGCTTGTTTGAGCTGACCGTGATCATGGAATGTAGGCAAATGGGACGCCTTACTGTTTTTCCTATTTTCTATTATGTGGATCCGTCTAGTGTACGCAATCAAAAGGGGACTTTTGGAGATGCTTTTTTCAAACTTAATGATGACCCCAAGGTCGACACAGAAAAGTGGGAAAGTTGGAAAGCTGTTTTGACTAAAATCGGTGATTGCTCTTTGGATCCCTCCAAGGTTGATGAAGACCTGCTGGAATCCGGCAGAGGTGCTTTAGAAAAGGTGGGAAATCTCTCTGGATGGCATGTGCAAAACAGGTACCTTCGCCATTGTACTTAGTTACACTAAACTTGGATGATTCCTATGGATTAGTATGGTGAACTTTATTTACTTTCCTAGCAAAATTGAACAAGAGGTTTTTTTTTTTATTTGTTTGGATTTCATTCTAAGTTAGATTCTTTTTTAATAGGTCCGAATCAGAAATTGTTGAAGAAATTGGTTTGAAGATATTTTCTCAATTGATTCGTAACTCAAGAGGCATCGATGAATCTCTTGTTGGAATAGAATCTCCAGTGAGGGAAATCATGGAATTACTTAATTTAAAATCGGGTAGTGTTTGCTACATAGGGATTTGCGGAATGGGCGGGGTTGGGAAGACAACCTTGGCAAACATTGTTTATGAGAGAGCTTCACCTGAGTTTGAAGCTCATTGCAATATTTCTAGTATTGGAGAAAGCAAAAACAGTTGTCTTGTTGCCTTACAAAGGCAACTTATTTCTGCCATTCTCTCAATGGAGGTTGAAAAGTCATTGAGTACTGATTATGCTGTAATGATGGCATTGAAGAGTAGGCTACGAAGTAAAAAAGTTTTGATTGTTCTCGATGACGTGTGTCATGGAGAACAACTAAAAAAATTAGTTGGGAGTGATAATTGGTTTGGTGAAGGAAGCAGAATAATCATAACTAGCAAAGAGCAACATTTGCCACCCTACTTGCATGAGGATAATATTTTTGTAGTTAACGAATTGAACTACAATGATTCCTTACAACTCTTTTGTTCAAAAGCCTTCAAGAATTGCCATCTCCAAAAAGGCTTTGAGAGATTGATTGAGGATATTGTAAATATTGTAGGAGGCCTCCCTTTAGCACTTGAAATATTTGGTTCTTATGTATACAATAAAAAAAAAAGCACATGGGAAAGTTACCTAGATCGATTAAAAACAAATCTTAGTGCAGATATAAAGGAGAAACTTGAAATCACTTTTGATAGATTGGAAGATGTGGCAAAAGAAGTTTTTTCAGAAATTGCATGTTTCTTCTTGAGAAAGACTAAAGGTTATGTTAGCTCTAAACTAAAATGTCTAGGTTATCCATCATAAAGCATTCTTACAGATCTAGAGCGCAAATCTCTTATTAAGTTTGACAAAGATGAGAAATTTTTTATACATGATTTATTAATACAGATGGGTGTGGAATATGACAAGCAAAAGAGATTGTGGCGTATTGATGAAATTATTCCCTTGCTAAGGGAAAAAATTGAAACAACTGTAAGTGGATTGTGGCATATCAAGATATCATTCAAACACCAATTCTTCATATATTTGAATTTTATTTATTATACTAATTTCTCTTTTCTTGGTTTATAGGGAATTGTTGAGCTTAAAAGCGTTCGCATCAATCTTTCTTTTATCAAGGAGAAAATACCTTCTAGCTTATGTTTTGATGTTTTTGAAAAAATGAAAAGCTTGAGAATGCTTAAAATCATAGACCATCCTGGTTTAGAATTTCATGAAAAATGCTCTAAAGTTCTTCCAATGAAATGGTATGGAAAAGCCTCAGAACTCAAGCTAAGTAGCGAATTACGTGTTTTGGAATGGTGGCAATATCCCTCAGAATTTCTACCACCTAAATCAAGCTTTGACCCAACCAATCTTGTTGAACTCATTTTGAGATACAGCCACATGAAGCGATTGTGGAATGGAAATAAGGTAATATATTATATTATTTAAGCATATGTCTTATTTTTCTTTTTTATAATCTTTTTCAACTTTTAAACTATTTGTTTATCTTTTGACAGTGGTTTTTGAATTTAAAACACATTGACTTGCGCTCTTCTCAAAAGTTGACAGAGATATCAGATTTAAGTCAAGTCCCCAACCTTGAGATACTTAACCTTTCATATTGTGAAAGTTTGCTTATGGTGCACTCATCCGTTGGACTCCTCAAATTTCTAAGGGAATTGTTGTTGAAAGATTGTTATAATCTTGAACTACTTCCAGATCAAATAATCTCTGAGTCTCTTGAGGTTTTTGATATTTCTCATTGTGTAAAGCTCAGAGGTTTTCCGGATATTACGGATAAAATGTCATCTTTACGGCGTCTTGATATTCGTAAGATAACTATAAAAGAGTTTCCGTCCATATTTATGACATTGCCACCTATAGAGGAATTTCTTGTAGAAGGAGCTCGTTTTGGAGATTTACAATTTGAAGTTGTTTTTGAAGGAGAAAGTTTGGATGTTAAGTGCTATGGCTCAAAGACCTGCTTTCGGCTTCCTCCTTTCTATTCCTCTGTAAGCATATTAACAAGGCTAATTTTGCACGGTTGGTCTCCATCCGATGCAAAAGAATCCGTTTGCTTAAGTGTCTTACCCGAGTGTACCTATGACGAACTTAGAGAATTTTTAGAGGATCCATTCTCAGGTTTAAGATCTTTACTGAAAGTGAGATTGAATAGTCGCGATCTAGGAGCAATATCTAAGTTTATTGGTGGCCAGTATTTGATTTCAGAGTTAGCTCTTATTGGGAACAGATTTACAGATTTACCAGATAATATATATGGACTTCTTAATATTGAAAAGTTTGTTTTGGATGACTGTACCTCTTTCCCAACATTGTCAAAATTGCCATTGAGTTTACTTAGTTTGAGTATAAGTAACTGTGCCTCTTTTCAGGAATTGCCAGAAAGTATGTATGAACTTTCTAACCTTGAAATTCTTAATTTGGATAATTGTATATCTCTTCGAGCCTTGCCAAAATTACCATTGAGTTTAGTTTTGTTGGAGGTAAGAAATTGTCCACATTTGCGGGTAAGAAATTGTCCATTGATTTCAGTTGACCTGAGCGAAAGTGGTTGTCTAGTGTCGGAGGTGCTTAATTGCAAAACGACCCTCCAAACTTCAAAGAAGTTGATGCTGACAAGGCCCCATTACTATACACTCGGCTATATGGGTTTTCACTGCAAACCTTACAAGATTCTGTTTCAGCATCCAAAACACTATTATGGGGTGAGTTTCTTCCTCTCTTTTCTGAAATATTTCATTTAGAAAATAAAAAAAGTTACTGAGTGAAAGAACTATAATTTGATGTTTTTCCTTATTTGCGTATGTTTTGTCTACAGCATGAAATGAAGCCCATTGCGGTAACATGTAGCCCCAGGCTAGGATCAGAAATCCCGGGGTGGTTCACCCACAAAAGCACTAGTTCCAATAATAAAATTCAAATTTGGGTGGATTTAAATAGGTGGGCCAAAGGTCAGTTAGATGCCCTTATTTGTGTTTTGTTGATTGTTTATGAAGTCGAAGGGCATGATGAGCTTGAGAATGGAGACATTGGAGCTTGTGAGGTCAATAACGGTATTCTTCCTGAGTTTACTTGTCAATTGCTACTCAATAAATGTATTCTCAAGCAATCCTTCATCAAGCTTGTACAACCATTGGTCATTACCGTACCTGAAATAGCTCCTATTGGGACTCATGGAATTTGGGTAATTATAAACATTCCATTTTCGCGCCGATATCAGAACAGGGCTTTAATTACAGTGAGTAGCAAGAATGTGAAGTTAAAGGAGTGCAGAGCGCGTCTACCATTTGAGGATACTCATTTAAGATTGTGTCATCCTGATTTGGACTCAAAAATTCTAAATTTTTTAAAATTTCGGTGAATTGACTACCGTTATTGATGAGGTAGAATTTATTTTCTCCTTCCCCACCAAAGAGAAATCAATTTTCGGGGTTGTTGATTGGACCTGAGTTTGGGCTCCCCCTCTATCCCTCTATCTTATGTGCTGATATGATATGAAGAGGTAGAATTTAATCAAACCTTAAAATGCTATCCCAGGTTTGTTTTTCTTCCTTGTTCACTGTCATTACCATTTCAAGCAGTTGGTTCTGTAGTGGAATATAACATTCTTATTATTAGTCTTTCAGGGTGCATAAATGGTCCAGTGGGCATTAAGAAACTTCTTCCTGGGGAGTCTTCAAACGCATGGTGTCCCTAGCATAGGTATGTGCTTTGCTGATGTAAATTTTCTTGTTTCAAATAGCCTAATCTAAATTTTTGTCTATTGCAAGAGCTCCAGCTGAGGTCGTTTTGATGCTGATCAAGCTGCGCCCACTTAAACCCTTTATGCATACTATGACGTTTTGAAAGGCAAACGGCTTCTTACTAAAGCAAGAGAAGAAAACAGCCTGTTGGGGCGAAACAGCACTGGCTAGGGCAGAAAAGTTGGCAGCTTTCTTTTTAAATTTTCTTCCCCTTGAAGAGCGAATATTCGGGGCGTATAAAGAAGGAATGGATGTGTAAGTTTAGCTCACTGATTGATATCTTCAGAAACAGATTTCTTCCTTGAGATATGCTTAAAGCAAAAGTCTTGGCTTGCATTCTCTGCAAAGGCTGATCGGTGAAACACTCTGTGATATTGTTCTAAACTTGCATCACGTATTTATTTATAACTTGCACAAATACTTGTGATAAGTTAGTGTGAATACTCATTCCAAGTTTTCACGATACTTTGGAGATTTTGACTCTATTTACTCAATTTCGATTTCAGTCATACATTGAAGGAATTTGGTGCCATAGCTTGAGAGAGAGAAATTGTAACCATGTTTAGGGAATTGTCCTTATGAATTGGATAATTTATTGAAAAAGTGACCCAAATGGGTTATTAATGTGAGGAGAATATAAGTGCCAAGATGGCTTAGACTAAACCACCATTCAAAAATTGTATCTTGTCTTGATCTTTAGATTTATTTATTATCTTATTTTATGCTTGATTCTTAAATTGATTTAGAACTTACATACAAAATTAAGATAAATATATTTAGACAAGGCAAAATAAATTTTATAAACCAAACTCAACCCCCTTAGGTTGCGCAGGAATCCAATAATTTCTCATGAACAATTATTCAAATGCTCTGTGAGCAAGATGAATAATATGATGTCACCATCGTGCTGATGACCAATAGGATATACTCGTATTGACATAGCCATTATTGCTACTAGTTTTTTCCAATGATTCCTTGTTATCGGGTTTTCAAGTATTCACATTGATCCCCCAACCAGAATCCCCATTTAATTTATTCACTACCCACCATCATACGCCATTGAATTTTGGAAGTTTTCCCTCGACCTCGAAACAAAAGGCGAGAATAGTTTAAACGTTCTCTCGAATAATGATTTTGGTTTGTGTAAGAAGGAAGATTCCCAAGGAACTTTTCATGTTACTTGTGATTTTATATATATATAAGGCATACACCTCCGGACACCAAGAACTTTCCAACAGCCAACTCTGGAAGGATTCCAACCTTGGAAGTTCCTGCATTGGCACCAGGAACAGTGACCAAAGAAGGGCGGACATCTTGTTTCTACCAGCAGTTTCGAAGAACACCCTGCAAAAAGAGCGACGTCTTAGCGTTCCCGAAGGCAGGGGGCTTGGTTAATTACGAAGCCATCTTTGACAAGTCAAGGCAGGTGGTTGCTATTTGGGAAGACTATAAAAAGCATTGTCCCTTTGTTTAAACAGATATTTCCTCTTGAATAAAATAGATTTAAAGAAGTTTCGTATCAATCAACTGCCATTTGACAAGAAGAAACTCAGACACTTCCAAAATGACATCAAGAAATCAGAATGTCACTGTTACGGGCCTAAGTGTTGGCCCGTACCCAGGCCCATGGTTTGTTAGTTAGGTTTGTCTTTATATTTCCTTATTGTAAATGTGGAGGGCATCGATGAATGAATTTGAAACTTTCCCTTCAGGGTTTCCCTGTTATTCTCCTTCAATGGAGAACTATTATACCTCACGGTTCATGGCTCCTATGAACCCATATCCACCCCAAGTGGTTTCTAACCACTCAAAGGTTCCTTTTAATGGCCCAACACTACCCACATCTCTGCAGGGTACCGTTACGTTCAATCAGAAACGTAATAGTCACGGTTCATGCCCCTACAAACATTGACCAACTAACATTATCAAAGTTTTCAAATCAATTGATCTAGATATGACATTACAACTAAGCATTTAAGAGTCTTAGAGAAATTAAGATGTCTGGACAAAAATATTGTTAGATTTTGTTGTTTAGTCAATTAGTTCAATAGTGAACTAATAAAAACTTTAACTATAAGATACGGCGTCTAACATCCTATATTCATACAATAATTATAGAACCCTTTAGACATAAAGTAAAAAGTTATGTCAGGCAATTCTTGTACTGAAAATTTGTGTCGTTATAAAAACCATGGCAGATGATTCATAGAGAGTAATCTTCCACTCCAACAAGGCTTAGAATACATAAAACTAACACATATATATGAGTGTAGTCGAAATGATAAAAAACTTCTCCATTTTAATCCATGGAACAAATCTTGCGGGGAGTCTAGGTCGGTAAAAAAAAAAAAAAAAAAAAAAAGGAACAGAAGAAGACAACACATCATGTCCACAGCCTAAAAATCTTACGGGGAGCTGGACGGGGTTATCCAAGGAACAATCACAACTGTTTTATGGGTGCATGATTGTTCGACGGCGAACGTTGTCTGTTCCTTTTTCTTGCCGGCATCCATTTTATAGTCTTCCCAAGCGCTTAGAGACGCGTGGGTGTTGACTACTCCGGTGTTGGTTTTTTCTCCTTCGGTCGTTTTCTTTCGCCTTAAAATCCACGAGAATCATTGTTTGCTGGACAATGAACGAGTCCAGAGGGTTTGGTCTTCAGAGTTCTCGTTGGAATTGGGTTTGGGACAGAGCTTTTGCTCGGGTATGTGAGGGATAACGCCGAGCAACAGACAGAGGGAGGGGTTTAACCAGCAAGGTTAGAACTTTGATCCTCTCGATCTCCTAATATTTTGAAAGGATTTTAACAAGAACGGAAACATTGATCATGTGGAAAGATCTGTCCGTCACTTGGCTAATTGTGATTCTCTTTTAGATTCGTGCATTCAGGCAATTGATTCCATCTGATCTTTCCCTATCTATTGATCAATACACTTCTCAAGCCTTTTCATTCCTCAACCGACCCATGAGATTGAAACCCCTAAAAGTGTGCCCTTTACGAGCTTTTCTTCACTCTTTTCTCATTTTGATTTACGGTTAGTAGGAATTATTTGCTGTGATCCTTAAATGGGTATGTCGAATTTTGTTTGTTCCTGCAATTTATGTTGAACTTCATATTCTTGGCTTATTGATTCTGCTATTTCGTTATTTGGGGTCACGATCTACCACAATGACGAACATTTCTCTGTTTTTGCGTGAAAAGATGCTGCTGTTTTTGGTACTTTTCCTTTTCAATTGTGCCTAATCCGACGAATCCTTCCCTTAATCGCCATTAAATTGTGCCCAGCTGTGGCTCCGCATCTATGAACTTTGAATATCTATTATTGCGTATTCAAGTTCCAAAAGTTTTACTGTCCCAGAGCGGGCTGGATGATTTTTCTTTTAGTTTTTGGTCGTAGACTCTAGACTGGTTTGGATGGTTGGAGCTTTTGAATTGTCAGTGGCTCCTTTCTTAGATCTTCGTTGTATTGGCAATGTTATCTGAACTGTAAACAAGCGCTGAAGAAGCATCAGCTTTGGGGTAGTTGGTAAAGTCATCTGCTGGGCTACTTTGAGTAGTCATGCTAGATTCTACTGGCTGCTTTGTGGGCTATTGTTGTACTCCTTCCTAACGTTTTTATTACTTGCACTATTTGTTTCTGAGGGGGAATCCGTAGCTTGCCCTTGGTGTTAAGAGTAGTCGGGTAAAGTGAAGGATTGCTTGTAATTTTGTTGACTTTTGCTTGGGGATGAAATTTAGTCGGAAATTGGATGCTACTGTCATGCGGTACGGTGTGGCAGTGCGAAAGGAGACTGTAGGTCCTTGTGAGATGCTTAGGGTAGCAGTAACTCAGCAGAAAGTATGCAAAATTAGCTATTAGAGTATGTCACCGACATTGATAACCAATGACTATGGTAAACATGAGGAGTTAATACAGTTTGTTGAGATATTTTTCAATATTGATACTACTGGGAGCATTAGATTGACCAAGGTAATTCTGACAAGGATGTGGGTCATGATGATGATAAGAGGCACATTGATATCACAGATACATGTGATAAAAGACTAAACTGGAATAATGAAAACGACCTCAGGTTCTGGTCCCGACTACTCCAAACTTAAAGGTTTTATTCAATTGAATTTATTCTTGAGAAACAAGCTCTATGAACTCGAGATCCTTTATTTTTTTTCCAATACAAATTCTGCTTATGTTCTGCTCAATTCAGTATCATTGTGGTGTGTTTTGCTGTGGCTAAGAAAATTTGATATTTTAAGAACTGCTCTAGGATAGAAATCCTGGCCCCTTGCATGACCACACACATACCCGGATAGCCTCAAGGGTCCATAGAAAAAAGGTGATATGATTTGATTTTCTTGCCATGTATCTCCTTTATGGTCTACTTGCACAAATTCTAGCCGTATACTTTCTGAAAATTCATTAGCCGCTGCAACATTTTCTTCCACATACCTATCCATACCGTCCTCAGGACCCAACTCAGTATTGTTCTTGGAAATTATCCTTGAAAGATGGGATTCACAATACCCCTGAAATACCTTGACCTCAGACCTTACCCAAGACAAGCTGCCAGAGACTCCAGAGAACAAAAGTACTGGAAGTCAAGTAGAAATATTTATTAGGGCCCAGAGTTCTATATTAGTATGATTAAAGCATTCTTCCTTTAGCTGCTGATAGTTGATCAAGAACTTCAGCTTAGAGTCCTAAGAGGAGTAAGGGCGGCAATCCTCCTCTTCATTCTTATACGGACTTGTTTAGGGGGTAGTAAGGTGCAGCAGGAATGAGACATCATAAATGGCTCCGTTGGGGTCTGCAGCAAGCAATCCGCCTTTGACTCAAATTGATGATACAGGATTTACAACTTGGAGATCCGGTCATTTTTTCAAAAATGCGCAGCATCTTCAAACCTCCTTTCAGCCATGTGAAAAGGAAAAAAAAAAAAAATTGTTGATCCCCCGTGGTTCTCTTCTCTTCTTCATTGCTTTAAGATTCTTTTTGAAGTCATGTTGTACGTGGCATAACTCATGTTTAAAGCCAATTAATCATGTTATTGAGCATTTCTGTTTGCATTTGCTTTATTTATTTCACCAAGTGAACCCATTGGTTTTTTGGAGCAGATGGAGCAAGAGGAAACATCAATGTTGAGAACAAATCCCCAGCAGGAAATTGAAATTCCTGTAGTCTCTGAAACTATTGATGTTCATCCTGAGCCATCAAGGTTATGCTGCAAATCCCTTTGTGCTTTCGCCAAACATGAAAATAGTACTTTGGAATCCGAACAACGGTCAAAGTCAGTGACAAAACTAGGTGGACTGATAGTCTTCTATCTACTGGTCATGGTAGTAGAGATTGTTGGTGGTATTAAAGCAAACAGCCTTGCAGTTCTCACAGATGCTGCCCACTTACTCTCTGATGTTGTGGGTTTCTCAATCTCCCTTTTTGCAGTATGGGCTTCTGGTTGGAAGGCAACATCTCACCAGTCTTTTGGATACAATCGTCTAGAGGTTTTGGGTGCCCTTCTATCCGTGCAGCTCATATGGCTAATCTCTGGAATCTTAATTTATGAAGCCATTGACAGACTTCTTCACAAAAGCACAAAGGTGAATGGGAAACTCATGTTTGCAGTGGCAGCATTTGGATTCATCATAAATTTTCTGATGGTTGCTTGGCTTGGTCACAATCATGACCACCACCACCACCACCATCACCATCACCATCACGACCACAAGCATCATGCATATGAACGTGTGGATCATGATCATGAAGGAGAGGAGGTCTCTGCAGCAACTGAAGAGAAGACTAATTTGGTGGCATTTCCTCACGCTTGTGGACATGTGGATCATGATCATGAAGGAGAGGTGGTAGGTGCAACAAATGAAGAGAAGACTAATTTGGTATCTTTTACTCCAGAAAAGGCAAAAAGATTTGATATAAATCTGCAAGGGGCTTACCTGCATGTGATGACTGATTTGATTCAATCAGTGGGGGTGATGATTGCTGGAGCCATCATTTGGGCAAAACCTGGTTGGTTGGCGGTTGATCTGATTTGCACTCTTATATTTGCAGTTCTTGCTCTGAGCACTACTCTGCCCATGCTTAGAGATATATTTGCCATACTGATGGAGAGGACTCCAAGTGAGATTGATATTGATGAACTGGAAAATAGCCTAAGGTGCATACAAGGAGTACAGGATATTCATGACCTACATGTTTGGGCCATAACGGCAGGAAAAATTGTATTAACTTGCCATGTTAGAGCAGAACCTCTAGCTTGTCCTCGTGATTTAGTTTCCAAGGTCAGAGATTTCTGTGAGAAAACGTACAGAATACATCATGTAACTGTACAAATTGAGTAGCAAATGAGTATTTAGAGATTTTGCATTCCTCTCAAGTAATTTTATCACTTGACTATCTCTTAGAATAATGAATTTTGAGTTTGAGGTAAACAATCAAGATCAAGCTACCATGTGCATTTTATCTTTGTTTTTGGGGGTAGGATTTAAAGCCTTGAATGTGTCAGGAAGTTTTTTGCATTTTTCTTGTGAAAAAAAATCTATATATACACATACTCAATTCACATATTCGAGTGTTACACCTAAGATCTATTGATTTTAGGCTTTATTCAAGTGTAAAACCTGAAACCTCTTAATTTCAAGCTTTATTAACTTATCACTAGGCTAGCAAATGATCAACTGTGGAAGGAAGTTGATAAAAGAATGCAATTGACAAAGATATTATCTTTCTTTGGATGCTTGGCACTAAGGGAAAGTTAATAGAAGAAGCATATGATTAGACTATAAAATCTATTTTTGTTGTATAATTACCTCTTGATTCAACCTACTCTTTGTGGAATGCTGAAAGGAATTCCAACTTTTCATTTAAAGAACTCTCAAACAAGAATAACGAGTTGTCACCAATCCTTTTAATTCTATTCCTTCCCAGATGCCTCCATAATGGGAAAGAAAAAGTACAAATCAAACGATTCCGTTCAAAAGAGAAGACTTTGGCCAATCTTTTTCCTTTGGCTTCTACCAGAGACTCGGAATATAATCTCAACAGCCCCGTCCCTCATGACATCGACCAAGCTCAGGACTGTGCAAAAAGAGGGGAAAGGGGAAAAAGAGAATGCAAAGGCAAACCGCAAATTATCATTTTAGGGATTATGTCAAAAAGGTAACAAGCTTTTATTACAAGTTAGGAAGTAACTTCACAAGCAAACTCCAAAAGAAAGACTAAACTTACAAAGCCTCTTCCAACCCACTATTTCCCCCAATCGAGACACCAACATCAACCTAACATCCCAAACTGCAGTTGAGTTTCAATTTGTAAAGCATTGTAAAGTATGGAGCAAAGAGAAGTAGACTCTCCACTACAACCGACGGTTCTACTGTCTTCAATGTTTCATAATTCCCTTATCACAACTCAATTAAGTAAAAATATAATCTACATGTCTCTCCCTCACCCAGGACAAAGAAAAGAAAGAAAGGAAAAATGGAGATTTGTAAGAAATAAAAGTGAACTGTCTGGTTGAATGCCTTTTCCTTCCATCAAATGTTACCTCAGGTGGAACAGCAAGCTCTCTTGGTCGCATTCCCTGAAGCATCAGAGACATTAATAGTGGTGCCTTGACCAGGAACAGCTGTACTGCCGGCTGCTTCCTGAGCTGCTAATGCTTTTTTGCTTATGATTTGGTATATCTCGGTCAAAATAGTCTGGAATGCCTTTTCAATGTTTGTAGCTTCCAGAGCTGATGTCTCAAGAAATGACAGCCCTTCCTTCTCGGCCAAGGACTTGCCATCTTCCTCTGAAACAGCTCTCAGATGGTTCAAGTCGGACTTATTTCCCACCATCATTATGACAATATTAGAATCTGCATGGTCCCTCAACTCCCGGAGCCACCTCTGGACATTGTCAAAAGTTTGCCTCTTAGTTATGTCATAGACAAGCAGTGCCCCAACAGCTCCTCTATAGTAAGCACTGGTGATAGCACGGTAACGCTCCTGACCTGCTGTGTCCCAGATCTGTGCCTTAACGGTCTTTCCTTCCACCTGTATCTCAAAATATAAAGATAAACATAAGCCTTAAGTTAAAAGCCAACACTTCCATAGAAGTTTCCCATGGCACAACAATAAAATGAGCATTATAAAAGATTGAGGTAGCAAAAGAACATCTCTAACAGTGGAATTGAAACCATTGAATTGCAACAGAAGATGTTTGTGTTTTTTATTTAATTTCCCAAACCCCCGAAAGCCAGGTGTAAATTATACCCAGACTACCAGAAGCTTCTGCCAAGAGGATGGTTACGTAGGCCATTTACATAACAGTAAGAACTTTGGCTTCAATTCTTGAGGTAGCCACCAAGTGTGGGCACAAGGCATGAATAAATGGCCAGCACTCAAATAGAAAATACTGGACCCTAATTTGCAAATCAATTTTAGCAAGTTTCCAATATTCTGAGGGTCAGTGCCATTCCATATGCTAAAAACCAACAGAATACTTGGGATCAATAGTTGCATGGCCGCACTTCACAAAACACCTTACCTGCACTTCTCAATACCTATCAACACCTCAATGCACCACATCTACAACCAAAATCATTGCCGTGTCAACCTCCATCTCCAATCCACAGTCAACACTAAACTCCATCAAAAAATCATAACCAATTAACCAATTGCCAAAGCCGGAGAAGTCAGAAAGATTAGAGATTCATGAAGGGCTCATTCATGGGCTGCATTCTTAACTAACCAATAGTCTCTATGTTGGACAATACATGTTCTCCAACTTGGCACCATTAACCTTTTTCCATGCACCAATTTCGTACCATCTGGTAGAACAGTAAATAGAGCTCAGAGGCAATCGGTCAAAAAAATCATAATAGTACGACCAAAACTTTACAAGCCAAATTTTTTTGTAAGAGAGAGGATGACAGCATGCAGTCCTTTGCATATGTCAGCATGCAGAGGGATCCCATACCATTTTGGCATTCATTCGTGGTGCTTTACAACACATCATGCAGAAAACTAAAACCAAGATATGTATCGCCAAACTAACGATTACAATAGCTGATCGTTACATATACTTCAGAAGCAATGCTATATAACAAATACGTGATTCGAAACAAAAGATGACATTCATATGCAGAGTTTCCCGCTTAGGACCGCCATGATCTCATAGATTTCACAAACAACGGATATATCTCTCAATTCACCAAATCACTCTTCTTGAATAACACGAGATCTCCTTACACTCACGGTCCTCCAAACCGATGAAAGAACCATGTTCTTCATCTTCATCTTAACAATTACGACTAGAATCTAATTTCTTACCAGAAAACAACAGTCGTCCCCGCATCATAAAAGAACAATCGAAACAGAACATTTTTGAACGCTTGAAACACAGATCGGTCCATGAAACGGAACAATATTTGAGCGGGAACGAGAAATATCAATGATACAACCAAAAAGGCGCTTGCCTGGAGAGTTCTGGTGGCGAACTCGACGCCGATTGTGGACTTGGACTCCAAGCAGAACTCATTGCGCGTGAACCTGGAAAGAATGTTGGACTTGCCAACCCCTGAGTCCCCGATCAGCACAATCTTGAAGAGGTAGTCGTACTCGTGGTCCACTCTATGCGCCATCTCCTCCCCCTGTTTCACATCCACACACACAAATCCATAAACACACACAAAGATACACAATCACACCCTCAATTACACAGAGATCTGGCGAGTCTCACCCGAAGAAAGATGGATCCGAGAAGAAACAGAGAATTGCGATCGGAGTGTCCGCGCGAGTCTCCAAATAGAGCTCAAGAATTTCCAAACAGACGTTTTCTTTCCTTTCTTTGAATCAGCTTGGGTGATGCTGATAAAAGGAAAGGGGAAGGCCGAAACAGCCTCTGATTTGTCTATGCTATATATACATACCCAGATTTAGTCTCGCACTTTTTCTAATTATTCATTTTCTGAAGAGCTTGGGGAAAGCGGCAAACGGCGTCGTGTATGGGGGTTGGAATCTTACGTATCTGTGATACAGCGCTGGCATTGCCAGTGGCGTGCAGGCAAGCTGGCAGTTGGTGAGCTGCGGACGTTGGGTTCTGTCCTGTCTTGCTTATTTTATGTTGTGATGCTAATGTGTTCCCACGAATCTACCCCCTTTCCCATTTCCTGTTTACATCTATATCTTTCTTAATGTGTTTCAGATTTTATGATTTAGTAACGGATGAAGATTCTGATTAGGACTTGATAAACACGTATTTTTAATTCCTTGTCGCGTTACAAGTGAAGCCAAAAAGGCAGAATGAGCGTTTTTCTGTGCATTCGATGCAATTTGCGTAGACTATCATCGATACGACCAGATGTTATAATTCTCTTTGGTTGGCCAAGCTGTCCATTCGTTGCATGTTTTTGTCTTTTTCTGTGCAGTTGGTGCCCATCATTGGAGGATGATACGGTTATATATATAATCGAATCCATGTGAATAATGGAATTTAATACGGATAATTTATTTTTCTATCTTTTTTTATGACCCTAAATCTCCACGGAATTTTACTTGATGAGTTTAAATGGAGAAGTGATTTGAATCTGTAATATTTACTTTATAAGATTTTCTTCACTAATCTTTCTCATAATCTTAACTATACCACGGGGTAAAATGGATAATTTAACATTAAATTTAAAATTCAAAAAATAAAAAATCATTCACCTACTAGTTTGATACGGATAATTTATTTTTTTAATCTTTTCTATGAACCTAAATTCTCACGAAATTTTGTTTAATGAGTTTAAAGGGAAAAAGTGAATTGAATCTGTAATATTTACTTTACAAGGTAAAATGAATAATTTAATATTAAATTTAAAATTTTAAAAAATAAAAGACCCATCACCTGCTAGTTTAATAATAAGCTAATAGAGCAAGGAATTAAAAAAAAAATTCCCAATTAAACACCAAGTGCATGAGTTTGGATGCATTTATATAAAATGAAAAAGAAAAAAGAAAGCAAAAGCATAAAGGTAAATATTCAATTTATTTTTACTGAATTTAAATTATTTTTCTTCTATGAAATGCAACCAGTCTTCATGGCTACGATGTTCTTGATTGACTCATTGTATAAGACTGGGAAATAGTGGGACGTGAGACACACGCGAGACGTGCGAAGGAGAAATCATTAGTGTTTATTCGCTGAGGACCCTGCAATCCACTGTGGTCACGCACTGTCCAACACGTTATTTGCAAGCAAAGAAAGAAGAAAAGTAACCGAATCCAATCAACTAAAAACGGATCTTGGTTTTGCCTTTTTACCACGCATAAGTTCAACGCGTGCGCACAGAGAGGTGGGGAGGCCCAAGTTCTTGACTTTCTGGTGTTAGCGAAAGGATGAAGAAGGAGGACATGGTGAAGCTGATCAGCTCCGAGGGATTCGAGTTCGTGATCGACAAGGAAGCCGCGATGGTTTCCCAGACCATCTACAACATGCTCACCTCTCCAGGTTTCTCCCCGATTTTAATTAGGGTTTCTTTTCAATTCGTTTCGATGATAGGAAAAGATTATTTGTCTTGAATTACATGTTAAAGGTCAAATCATTTCAAAGAAATTTTATGTTTTACTAGGCAAATTTTTGTCTGATGGGGGGATTTATTTAATCTGATTCGATGTCCTTTAATTTGGTCTTTCTGACGAATATGTGGTAGGGAGCTTTGCGGAAACGCAGCATGGAGAGGTGACATTCCCCGAGATCAACACCGTCATTTTAGAGAAGATTTGCAAGTATTTCTATTGGCATCTTCAATTTGCCAGGTTCTGGTCTTTACTAATTTTTTAGATAATTGTTCTTCCGCCTCTTCCTAAAATTAGCTGTGTGTTTCTTTTAAATTCAGTGAGATCTTTTACTGATACCAAAGATGTTTGCTAATATTTTCTGTGGAAACAGTTGATGAATTATATTGTTGATCTTCTGACATTTCTACAGATACGAGTTGATAGAGTCAATATATCATCCCCTATATTTCATTATCTTTTTTTCATATTTCTTTTGCTGTATCGTTATTGCTATCCTGTAATTATCGTTTTTGCTTCTAACTATAAATACCGGGAATATCAATGTGGCTGGCGATGCCTTGGTGCTACTCAAAAGAATGAGTGCCATTGTAGTATGACCTAAGTATTAGAAAGTCAGGTTGGTATTTTGTTGGTTGCAATTTAGTGTCTGTGTGGACCTTTTTCAGTTGATGGAAGATTTTATCTTTATGGGGCTCATTTTTTGATGCTGGTGTTGCATCAAAGTGTCAAGAAGATTTGTATCACTTATGCCTATGTTTTTTCAGTGCTTGAATTATTGAGTGAGACTGAGATCCCTCGTCATGCCATCCAATGCTTGAATTAGTTGGGTCCAACACTTTATCGTGTTTACCTGCTGTTTGTTAGTTTTGTACAGTTTAGAGATGTAGCTTTGTTTTTCCTTTTAGCTGTGTGCTCAACTCTTTGAACTAGAGGGTTCCTCTTTAGGCTCTTAGTTTGTTCTTTTTTTGTTTTTTAAAATAAATAGTAAATGCTCACCTAGTGTGGGATTTGCTTAACACTCTAAGATGGAGAAAACTTCTTAGTTGGAAGATACCGAATGAAGGGTTTTCTATTAGGTTGGCTTGAAGTTGATTACTTTTTTAGCTGCAGAGTGGGTCATTAGAAGTTAGGCTTATTAACTCATTCTTTTGAATCAAAGTGGTACATTACCTTTAATGATGCTTACTAAATTCGCACTATTTGGGGTTGGCTTTTTACCAAAATAATTTTTTCCCCCTAATTAGAAATGAATTTGAGAGGCAATGCTTTCTCATCATAGTCCTTCACATATTGAATATCCACCCTAACTATGGTGTATCCATGGTGCTTCAGGCTTTGAAAGTCACAAGATTTCATGCTTTAGATTATTGGTTTATGATGAATATGCAGCAGCTGCATATTCAGTATAGATTTAATGCAGGATAGGGTTTGAATTGTCTATGTTATGAGCGATGGCTACTTTACCTAGTAATGCTTCCAACATTTGTATGCAGGTTTAGGCAAACCGGTGTCAGCTAGTGCTGTTAAAACCTTTGACGTGTTTCTTGGTTCTTTTTATACAGTCGATCAATATGCTTATAATCGAATTGCTTTGTTAAAAATACCGATAGGACCTTTTTATGGACCAAAAGGTCCTACCTTTTGTATAAGGTAATTGGGTACATCGTGTGTGCTGTATATTTATATGTAGAGTTTCACATAATATGTCTACATGTTCCACCTCTTCCTAAAATTAGCTATACGTTTGCCATGATAGACAATTTGAACGCTTCCTATATTCATACTTGAGATCTTATTCTATGCCTAAGAATGTCATATCCCAAAAATTTCTTCATGTACTGACATATATCTCAGTAGTTGCTTTGCCTAGTGGTGTTTCCAGCATTTTCTTGAGGTTCTAAAATGTTTTTACAGGCTCGATAAATCAGATTTTCTGATTTATTTCCAGATGAGCCTATTCAAATATATTAAATCTCATCTATTTCTCTTTCTATTTTAATCACTTCAATAACTTATTTTATATGTTAACCATGTGCAAGATGTTTGGAAATCAATTACTCAAACAAATAAAGGAAAGGACCCCGTTAGCAAAAATTGAACTGTATAATATGGCCAAGATGCTGCACATAAGAAATACAATGCAACATAAGAAAATATAATCATACACATGTTGATCGAGGGACTTGCTTAACAGAATAAGTGTAAAAGTAGGACTACAGTGTATATCCATACCAGTGGTCATTTTCTAGTAAAAGTCGGACAATCAGTAATATTTCCTTGTTTTTCTCTGATATGTTACTCACTTCATTGAGACTACTTGAGCACTTAGAATTATGGTGATTATGTAAACTTATCTTAGATATTACGAGTTAAGTAGGTTTCCTGTTGTACACTGATATAAGTTATAATGACTCATTGGACTCAAGCATTATGTGTACCGTGTTGTTATTATTAGGATGTATCACTGCCTGGCATTGTCAAACTATATCAGCGAGGATTTAACTGCACAAATACCTATAAATTTCTGTTATAGTTATTCATGGAAGCTATAATGTTGATTGTTTGTTGCTACTGATTTCGAGTCTTGACTAGAAGTTCATTTTCCTCCCTATCACTTTATCTTAATCTCAAAATGTTCCCTTTTCCAGTGGAAAGGAGACTGAGTTTCACATTGAACCTGAGTTGACTCTGGAGCTGATGATGGCTGCCAATTATCTTCATACTTGAATTACCGTCACTTTCCCATTTGGGTGGCAAGTCCTGCTCAACATTGTAATTCTTCTCATATTAGATTTTCTTTTTTAGTGGTTATATCAAACTTAATTTATTAAGTCTGCTACAAAATTTATTGGAAGTCTAACCAAACTTTCATTTGGATCGTTAATCCAGTGATGCTAAGGATGGAGAAGGACGACATTGTTGCCCAAGAAGGTTAAAACTTACTTAGATTTCGTGTAGGCGCCCTGTGGTGGAAGCAAGTCTGCACTGCAATGTAGTATATTTAATTTTTCGGTCATATGTGACTGTTGCACTTGAAACAGTTTTAGAAAAATTAATTCAAGTGCTAATTGCATGTTGTAAAGTTTCTGTAGACTAACTGATTAGAATGACACGTCCTAATAAGCTAGACTGTATAATAATATGGTTCTTGTTAAGCTCTTGACTGATAGCTGGATAATCTATGATAATTGTCCAGGATGCTGTTGGCCTTCGAGGTTGAATACTACAAAATTGACTTTTTCAGTCATCGGTTTTTAGTATATTTATGCTATAAATTTAAACATACGATATATTATTATAATAAGATGGTTTTAGTGATGCAATGGCTCGGATTGTGTTTGGTGCTAATTGATATTGTGAATGCTAAATGTATAAGTTTCTTAATACATATTGTGAACCAAAAATGGTATTATATGAAAGAGGCTAGTTCTTGCCTTTTTCCATTTAAATATAATGGAACGCGCCACATCATACAACTCTAAGCTCTAAACCTTGACCGTGAAGCAACGAAACGTGGCCTACCAAAATTCTTGTATTTTGACTTGATACCATTTGTAACATGCAAAGATGAAAAAATAAAAGGATTTTTTTTGGAGGCAAACTAAACATTATTATCAATTTTAGAATTCAATTATATAATATTTATGTAAGTATTGTTAAGAGGCCTTCTCAAAAGGTAGTGAAACTTTACATTACAAACAAAATTCTGAATAATTTTTTTAATAACGTAAGATTTATTAGTGACATCTTAATAATTATTTACATTGTTTTTATAGTAATCATGCCTCTTTAGAAATAACATAATGCATAGCAAGAAAATAAACTTGTGAATAATCTTAACCAATGTAAAAACAAAGTCTCTCATGTTAAAATAATTAATAGCAAAATTCTTTTATAACAAAAGATTATTATGATCCAAATAATGAGGAAGGCTTGTGTGGGAGATTTTACAAAATAAATTTTTAAGTTTGAATTTTCTTGACTACATTTCTAATTGACCTAATATGTTTTGAAACAAGTCATTGCTTCTCAATTTAAGCTATCAAACAAAATTTGGTGGAAGTTTGGAGTTTTTTTTTTTGTTAAATAAAAGTCTAATTCTACTTTTTCCTATCCCATTACCAAGTCCTCTCTATGAGTTGATCTTTCAGATTTTTTTTATTTATTGTATAGTGCACATGGTAATTTCACCACGGTGGAATGCAAATTTCTCATTTATTATGCAATTTTTTCCCCTAAACGTAGATTTATTGATATGCAGCTGGTCCTGAATTTCTTCTCAAAACATCTTTCTCAGTCCTGCACGTAGTTTTTGCTTATGCGTTGTATGTCATTTCTGTATTTTAATCGTCGCATCATGCGTCTCTTTGGTCTGTTCAATCCCACCTTGTCCCTTGCACTCTCTTATTAGCTTCGTTGATCAGCTCGGTCACACTTGGAAATCCAATGGCAATCCGTGCGCTTTCAAGACTAAGAAACCCAATTTTTGCTTCGATAGTCATCCGGAACCTAAACAGAGCACCCATTAGAGGGCTCCCATTGGCTGCAAAGCCGAAAGTTCCAGCATTAGAACCCGATTGTTTCACATCCTTTAGGCTGTACCATGATGGGAGGCCAAGAGGACCCCTCTGGAGAGGGAAGAAGCTAATTGGGAAAGAAGCTCTATTTGTGATATTGGGATTGAAGAGGTTCAAGGATGATGAAGAGAAGCTTGAGAAGTTCATCAAGTCCCACCTGCTGAGGCTCTTGAAGATGGATATGGTTGCCGTTCTCGGTGAGCTTGAGCGCCAGGAAGAAGTAGCTTTGGCTGTCAAGGTTTGATTATTCGCTTGAATGTACTGTCTATTGGACATTCTCCTGCGGGTTGCTATTAGCTTTTCATCTTTTGGGTTCTTGATTAGTCACTTTGTCCTGCTGTCTATCAACTGGAATGGCCATTCTGTTGCACTGATATATGAAAGCGATCTCTTTTTGTGGGAATTAACATCTTAAATTGTAACAAGAGTAGTCGGCAAAATGTTCGATAAAATGCTTCCAAGGAAATATCACCTCTGGAAACTTTCTAGTATTCTCTTATTTGATGTTTGAGGATTATTTTACTTTCCTGTTGAATGAATCTTCCTCGATGAAAGTAATTCACTTTTAAATTATCGAGTTTGCTCGAGCAAGTGGATGCTGTGTTCTGTTAAATGCACCTTTCTTCCATTCCCCCGCCCCCGCCGAAAAGAAAAAGAATTACATTTTCTTTGGTTCCATCTCTCCACTCTTTTAATATCTTACATTTGCCGGTTTTTGTATATTGTTTTCTAGTTTCTGAGTACTGGTATTGTATAAATTATCATCAATTGGAGGTGAGGTAGTTTGCATTTACATTTTGGGTTTAGTATGCCCTCTCAGTGCAACCTTTGCTTAACTCTCTCTTTCCTGATGTCCTAATTGCGATGTCGCCAAGTCTAATGCGGCTTTGTTTTGTTCAAAATTATGATTGTTCATGATCCTAGGAAAAAAAAAAAAAAGAAGAAGAAGAAGAAGAAGAAGAAGAAAAAAGAAGAAGAAAAGTTGGGATAGGCTATATCTTCGATTTTAATCTCTGTCATTCTATGCTTGATTCCATTAAATTGCAATCATATAATAGGATTTTGATGCGGTTGTTTGTTGCAACTACAACTATTCACTTGGGCTCATTTGCAACTCATTGAATTTTCAGGTGTTTAGGGTGATACAGAAGCAGGACTGGTACAAGCCTGACGTCTTTCTGTACAAGGACCTGATTATTGCTTTGGCAAAATCTAAAAACATGGAAGTCGCAATGCAGTTGTGGGAAGACATGAGAAAGGAGAATTTATTCCCTGATTCTCAAACATACACCGAAGTTATCAGGGGCTTCTTGAGGCATGGATCTCCTGCAGATGCAATGAACATATATGAAGACATGAAGAAAGCTCCAGATCCACCTGAGGAGTTGCCGTTCAGGATCTTGTTGAAGGGACTTCTGCCACACCCCCTTTTAAGAAACAGAGTCAAGCAAGACTTTGAAGAGTTCTTTCCCGAGAGGCATGTTTATGAACCTCCAGAAGAGATATTTGGCGTATCGTGAGTTTCACATTTGGTGTTCTGTTTCCTTAGTCCTTTTTCTTATTCCGTGATGTGATAACCCACTTCATGCTTGTATCATTCTGACACCTTCAATGTCTCTGATCAGCATACATATTGGGACAAAATAGGATTAGAATTCCTTGGAAAAAATATTTGCCTGGAAGGGTAGTTCTTTATCACCGAACAAAAGGCAAATGTTGAACTTCAAATGAACTGACTTTACTTTGTTTATGATATTGAATTGTTAATTAGTTGCTTTCTTCCTTCTAAGGACTCCACTTGGTGTAAGGACCAGAAAATAGCGGTGGCTAGAGTATTGAAGTTAAGCTCATGATCCTCCGCAAAACTAGTCATACATAGGTTGGGAAACCATTTTTTTCAAGGCATGGGTCATGTGCTCATTCTTTTAGTGTAGGGCTGTTTAATATGTTCTCGTAGTCTAAATTCGATCTTTTACTGGCAAAAGGTTGATCAACTTTTTTAAATTGGGTTAAATTACATTAAAGAATGACGACGTTTTGACCATATTGAAGTTAAAGTTCATGATACTTTATAAGACCAGCTGGACATAATTGAGAGAACACAATCTTCTAAGGCACATGTCATGTGCCCACTCCCTTGATGGGAGTTAAAGCTTTTTACAAAGCTTTTTTGGGCCTCTTGTTTGAGAAACAATGGTTTTTACAAACATGATGCCAGAGAGCAAGGCAAGGAACAAAAGGATTGACTTAATGTCACGAGTACTTTCAAATATTTCTGTAACCATGTATATATGTAAAGATTCAGCGGTGGATAATTCAGTGCAGCTGAGGGCGAGGAGCATAGAGGTGGACAGGCGTTTTTGATGGAATTAATCTTATGGGCAATGATAATTATAAACATGAATTAAATTTTAATAAATGTTGAACATAATTTAGGTGTTATTAATGCTAGTATTCAATTTTAGTTTAAAAATTTGAAAAATCTTCAAAATTAATTAAAATTATGTTGAGTCTAATTGAAAGTCCATAAATATAGCCATTAGTAAAGTTGAAAATAATATAAGTAATAAATTTGGATTTGAACAAATGAACTAAAAAAAGAAATCTAATAAATGAACAAATTGTTGAGATTGGAAGGGTTAAATAGAATTATTAAACACTAACGTACATCGCGTGGGCGTGCCGGAGTGGTTATCGGGCATGACTAGAAATCATGTGGGCTCTGCCCGCGCAGGTTCGAATCCTGCCGCCCACGTTTTCTTTATATCTTTTTAGCTATTGGCCATTCACAGTTATCTGGTTTTATCTCCAAAACCCTAATGCCAGATTCGAGGCATAACAAAAGTTGAAGAGGACCAATAAATTAACCCTCGACCAGATATCGTCGGTGATTGTTTTCAGTATCTGCCAAACACAGTACAAACCCCAGTCCTACTCTTTTATCTTATATACACATAAACATGCCGGCATGATTCGTGGAATCTCATTAACATGGTCCTACGACAGTATATGTACATACAAAATGGCACTAAATCTCTACAAGATATATCCAACAGGATAGCCCCATCTTGATCTCTCATATCTCCTACTTCCGTGTCGACTGGCCTTCTTCCTTTGAAAATACAAAAAAGGCAGCCAAGTTGTGTGTCCTATGTTTGATCCTCGAGAAAGCAGATGGGGGGGAGCCACCACGTGACTAAGAATCTCTTGCTTTCTTCTGGGCTGTAAGGCTGAGAAGCTGATTTAATTGAACTGCTTAATTATATATCATTGTGTCTGTTCAATCAAGAGGTGGTCTATATACCCTGAGAAAGTTGTCATGTAGATGTGACTCAACACCAAGTACAGAATATTACATGAAGAATGTGATGTAGAAAATTCAAAGATACTGTGTGTAAATGGCTGAGAGCAGATCCAGTTTGCACTATCTTAGTTCCTCTGCCAATCCTAAACTAGATCAGTTTATCCAGCATAAATTCGCCCAACCTGGAATCACATTGTTGGCTAGATATTATTGATCTGGAACGTATTCTTGTGCTATAATTAAACATTTCCACATACAAGTGGATTTCATTGCCAAATTGCTTGGAAATGGACAAAACTTCAGTTAAAACATGCAAAAGTTGGTCTAAAAGTTAGATAGATACTTCATTTATTTAATTTTCATTTCAAAAGATCACGTCTTTGGTGTAGAATTAAACTTTTCTTAATTTAAAGAACTAGTGAACTTGCTCACTAATAGTCTCTCTATTAACTTTAGTTTAGAGATACTCAAGATGAGTGGACTAAACTTCAATTAAAGAGTCTAAAAATTAGGCTAAAAGTTAGAGAGACAATTCCTCTATTTAAATTTTACTTCAAAAGATCATGCCCTTAGTGTAGAATTAAATTGTTCTTAATTTAAAGAACTAAGGGATTTGCTCACTAGTAGTCTCTTTATAAACTTTAGTTTAGATATATTCAAAATGAGTGGACAAAACTTCAATTAAAAGGTCCAAAAATTAGTCTAAAAGTTAGAAAGACACTTCTTTTATTTAAATTTCACTATAAAAGATCACGCCCTTAGTGTAAAATTAAACTATTCTTAATTTAAAACTAGAGGACTAGCTCACTAGTAGTCTCTCTATCAACTTTAGTCTAGAGATACTCAAGATGAGTGCCTTCATCTACATTAGAAAGGCATTCCATGGGTGGGTTATCTTAGTGGGGGGTCTAGTGGGAGTAGGGTGCAGCAGGTACTTGATATTTTCCTTCATCTTGTATGTAAAGAAATAACAACAAACACAGGATCCTGTAAAGTTTCAATGAAGATTTTGAATTTACAGGTTCTTACTTATTATCTCTGGTCTAGAGACTTCTGGCTGTCCATTCTTGGACCAGGACAAGCTTTACAGGATCAGGAAAATTGTGAAAGGGATTGGGACCTGAGTGAGGAATCTAAAGTTCATGGAGAGAGTTAAAAAATGAAAAGATTATATCTTGCAAACAGATTGCGCCGAGACAAAGCAGTAGTTAACAGTATCTCAACGATGATCAGGACCATATGTTTTAATTTTTTAAACGATCATGTGTGGGGTGACCCAAGTGGGACAAAAAGAGGAAGAAACAAGGAAATATAATGGTGTAGAAGTGACAAAGGAAATTGACAGAATGCAGCAATATCTAGTCAATAGTACCGAAGGAGTGGAGCTGAAACCAATCACTTGAAAGAGCTAGCTCACCAACCTGTAAATTAGTGTGAAAAACATTATTCCGAACAATAATTGCACTAAAGGTGCTGTAACAGCGATGGAATTTCACTGGAATCCAAGCAAAGCCACCTTAGAGTAATCAAAGTTACAAAGATTTAGATCCTTGAGTATGTGTCACGTACTTTGATGGGTCGAGGGAGAGTTGGATCTTGTCCGATCAGTCAACATATACTAAATTATACCGCTGAAGATAACCAAGGTGGGTAAAGGACTATTTTACTAAACAACGAGTGAGTGTTTCTACTGAACAGCATGATTCTAGTGCAGGTCTTTTTTAAGATATTTAACAGGTTTTTAGGTACTAATGGAGTTATCACTTTTTAGCTTTAACATTCACGAATTGATATCATGATCAAAGAGAAAAAGGTTCTTTTCGCAGCGCCATCCATCTCCTAGGTTGTTTGTTATGGGTCTATGCCATCAAGTGCATAGGCCCTGATGTAGACATGGTCTCTCAAACTTTAAGGAGAGCAGGAGTAAATCACAAAATATATATTATGTACTTCAAGGATGGCGAGTAATAACTCTACTTTAGATTCTTTATTTAAGGCAATAATCTTGGTACAACGATGTGCAAAAGATTGACTAGAAGGAGCTTTTAAACCATTCTTTTTGGCTAAAATAATGGTGTAACCGTTTTCTCCTTAGTGCGGGATGATCAAAGCATTCTGATACTCAAATACCTAATACCCATGACAAGCCTTTTTTTTTTTTTTTTTTGAAAGATAAGTTTACATTAATAAAAATTAGTGTATAGAAGCATAAAAGAATATACCAGCATTATAAGTGTGAGGCTGGAAGTTTATAAGTTTCACTTAAACTAACATTTTCTTAATAAAAAAGCTTTTCCTTATATAATTTTCTTTATTTTTCTTAAAATGATTGGGATTGTAAAAGTGGATATGATCTCTTATTAGAGTGTAAAGATGGAGCCTTAAGCTTATAAAGAATGAAATTTTTTCACCTAAACCCCTAAAGTTTTTAAATAGGTTCTCACACCTAATGTAGTATTAGAGCTAAAGATAGACCTTTGCTTTATACTCTCTCATGCTCTAAGGTCGGACTTTTGTTCATGTGCAGTGATTGGGTCAAAATACACGTGAGAGGAGTGTTAAAGTAGGTATTATCCTACATTAAAAGTGTGAGAATGAGCTCTTAAACTTATAAGTGATAAAATATGAATCCTCATATTTTAATAGAGATGTGAATTGTTTTATTATGAAATCCTCTTCTATTGCAATCATTTCATATACAATAAGTGTAAGTTAAAAAATATATCTTAAGAATTTTTGTGGTCAAATCCCTTCCTCATGATAAGCTTTTTTTTCCTTTTGTTATTTGTTGAATTCTTCCTCTAAATGTCAGATAGTAGGTATTGGCCGGTAGCAGGATATGTAGATGGGAATTCCTGGTATCTTCGATGATATTTGAGCATGGGGTCAAGTATTTAGGACAATAGAGATAGTGGTGGCATACCCGAATAGAGGGGAGTGGAAAACAACCTTATCTTGTTATCTTCTTCTGGGGTCGGAAACATTGGATCTCTTTTACTTTTTTACCCTCACGACGTCATGAAGCCAATATCCGAGAAAATCACTCCAGGAACAATCCATTGGCTGGGAGAAGAAAATGGGGTCAGATAGAGGCTTGAGTGAGAGGGGATGGACAGGAAGTTCTGGATTCCAAAGGTTGCAATTATCCGCAGGGGAGACATCTGTCAATAAATTCTTATCCCACTTGGTACAATTATGGACCCCAGACGGCACTTATCCATTTTTCGTGGAAAAAAGATGATATGTTATTATATTATGCAGAGAACAGAAAGTGAGTAGAAGAGAGTCGGATAATCCAATGGAAATTTCAATCTTACATAGAATGAGTGTGGAATCTTGAACAATACTGTAAGAGGAAGTCATCTTTCTCTTTTTTTTTGGGTGATCATGGCACATGGGCGGCACAGTTCACTACCGTCGTCCTTGGGTCGTGACTATAAATACGGTGCCTTGTGAAGCCATTTAGGTGCACCTCACAGACTGAGATCTCTCACGTGCAGTTCTTCTACTGGAGCTTTTCTTTCTCTGCAAGTCTCCGTCTCTTTCAACTGGGTCCTTCTTTGTTTTGATTTCTCGTTTTTGGAGTTAGCTTTGTTTGTTGGTTGAAAAGAAAGAAAGATAATGGAGGGTAAGAAGCAGGGATGTTCACCTTCCTCATTCACTGCTGATCTTTTCGGTGTCAAGGAGTTGCCACCGTCGTCGGCGGCGGGGACTTTTGCGTCTATTTTTCCACCTCCGTCAGCGGTATATCATCATACTGTTGTCAAATCTTTGTACTGGTGGTCTGGTTGTTTTCTTATTCTGTTGGCTGTGATTTGAATTCCTTCTGCAGTTCTTCTTCCTCTTCTTTTTGTTGTTTCTTTGAATTCCTCTTCTTCCTGGGACGAGAGACAAATATCAAGAACAATAAAACTGAGAAAATTTACTTAAGTTCTGGCTTCAAAAACTTTACATGTGGTTCATGCATTTTATTATTTGATTCTTTACTATGAACTTGGTCATTTTGTATATAAATGGCAAAAGATGGCAATTTTATGCAGTCAGATTCATAATTTCATCGCAGTATTTCTGAACAAGTACCACGATAACAAGCCTAAGGGTTTTCTTATTAAAATCGAGAGTGATGTATAGAAGTCTCTTCCAGGCGGTTTCTGCGCCTGAACTCTTCATTTTGTGTTTTCAGGTGCTAGGGAAGAACTCCTCGAGCTCTGAGGTAGCAGGATCTTGGCAGCAACCAAATTCAGGAAGTCAAACATGGAACATGAAACAAGGACCTTCAGGTTAACAATCAAAGTCTAATTTAGTTCCTTTTGCTGTTCCTCCATATGTGAGCTTATGTCAGAGGAAAAAATAATTTCACCGTCAGCTGTTCATGTGACATGCATTCATGCTTAATTCTAGCAAGTTTGCTCGGAAGAGCCAAAGTTTTCTGAATTTTCATAATTATCATCTGCTTGTAACGAAGCTATGAATATCTTTATATGAAACTTTATATCTCGAGATTATTCCCTCAAAAGTTTTCGTTTTTGCCGAATTATATAGCTATCAGTACCGGGGGTGCACGCAGTAGCATACCCAACAAGGACAGAAGCTCAATTTTCCAAGAAGCAAGAGTGGAACCTTGTCATCTAAGTTCATCTCTTTATTATGGTGGGCAGGACATCTATTCCCAGTCCCCAAGTACCCAAGCCCCTGGATCACAACCTTCAGTGAGTTTTGATCCGTTGATCTTGATACTTCGATGGTGGATGATGATATGTGTTTGAGACTAATTGGTTCATATCTTTGTGATGAACTAGTTCAAGGAAAATGGGGGAGAAGATGAAAATGGAAACAACCAAAACAGCGCGTCTCGAGGAAACTGGTGGCAAGGTATTGATATTGTGGATAATCACTTGGTTGTAAATTGAAGAAGATTGTTTACTGATATCACTGAATACTTAACTGGTTGCCGTTTCTGCAGGTTCGCTTTATTATTAGGGCCTTACCGTCCTAGGCATGAGAGTTCTGTATGTTTTCAAGGTACGTAAATGGCAGAATTTGGTGTTAAATTGATCCTTCTTTCTGTGTTGAAACACTGCATATATTCAGCAAAAGTGTGGAAATGTTATCATTAAGTGGGTTCTCTGACGAATCATGTGCTTGAGCCAAAGCTCCAGGCATATTCTCGTGGAATATCTGATCTCGGTCCTGAGAAAGAAAGAAAGAATGAAGTAGTTTATTGGTTGTAGTCCTTTCTATCCCCACAATCTTCGAGTAAACAGTTTATTTGATGGTTGAGCGGTCGTCAAGAGCTGGCTTTAGATTTGGCAAAGCATAAACACATAAAATGACAAAATCAAAAAGCACAATCAGTCTCATTGAACAGTTTCTGAAGGTCCTCTTTTGTTTTTTCTTCCGACATTTCGTGGAAAATGGGTAACAAAAGATGGATGCCTGGATTATATAAGCTTCCTTTATGGTTTCTTTCCTGGAATCTATAAGGAAAATGGGAAAAGTGAGCGGGAAAAAGTAGGAAGATTGACTTCATTTTTGCTGCATGCGGAATCTAAAGAGAAAAAAATTATGCAAAAGTGGAAGTTGTTCTTTGTAATCTTGCAAAACAGCAGCTTCAACTTTCAGAAAAGATCTTTCATCTAACTTTGTTTATTAATTCTTTGATCGAATATGCATACCCACTTGTCCTAGTGTCTTCCCACCTAACGATTTTCTATTTTGCCTGTTTTGTGTGCAGGAATTCGCGCTGTCTTGGTAATAAGAGGGAAGACATGCAAGACAAATAAGTAGCAAATGTAGCCAATGTAGACAAATAAGTATCTAGTTTAACAAGAGTAGCCAATGTAGTTGAACACTGTTCATGTGCTATTTCTAAGCTGCAATCACGACGGTAGATGGAAAAATGGGCCTTGAGTTGTTCCAAATATGTCGATATAAATGTATAATAGTTTATCGATGACTTTTTATGCCTAGTTTTTCCAGTGGTTATGATGATCGTACTTCAGATGGTATACAGTAAAGTTTGGGCAAAAGAAGAATCTAGTAGTCCATAACATTCATGAAAATCTTACTGTTTCTTCTGCAGAACCCTAAAAGTTTTCAAAAAGATTTGCACTATAAAGATTCTCTTCTGCTTTTTCGTTTTGTTACCATTCAATATCAAGATCTTCAAAATTAAACACCATTTTACATTTTATAAGAACTCATAGCTGTTTTTCTGTAACAATCAGTGCAACACATACTGTTTTCTTGTAATTGCACTACTTTAGTTGGACGATGACAAGCATCGTCATTTTCCTTTTATATACGATGCCATTTTGACGTAGATGTCGTCAACGTACCAGAGAATATTGACCCAGTGTGATTGTGGGTTCGTGAGTATGATTGATCCCAAAAATAACAAAATCTCCCCGCATATTTATATAGTTTGAAGTGACATATGATGACAAGCAGGCGTATTTTAACCTGTGATGTCGAAATAGAGTATGAAAATTCGAAATGGAGAAGACAGTAAGGAATAATTGCTAGCTTATCTTCAGAAAAACTATCAATGGAGTGCCCCACAGGGTTTGTTTGTTGCTCAGAAATGGCTGCAGCTTCCTTCTTCTTCATCCCCGTGCTACAAAAGTCTGGGAATACATACCTGGAAAGTGAAAAGCTCAGCTTCTGGCCAACTTTATTCACATGAAGGCTGAGACTTCCACCTTTCTACCTTCGTTCTACCAGCGCGCAAGTGCCCAACCACAAGCCTTTCCAACTCTCTGAGAAAGATGCTTCGTTTCCTTTCCGTGCAAGCTTTTTCACCAACAGTTTGATACTTCAACTATGTACATGAACTTCAGAAAAGCTTCAATATCTTTATGAGATACCCTTTCCTCTTCCTTCTTGTTTGATTGGCACTTGGGTCGACATCCTGCAACAGTTTCTTCACTAAGCTTTTCAGAACTCACCATTTTATTGGAGTGGAGAGTGTAACAAACAATAATCTTCGCTTTTGTTCCCACCATTCGATATGCAAAGGAAAAGCCTCTCATATGCAGCGGCCATCTTGGTGGCAGTGAACAGCTTCAAGCCTCTCTGCAAAGCAGCTTCGCCTTTCTTCTCCAGAACCCCCCTGCCATCAAACCAAGCTCTGTAAAGGGCATGTTTCAATGAAGTTACCGTTGGGGAAAATGTATAGCCCATTTCTGTGCCGACAATCACGGATCCTGTAATGCTGGCCAGCTTTGTAGCTATCAACGGCTTACCAGAAAGCATTGCTTCCAATAGAGTATGATCCAGCCCCTGTGCTCGAAGAGTTGGGTTTACAAAAATGTCAATGGCATTGTAAAACCTTGCCAGTTGACCTTGTCCCAAAGGGCCCAGAACCAGCACATTTGCCCCAAGATCTCTGTATCTAGAGGCCCAAGGACCATCCCCAGCTATCAGAACAGCACTGGTTTCCCTGAATTTATCATTTTCCCTAAACATTTGAGCCAGAGCTTCATACATCAGTGGGTGTCCTTTGTCCTTAACCAACCTACCGGCGAGTCCCAGAACCAATGACTTAGAAACAGGAACGCCAAGCTTCTGCTTAAATTCATTTCCCTTGGCAACATCTGGCTTGAAATTCTCCTCATCCACACCATTGAGAATAATATGAACTCGTTCTTCCGGGATCATGTAGATCCTTTTCAGGACGTCTCCGGCATGATCACTTGTAGCAACATGGTGGGCGTACCTCGGGAAGAAATTCACTTCTTCAACAACCTTCATAGCTCTTTCAGTCAATGCCTTCGCTTGTTTTTCTTCAGGAGGTCTCAAAAGTTCTTGAATGATGTCAGAATGAATGGTTTCATATGCAATCCCATGCCAAGTAACAGCTAAGTTAGCCAGATGCCGTGATCGCGTATGCCTGAGCCCAACACTCTCAGTGTGAACCACATCGAATGGCCTTCCAGTTGAGTTTTGAATCTGAATTTGCTTCCAAACTGAAGCTTGGTCCAGATAACCCCCAGCTGTTGGTTTTGAGAAGTGAAAATATAAATTGCTTGTTGGGTATTCCGGGGATGAAGAATTTGAGGAGAAAGTGGTGAAGATGTGAAGCTGATGGCCTCTTTTAGCCAGGGCAAGGTGCAGAGTCAAGGCATGCCGTTCAAGCCCCCCTGCATGAGAACGATCTGGCCATTTCTTGACAAAGAGTGCAATCTTAAGCAGCTTCGAGGGCGGTTCTGAAGGGAAGGAAAGATGATTCCATGCAGAAGGGAATGTAAGTAGGTTGATAGGCTGATTCTGATTTTGCTCCGCTGCCTGGTGATGGGAATAGAAAGGCATCGAGCATTGAGACCAATAGAGGAACAAGATGACAGAGAAGAAACAGAGGATAAAGATGATGTAGCAGAGAGAACGGAGTCTCAAAATGGCACCATGATTGTTTGCCATGGAAGTGACCAAATAGTATCTCTAAGTGTTTCCTTTAGAAACCTGAGGAAGAAAATGGAGAGGAGATTCGTTTTCACATATCAAAAACAGATCTTGACCAAAATCGCAGTAGCTTATGTCAGACGAAGCTGCACAAACTTTTTATAATCTTTGTTTTCTTTCCTTATGTGTTGCTGGTCTAAAAGGCATTTGCACATGGTTTCTGCTAGTATACGCTAAGCATATCCTGAAATGAAGGCTTCTAACAAGTGAATTCTTCATCGAAGATGATGAACTTTTATTCAGAAGCAACATCGTTGACCATTGGACCAATACAGCAAGAAACAAATTACTAAGATTAATTGAAAAATCTGTTTGGACCCTGAGAAAATTATAACTTGGGTATAATTTACTTATATGCAATCTATATACAAAAGTTGATTAAAGAGCCCTAGCGAGTAAAGGCGTGGAGCACAAGAAACACATAAATGGCGAGTGCCAAGGGAACCAAAGTCACCAGAGGACAGATTGCAGCCAAAGTATCCCAGCTCCCACAACCCAATACACCCAACTTGATCTGAACCAAGTTCACCAGCGCCATCATCAAGAATCCACAGCCGAAAACCGATCCGAAGGCCGAAACGAGTATTCCGGCCCGCAACCTTGCGGCGTTGAGGTGCCCCGTGCTGACTATCATCACCTTCTTACCGTCATGCCCAACCCCACCAAATGGAACGTCAATGTCGAGTTTGCTAATCTTGATGGCCTGTTTGAGAGCCATGGCGATGAGACTGGAGAAAAGGAAGGCGCTGAAGGAGTAGACGTGGAAGGCCACGAAGTCCTCGGCGATCGTGGACCCGGCGGTGCATGCCTCGTCGGAGCCGATAAGCGTGGCGGTGGGGCCGTTTAGGGGGTACCACGAGAGGCCAAGGAAGAGAGCGAAGGCGAAGAGGGAGTTGACGTTGACGATGCCGTCCAAGGCCATGATGTGGATGGCTGTGGAACTCAGTTTACGGCGTACCAGTGACACGTCGGACATCTGAGGCCGTGCGGTGGTGGACATGGAAGCCGCGGAAAAGACATTTTCTCGTGTTTATTAAAACCGAATGTGTGGCTGGTTTGGTTTTCTCGGCAAAGCCAGAGGAGTGGCGTTAAAGCTAGAAACTTTGGAATCGGAATGTGGCGTGTCTTCTCCGGCAAGCCAAGGGTTGCAGAGGAAGCCTAAAACGTAAGAGTTTTGCTAAAAACATTCGGAAAACAATTTGCCACGATTCGAATCCCCTCGTCGGCAGGACTGGCGGAAAGATCACCATCTCTTGACAGCAACTAGTGAATTTGTTTGTAAATATTCATTGAACCATGATGGACATGTAAGCATGAACGATGAAAGTCTTACATTAATAGCCCATTATTTGTAAGATGAAACTTAAATAAAAAAAATGTCCCTCTAACTTGAACTAGTTTTGATAATAGACTTTTAAATATTCTAATATAATACTAAAATTTAAGTTGACTTTGCTTCATCTGGTGCGATATTGATCCTAATGTCGCTACGCATGTAAAAGTGTGTATACAAGACTCATGTCTTATGCTAAAAATATAATTTTTATGATAAAATTTAAATAAAAAAAGTCTCCCTTTAACTTTTGAGCTAAGTCTTAAATTTTGAAACATTCTAATAATATCTTTGATTAATCTACAAAAAGCCATTGTTTTTTGTGACAAACTAAATTGATATTTCTATACCTTTTTTTTTCTTACTATCCATAGCTTGATACAATTGGGAAAGAATAGTCGATCCACAGGCTTTGAATCTAGTCAAGGGAGCACAATATATTTTAAAATATATAACGCAAAATAATTTAATATTGAATGACCCCCTGTCAATGTGAAGAACTAGCTGAAGTGGGTTCAGCACAGGTTGTATTCACATGATGGCAGTTCAGTACAAAGGCAGAGCAAGCAAGCAACACAAGACTCAAGAAGGCTCTGGGACAACAAGTTTTGGGCGGTGCCAGCAAGTACGTCACCGATCCTTGAGTAAACCTAAACCTTTCACAGAAAGCTCTCTAAACATTATTTGTAAGTAAAGCTGTTCGGCATGTAGTAGGGATAATGTATATCCTCTACGGTTGCATCTTTAAAAGTCTTTGTATTTGATCGGAGTCAAAGTTAACATATTGCATGTGTTTGAATACATGTGACATGACAGGTTCATTACACAAGTTTCCCTGTAATAATAGCAGTATGAATAACATGAATCAGATGAAATCCCTCAGAAAAACAGTATCCTCCCAAATTTTGAATAATTCAATTGACTCTTCAACCATCTTGGACCTTTATGCTAGTTTTTTATATTCCTATTGTATTTGGGTTATGCTGCACATGTCACATGTTTGTGCTTTTCATCAGGTTAATTAAATAGGATACTTTGAAAAAAGCTCAAGAAAGTGCATTGCATCATTGCGGGTAAGGAAAAAAATTCCAAGCATTGTTTTTTGACTATTGGAGTTGGTATTTCTTTTTTGTTTGTGTTCGTTTGTTGGAAGACTTTCCATATTGCAGTTGGTATTTCATTTGTGATAGAAAAATCCCTTCTGCTGATTGAATTGCTTCATGCTCAACATTAGAGAAAAGAAAATTTGTGGTAAAGTTTAAATCAGGGAAGTTTTATCCAAACTTTAAGTTAGTTTTTTTTGTTAAACATTAGGCTTTTTAACATGATATTAAGTCTAAGTTAAGATTTACTTTAAACTTATTATTTATATGATATCATTACTATCAAGACATATACAACATACATTGGAGGTCATAAGTGCCACCTCAAGAAGGAGAAAATCTATGGTAAAATATAAATGATTAACGTTTCATTCAGTTCTTGAACTAACTTTTAGATTATATTTTAAACCTTTTAATGGATATAAAAAGTAGAGCAGGATAACATTTATGGTGATACAATGAAAGATTTCCTAAAGATATAATAAGAAGAAGAACGTAGAAGGGGTTAAGACTGTTTCTGAGAGAAAAACAGAGAAGTGTGAGCAGAGAAGAAAAACAAGCAATCTGCAACCTCAGAAACCTAAAACTATACAGTATCTTTGAGTGAGAAGAAAGGGGTTTATAAAAGGTTAGGGAATTGAGTAAAGATTGTGTAGTATTCGCCACTTTGTAATAAAGAAAACAATCTCCCTGGTTCTGTTCGTGGACGTAGGCAAACTGCCAAACCACGTAAATTTGTGTTCTTTTGTCTTCTTTATGCATGTTTTCATCTTAAATCCCAACTTGAACTCAACATAACCATTAAAGAGTCCCACATCTAGTATGCATCCAATAATGAACCCAAATATCAACATGCAGCAAGGCAGAGGACCCAAGAGAAGAAATAAATGACCAGAAGTTGCATAACACAATACAAGAGAAGCCGGAGACAAGAATCATTGTAAGCCACACAAACATGAAAAATAACAAACTGGCAAGGAACCCTTCATCAATCATGCTTTATTTACATAAGCTTGTCTACTCATAGCTTTGTGCAGGCAAATGTATGCAGAGACACCAGCATTAGTTCAATAAACAGAGCCCCTTGCAAATATCAGATTCAGCAGATCAGAAGCCATGAGCTTTTGGATCCTTGACCACAGTCACAGGGCAGGCCGCATTTGCTATAACATGGCTGGTCACACTACCCAGGAGTACCCTGTATTCAAACAGTTGAAGTATGAAAACTAGAGAAATATGTTTTAGATCTTCTTTGGCTGTTCTCTTGACATGGACACATAGAGACAAAAGAAGATGTGAATACCTCTGGATGTTACCGAGGCCTCTGCTGCCCATGACCAAACAGTCGAGCTTTAGATCTTCTACAGCCTCACAGAGTTTGTCTCTGGCATCGCCCCAGTAAAGCTTTGCCACCACCGTCACCTACACAGTTCTTCACAGAATGAACCAAACATACCAACAAATCATAACAAATGGCCAGTGTCTACATCTCGCTCAGATCAAAAGGGTACCTCTTTCTGCTTCGAAACAGCGTCAAGCAAGCCCAAAACTACAGGATCACAGGGAATTTCGTACTTTCTCATCACATCTTGTTCACGGAGCTCTACCAATGGAATCAGAGCTGCATCCAAGCCCCACGAAACCCCAATCAATACATCAAGTAGATTAGAGAAAGAAAAGCAGAGACTATGGATAATCAAAGTATAGAACTTTACGTGAACCGGAGGCGGACCAAAGGAGATTGCGGGACTCGCTGCCCTGAGCAGGCTTGATGTGGATCACATAGAGTGTGTCATCCTTTTCCAGCAGATTATCAATGGCCCATTCTAGAGCAAGATTACTTCCCTTTGAGAAGTCCAAGGCCACCCCGATCTTCCTATCTTTGCCCATGTTCTCTGCTTTTCCTTTCAATCACAGGGATCACTGAAAACAGGCAAAGAACCGAAAAGAGAAATCCTTGAAGGGTGTGCGACTGGCAGGAGTAGGAAGGAGATGTATTATAAGATGGTTCTGTAAGACCCGTTGAACATTAGTTAGGCCCTCAACGAGTCAACGCTTCTTTCACTCTTTGTATATTACTAAATTAATCAACTCTCTCAAGTGGGAAAATCTATACAGCTAACTTTCTTCTTTTCCAAAATTTAGGTCCACGAATTTTTGCTCAAGAAATTAATAAAAATTATGCAATTGCACCAGCTTGTTATATCAAAGACACTATCGAATGCTTATCCATATCCATGGATGCCTGTTCGTGCTTAAAGAAAGAAAAAAATACATCGTCATCAATCATCAAAAGTAAACTGTAATTGAGTGAAAGCTCATGCATGTTCACGAGAAAGATTTCTTAAAGTAATCGTAATCCTTTCATCGTTAACTTGTGGCTTGTAATCCTTATCTTCGCCATAGCAATGGAGCTCCACTCCTCTATCGAAAGTTCACCTTCTTTTCATGAGACTGCAAAGTTCCAGCAACCAGTCAACTCTAATAGTGCACTGATCAGAACTTGGATAATCTGTATTCACCCAGGATTTCTTTAAACAAGATAAAGTTATAAATTGTATCCATGGTTAAGTCATGAATCTGTATTACTCTTAAAAGACTAAAAAAGAAAAAAAGAAATTCTGTATGGTACAAGTTTGAGGTTTAGAAACTGGCAAAAAGAAAAGCAAACTACTTTTGTGTTAAAGGGGCAATTTCTAGATGCTTGGAATTTTTCTTTATTAAGCAAACCAGCTACCACCAAGTGTAGGACTTTTTCTTCAGAAAGTACACTTTTTTCTTTTTTAGTATGATGGAAATCATGGCGAGTTAATAATAGGGGAAAAGAGCGGGCTAGTTGCAAACAGTGAAATGGTGTTAGGGTTTCTTGGTGGAGGAAGTATCTGGCTCGTTGACGACCCTCGGAAAAGGACAGAGGAACAATATAATGGTTTGAACTAAAAAAAAAGTCCTAATTGCAATAAATTAACAAGATATATTTATTGAGTGCATTAAGATTGGAGTATTTAATTTGAGATATATGTAGATATTTCTATCTCAAGTTTATTGGTAAGTTCATTAACTCTACAAGCTTGAAGAGGTAAAATTAGGAAAAAGATGAGTATTATTTTCTTTTTATTTTTTATTTTTATCCCTATAAGAGAGAGGTAGATAGTTCTAGAGGAGCAGAGGAATAAGCACAAACGCAGGAGATAAACGAGGAGATCTTTAGAGAGAGGGAAAGGCTGCGAAAGCAGGATTGAAAAGAGAGGAAGAGAAGAATATTACGGCTTTTCGGTGGAATATGTTTATTTTTGGAGGAAAAAGATCTGAATGTTAGGAAAAGAAGCATAACACATACGAAACGTGACACCAGAAGAATCCTTTTCAAGATATGTATTTAATTATTTAACTTATAGTTTTGCAGCTTGATTAAAAAAAGTAATCATGTATCGCTTGGCATGGTTGATTAGACATTAGGTTTACTATGTAGAGAGCGACTCTTAAAGCAATTTAGTTGGACATCGTTTCATGGACAGGACATATCTAGATTTAAAATGCAGCCGAAACTCACTTAATGTCTTAGTCAGCATATTTTACCGTTAATAGAAAAGGAATTGCCATTAAAATCTAGAAATCTATATTTTAAATAAGGTTCGATGCTTTCGAAACGGAAAAGCCAGGCAAAGGGACACCCTTATTTCAATTTTTTTTTTTAAATATTTGTTTGTTGCATTTTCAATCAAACATCAAGAGTTTACTCTAGCAGTTCTCTTAGAGTTCCCATAAGCCTACCCATGACTCAAATGGCTGTATCTCGTTGATTCAGTCACCCCCCAAGTGAAAGTGTTCACATGGGATGTCAAAGATATTGTTCGGTGAGATAATTAAAACAAAGCAATTAAATAGAGATTATAAGGATTCCTTTTATAACAAGGTGTCATATTTGAATTCAAGTTTAATAACTTATCAACATAATCAAGAATAAAAGAATATAAGCTTTAAAAGACCCAAACGTTTGAAAGTTAATTTAAAAGATAAAGAATCCATTTTTTCATTTTAACTTTGCCATAAGAGGATCATATATACAGACTTGTGCATGCTGAGTGATATTAAGCTCTAGATTGCATAAAATAGAATAAATTTAACTAAAATTTTTATATTTATTAGAAAGTCTAAAGATATAACTTAAAAGTCAATTTAAAAGTTAAATTAACATTTTATTTTTCTCAAATTATCATGGGATACATTTTAGATGTAAAATCTTTGTCTTGCATACAATACAAACAAATAAAGCTTTTGAATAATTAACTATAATAATATATGAAGTTGGATGAAATTCTAACCATGAGGTCTGAAGTTTAACATCATGTATGTGTGGGTTGGTATGTATATTATAATATTAAAAAAATAGAAACAAGAGCATGTGCTTGCCCTAATCAAAGGTATTTCTCTTTCGTTTCCAAAAAAAAAAAAAAAAAAAAGAGTTTGTGCTTGCCATGATCAAAGATATTTTCTCTAGGGTTCCTTTTCTTAACGCTATTGTAAAAGTTCGGGGAGAGTCCAAAGGGATCACAGGGGAGGCAATTTTCTCAACGTCAATAACGTAATAAAGAAATCATCATAACCACCACAATGACAAATCTTAATGACCTTACTGTGGCAGTTAAAATCATACGGCCACAAGCAGTGTGCTCGTGATTTTTTAATTATTTTTTATTTGAGCGGCTGGTGATTTACTACATTAAAAGAAAATCTTACTCCTAAGTATAAAAAATAAATAAAAATCAGCACGAATGGCATATGAGTGGCACAGCCGGCTCAATGTACGGTCCAACAACTAAAGCCGAAGTTTGAGACCAAACACATGACGGCCTAAGCGACTCAGCGACATTGGGACCCGAGCCACCCCTGTTTGCTGTGTTTTTCAACCGCTTATGTTTACTAGGTTGTTTAAAGCACTGCGTTCTTTCAATAAATAATGCCTGTGTTCTTGGTCTCCCTCAGTCACTGTCACTGAGCTCCCTCTCTCTCTCTCTCTCTCTCTCTCTCTCTCTCTGACTCTCTCTCATCGTAATTGATGCTATATATATATTGATCTTGGCCAGCAATAACCAGAATAGGGAATAGGGAACATCTCATCAAGGATTCTAGCTCTCACCTGATTTTGTGTATTAACTCTGGGAATAACTCAGGCATTTATGATGGCGGTAGACCTGCACTGCACTGAGTTATTGCTTCCCTCCGGGATTCTCTATGACGAGGAAGATTTTCTTCCCCAGAATCTCGCAACCTCTAAGGTCAGCAAGGGGTCGAGTTCGAATAGAACCTGGGAAGGTCCCAACGGGACTGGTTCGTCTTTCAGTTCCCCGGTTGAGTCGGAACTCGGTTCGGCCGAGACGGGGAGTGACACGGACGACGATTACATCGCCGACTTGACTCGCCAGATGGCTCACTACATGCTTCAAGATGATGACAAGAATACCGCCCCTTGTGCTGGGAAAATGGGAAAGAAGGTATTTTTGTTCGTTTATTTAAGGTTCTGTTTCTTCTTTTTGTTTTTGTGGGGTTACAGGAGGACTGATTCGTCGTTGCTCCGGTGTTTTAGACATGGGGTCAGGTTAGTTCGCCCCAATCAACGCTGTGGTCACCGCTGAGCTCGATCCATGGAAGCCCAGATGGTCCTTCGCCGCCACCTACTCCGGCGTTTGGAGAAGACTCCTTCTGGGATGACGCAGTTGGGAGGTTGGAGAAGATGAACCTAAACGATGGCGAAAGACTCAAGAACCATCATGGTCAAGGACCTCGAAGCACGTCACTCAAACCAAACATGGGGTTGTCCTCTGGGCCGGCTCTTACGGACGACCAACTTCGAGCTATCGAAGTAATAATAAATTTCTAACCTTTTGCTGTCATACTTTTCTCTTTCGTTTTTTTATTTTCCTGGGTACTAATCTTCATCTGTTTGGTACTGTTTTATAGTTCTATAGGCTGAAACGAGAGCATGTTATGAAGCAACAACAAGGAACTCCGAACTGGGAAAAACAAGCTAATATTTCTCAGCAATCTGAGCCAGAAGAGCAGCCTCAGCAGTTTCAAAAGCCAGCCAGATTTCGTGGTGGGCCTAGTAACGGCGGAAGGGCTGGTCCAAAACCATGGACTCCGACACAGCCGAAGCCACAGTGTCCCCAGCAAGGCGGGTCGGGTACGAGGGCTTTTTTCCTGGGAAGTGACTCCGGAAACGGGTCAAGTGGGACTGGTGTGTTCTTGCCTCGAGGAATCTGGTACTCTTCCGAATCACGCAAGAAACCAGGTACTGTATTTGTCGTTTGCCTAGCCTTTTGGGTTCGAACCAGAATTCTTTAATCTTTGGGCTTCCGACTTCTTGGTGGTTGGGAGTTGTTAATCTGAAAGTGGAGTTGTAACTCTCCCACTCCCAAGACTTCCGTCTCTGTTTGGATCTTTTGATGTTTGCTTTTGAATGTGATCTAGAACCGTTAAGATTCCTCCAAATCTTTTAATTTTAAGGTTCGATTGTGACCAAAATTTTATTCCCATCCTGTCAGCTGGAACTACCTCTGTGGTCCATTTGTCTGTTCCATTCGCAAACATTTGCGCCGATAAATGTTGAAACACAGTAGGGCAAGTTTTTGATTTCTAGAAAAATATATTAAGGTCGAAAAAGACAGCCTCTCTGCTTGTGTAACTTGTAGTTGAAGTTTGGTGCAAGGATCAGGGCGATGAATCCCACTAGACTAACGTCTTTGTTTTCTTCTGTTTCGTCAGGATGCTCCACTGTTTTTATACCAGCCAGAGTAGTGCAGGCCCTCCAGCTTCACTTTGACCAAATGGGTGGACGGTCTCGATCAGACACTGGTGGTTCCCCTCTGCAGCACGGTACTAATTTCCAAAAGCTTGTCACCCTAGTTGCCTTCGTTTTTGTCTTGTTTACTGGTGTTTTATCCGAGTTTTCGCTGTAGATGCTTTCATGGGGAGGAGAAACGGGTTCAGTTCAAACCAGAAGCGACAGTCCCGGACGGTGCCGGTCACGAAAGGTCATGAGATGGTTCTGCCTCATGAATGGACTTACTGAGTTTTCCTCACTCAAATCTGTAGCTGATAATGGCGTTTTGCGGATTACGTTCTAGAAAGGAAAAAGAGAAGCTTGAAAACAGAATAAAGAGGGTCAGTGAAAGGCTCACGTTGTGGGTCAAGTACAGAGAATAGGACAGATAGAGATCAATAGTCTTAAGGCCTTAGAGAATATGTTTCACCTTTTCTTCTTTTTATCATCCTAGGAGTACTTAGAATATGAAGTATTATTAAATAAAAAGGTTGTCTGAAAGTGGATCGAGCTCCCCAATCCTTTGTTTAATGGTAGCTTTTGAAATCCTTGTGATAATAATCCAGCTTCGGCATTATATAAGACTGTTATGAGACTGTTTCATCTATCTCTTTCCTTCACTTTTCTTCAAACACTACTCAATATTCTGTCATAAACGCGTGAAAGAGAAGGGCTGGTTGTTTCCAGGTACCATGTTCGTAGAATTTTTCCTGCTCTTTCTACTAGTCTTCGGCAGTTTCCTCGCAGACTTGTGTGGAAAATGGGGTCTTGCGGGGCTAGATTCCTTATGATCGTTTGTTGACTGGGTCGAAGGATCGTTTCCTTTTTCTGGGCATTTTATAAAGCATTGTGGAATAAGTTGCAGGCACTTGAATTCCATGGATTGGCGAGGTGGGTCTTGGTTCAAAGCGTAATAAATACTTCGTCCGTCGTTTTTGGACAGTTTCTTGTTTGTCACAGAGCAGAGGTCTAGTGGTTTGTGCGAGTTTTCGGAGCCCAATGTTCCATGGATATTTTGGTGACTTTCTTTATTAACCCGTGATCTGATCAAAACTAACAATGGGGGCCATCAACAAATTTGATTGTGGACTTTTCAGCATTTGTGTCAATTATGCAAATTAGATCCCGGAAACGATGCATGACCAATATCACATGCTAAGATTAGCTTGATTCTTTAATTAAGTGAATGATAGTCAATAAGGAGTAGGTAAATCTTGGTCGGAAAGCCAAACCCGAGATGTGACAGTAAAGAGAAGATTTTCTACTCTCAAATATTTTAGTCCAAACATATCATATCAAAGCATATACCTATATTTTGTTTTTTCCTTTTTGGGTCTCCATGCACTTAGATTTTTGGGGAATTTCAACTTTGTACAGAATAAATTGATAACCAGGAAACAATCTGCATTAAATGATATTGATATAGACAAAAAAAGACGCGGTTAATTATTTTTAGTAGTAGATTTAGCACTTCTCAAAAAACTATTTGCTTTTGATTTTATTTCCAATGTTACCATAGAAACTTGAACTGCTCTAGAAATCGACGAAGGGGTTAAAGGACAAGGGCAATGAGACAAATAAAGATAAAATGAAAAAGAAAAATAAAAAACAAATGCCCATAGCCTGATTTTCAATATGAACTTATTTGATATGCTATCTAATTCAAATTCTTAAGTGATTGGATCTTGATATTTGAGATGTTGAGATTTGGAAGATTTCAATTTTAATTTTTTTAATAACTGAGAACCCCATCAAAACATGGTGGGTAAACTAAAAAGTAATCACTCACTCTAAAATATGTACTAGGTAGGTAAAAAGTACAGTAGATTCAAACTCAAAATATTTGTTTTGACAGGTTTTGTTACGGCATTTTTCTTCATCATTTAAACTACATCAAGGAGGCATTTTGATTTTAACTAAGGTTAGAAAAAGGACAGCATTTAACTCTAGACTTAGGAGGCTTTTGACAAGCTTCTAGACCTCAATCGTAAGAAGAAAGAAATCATGATGGTCATTTGCTTCCTAATAGACAATCGGCTTTTGTGAGTCCTAATCTTACAAAAGGCAACAATGAGATTCTCCCTTTAGGCTATGGGTTATAGTTATAATTAGTTACGGAATCTCTTTTACTGTTACCACCATTAATAAAGGGGAAAAATAGCAACGAAAAAGCTAAACGAGAAAAGAAAAACAGAAGAAGAAACAATACAGTTGTTGGCCCTCTGAGTACGGTTGTCAGGAGGGGCCAATTGACCTTTACTTCGCCGGAATCGGTGGGTTAGTCAAAAGAGTAGGTCCTTTCCAGTCAAAAGGTGACAAATACTTGAAAACTGCACCTAATTCGGTCTCGAAGTGCTCCTCCCATGTGCAGCCGTGCTGCCAAAGGTGCCTGCCATAACATGCAAACAACAGTGTATTTTCATTTGTAACTTTGTCCAAGAAACTCTCTCGCAAGGCTCCCCACAATTTCGAGTTTTCTTCTTGGGCGACGTGATTTGTTTCTATTAACCAGTCTAACATGCCAAGAGCCCGAGAGGGTGTTTATGTACAGATTACTAAGGCTCAACTATTCTGATTTTGACATATCCATCTTCGAGTTTGGAGAAGGATTTGATAGGTTTTGTCACAAGAGACGAACCTTTTAAATTAAGGTTCTAAGCCATAGCTCGACTGTGAACGCACAGGAGGCCTATGTAAACATGTGAGAAAGAGGGGCCCTTGGTAAGGACATACGTAGAATAGGGTTGGTTGAGACAAATCATTTTCCCTAATCTGACAAGATCAATTGAAAAGGCGTTTTTTTCTCACTTAGAAGGAAAAGACATTTTGCTTTCATCAAAAGGGTGAAATTGCATACATAATGGACCAACAGTAACAATGTAAAGCAAACTATAATGATTCAAGTGGTATTAAAAATCAAAAACTAAAAAAGAGTCGAGATTTGTTTTCCTTTATTATTCTTCTTCTTCTTTTTTTAATATCCGTTAGATGAGCTGATTGGCTTTTTACAAGGGCATTGGGACATTATTGTTAAGAAGAGTTCTAAAGACTCCCACAGAAGGTAAAAAGATGAAGAAAAATGACTGGTTTTTAAGGCCTTGGGTTGACCTTTCTTAATGACTGGTTTTTAAGGAAGGTAATAGGCCCAATAAAACTTTAAGACTGATCTCCTTGACACCGCGCCATGAGTCATTTGCTTAAGAGTTGCTGCCCACTACAGAAACTACATAAAGGACTGGTTGTGGAGACGCTTATGCATAGCCAATGCTACTTGTTTAAAAATCAATATAACAAGTTTCTCTTTTATTTTATTTTTTCTTTAACTATTGCCAAAAATGAACTTTCAGGCCATGAATCTCATCGGACTATTGACTTGCTTGGTAATATGGACTCAAGTTAAAGGAGAAACTAGGTTTTTAGTCAACTAGGCTAAATTTACCTTCCGCATAATCATATTTTGAGACGTCACAATGTATACTCTATCTGGCACTTTTAGAAGACAAACTATGGAAGCACCGTGGCAAAACAATTGTCATTTTCTTTGTTGTATTTTGTTTTCCTTTTTGGTTCACGAAATGATTCTCCTTTTCTTTTTCTTGTTCTTTTTTACGAGAAAAATTATGTGTCTTTACCTCATGGATATATATATATATATATATTAACTAACACATAGTGGCTTTAGTAGCTCTTGCCATTTAGAATTACAGCTTCTGGAAATAGTTGTAACTTTTTAGGTAAAATTCACAATGAAAAATGAAGTTTAGAATTTGTAAAGGAATATTAAGTGAAAACTGGCGCATGTAGCATCAGTCAAACCCTAATGACAGATTATATTTCCAATCCCTAACAATGGGAATGGTTAATCAATTCTTGAACCCAAGAGTTGGTTTACCGATCCTAAATGTGCTCCTATAGTTTTGGGAATAGTGGTTGAAAATTTGCACATGATTTTTGTTCTGATCAATTAATCATGTCCACTACATTTTTGGCAGTGACCTTGGTTTTGTTTATACATATATAATTCAAGTATTATATAAAGTCAAAATGGCTTTTATTGTGGCATAGTGATTAAGTAATATGCCTGATTGCTTGATCGTTGAGGGTCTTATGTTGTTATGATAAATATCTAAAAAGCCCTATTAAGTTTTATGTTTGTCATTGCTTTCAAAAATTGAAAAATCTCTTTTGTTTCATATAAATATACAATCTTTACTTCTAGATTTTTGACATGAATGTAACAATCATTAAAAGAATAAAAGTTCTCCACAATATCTTTACCACAAAGCTAGATAAAATTGTAACATTGATTATAAGCCATCCTAAAAAAGCCTACAAGCGCTTCAGCATAATAAGAAGGGGAACCATCAACAAATCATCCATTGACTCTACTTTGCAATTTGTTGATTATTAACTCCTCTGTTGTCAATAACTTCATGTTTGACATCTTTTTTTATGTAATTTCATCTAAGATCGAATAATAATTATATAATAAAAAATATTTAAAGCAAAAGTCAATGGTAGATTCTTGTAGTCGAAGTAATTTCATAGAAAAAGACGAGAAAGAAATTGTTGGATCCTACAAAAATAATACCATACTTTGAAAATCTTCATTGGTAAGGTATGACTTGTTGGATTCATAAGGTTCCTAAACTTCATACTTGAGAACAAACGGTGCATGCAAACCTTAGGAAAGCTAGATGCGAAGAACAACTACTTCCTTCAACAAGTTCAATTGAGGTTGGATAAATGTACATAGGTATATAATAAAAATTATTGAAACCAAAGTTAGTGATATATTTGTGTAGTCGAAACAATTACATAGTAAAAGAAGAGAAAGAAAACAATGGAAAAGTTACACAGTTGATAAAAGTTACACAGTGATATATTTGTGTAGACCAACGTCTTTGTTTCTTCTGTTTCGTCAGGATGCTCCACTGTTTTTATACCAGCCAGAGTAGTGCAGGCCCTCCAACTGTGAGACTAGACATCCCAGCTTCACTTTTCATGCTTGATAAAAGATGTTGTAAGAACACTTTAAAAGTATTTCCTTCAACAAGTTCATCTGAGGCTAGATACATTTCCATGGCTATATCATAAAATATACAAATGCATAAGTTAGTTGCATATTCATGTAGCTATATCATCAAGGAAGCATTTTGCTTGATGACTTTGCTCTTAATACCAAGCTTAGCATAACAATGCAGTCTTGGAATTAATCGTAATTCTAACAGTTCTAACCTTAGTTTCCTCCTAAATCTCAAAGGAATGATTCCTTGCTTTGTGTTCCATCATAATTTTTTAAATGCATTAAGGGCAATATAAGATAACGTGTCACATAATATTTGCTTGCACTTAAGTGTGATTTTACTATCAGCTAGAATGCATTTCTATGTTTTACAGATTGATCATGCTAAAAGCATTCGAGAAAGACCAAACAAATTCGTGGACTTCATGAGCACTTTGGGATACTGCCCATCACTTGTTTGTTATTATGCTCGTGAATGGGGTTCCTATCAGGCTCTGCCTTATTCCTTCTAAAGGATACGGATGTGGATCCTAGCATCACAAGCACTTCTAGGCCCTTTTTGGTTACTGTCCGAGTAAAGGCACCACCATAACAAAGCTTATGTTATTTTGCCATGTAATAATTATTGGATAAACCAACAATGTTTTGTTCTACAGACATATTTAGTACTATTCACAGGTATATGAGTAACTTTACAATCTATTTGTACTAAGCATTGTTCTATGCGTTGTTTGATTTGGGGATCATATCTTTAGAAAATCTTTGATATTTTCTGTTCATATGGGACATTGCTTAAGGTTGTACAGCATAAAGTATGTTTTTCGTGTTGATCCAAGGTATCTCAATCAATGACGAAAAACTAAGAGTGAAAAAAAAAAAACCTAAAAACCCTGTTAAAAAGAGACATCATATAAAATAAAAACCAAAAGTAGAAAGAGTTCAATCTACCTTTTCCATTGGTGTTATTTCAAGCCTCTATGATGTAAGAATCCAAAATATCCAAAGCCAATCATCACATTCTTACTTAAAGATTGAAAGGGTATATATTATGATGTGAATGTCTAGTCTCACATTTGTTGAGTACATTAAGAATCTAAGTGTATTCTTTTATTTCTTTACTTATGGACAAAGATATTCATGAGAAGTATTGCCTCAAGTGAGGGGTGTGTTAAGTCCTACATGGAGAAAATATAAAGCTAAAGAGTAATTTATAAATAAATAAGTTCCTCCACTTAATATCTTAAAATTTTAACTAGGATATAAGCTCTTCTCTGTAAAGTCTAACAACATATATAAAACTGCTTGTAAGCAAAACTTTTATCATATACATTGAGCATTATTAAACTCAAGATTGTATGGAATAAGGTAAAGTTAACTTGAACTTTGATAGTATATTAGAAGGTTAAACTCAACCCAAAAGTATAACTCAAAGATCAAATTTTTTTTTTTTTTTTTTTACTTACTTAAGTTTTACTCAAAAAATTTTATCTTTTAATGCTAGACTTTTATATTACACAAGATTAAAGAAGAAACGCAGCTAATAGTAAATTTCAGCCAAAAAGCAAAAGCAACGAAAACCTCTGTAGCCAGGATTCTAACCTGTGCAGGAGGTGAGATGCGGTTTAGCCCAGTCGCTTTATTTGTTCTCGGGTCCAACTATAGTTAAGGGATTTACAAGAGACGCAACCCAAAACGAGCCACCTAAAGAAGTAATCGTAATAAAATAAATGTGGGCCCAAATTAATTATTTAATCTCAAAGAAAGCAGGATTACTTCACAGACCCTTATGCGGAAGCAATTGAACTAAAAGCAGCTACTATTGGATCAACCCATCTAGGATATCGCTGGAATTGCTCTCTTTCGAGATTATGCAATATATGCCTATCAACATGTTAAAGGTTTATAATTTAGTGATAATTCGTCATAAGTGTCTCTATTTTGTAAGTATCTATAAACAATATATCTTGAGATAGGATATATGCAAATAATTGAATAAAAGTGCTATCCAGAAAGAGATTATATAAATATCGGAAAGAATGTTTTACGTATAATTTTTGAGTTTCCCAAGACATGTGACCTACTACTGAAATTAGAAGGCCTCTTTTTTTTTTTCTTTTTTTTTTCTTTTTTTGAATTGTTAAGTAAAGTCAGTGTGACATTTCAACACTTCATATACAGCAACAAAGTAAAAATAATAGAAAATTTATTAGTATATTAATGAGGGAATCACTGGTGACGAAAGCTTGGCATGCTGGTCTTGATTGCTTAATTTCCATTAGACAAGAACCACCTGGTAATCCACGCAATAGGAGCTTGAAACTTTGCCTAAGATCCCTTAGAAAGCACATCAACTAAGCCAAGTAGCTTAAAACCACCTGTGGACAAAAGTTTAACTTGCTCATATGAACATCTGGACGTAATCACTGTACGTGAATTTGGGATTGTGGTGCTATCCCTTTTTAGTCTAATATGACACCAACCAGATTAAAAAAAAAATGTAATAATGATAAATTTTTTAGATACATTATTAATTTATAGTTTTTTAATTTTAAAACTATTAAAAAAGGTTTATTAAGGATAGATTTATTAATTTAGGAAAGATAAATAAAACAATTGAAAACTTGTATATTTAATGTGCTTGGAGGATGGATGAGATTATTTTTTATTTTACTTGACGTTGCGTGTGGTATTAACCTAGGGGTATGTTTCTAATCTTGTAATATATATATACAAATTAGATATGTAAATTATTTTACTTGAAAAAAAGTATGTAATACTTAAACTACTTTAGCAGGAGCAGAGTTTTCACAGCGAATCTCTTAAACTATGTTTTAGATCAAGATTAAATGTGTTGAATGGAATTAATCGCCCTAATTGTTTGTCTGTTTATTGACTCTTGTAGGATAGACGCATGGTAATGGGAAACGTGGACGGAACTCGAATGTTGTTGGATTGGATTCAACCTGCATGTGATGGAAGCCACATTTTATTTAGAAAACCCTTATCATGTGGGCCGTTTGATCCGTGCATTATATTGGAGATATTACAAATACAGTTTTTCAGTAGTGATAGTTTCTGAGACTCCATAACAAAGGTTTCAAGAATTAAACAGAATCCTATACTTTCCTCAATTTTTGAAAATTAAACATACCTTAAAAAGTCTCATATTGTCATTTGCGTATTTCATAGGGCTGTCTCTTTATTTTCAGAAATCTTCATTCACTCCAAGAGCCTAAAGATTCAAATAGTAACAAAATATTAGTTTTGATTCGTATAATTTTTTTCATCTTGTGAATTAGTTAATAGTCTAATGATTGGTTATTGACTGCACATGATCTAGATTTTGGGTTTCGATGTTTGATAACTTCAAACTTCCTTTACTTAACCAAAAAAAGAAAAAGAAAAAGAGTTCCCTTTTCTATTAATATGACAAGGGATTGAAGAAATAAGAAAAGTTGATGGTAGATGAAGATTGATTATTACATAATGATAGGATGGGAGAACTCTCATTGTGGCTTTTTTTTCAATTACCAAATGGGAAATTGATGAATGGTCCCGACTGTTTTGGGAAGCATAATTGTCGTCTATTTCTGATACAATCCATTCTTTTTTCAAAAGGACATGCGTGAAGCTAATTAAAGCTTCATTTAGCTTGTATGTATATTGTATTACATGCACCTTCGTAATTCACTGGTAGTAATGACATTCTAAATCACAACCGTACTCCCAAATGAAATCTCTTCAAATTGTGGTACACTTACTCCAAGATGGGTTGGAAATGAAAAAAAAAAATGAAAAGAAAAAAGACAAACAGGAACATCTTTTTGCTGCGAACAATATGCAAAGAACACACTTACAGACCTATACAAATGTCAACAGATAATCCACAAAAATGCCCGATCGTTCAAATTATTCTTACATAGAAGGATATAAAACGAGAACAAACCCGGATTGAAGCTTGTTGTTGAGGGAGATCAACAGATAAGCAGTGTAAAGACATCACAGATGTCCCATTCTTTGCTGTTTTCAACAATCTGTTGGATGAACATCATGGGAGTTTCCTTGATCAGGTTCCTTAAAAACCCTGCTACGGAAAAAGAAGAACCCCAGAGTATGCCCAACCACAGCCACCAGAAACACGCCGCCATTAAAAGACATTACAGCCAACATCACAAGGTAAGCAAGCCCAATCCTTAAGCAATGCAAAACGGTCTGCATCACACCAGCCACTACGTTCTTTGATCCAGGTTTCATCAATTGGCATTGAGACAGCCACTCAACGAAGATAGAGAGGACAAAGACTAGGATCAAGGCTAATGCATACATGCCACCGCTTGTGCCCGGCCAACCAGAGAAGAGTATGTAGGTATTTTTGCTCCAGAAGAAGGTCATGTGCGACATCGCCATCTCCATATCCATATTCATCCCGCTGGAGCTGTTCATGGGTGATGGCGATGGCGATGCCATCCCACCCATCACCGTTGCATTAGCCATAGGCATAGGCATAGTCATATTCCCATTCATACCATCCATGGCTGCTCTTTCTCTTCCTCTGTCGGCCTCTGTTAGGATTTATTCGGTGGTTTCTTGAGAGCCCTTTGGGATCACCCTCAGCAATAGAGGAGGCCGCAAAGCAGTACAATGGATCTGATTGTACAATGGCCCTGATAACACGTACTACACGAAAGACAATGAAACCTGCTCCCGTGGGATGCCCCCTCAGTCGTTTACTGAAAATAATGAAGATGATGATGGAGAAGAACTTCTTCTCGCAAAAAGTTGAACACCTTTACTTCAACTAAGAGGAGCAATATTTTACTAAATATTCTTTCATTTTTTGACGATTGAAGCACGAGTGTTGTTTTTAAAATATTTAATTTCTTTAAGACTATGGAATAAAATAAAAGGACTGTAAAACCCTTAAGTATTGTCTTTCCTATTTCAGGTGATGAACACCATAGATGATCGCTTAAACTAAAATTAAATGGTAGAATTTACAGGAGATTTGCTCGGTTTTATGAAGTTCAGCATTCCATCTTTGAGGTTTCATCTTGGCTCGACGGCTTCTTCAGAACTTTCTGCACATTTATTAAGAAAATACGATAGAATAATAGAAGAAATGACAACGAAAATTGGATTGGGGGTAAGAAACAAAAGTCACACTCCTTATCTACAGAGAGCTCGGCGGGCATATACCATATTGGAAGGTCTTAAGTAGCCGGAAAATCAATCTTTGGAAGAATGGCCGGCTATAAGCTCTTACGGCATCCAGTGATGTCTGGAAGTCCACTGTCAAAATACGGATCTAACTGTCTCATACTCAAACGACAAGACATTCATAATAGGCTTCACTGGAAATAACTGTGTTGACTGTCTTGTTTTCATAATAGTTTAGAGTTATGGTGGCACAAGATCTTCACTTTTGCTTGAGGTACATACAAAACTTGATACCTCATCAATAAAAAACTCGCATTTGAAAATCGAACAGGCCAATCAACCTAGAGATTCAATGCAATTATTTGACTGCATGATCTTTAGAAATTTGGTTATTCAATGTTAGTTATCAAATTTGATTGTCCTTGTGCATTTGTCAGCGGATGTACCTATTCAATTGATTTAAATCTAAGTCAAACTATATTCACAACTTTAAAAAAATGATTTTTATTATGTTCGATTAGGTAATATCATATTCCAAACACTTAATAGGTTATTATTATTATTATTATTGCCTTTCATATGAGAATTGGTTCAAATAAGTTTTAATAATTTTGTCGTTTGGTGTAGAACTTTTTGGGACATAAACCAAGTTGTAGGGTTTGATATTATTAATGCATATTACTGTATCTATCAACATAGATGGAATCCAATTTTGGAAGTCAAATTTATAGAATAGCTGAACTGCTTCAAAGTATTTTCCTAAAGAATGCAATTCTAGTAAGGGACAGTAACGCTATCATATGGTATGCAACTATCTGACAAGAACGGCAACTAGATCCAAGCTACATATCTCAGAAGACTAATATATTTGGCTTTCTCAGCTTTGATCGGGTTGCTGACGGTCTTTATACGCCGCAGGATTAGTGCCGGCCCTCCTGACCAAATGTTCTCGTTGAGCAGCTGGCGCTTCCCGTCTGCAACACGGTACTTAATTTCCAAGTCATTTTCTTGGCATCATTTTGGGTCTTCCCACCCTGGTTGTATCTTCTCCTTTAGTTGGTCAACTTATCCCTCTCTTCTTTGTGTTTATCCATCTTTTTGTTTCTTTTCTTGCTGTTTTGCTTCTCCTAAACGTAATCTCCCTTGCCCACTCCCTCTTGAGGAGACGGTGATTTTCTTTGGTTTCCTGATTGATGGGTGGGGCAAATATTTCTAATTCAAAGCAGAGGCGCCAGTTCCCCAGCGTGCAAGCAAGCCATGGGTCTGCCTCAAGAATGGACGTGTTGACATCGCACTTGCCTTGTTCGTCACTTCTAAACTCTTGCAGATAAGGATGTTTTGGCATTTTTCGCTCTAGGAAAGAAACATAGAAGGTTGAAGACAGGACGAAGGGGACTTGTGTTAGGGTCAGGTAAGGAGAATTTCTTGTACGTAGAAAATAGGATGGACATACATACCAATAGTCTGCGTTCTTAGAGATTAGTTTTTCTCTCTCTCTCTCTCTCTCTCTCTCTTATTTTTATAAGTTAATGCCGGCTCCCAAAAGCCAAGCAAACGATGTTAAGAATAGGATGTGTTCTATAATTAAAGATGAATTGTCAAACAATAGTGGTTAAATCTAAGCACAAAAGGCCAAAAGCCTTTGACCTATTTCACCAATATTTTAGTGCAAACCTATCTTATAAAATAGTAGTACATTAAGCTGTCAACAAGTGTCTAATTCAGTTGGGAGTAGGTTGTCAAGAGCTTAAAATTCTAACCCAAAAAAATGTTTATTAGGTAGAGTTACCTAGATCCTTATAAAGCCAGACCTCTTACTTGCCTTTTTAATTTGGGACAATATCCTTTATAACTCCTCTCTTGGACATCATTTCTCGTCAAGTGTTTTATCTTAAAACATGTGATTGCTCGGCACTTGGTATTGAAAATGGATCATGGGTTGGATTGGATACCACTTTGTCACGATTTTAGAATTCTAATTCAAAAGACTAGTCTATTAGGTAAAGTTATTTAAACCTTTATAAACCCAAGAGCTTTTACTTGTTTTTTTAATGTGGGACAATGTTCTCCATATCTCTTTTCTTGAATATCCTTTCACCTTGAAACATGACAAGGTGTCAAACCTCTTAATTTTAAGTTCGTTGAGTATGTGTTTTAAAGGACTCAACACATGCACACGCACTATCCATTTTAGCTGCCAAGATAGATGCCACGTGAGCCACGTCAGAAGCCACGCACGCCCTACTGCCACATCAGCTCTCTTCTCTCCCAGCGATCGCGCGCCGCAGACCTTCACTGAAGCTCTCGCAGTGATCACCGACTTCAACGATTTGTGTTGATTTTGTAAGTAATCTAGTTTCTTTATTTTGATTCATGAAATCTACAAAAAAGATGATCGATGTTCACTTGTAATTATCGGGAAATAATCGATTGACGCCGTATCGATCCTTCATTTGTCTTTTCAACTTTGTGTTAAAAAAAAAAAAAAAAAACTTATAAAACGGTAGATATTCCCACCAATTTCTTATCTTATCTTGTAATATTGGTTGTCAAATAATGAATACAAACCATATTAAACCGTCCCAACAGAGTGAACACCTATGTACATATTTAAGGTCCAGATGTGGCTATTGAAAAGAAGGAATCTTCGGTTATTCTTTATGTGTTGCTGTTGCAATAAACGTGATATTATGTGGAATATATTGGAGATACGGTTTTCTTTTGATTATTTTCCTGATTCCCTATGGGATACTTATCATATGACATGGTATGATTTGTTCAAAAAATTAGCTTGATACACGATAGGGAAATATTTTTGTCTTGCTTTGTAGACTTTTTTGATTATAGTTAAAATACAATCCTTGTCTTATAAATAGAATAATTTTTGTATGATTTTTGTAAGAAAAAAATACAAAGAAATTCTCAAGTTTTAACCTTTCTTCTTTTTAACTTTCTGACACAATAATCTAAAATTCAAGGCTAAACTATTGATGAGAGCGTTGATTTTGGGTTGAATCTTGATAATTGTAGATAATATGCTCCCTTTGATTGTGGGGTTGCCGATCAAGATTTTGCCATCATCCGCCGTTCAGTGATAATCGCTGATTTATTGTACTTCTGCTAAGTTTGTTTCTCTCTCTCTCTCTCTCTCTCCCTCTCTCTCTCTCTTTTTAGGTTTTAAACCTTTAATTTGAATGGCAGCCGTTAACACAAGTCATGTTCTTAATCAAGTTTTGTTGATGTAATCTCGCACCGGTGCATAATAGTCGCAGCATCTGACGTGGGTGTTGCTGTCATATGAAAATGACTGTTTGCGAAGAAATGAATGCTCAATGGAACTTCATGTGAGGACGAGCCTAGCATTGGAAAGTCAAGTCAGGAGGTTTATCATGGATGCACTGAAGCCACAAAAAATAAAAACAAACTAAACTTTTCGTCGGTTTCAAAAGATCTTTTTCAAGACATTTCTCATTTTCTTTTTTCTTTCTGAAATCACTCTTTTGAGGAAAGATCTCCGTCTGAGGAAGAAATCTTCATTGTTTTTATCAGTGAATGGAAAAGATTCAGAATGGGAACTAATCTGATAAGTGGCTCATAAATATCTTCAATCTGCCTGTACAAATACAAACAAAATTTATTTCGAATTCAAAATCCACAGGTCACTCACACCCAAATTATAATATTCATCGTTCTTCAAAACCTCAAAACACTAGTAATAAAATCACAAAATAAACATAAATTATAATCTCCCTTCTTAAACTCAACAAGTCGCAGGAGGAAGATCATATCCTTTTACTTCATCCGATTTCTTGAAAACCCTACTACCCAAAAAAAAGAACCCCAAAGTATGCCCAGCCACGGCAACCAAAAACACACCACCATTGAAAGACATGACTGCCAGCATAACCATATAAGCAAGCCCAATCCTTATGGCAAACAAAAAGGTTTGGACGAGACCAGATGCTATATTATTCGAGTCAGGTTTGAGCAAGCGGCAATGAGAGAGCAACTCCACGAGGAAAGCAAGCGCAAAGACGACCACCAAGGCTAGCACATACATGCCAGTGCTTCTACCGGGCCAGTGAGTGAAGAGAATCTCCGCGTTCTTGCCCCAGAAGAAGGTCATGTGCATCATCATCTTGTGATGCATGCCTGTGCCGTTCATGGGCGACGCCGATGGCGATGAAGAAGCACCCATGCCGTGCATATCTCCCTGATTCATACCATCCATGGATTTCTGCCTCTCCCTCTCCCTTTCCCTCTCTCAAAGGAAACCTTGGACTAACGCGTTGTGACGGGGGATTGGCTAGAAGATTCAGTCCTTATAGTGATGTGAAAGCCCGTACAGGCGACTGATTATATTGGTAGTACATCGAGACTAGTAAATTGTACTACTACTACTTCAAGGAGGAACTAGGTTTCTGGTCTAATCAACAAAAACGAACCTGAAGTACATCCCACATGACAATTTACACTTTACGTGGCATTTTCAGGAACAATAGATGTGTTTCTATTTAAAAGGCGAAAAAATAGGCATTTCTTTGTCATTTTTTCCGTTTTCATTTTTGTGGACCACAAAAAGCTGCTCCTTTTCTTGATGGCTTTGTGAAATCAGTTGTCAAGTGATTCTTGGTACCGTAAAAACCACCATGTTTTCAATCAGTAATTGAGTTCGATTAAATAGCAATGGACCCAGCAGTAGCTGATGGCACTGTTTTTCTATAGAGGATTGGAGGGCTACATAAAGGCCACAGGCTACTATAGTTTATTTAAGCATTTTACGAATACGTACATCTTTTTTTTTTTTTTTTTTTCCCTTCTCTTTTCTCATAGTAAGTGATTTGTTTAAGGTTATACGTCTTTTTACGAGTGACTTCAATTTGGCTATTGATTGAGTATTTGAGCAAAGCTTTTCCACATTTGAGTGTGGATATCCTTAACTATTAGGAACTCTTATCATTTAAAATTACCTACTGTTAAAGCACCCAAAGGCCTAAAGGTAATTAAAAAATTAATTCAAAAATAAAAGTGATACTTCTTTTATTAAATTTCATCATAAATTATCACATTTTCGGTGTGAGACTTTTGTCTTGCATACTCATCCATATACATTGAGTGGCATTTTTTTTTTCTATACACACATTTAAACTCACATACTTTAGTTTCAAACTTAGGACTAATAGGTCTTAAGTAGCATATGCTTCTAATTGAGCAATGCATTTGTTGACTACTGAGCAACATTAACTTATGACCACATCGGATGAAACATATTCAATTTGGGCTCAAATACTATGTTAGAAAACCTAAAAGCCCAATTCAAAAATTAGCTCAAGAATTGGAGGGACACTTCTTTTATTTAAGTTTCATATCAAGGGATTGAAATTCTAGTGTAGGACTTTTATCTTGTACACTTGGGGTAAAAAGTCTCAATCATAGACAATAATCAAAACTTAAAAAAAATAAAAATTTGTGAGATTAGCATTAATCATAACCTAAGGACATTGATTTTGTCTTAAAACTAGCTACTAAAGTTGTTTGGAAATGTTCTAGTTTTGATTTTGGTCAGCTGAAATTTGAATTGAGTGAGGCATGTGATTGTGTAACTTGGTAATTCAAATCTTAACAAACTAAACTCTGATCTACTACAAGCAGGTAAAGTATGAATTTTTTTTTTCTTTTGTTTGGTATAATCCCTCCTTTGTGGAGGAGATGATGAAAAAAAAAAAAAAAAAATTCTCTAGTTCTTCATCACACTTCTTGTATTGTTGCTCAAGAATTAACCGAATTGTGATTTTGGCTCCCGCTATTTACTCTCTCCCTACACCCAAAAGGGCGGTCACCCAATTTTGCTATATTTTGCTACTTGCGTTTTCTTGTCAGAGTCTTATTGTCACAATGTCATATGGGGAGTTCCCTTCATTTGGCCATTTCTTTTTGTCATGTAATAGGCAGATCTTTAAAACACAAATAACAATATGATTAATTTTGTACTAAATAGAGTTGAATTCTGTGAGCTCGAGTAATGCAAACTCAGTAAAAAACCAAAAGAAATAAAACAAGATAATGTTTATGTTGAAGGTGGGTATTGTCTCATATTGAAAGTGAGAGGATGAGTCCTTGGTCTTATAAGCATTAAGACTTTCTTACTTAATACCTTAAGAATTTGAGATGGATCATTATATGCTAATTAGTATTAAAGGATGAACCTCCACTTGATAGACTCCCATGCCCCAAAAGTTGGGCTTCTTTTTTTTGTGTAGTGCTTATATCAACATGCACATGAGAAAGAGTGTTAAAGGTGTGTATTGTCCCATATAAAAAAATGAGAGGATGGGCCCTTGGTCTTATAAATGTTGAGACTTTCTCACTTACGACTTTAAAATTTTGGGATATGCCCTTACATTTTAATATGGTATTGGAGTCAAATATGAGACTCCACTTTACAAATCCCCATGCCTTAAAAAGTTGAAAAAGTCAAGATTCTTTCCACATGTAGTACTTAAGGTTTTAGGATGAGTTATCACATTTTAATAGTTTAGCTAATAAGAAAAATTATTTTTGTATTCAATGATCTTAAACTTATAAAGCAAAAAAATAAAAAAATAAAAAAATAAATTTATACACTTGGGCTACCTTTACCAAAGGAATGGAAAAATTCATATTAATTCAGGCTTCAATTTGGAAGATTTGTAAGGTTGGATTGCTGATTTGCCTTTGTGAGTGTGGTTGCTATTCCGACCAAGAGGGGACATTCTATGGAAGTTTCCCTGGCCAATCTCTTGGATGGTATCTTGATAGAGAGATGTAAATGTTGAGGAAGTTTTCTTTTGTGTGGCCGGGGAGCAATTGGTGTTGGAGAAGATTGTAATCGGTCGAGTTGGAGAAGACGAAGACGATTGCGGTGCTTCACAAACGTGAGGGGTCCATAGGGTTGATGTGGCGTGCTAACATTCCTTGGAATGCTGATGTGGACAAATTGTTAGAGTTGGTAGCAGGCTTTCTGGATTAGGCTTCTAGCACCCCCTCACGAGTTGATGGAATGGAACAAAATCTTATTTTGTTTTGTATCATGTGCACGAAGATAGAAGACCTTTGGTAATGATGTCTGTAGGTAGATAAACTGGATAAAAAATGAATTGTGAGTTGTTTTTTTTTAATGCATTCATGGAATAAATGGAAGTCAATTTTGACATATTTTATTTTGATGAGTAAGATGAGCTTGGCAATGAGATATAAGGCAGAAAGGTTGTTACACCAAGAGTGTAGGTGGTTGTTGAGGTTGGGCATGGAGATCCCTTAGGAGGACTTTTATCCAAATTAGTTTTCAGCATGTATGAGCAAAACTTTTAGATTCAACTCTATTATTGGATTGATCAACAATTTTTTTGTTTGCGATAACTTCAAGAGATAAAATTTGTGCCAAGGAAGAAACAAAAACTATGAATTGAGTGGCAATTATCTTGTTACTTGCACATCCAACATCTAAATAAGCATGAAGATTAAGTGTTGGACTTGGAGTGACATTAATGTCGTGTCATGGTGTTTTATAGGAAACAAAGAATTATTTTCACAGCCTACCGATAGGTTGTGATAGGAGAATGCATGAATTGACATGCAGTATTTATGGTGTAGACATAATTAAAATTTAAAAGCATTAGGTACTGCAAAGCATTGATGATTCTTCTGAATCGGTAGGATAGGAAAGAGATTCTCCATCATTTATTGAAGAGTAGGGGTGGTAGTACAGGGCATTGACATGGCTCATGCATTACTCATGTTAGCACATTTGATGATATCAAGGATGAATTTCACTTGATATAGGATCACTACGGTGACAGGTTTTTAGACTTGAATTTCGAGAAAATAATGGAGTGGGCTAAAATTTTTAATACCGAGTTTATTTTGTAGTGTGCTCATTATATTATTGAAGGGAGCATTAGGGGTTCCTCTGAGAATTATTTTGGTTTTTGGTCTTCCGACTCCAAAGTCAATTCTTACACGAGCATATTGGTAGCTAAATGTGAAAAGCTTCATGGAACATAATTAATATAGAATACGCTTATATAAATAATATAAATAAAACAATCAGATAGGAATCTTTTTACTTGTAACCTTTGTTCTATTAGAAAAGAAGGGCTGTAAATGTGTAATCAATTATCCTTTTACTTGCAGATAGATGTTATGTGCATTTATGTGTTTGTTTACTTTGTGATTCGGTTCAACTTGCACGAAATGGAAGGCACGAAGATTTGGTAGCAACTTCCTTGAGGAGATCATTCTCCTTCTCGAGTGGGGCATTTCATCCATGTATTTTTATATTTGGATTGAGGGAATGCTGATGCGAACTTAACGTCCTATGCCTGGATTTCATTACTTTTTGATTTATACAAAGCTCACCAAAATTTTAATTTCGCTCAAGTATTTGTGGAGTATGAGGAAAAAAAAAACAACCAAAGTGATCTTGATAAAAGGAAAATTAGAAAAACAGCTTTTCTGAATAATAACATTCTGACAATAGTAATTGTTGATGTATCTAGAGCATATCATTTTCTTATTTTCCACTGTTATTTTCAATTTAAAGCATGAATTTCCTTTCTGAGAAAAAAGTAAATAGATCTTATGGTCACTTAAGGAGTTTCAAATTTTATGAACGCGCTTCAATAGTAGGCTTTTTTTATATTTATTTTTTACGAACTTCCTTTTACAAGTGAGCAAATAATAAATTCGGTGAGAATGTAACTGGAAATTGTCTCTAAATTTTGGCAAGAACATCTAAATTTACTAATCCCAACCTCTCATGAATTTGAGAACTTTGTTTTTATTTTTTTTAATGTTCTGAGGCAGTATGCATTTTGCGGCCCAAAATAAAAAGGTGTTATAGATTTTTATTCCAACATACTCTTCATTTATGTTCTTTTATTTTATTTTTTAAATCAGGGATGGGGTGGGGGATTTAGGGGATTTACTGGGGTAGGGGAGACTTAAAACCCTGATCTCCTATGTTGTAGAACTTGCAAATATCACTAAATTGTTAAACTCGGGTGAATTTATGCTTTTGTTTGAAAGAAGATTTTTTTCTTTCTTTTTTGAATTAGTATCTCTTTTTACTGCACAATCAAATCAGGAGGTTATGTAATCCTAGACAAGCCAGCTGCAAGGTGTCTAAGTCAATATTTCGTTGGTGGAAAGTTAAGACAGCTAATCTTCTTAAAGTCAACTAAAATGTGACTAAACTTTTGGCTTACTTGATAGAACATTGGGGTAGTAAATATGGAAAGCTTGGAAGAGATCACGATTATGCATCTTAAGTATTTAGTAGAAGGAATGTTGAGAATAACAATTCTGCTTCCTCATTAGATAATCATAAGTATGTATATGTGAAAAGCTTGTCTAACAATGCCTCCTTAGTAAACAACATCGATTATTTCAAATCATTTGGCATCCTCATTTTTGTTTCCATTTTAAAATATGAGTATCAAGCTACCAATTTAATAATATAGTGACATTCTAAGTCGTCAAGTTTGTTTCCTTTCAAGCATTCAAAATCACGATTAAACTCTCTGTTCAAGTCTCTTCAGCTACCACGTAGAGTAATTTGAAGATGGAAAATGAAAAGGAGCATTTATTTGACGTGCACAATATGCAGAGAGCAAGCTAAACAATAATGCAAAGTCCACCATAGTTTTATAACTTTGAACAAATAATCCACACCCATGTGCTAATCATACAAATTATTCTTCAGGAAAAGACATAAAACAATATATCATACAAATCCTAGCAAACCCAGATTCAAGTGGTTATTATTTTCTGTCTTTCTATCTTTCTAGCACTAAGAGTATTGTAAAGGGAGATCAACAGACAAACTAGTGAAGATCAAAGGGATGTCCTTTCTGTTCTCAGCAACTTAATGGAGAAACATCAAAGTGTTTCCTTTTTATCTTTCCTCGGAAACCGTACTACGAACAGCCAGAAACCCAATATATGCCCAGCCACAGCAACCAGAAACACACCAACATTGAAAGACATAACAGCCAACATCACAATATAAGCCAGCCCAATCTTTAAGCCATACAACACGGTCTGGATCACACCAGCCACTGTGTTCTTCGAGCCAGGTTTTGTCAGTGGGGAAGAAGACAGCCACTCAACGAGAATAGAGAGGACAAAGACCACTATCAAGGCTAATGCATACATACCAGTGCGTGTGCCCGGCCAACCAGAGAAGAGTATGTAGGCATTTTTGCTCCAGAAGAAGGTCATGTGCATCATCACCATCTCCATGTCCATCCCGGTGGAGTCATCCATGGATGAGGGCGATGATTGTGGGGTTGTCTTCCCATCCATATCCATCTTGCCAGCTTTTCCTCTGTCTTGCTCTCAGTGACAGTATTTTGTGGTTCTATGAGAACCCTTCAGAGTTGACCAGAGTAATAAACGAGGCTACTAGCTGTACGACTACTCCAATCGTACAATGGCCCCGATAATATGTAGTACACATAAGGCGACGAAACCGACTTCCTTGATGCTCGAATTCAGCCGTTTTTTATTGCTTTCATCGGTCAACAATTGGGAAAAAAAAGAAGCAATGGATAACAAAACATAATGATGATGTGATGATGGTAATGACCTCCTTCCCCAGAAAACAAAGAGCAATAGTTTTCTAATTTATCTTTTCAAAGATTTGAGGCCAAATTTTTTATTTTTAAACTATTTATCTCCTCTTAAGACTGGATATAATAAATGAGATGTAAGATTTAAAAGTGTTCTAGATTCTACTAGGGGTTGAGGTCCATTAATTATCAACAAAACTGAAATTTAATATTAGAATTCACAAGGGATTTACTCGTTTGAACATAGTTAAGTCCTATCTTTAAGGTTCTATCATGTCCTGACGGCTTTGCCATAATTTCCAGTACATTCTTTAGCCAAAGATAATGCTAAGATAGAAAATGATAATGGAAGTTGGATTCAGTTTAACAGCCAAAAGGCAGACTCCTTGATTATAGAGAGCTTAGCGGGCATATGTTCATGTTGTCAAAATCAGAAGGCCCCGCTTGGTATTTACTATGATTTTGGAATGTCTTGGTTGGATTCATCTGACTGTCCAAACTGATGGAGGATTATGGAACTTTGGAAGAACCGCCGGCCATAAGTCTTTACGGCATACCTCTTTTTCTCTCTTAACGTAGATAATAGACTTCAGTGGAAAAAAAAAAAAAAAAAGGAACTGTGCTATGGATGATTCAGAGATATGGAAAAAAACCAAATAATACACCTCTTGAAAAACAAATGCAGCCATTATATTACTAACTACGGTTTACTCAGTGGCAACAACCATTAATACAATAACTGTCACTCTTCGTTTTCTTTAAGAATAGAAATGCCGTGTCTATTGTTAGTATTATTGCACATACTATAAAAAATAATGAGAATAAGATAAAAATCAAAGCAAAAAAAAAAGAAAAGAAAGAAAGAATGCGGGGGTGGTTACGTAATATTCATCATTAGGAAGTGCCCTGTAGATAATGATCTTAATTTTTATGGATTTGAGTTAGTAATATAGTAGTAATTTCGATATCCATATCATGTAAACAAATTATGTGCAAATAATACAAATATACATATGCTTTTCTTAATGAGGGAACTGAAGGCCAAATAGTACCAGACAAATAACAGCTGAACTGGCAAAGGGGTTCTGTGTAGACCAGCCGCTGGCCCATTTAGTTGTTATCTAAACACAAGGTCCATATAACGGAAGATTTGCCCCAAAATTCCCATCCTGCTATTTACATCTCGACCAGTTTCTTTCTTGTTTGAAAAATACCACCTGGAAATGCATATCTTTTTATTCGCCTAGATGCATGCACTTTTCTTTTAATAACAAAGTTATTTGGTGTTATGTTATAGTTTGGTTGTTGAAGCACCTAATCTTACATTGCTTGCTCAACTTTAGCAGTTTAGTAACATTAGAGGCTCTATCACAGGAGAGGTTAGGATTCAAACTTCTTTCTCTACTGATAAATCCCTAAATCCCCCCAACCCCATCCTTCACTTAAAAGGAACAAAAAAAAAATTCATACCTTGCTTTGGACATAGGTTATATACAACTGCCGGATTATAGTTTGGTATAATCTTTAAGAGCTAGATTATGTACGTAGGATTAAGGCTACTCCTTACGATCATTTAGCCCTTAAAAGAATAGCTAACCATCCCTACCTCCCTTTTATTGGTCATCAATCACTTTCGAGAGTGACTGACCATCATTGTGAAATAAAGAAAGTGACTTGACTTCAGAAAGTGTTCAACAGTCGCAAGCCAATTCTAATAATAGAAGGTAATTCTCTTTAGACACGAAAGGTAATTTTCACCCCACAATTGGTTTTATACGACGATGAATTTTCTTAAAGTAAAATATGGGACGTGGCCAACCACTTTCTTCTGGAAGAATCAAAATGGTTAACTACTCCAACCATTTCCTTAAAGGTGGCTGGCCAACTTTAAGCTATTTATGCTTTTTTAACATATTTCTTATGAATATTATAGCTGATATATCGAGCACATGACTCAAAAACCACGCTGCCAAATCAAAACGTTATTTTCTGTTTATTAAATCCAAACACAAAAGTATTAAATTACACGAAGGTTCACTGAAACTGCTGGTATCTCACAATCAAATACCAAAATATGGAATATAAGAAGAAAAAGAAAAAGAAAAAGAAAATCAATATAACGGGGGAAGCCTGATACGATCATACTTCTGCTTATCAGCAATTCAATGGAGGAAGATCAGCTGTATCTAGAAATGGTGTTATCTTTGAGCTCTGAAAAAGCCGACTACCATATATCAAGAACCCTACTGTATATCCTGCAACTGCAGCCAGTAGCACACCTACATTAAACGACATGACTGCGAGCATGACCAAGTAAGCCAATCCAACTCGAATGGCGTACATCGCAGACTGCAGAATTCCGGCAGTGATATTGTCGGTGTTCTTATTGATAAATCTGGTGTGCGATAGCCACTCCACTACGAAACTTACCAGAAAGACTGAAATTAAGGCCGAAGTGTAAGAGTAGAAGCTTTTCCCCGGTCAGCCTGGGAAGAGATTTTCTACTACGGTGCCCCAGAAAAATGTCATGTGTTTCATCATTTTCTTAGTCCCCTCTCGGTACGAAGTTGATCATTGAAGGGAAGGAAATTATAGGGAGTTCTGGGAGCGTTTTTGGTGATGGAAGTACAAAAAATATCATCATGTACTACGACAATGTACTTCCACATTATGTGCTCTCCCGTTGATCCTAAAAGGCAGAAAGTGTCCACCGGCAATTTAACTATAGCAGCATAGGGCTTGAAATTTGTTTAGGGGAAATCGATTTGCTATCCCGTTATGCTCTGTACTTTTTAACTTAAGATTTTAAATTCTGATTTCATAAATCCGAAGAGCTGTTATCTACAATTATAAGTTGTAACGTCTTTTAGCTTTTTTTGTGGGATTGATAAATAAAATTATTGTTTAGTATAATCACATCACTTTTTTTTAAACAATATTTTGAAAAAAAATATATTTTGATTTCTACAATTGACCATATTCTTTTTAGAAATTCTTAAAATTCACATTATATAATTTCTATAAGTTTTCAGAATAAAAAACGAAGGTAACATATCCAATAATAGTGTTACAGATGACCTTATGTGTAAGAGAATTACAATTAAAGGTCACATAAATTATTATGTGAGGAGCAATATGTTATGGGTTTGGGCTCATGGGTCTAGCCCAGTATTAGTCAAGTCAGTTTAGTTTAAGATTTCTTAAAATTAGTTGAGTTAGTTTAGAATTTTTAAGAATTTCATTAGATAAAATAAAATTTACTTAGATAAGTTGAAGACTATGTCTTCTCTTTATAAAAACACATTATCCTTGTAAATGAAAGAGTCTATATTATTAGTTTAGTTATTTATTTTAAAATTTGAATTTAGTTTATTTTATCCTTTTAATGGTCTGGGTGTTCTCATATGACCCCCAATCTATCTTTTATGAGAGAATCATTCATTATTGCTCACAAGCGATGATCTTGTACGATACAAAATGATATTACAATATTTTACAAAAATTTCTTTCATTTTTTGAGGATTGAAGCACACGTTTATTTTTAAATATTTAATTCCTTTAAGACTATGGTATAAAATAAAAGGAATGTACAACCCTTAAGTATAGTCTCTCCTATTTCAGGTGATGAACACCATTGATTATTTGCTCGGGAGATTTGGTCGGTTTTATGAAGTTCAACATTCCATCTCTAAGGTTTCATCTTGGCTTGATAGCTTCTTCAGAACTTCCTGTACATTTATTAAGAAAACACGTTAGAAAAATAGAAGAAATGGAAACAAAAATTGGACTCGGGGTAAGAACCAAAAGGCACACTCCTTATCTACACAGAGCTCGGTGGGCATATGCCATATTGGAAGGTCTTCGGTAGCCGGAAATCAATCTATGGAAGAACGGCTGGCCATAAGCTCTTACGGCATCCATTGACGTCTGGAAGTTCACTATCAAAATATAGGTCCAACTGCCTCATACTCAAACGACACGACATCCACAACTGTGTTGATTGTCTTGTTTTCTGTACATGTCTTAAGGTAGGAATAATTTAGAGTTATGTTGGTACTCTGAAAACTTGATACCTCATCAACAAGAAACACAAAACTGAAAATCGAACAAGTGTATCTAGAGATTCAATGCAATTATTTGACTGCATATTCTTTGGGAATTTCGTTCCTAATGATAGTTATCAAATTTGATTGTTCTTGCGCATTTGTGAGCGGATGTACCTTTTAAATTGATTTAAAGCTAAGTTAACTATATTCACATCTTAAAAAATGATTATTATTATGTTCGATTAGGTAATATCATGTTCCAAAGACTTAATAAATGTTTATTTATTTATTACTATTGCCTTTCATATGAGAACTGGTTCAAATAAGTTTTATGTATTTTGTCGTCTGAAGTAGAACTTTCTGGGACAAAAACCAAGTTGTAGGGTTTCATATTATTGATGCGTGTTACTATATCTAGCAAGATAGATGGAATCCAATTATGGAAGTCAAATTTATAGAAAAGCTCCTCTTCAAAGTATTTTCCTCAAGAATGAAATTCTAGTAAAGGGGAGTAACTCTGTCATATAATATGCTTACTATAGCCATGCAATTACAATAGGTGTCCGAGAGGAGGACGTTGTCATGACCCTTACACCCTATTATATGAACTAACTTTGCCACAGACTTCTTACTGCACTAACAAGACCTAAGGGAAAACGCCGTGACAAGAACGGCGGTTAGATTAAAGCTATCTATCTCAGAAGACTAATATATTTGGCTTTATCTGTTTTGATCGGATTGCTGACGGTCTTTATAAGCCGCAGGAGTAGTGCAGGCCCTATTGATCAATGTTCCCGATGAGCAACACGGTACTTAATTACCAAGTCACTTTCCTGGAGTCGTTTAAGGTCTTCCGAACCTGGTTGTATCTTTCCCTTGAGTTGCTCAACTTATCCCTTTCTTGTTGTAAGAAACTAGGAAAGCCAATAAGTATGTGGGAAGATTGCTATATTCAGCTATATAGAAATATATAGGTTTGAGTTCTATTCTAAATAAGGAATCCAAATAATTACAATGAATACAAGGAAATAACGTATGGAATGTACAAGAATTATCCAAGCATTATAATGTAGGCAACATGTTTAATAGGCTGCATATTCATTTAACACTTGTTTATCCATCTATTCGTTTCATTTCTTGCTGTTTTCCTTTTCTTAAACGTATTCTCTCACTCACCCTTCTCCCCCTTGAGGAGACGGTGATTTTCTTTGGTTTGCTGCTTGCTGGGTAGGGAAAATTTTTTATTTATTTTATTATTATTATAATTATAATTATAATTTTAATTCAAAGCAGAGGTGCCAGTTCCGGAGGGTGCAAGCCATGGGTCTGCCTCAAGAATGGACGCACTGACACTGCAGATGCCTTGTTCGTCACTTCTAAACTCTTGCTAATAAGGATGTTTTGGCATTTTTCACTCTAGGCTTGAAGACACAGCGTAGGAGACTTGTGTTGGATCAAGTAAAGAGAATTTCTTGTATGTAGAAAATAGGATGCACTTACAGACCAATAATCTACGTTCTTAGAGATAAGTTTTTCTCTTCCTTTTTCTTATTTTTATACGCTAATGCCGGCTCCCAAAAGCCAAATAAACGATGTTAAGGACAGCATGATCTATGATAAAAGATAAATGGTCAAACAGGAGTGGTTAAATCTGAGCCCGAAAGGCCAAAACCCTTTTAACCTATTTCGCCAATATTTTAGTGCAAACCTATCTTATAAAACGGCATATATTCCAACCCAGTTTCCTATCTTATACTGTAATATTAGTGGTCAAATAATGAATAGAAAACATCTTAAACCTTCCCAACAGAGTAACGCTTAGGTACATAATCAAGGTCCTCGGTTGGCTATTGAAAAAAAAAAGAAGAAAATATCTTAGGTTATTCTTATGTGCTGTTGTTGCAATAAATGTGATATTAGGTTGAATATTTTGAAGATACGCTATTATTTTCCTAATTCCATATGTAATGCTTATTATATGGTATGATTTGTTTGAATGAAGTTATTTAGAAAATTAGCTTGAACATAATAAGAAAATATTTCTTTATTCTTTTATAAATTTCTTGATTATATCAAACTACAGTCCTTATACTATAAATAAAACAATCTTTGTAAAATTTTGTAAGAAAGCAATACAGAGAAATTCTCAATTCTTAATTTTTTTTCTTTTAACTTTCTTTCACAATAATCTAAAATTAGAACCTAGACTATTGGCAAGAGAGTTGATTTTGGGTTGAATCCTGATTAATTGTAGAAAATATGCTCCCGTTGAATTTGCAGATTGATTGTGGGGTTGCCGTTCAAAATTTTGCCATCATCCGTCGTTTAGTGGTAATTTCAGATTTATTGTACTGCTGCTAAGTTTGTCAATCTTTTTATTTTATTTTATTTTATTTTCTCTTTTTCGGATTTAAATCTTTAATTTCAATGGCTGCCGTTAACACAAGTCATGTTCTTAATCATGTTGTTTTCTTGATGTAATCCCGCACTGGTGCACATTATTCGCAGCATCTTACGTGCGAGCCGCTGTCATTTGAAAATGACTGCTTAAGAAGAAATTAATGCTCAATGGAACTTCATTGGAGGACGAATCTAGCTTTGGAAAAATCCAGTCACGAGGTTTATCATGTTCACTTGCCTCGCAGCCACAAAAAATAAAAAGTAGACTAAACCTTTCGTCGATTTCAAAAGATCTTTTTGAAGATATTTCGTATTCTTCGTTTTTTTGTTTCTAAAATCACTCTTTAGAGGAAGGATCTCCATCTGAGGAAAAAATCTTCATTGTTTTTATCAGCGAATAGAAAAGAATCAGTATGGGAATTAATCTGATATAAATATCTTCAATCTGCCTGTACAGATACAAACATAATTCGATTTCGAACTCAAAATCCACAAGTCATTCACACCAAAATTATAATATTCATCATTCTTCAAAACCTCAAAACAGTAATAAAAAATCACAAAATAAACACAGAATTATAATCCCCCTTCTTTAACTCAACAACTCATAGGAGGAAGATCGTTTCCTTTTACTGCATCTGATTTCTTGAAAAACCTACTACCAAAAAAAAAGAACCCCAAAGTATGCCCGGCCACGGCAACCAAAAACACACCACCATTGAAGGACATGACTGCCAGCATAACCATGTAAGCAAGCCCAATCCTTATGGCAAACAAAAGGGTTTGGACGAGACCAGATGCTATATTATTCGAGCCAGGTTTGAGCAAGCGGCAATTAGAGAGCAACTCCACGAGGAAAGCAAGCGCAAAGACGACTACCAGGGCTAACGCATACATGCCGGCGCTTGTACCAGGCCAGTGTGTGAAGAGAATCTCAGCGTTCTTGCCCCAGAAGAAGGTCATGTGCATCATCATCTTGTGATGCATGCCTGTGTCGTTCATGGACGACGCCGACGGCGATGAAGAAGCACCCATGCCGTGCATATCTCCCTGATTCATACCATCCATGGATTTCTCTCTCTCCCTGTCTCGAAGGAAACCCTTGACTAATTGGGGTGTGACTGGTGATAGCCAGAAGATTCTGTCCTTATATCGAAATAAAAGCACGTACCGGCTACTGATTATATTGCAGTACATTGAGACTAGTAACTTGTACTACTAGTTCAAGGAGGAACCAGGTTTTAGTGTAACTAACAAAATGAACCTTAAGTACACCAATCAAGTATTGGCACATCGACAATTTACACTTTACGTGGCCTTTTCAGGAACAATAGCTGTATTTCTATTTAAAAGGCGATGAAATCGCCATTTCTTTGTCTTTTTCCCGTTTTCATTTTTGTGGACCACAAAAAGCTGCTCCTTTCCTTGATGGCTCTGTGAAATCTGCGATGTCAAATGATTCTCAGTTCTGTTCTTAGCACTGTTCCAACTGCCTTGCTTTCATTAAGTAATTGAGTTCGATTAAATGGCAATGGACCCATCGGTAGCCTGTGGCACTATTTTTTCTATAGAGGATTGGAGAGCTACATAAAGGCCACGCGTTTCCATAGTTTATGTAAGCATTTTACGGATACGTACATCTTTTTTTTTTTTTTTTCTCTCTTCCTTATAGTAAGTGATTTGTTGAAGGTTTATCTGTCTTTGCACGAGTGACTTCTATTTGCTTAATTATTAAGGAGCTAAGCAATGCTTTTCCATATTTGAGTGTGGATATCCTTAACTATTAGTGACTCATATAATTCGAAATTACCTATTGTCAAAAGATTTATAATTTTTGAAGTAAAAAGTCTCAATCATAGGTGATGATCAAAACTTATAAAAATAAAAATCCTTGATATTAGGATTAATCATAACCTAACGACATTGATTTTGTCTTAAAAATAGCTATTTGGGGTTTTTTGAGAGAAATTTGGATGGCTGAAATTTGAACTAAGTGAAGCATGTCATTTGTATGTCCTAATGTTGATTGTGTAACTTAGTAGTAATATGCCTAATCCTTTCAAAAAGCTAGGTCAAGGAAAAATGACACTTCTTTACATATAAACTCATATCTTAGTAATATGGGACAACTCTATTGCAATGATTAAACTTAGACTATACCATGGGGGCACTTTTATTATGTGTACTTTGAACCAGAGCATACCCATATCCATATAGGTGTTAAGAGAAGACTACACTCTAATACCATAATAAAAAGTTCAATCATTTCATAAAACCTAACTCAAGAGAAGAGGATAATTTTTTTAATATATAAACTAATTTACAAGTTTATATCTTATATCTTAGTTATATAGAACAACTCTATACCAGTATATAATACTTAACTAAACTTGACTTAAACTACAATGTTGGAATATATTTTGATGATGACACAAATAGAGAATTATATATGAAAATATTATAATTAAAATCATTACTTGTTTATTGATTTAAATAAGAAAAATATTACTAGACTTTTGTGCGTGCAGAAAAAATCGTGAAACCCAAAATGAATGATGGGCGACCCAATCCATTGTGTGACCGAAGCCCACTGTGCGTTCAGCCCGCGAAATTTTGCACAGCCCGCTGACCCAGACCCATCAGGCCCATGCAATCCAAAAGCCCTGTTCACGCGAAGCCCAGAACGCGTGATTCAGCGGCCCGCGCGATCAAGACCCAGAAACCATCGAAGCGCGACCCACAACCCGGAGCCCAGACGGTCCCCGACCCGCGAATCAGCGTCAGACCCGATAGCGACCCAGCAACCTGTTCTACCCGCTCGACGCTGAACCGCGACCCGCCGCTCAAATCGACTGCCGATGACTGCTCCGGTGACAACGAAAAGCACACCATTTGAAAGGTATCAATGACGAGATGAAATCTGTGAAGTAAAATCTGCAACCCATTGCTCATAGAAGATCAAATCGAGACAATCCAAGGTGTTATTTGCAACCCATTAACCCGGTTGATTGAAAGAGAAATTGGCAATAGATTAAAGTATTTCAAAGCCAAAATCATTGGGGTTTATCAAGCAGGGATTAGACCTGTTGATTTGTGATACAAATATTTGTTTTAAGATTGAAGAAGATTGAGAAAGATTTAGGAAAAACCCAAAAGTTCAACCCATGACTTGTTTTGCTTAGTAAAGCTCTTAATGATTAACTTAAAAATTTGAATGAAATGGTAGTAATTTGGAGTGTGATTTTGAATGGAATTAAGATAGAAAGCCAGTCATGTTTCCCTTCTCTCATATGAGCTCGGAAATGGGTAGAGAATAAAGAAAGAGAGGATTCAAACGGGAAGAATATGTGATTTGATTTAGAAAAGTTAGAACTGTTCTTTTAAGGTGAAAAGTTAGTCCTTTTGATATTATATTAGAGTGGAAAGCTTACTAAAAAGATGGGAATAAAAACCAATAAAAAATAAGCATCTTTCTAGAAACTCACATTCTTCTTTCAAGCTCATTTTAATTCTTTATTGAGTGATTATATTATGAGTTTAATATTGTTCTTATTTACTTGTTAGAAAATCATTTTATATTTCAATACATATTTTTATTGAGTTGATTTTTCTATAAGTAAACAGTGTTAGAACTTGAACTAAATTTGAGACTTTTGTTTAAATCATTTTGTATTAGCTTTCTAATACTTGTTTAAAGCTTCTGAACTGTATATTGCATATTTAATAAAAATAAAGTTTAAAACTTATAATTGAGTTTGAAAGATTGATTATCTCTCGTAAGAGATTGAATATCCCTTATAATTAATTGGTAAATTGATTAGAAGAGTGACTTTAACCGGTTACTAAAGTTGGGTGGAGTAGGTGATGAAGTGGCTTGAACCGAATGACTTACCAAAAATCACTTTCCTGGGTGATTGTACTTTATGTGAATGTTTTACTTACTGCCTTATAATTATTAATTGCTTCACGTAGCAAAAATGAAAAAGCTTCTCCTTTTATTTGGTATCATGGCTTCTTTGTGGTGGAGATGATGCACAACAATTTTTCTAGCTCTTCATTACATTTCTTGTATTATCATTCAGAATTAACCTAATTGTGTTGGCTAACATTACGGTACTAGCTCCCTGCAACAGAAAGGGCGATTACCCAATTTTGTAATATTTTGTTAATTGTGTTTCCTTGTCGAGTCTTATTGTCACTCAACGTCAATTGGGGAGGGAGCTTCCTCCATTTGACCATTTCTTTCAGTTATGGAATGGTAGATCTTTAGAACACAAACAGCAATACAATTAATTTCGTACTAAATAGAGGTCAATTCTAGGAACTGGAGATAATCGCAGACTCGCCGAAAAATCAAAAGAAACAGATTGAGATAGTGTTTAGCTAACAAGAAAATTTGTTATTGTATTCGGTGTTCTTAACTTATAAAGTAGAAATAAATTTATAGACTTAGGCTACCATTTACAAAGGAATGAAAAAAAATTGTGTTAATTCCGGCTTTAATTTGGAAGATTTACAAAGTTAGATCGATGATTTTGCCTTTGTGACGTTTTCGGTATTTCGACCAAGAGGGGCGATTGTATGGCAGGTGCGGTAGCCAGATATGGAAATCTCTTGACGGCGTCTTGACAGAGATATGTAAATGTTAAGGAAGTTTTCCTTTTGCGACCGGCCAGCAATTGGCGCTGGAGAAGACGGTGTTCGGTCGCGTTGGAGAAGACGAGGACGATGGCTGTGCTTCGCAAACATGAGGAGTCCGTAGGGTTGATGTGGCATCTCTTTTGACGTGGAGTGCTAACATACGTTGAGATTCTAACGTGGACAGTATAGAAAGCTCCATTATAGAGTTGGAAATTATAGAAAGCTCGGAAGAGGTCACGATTATCCATCTTAAGCATTTAGTAGAAGGGACCCCTTAAAAAAAGAAAAAAAAACAACAACAATGCCTCCTAAGTAAACAACATCGATTACTTTAAACCATTTGGCATCCTCTTTTTTGTGTTCATTTTAAATTTGAGTATCAAGTTACCAATTCAATAATATAGTGACATTCTAAATCGTCAAATTTGCCTCCTTTCAAGCATTCAAAGTCACGATTAAACTCTGTTTAAGTCTCTTCAGTTACTATCAGAGTCATTTAAAAATGGAAAATGAAAAAGCATATTTATTTGGTGTGCACAATATGTAGAGAGCAAACTTAAATAACAATGCAAATGTCTACCATTGCTTAAAAACTTTGAACAAATAATCCACTCCCATCTGCCAACCATACAAATTATTCTTCATGAAAAGACATAAAACAATACCAATCCTTACAAAGCTACGTCAAGTGCTTATTATTTTCTTTCTTTCTTTCTAGCACTGAGAGTAGTGTTAAGGGAGGTCAACAGAGAAACTGGTAAAGATCAAAGGGATGTCCTTTCTGTTCTCGACAACCTGATGGAGAAACATCAGGGCGTTTCCCTTGTATCATTCCTCGGAAACCCTACTACGAAACAGCCAGAAACCCAATGTGTGCCCGGCCACAGCAACCAGAAGCACACCACCGTTGAAAGACATAACAGCCAACATAACAATATAAGCCAACCCAATCTTTAAGCCATACAAAACGGTCTGGATCACACCAGCCACTGCTTTCTTCGAGCTAGGTTTTGTCAGTGGGGAAGAAGACAGCCACTCAACGAGGATAGAGAGGACAAAGACCACTATCAAGGCTAATGCATACATACCAGTGCGTGTGCCCGGCCAACCAGAGAAGAGTATGTAGACATTTTTGCCCCAGAAGAAGGTCATGTGCATCATCGCCTTCTCCATGTCCATTCTGGTGCAGTTTTCCATGGATGGGGACGATGATTGTGGGGTTGTCATCCCATCCATGTCCATACTGCTGGCTATTCCTCTGTCACGAGAAGCAAAACTGAAACTGAACAAATATAGCGAGTAAGCACAAAAGTTATTTTACTTTCATGAATTGCTTCATACAAGAGTGATGAACCTTTACCATATTCATAGAAAAAGGTAGGGCTCACCTTCTTCACAATTCAAGTTCATATTCATTACAGGGAAGTTTCCTCACCACTAAGGTGCTGCATCATTCAGTCAAGCCCCGAACCAATGTATACGTTCTTTCCGCTTGAATCTTGACTTGGGTCAATGTCCATGAAGTCATCCACGAGAAACAGCAGTCCACTAACGGATTATCCAATAACCATTCGATGCTGTAATTTCCCAGAAGTCACGCAGAGACCGGCGCTGCCTCTTGCTTTACTTTTCATCTCTCCAACATCCTCTATCTTTACACCTGGTTCGCATTTAACAAAGGCAGACGTGTCCGACGGTAGGTGTAAGTCAAAGCTGAGGTCTCATCTTTTAGGTTCCTTATTGGTTGACACACTTTTTCCTTCTTCAGTTAGTAGAATCGAGTTTCTACGAAACAGAGCATGCTCTGCGACACAGCCAGATTTTTTTATTTTTGAACTGTTTATTTCCTTTTAAGAGTGTGACATATAAAAAATGAGATGTAAGATTTAAAAGTGTTCATATTTTATTGTTTATCAATATAATCTACAAGGGATTTGCTTATTTGAACATAGTTAAGTCCTGTCTTTAAGGTTCTATCTTATCCTGACGGTTTTTCCACAATTTTGAGTACATTCTTTAGCCAATGATAATGCTAAGATAGAAAATGATAATGGAAAGTTGATTCAGGTTAACAACCAAAATGCAGACTCCTTGCTGATGTTGTCAAAATCAGAAGGCCACGCTTGATCAGAAGTTCCCTTAAATATACTTTTCTTGATGAGGGAACTGAAGGCAGGATTCTGTGTAAACCAGCCTTCGGCCCATTTGCTTGTTATCTAAACCCGGTCCATATAACCGAAGATTTGCACCCAGTCCATATAATTTCTTCGGTGGTAATGTTGACCTGAAAATAAAAGATCATGTCCACAATCAACACCATTATCCCCCACCAATCTAACTCTTAATGATTCACATTGGCTGATTCTCATCAATGTTTAGTATCCGCCAGCTAGTTGTTGGGAACTCCATGCATGCTGTTATTCATTATTCTGCTATTTCTTTCTTGTTTGAATGTTACCACCTGAAAATGCATATCTTTCTTTTCGCCTAGATGCATCTACTTTTCTTGAAGTAATAAAGTCACCAGCTGTTCTATTGTCGGTCAACATCCTATTTTTAGATTGGTTGTTGAAGCACCTAACCTTACGTTGCTTTAGATATAGGTTATATACACATGTTGGATTAAAGCTTTTTCATTTTTCATTTTTTGTTTATTTTTAAACATATACTTATATACACATTTAGTGTCGAATTTGAAACTAAAATGTCCCAAATAGTTCTCTTCCCAGCTAAGCCAAACAATTGTCGACATGGATTACAATTTGTTATAATCTTTTAGATCTAGATTAAAAGGCAATTCTCTTTAAACGTGAAAGTTAATTGTTATCCCACAGTCGGTTTTATATGACATTGAATTATCTCCAAGTAGATTATGGTGGGTAGCCAACCACTCTCTTTTGGGAGAATCAAAATCTTTAACCACTCTAACTATTTCCTTAATGGTCGCTGACCAATTTTAAGCTATTTATGCTTTTTAATATATTTCTTATGAATATTATAAGCACATGACTCAAAAACCACACTGCCAAATCAAAACGTTATTTTCTGTTTACGAAATCCAAAAGTAAAAGTATTAAATTACACGAAGTTTCACTGAAACTGCTGGTATCTCACAATCAAATACCAATATATGGAATATAAGAACAATAAAAAAAAAGAAAATCAATATAACGGGGAAAGCCTAATAAGATCATACAGCTGCTTATTAGCAATTCAATGGAGGAAGATCAGCAGCCTCTAGAAATGGTGTTATCTTTGAGCTCTGAAAAAGCCGACTGCCAAATATCAAGAACCCTACTGTATATCCTGCAACCGCAGCCAGTAACACACACGCGTTAAATGACATGACGGCAAGCATGACCAAGTAAGCCAATCCAACCCGAATGGCGTACATCGCAGATTGCAGAAGTCCGGCAGTGATATTGTCGGTGTTCTTATTGATAAATCTTGTGTGCGAAAGCCACTCCACTACGAAACTTACCAGAAAGACTGAAATTAAGGCCAAAGTGTAAGAGTAGAAGCTTTGCCCCGGCCACCCTGAGAAGAGAATTTCCACCTCGGTGCCCCAGAAAAAGGTCATGTGTTTCATCATTACCTTAGTCCCTTCTCTGTACGAAGTTGATCATTGAAGGGAAGGAAATTATAGGGAGTTCTGGGAGCGTTTTGGTGATGGAAGTACAAAAAATATCACCATGTACTACGACAATGTACTTCTACCTATGTGCTCCCCTGTTGATCCTAAAAGGCAGAAAGTGGCCGCCGGCAATTTAACTATAGCTGCATATGGGTTGAAATTTGTTTAGGGGAAATCGTTGCTATCCCGTAATGCGTTTGTACTTTTTAACTCAAGATTTTAAATTCTGATTTCATAAATTTGAAGATCTGTTATCTACACTTAGAAGTTGTAACGTCTTTTAGCATTTTTGTCGGATTGATAAAAAAAAATTTGAAAAAAATAGATTTTAATTTCTATAATTCACCATATTGTTTTTAGAAGTTCTAAGAATTCACACGATATAATTCCTATAAGTTTTCAAAATAAAAAACGAAGGTAACATATCCGATAATAGTGTTGTAGATGACCTTATGTGTAAGAGAATTACAACTAAAGGTCACATAAATTATTTTTTGCACAAGTTTAATTCTAATTTTAAGATTATTAAAGATCTTAATTTAGTGTTAGTAGAATATATTTTTAATCTATCAAACTAATAATTGAAACTTGTATACTAAATCCTAATTGACAGTTTCACTAGTTATGGGTTCGAGTCCCTTCTTAGGTGTGTGCGTAAATAAAAAAGAAAAAGAAATCTGTATATTAAAACTAAAAAAATAGAGAAGTAATCCAATTTTTCGTTTGAAAAAATCGACGAAGAAAACATGAGTCATGTACGGTCAGATATTTTGATCCTTACAGCGGGAGAGCGGTTGGCGTGTACGACGCAAAAGGGTTGGTCTTGTAGTACAACTAGTCTCTTTCCTTCTTTTTGAAGTTTCTTTGAAGATATTTTTGATTCATTTTGCACGTGGATGAAATTGTTTCTTCAATCACAACTCTATTTGGAACAATCTTCGGACGAAGCAATCAGTACGATAATTGTTTACTTTTCTAGAAAGATTGTGTCGCTAGTTATGATGTCTACAAAGCTTGGTCTTATGGTGTCGCGTCCAAAAACGAAGAATATATTTTTTTTTCTAGAGTTGCAATTAATGATGTTGCGATCAAGAAAGTAGAATTTTCTGTAGTTTGACAATGCAGCGGGCAACGGATAGAGGTATGACGAAGAATATTTTCATCTTAAGCCGAAGACGGCTGACACGGATGATTAAGCCATTCCAATGGAGACGGAAAATGGTCTACCGAAATCCTCAGTTATTATTCTTATTCGGTTTTGGTTCCTGTTCTTATTGTAGATGAGATTAATTCTTTAGGGATGACGTAGGTGGCACATTTGTGAACATGATCCCTTGACTAACATCCTGCAAGTTGATGGGGTCAGGATGCGATGTTAACTTAATTGCAGTAGTTGGAAGCAAGGGCCACGAGGCCTTTGTTCATAGATTGGTCAACAGAGGAGATGACTTGTATTTGGATTTTTGGGCATTCACAAACAAATGACAGTCTAAATCAACATGCTTTGTACAACCAAGGATTGGAAGGTAAGCAAGTGGGGCATGGAGGACCTAGAGAAGTGTTTTGATCCACATGATCTTTGTATTTGAGTTAGTAAGGCATTTGTACTTCGATTTAGTATTGGAGTGAGCCACCGTGCATTGCTTTCGAGATACCATGAGATAATGTTGCATCCAAGAAAGACCCAACACCCTCCAATTGATCATCAATTGTCTTTGTTACTAATCCAATTAGCATCTAAAAAAGGCATGAACATCTAAAGTGAGGCTTTTGTTGAGTTGGATGATATGACACGGTGTGTTTGTGAGAAAGCATAGTAAACATTTGACGACTTGCTAAAGGCTCATGGAAGAAGCATGCCTGAGTCAAGCAGTGTTGATTGCAAATGCAATATTAGGACGCAATAGTGAAGTGTGGCTTTTGTTGAGCACGATGCCATGACATGGTGTGTCTGTGAGAAAGCATAGTAATCACTGAAAACTTGCCAATAGCTCATGGAATAAGCATACATGAATTGGTAAGCAGTGTTGACTGTGTACACAAATTGATTCTAGATTGTGTTAGTGTGAAGTATTGAAGAGCCCAATAGTGTAATAGTATAATGTAGAATTTGGAAAAGGGTTGCCATCATGGAGGTTGGGTAGTGAGTTAGTAATGCACAGTGTGGAAATAGATTGTGGTTTGCCCATTTTCACACAAGAGACAATATCCAATGTACATTTGGCTTGGTATAAAAGGAGGCCTTGAGTGGTTGGTTGGACTTCCATGCCTAAAATGTAATGGAGAGGACCTAGGTGTTTGATGATAAACTCTTGTTGTAGTTTGGTTAAGAGAGCATCCAAGGGTACTATGGGAGAGCCAATTAAGATGATGTCATCAATGTAGATGAGGAAAAAGATGCTAAATTGAGTTGTGTGGAGAATAAATAGTGAGGAGTTTGCTTTGAGGTAACGAAGTTAAAGGAGAGAAAGAAACAATTGAGTCTATGATACCATGTTTGAGCTGCCTATTGGGGAATATAGAGAGATTTTTGGAGTAAGCAAACATAATAGGGCTAAAGGGGATCAATAAAGCATTGTGATTGTTCCATGTAGATGGTTTTTGTGAGATGTCCATAGAGAGAGGCATTCTTCAAATTCAGTTGGTGAAGGAGCGATTCACGGGAGTAGGTAACTACTAGGACTATGCGGATGGTTTCTACCCTTAATGACCTGAACTAATAGCCGATGTCTGACCCAGGTAAGCAAGAGAAGAAAATAGCCTCTTTCATGGAAGCAAGCTTGGTAGAATTGTTTTCCTTTTGGGTGGAAGAGAATTTGGAAAGTCGAGTTCTTTCTAGAGTGATTCCGGGCTTTTATATTTTTCCTTTGGTAGATTTTTTTTTTTGGTGTAAACCCAGTTAGTCTTCTGTACATTAAGTTGGAATTTTTGTTACAATATTTTTTTAGATTGCTTGAATTAGCTTTGGTAGCTTTTCTTAATTGACATAACATATATTATATCAGGCACCCAAGCTGTAAAAGTGTGCCAATTTCTTACCAGTTGTGGCCATTGGGACCGAGGGCTAATTAATATCAATCCAGCCCAAATGTGGATTGCGTTTTCAATTTGCCAAAGTTACTGCTAAATGGAAATCTCTTTTACCCTTTCTCTCTTACAAAATTATTGGTGGGGATTCATTAAATCTGTTAGAAGGTCTATTTTTCCCCTTAGAATTAGTTTGTAAAAAAGGGAAACACTTCCACAAATGAGGAGTATAATATGCTAATATATTAACGATGCAAGACATACCAAATTTCAACATGCCACCTAGTATGGAAAAACACTTTCTATGGGCACTTAGTCACAAGCAAATAGATGCTTCACAAGAAACATAGACTTTGATACTATATATAGGAAACAATTTTTATAAAAGATAGATACTTTTGCATATGAGAAGCATAATGGTCTAATATATTGGTAATGTGCAATAGACACAAAAGTCAAAGAGTAAGGGTGAGGGAAATTTACCTCATATCTTATGATCTTTGACATTCTTTATTTGTGGAGAAGAGGAAGTAAGAAAAAGGAAAGATAAATTGAAAGATAAAGGAAAGCAAAGAGATTGTTGAGGGACAAGTTTGGAGTTTTTGATGAAAGATATAAATAAGTGTCCCATAGAAAATAGTCAACATTGTGATTTTAAGATTTTTGATTAATCTTTTCCCTTTTCCTTTTCACAATAGTTGGATGGGCCTTAACTAGTGACTCCTTTTTTCTTGGCATCTTTAACAAATGCTACACATTTTTTTCCTTCTTTCCACTAACTTAATTTGTATAACTATATTGTTAAAAATGTTAAGAGTATGGATTGCTCCAAGCTTTAGAAAAAACTTGTCGGGGACTCCTCAAATTCTCAAAAAAAAAAAAAAAAAAAAATCACATGGCTTTGGATAGAGTGTCTCTCAAGTTGGAAAGCTTATAAATTGGTCTTTAAGTTGTATATTTCGAAGAACCAAAAGCTTGTGTGACACTAATAACCAAGAGTTGGGCTATTGAAAGAGTAGTACATATTATAAGCTTTAAAATCAAATTCAAAAGTTAGTTTAAAAGTTAGAGGGACATCTCATTTATTTAAGTTTCACTGCAAAAGATTATAATTTTTAATAAGAGACTTTTGCCTTACATATAATATACAGTTAATGTTGGTGGTGTTTTACAATCTTACTTCGGTTAAAAAACTACAATTGGAAAGTATTTGGATAAATTAGTAAAGAATTCATCTTGTTGATTTAAGCTAGTTGTGAAGGCTGAAACACAAAATTATTGTATGTGTGTGTGCATGTTTTTCCTTGATCATACTGTTGATATCAAACCAAGGTTGTATAGAAACGCATAAATGAAGGAAGGAGCGTGCAACATCAACAGATAGGAAAAATAAAGAGTATTGTTCCTCATCAAAATACAATCAATATTTTGGTTGTGGCATATCATTAAGTGCCACATAAGCGGCCACATCATTAGGTCAAAAAGTTTTTGGTGTTCAATAGTTCGGCTTTCTATAGACTTATTTTTCAGAGTAGTGAAGGTCTTTGGGAGTTTTTGTCAAGGGAGGAATTCGTTTGAAACTCCTCAAATTCTCAAAGATATAGTCCCACATGTCTGTGAAGAAGAAAGCTTTCAAGTTGGAAGGCATATAAACATTCCTTTAAGTTTTGTATTTTGAAGTAAAACTAAAAGATCATTTAGCGACCAAGTCTTGGTTTCTTGAATAATCAAAGCTAAACTGGAGAGGATTTTACAGTCTTTCTTTCTTTTATTCAAAAGACTATAGTTGTAAAGTTTTTGAATCATTAGTAGAGATTAATCATATGGATGTAGGCAAGTTATTTTTTGTGTGTGGTGCGTGTTTATGCTCATTTTATTGTTATTAAGAATTGTGTGAATTCGTAACAAAACTTAATAAAGGAACTCCTAAAATCAATAGGCGTAAACATCAATTTTTGCCTAGCTTTCCCAATGGCACACATCCTAGTTTTCGTTACAGAAACTAAAACAATCCGGGTCTCTCAAATTCCAACACGAAAAATACGTTATTTGAAATGGTTTTTTTTTCTTAAAGTAATTATTAAAAAAAGATACTTAAACATATAAGTATGATTTCAAGCTGAGATATTAATTATGATCGATAACTAGTATTTGAGACACTTGCTCACTCTGAGCATATACTAATCCATAAGTAATAGGATGATGATGAAAAACAATACTCGAGGAAAACAACATTTGCACTGCCAAAATCACGACAAAATGGGAAAACAATATAACCCTCTAATTAAGTACGGACAGTCAGCTCACCTCGATGACCTTACAAAAGACATCAATTATGGGTAAGTACGCCACCAGCTAAGACGACGAACCAAATTCAAAAGAGAAATAGAAAAGAAAAGAGACAAAAGTCAGTTCGGTTTTCTCTGAGCAACATGTTTTCTTTTCTGGGTATCAGCATAACAGGTCCAAGCAAAAGAAAAGAGACAAAATACGTTGTTTATTTTTCGTAGTAATAAATTTTTCCGTTTTGGATATCAACCTGAACTCCACCTCATGTTCTAACATTAGGAAGCCCATATATATTTATATGTCATTTTCTCTCGTGTCTCGTGAGTGTCGTATCCCTCACTATGACAGATTAAATCACATCAATGTTGCGTTGATTAAAAGTTCTTTTAACTTCACTTGATCTCTTTCTTCCATATTCTTTTGAAACAAGATGTGATCATGTCTCGCCAATCATATTTTACAGACAACCAGACAATTCAAGCTGATCTTGTAAAAGATTCGCTTCCTTTTTTAATTCTCAAATGATATGGTGCTCATGTGACTTAAGTTGCTCGCTCCATACTAACAAGGTCCCCAATTGAATCCATGGATAAGTTGAAAATTGGGAAGCAATGTATTAAGCATCAAATGGAAATATTTGCAACGTTGATGTAAGAAAAGAGGAGATTAGGGAGAAAGGCCAGAGTGAGCAACATGTATTTCTCTATTTCACTATCTTACTTTCTGTACAATCAAGCTATTACATTTACAGTATGTAACCTAGATACTATAGGAAACTATATTTACAATATAATTACAATATATTGAGCATAATTCTAAGGCTCAATATAACAATGTAGTAGGTAGGATTTTATATGCATTAACACTCCTCCTCAAGCTAGAGATTTGTATAAATCAAATACTCCAAGCTTGGAGAGAAGGTGTCAATGTTGCTTATTGCTAAGTGAATTTGTCAAAAAATCTACATGTTGCTCTTTAGTAGAAATGTGTTGGGTTGTAATGATATCTTGTTGAAGCTTTTTTCTCACGTAGTGACATTCCACCTCAATATGTTTTGTACGCTCATGGAATATGGGATTCGTAGCAATCTTTTTTGCTGCCTCATTGTCGCAGTGTAATAAAACTGGGTGCTTTATGTGGAAACCAAAATGCTTGAGTAAATCAACAATCCAAACAATCTCACAAGTGGTGACCTACATGGCATGATATTCTGCTTCGGTGGATGAAAGTGATATGGTGGGTTGCTTCTTCAAGCACCATGAGATTAGTGAGTATCCCAATAGGATGCAAAAACCTGTGGTAGATCTTCTCGTCATAGGACAAGTACTATAATTTGAGTCATAGTATGCTTTTAGCTCAAACTGTGAGGATAAAGGAAACATGAGACCAAGTCCTAGATAACTTTTGAGATATATGATCACTTTAAGAGCAGCATCCATGTGAGACTGCTTCAGGTCATGCATGAATTGACTGAGAAGTTGAATTGAGAAATTGATGTCAGGCCTGGTGAAAGTTAAGTAGATTAGTTGTCCCACCAGTTGTTTGTAAATTGATGGATCTGCAAGAGGTGGATCGTCGGGCTTTTCACTTGAGCTTTCATCATACTCAATGCTTGTGAATTTTTTGTTTTGTTCCATTGGGATGAAGGATGGTTTAGATCCTGGTAGACCAGCTTCAGAAATCAGCTCTAGTGTGTACTTGTGTTGGCTTAAAGAAATCCCTTATGGAGAATGAGCTATCTCGAGCCCAAGAAAAACTTTGACAATCCAAGATCCTTCATGAAAAAGGTAGCATGCAAGTACTGCTTAAGGTCTGCAATGATGTCTTGATTGTTCCCTGTGATTAAAATATCATCAACATAAATGAGTAGAGCTATGAAAGTAGTACCTCACCTTTTGGTGAACAAGGAGTAGTCATGATAAGATTGAGTGAAGCCATGATCAAGTAGTGCTTCGGTGAACTTTTCATTCCATTGTCTAGAGGCTTACTTTAATCCATAAAGGGATTTGCATAATTGACACACCTGAGACTCCTTTTGATTGTGAACTCTGGGGGGAAGCTCCATGTAAACTTCTTTAGAGAGGTCACTGTGAAGGAAAACATTCTGGACATCCATTTGGTAGAGAGGCTAGTGGTGAACAGCAACAATGGTGATGAAAAGGCGGATAGTGACATGTTTGGCAGTAGGAGAAAAAGTATCTTGGTAGTCGATGCCCTCCCACTAATTAAAACAGCAACCAAATGGGCTTCGTAGCGCTCAAGGGAACCATCGGCACGGTACTTCATTTTGTAAACCCACTTACATCTAATAGGACGATGACTAGGGGGCAAGGGAACGACATCCCAAGTGTGATTTGCCTCAAGAGCGGAAAGTTTAACATCCATGGCAGCGACCTAATTGGGATTGGTGACAGCCTCATGATAGGTGGTAGGTTCGGAGATGGAAGAAATGAAAGTTAGGAAGTGTTGATAAGGTGGCTAGCAGTGATGGAGAGACACATAGTTGGAAATGGGATAAAGAGAGGTGAATGAGGACTGTGGGATAGTGGGATAGAGGTAGTCTATGCTCTAGATTAGGGGTCGAGTGGGTCGACTGGAGTGTCTAAGTGGAGGATTTGTAGGGGTGATAGAGGGGGAAGAAGGAGCAGAGGCCGAATGGAGAGGATTTGGGGTAGGTGAGGGATGGAATACAAGAGTAAAAGCAATAAGAACCAGGGAAGGTGAAGGGTCATCGGATGTAGGGTCATTAGGAAGGTCCATCGATAATGATGATGAAATGTAAGTATTAGGATCCAAAGTAGCTGGAGAAGACAAGGCCATCAGGCTGTCATGGGAAGAACAGAAAGGGAACACCGTTTCTTGAAAACTTACATCATGACTAACAATTGTTTTTTAGAATGAAGGGCATATAAGTGACATCCTTTATGATAGTCCATGAAAATGCAGGGAAGAGCATGAGGACTAAACTTGTCATGAGCTCCAATAGTGGTGGCATAACAACGACATCTAAAAACATGAAGGTGATTAAGGATGATAGATTTACCAAATAATTTTTGAAAAAGGGCTGAAACCTTGAAGGGAAGAGAAAAGAAGACAGTTAATAAGATAAGTAGCGGTGAGAAGACATTCCCCCCAAAAATGAAAGGGAACATGTGCTTGAAACGTCAAAGCATGAGCCACATCAAGAAGAAGGTGATGCTTGTATTCTACAATACCATTTTGTTGAGGGGTGTAGATGCAAGAGGATTCATGAATGATGCATCACTGAGAGAGAAAGGCATGACATTTAGAGGAAAAAAATTAGTGCCATTGTTAGAAAGAATTCGATGAATAGAGTGATCGAATTGAGTAGGGGCCATGGAGACAAAAAAATGAATTTTGGAAAAGACTTGGCTTTTAAATTTGAGGAGGAAAATCCAAATAGCATGAAAAAAACATCAACAATAGTGAGAAAATAGTGGGCACCATCATAGGTGGGAGTCCAGTGAGGACCTTATATATCCATATGGATAAGCTCAAAAAGAGTCTGTGTAGTAGTGTGACTTATGGGAAAAGGTTGTCGAGTTTGTTTAGCCAAAGGGCATGTTTGGCAAGAAAAGTAAGAAGCACAAGAAATGGAGCATTTTTGCGAATAAAAATTACATAAGGAGGAATGACCAAGACGTTGATGTAAAAGCTAATAAGAAACGCTATTATTAATAAAAGTTGAATTATAATTAGGAGACTGTTTGGGAGTACAAAAAGTACTTTTTAAGGAAAATAGATATTCATAAAAAATTGAATGGAAATTAGTTGGAAATTCAGAACATAGAAAGTAAAGTCCATAATTAGCCTTGTCGAGCCCAGTCAGATCCCCAGCCGTACGGTCCTGAAAACATAGAAATCAGCGAAAAACAAAGCCACCTAATTATTGTCACGAGTTAATCTCTGGATGGATAATAAATTGTGTTTGAATTGAGGGGTAAATAAAATGTTATTTAAGTGAAGGTTTGGGTAAGGGCGACAATGACTGATATGGGTAATGGGACGAGTTGAGTGGTCAGGTAAGGTGATATTAATTGGGGCAATGCATGGATGTATGAACTTAAAAGTGTTAAATTGCAAGTGATGTGGTCACTTGCGAGTCTATAATCCATAAAGATGAAATAAGGTGAGCAAAGGAAGAATCGGTACCTGAGAATGGGTAAGATGGACCCATTTGGTTGAGGAGAGTCAGGAGCTATTGTTGTTGATCAACAGAGAGACTAAGACTAATGGAGCCCCTATAAATGCCGCTGGGGCTTTGAGGGACAGGGCCCACAAGGCTAGGGGCCTGATAGGTGTGACCATAGAGAGGGACATTGGAGTGTGAAGATGGGGGGCCCAAGCCCAATAATGGGAGGCCCAAAAGAGGCAGGGGCTTGCCCATCATCGGTGGCAGCATTGTGTGCTAAAGGGTCATGGCCATTGGTGTGGTGATGAGCTACCCCTTTGGGCCTAGCCCGCCAGTCAGTGGGATTAACCCATTAGTTGGTAGCAGACCTTGCGGGTGTGCCTAGGCTTTTGGTAATAGTTACAGACAACTTGTTGGGTCATAGGCAGGGCTGGAAGGGTGGGCTGAGTGGGTTAGAAACAAAAGCGGGCCCAGGTGTGGGCGGGGAGGGGTCAGCAGGCTAAAGGCTAGAAGGCCTGTGTGTACGACCACGTGAGGAGGGTGCGGGAGTTAGCTTTTGGCGCACTTGGAAGGTGCTGTTGTCACCAGCAAGATTTCGACTGTCATGCTGGGACCTCTAATGGATGTCCTGCTTGGCTAGGGTGTATGTCTTCTCCATAGAGGGAAGATTCTCTCAGGAAAGGACATTGTTGTGGAGGGTGGTGAATTCCTCCAGTAGCGTGAGGAAGAACTTCATCGTGAAGTCCTCTTGGTCCTTTGTTTGGAGGCAGCAATTGACATTGCACTGACACTTACTATAGTTGCAGCAAGTCAAGGGGTTATAAGTGTCAAGCTCGCCGTGAAGGTCCTTGAGGTGAATGTAGAAAACGGTGAGGTTGTTGCTAAAAGTACCATTGGAAGACACAAATCGTCAATGGTTTGTTGGAGCGAGAATTTCTGGGTTCCAAAAATTTTAGCAAAACTGTCTTGGAGAGAGGCCCAGATGGCGTTGACAGTGTCGAGGTGAGAGACCATGCTTTTGAGGTTGGAGTCAACCGAGTGGAGAAGCCAGGTCTTTAGAGCGGCTTGGCACTGGTCCCATTTAGCAGCCGCTTTAGTGTCATCAGTTAGGCAAGGAAGATCACCAGTAAGGAAAGGGAGCTTGTTACGAGCGAGGAACATGGTGCAAATCTGCGAGCTCCAAATCCCTTGGTTTGCTTCGTCGATTAGCTTTTTAGAGATGATGCTAATTGGCTACAAATCGGGGGGAGAAAGAAGGTAAGGGTCACAATTGACCATTGGAGCAGTCGGCAAGACGAGAGATGAGGTCAAAGAGCAGTTTGGAGTGGCCATTAGAGGTGGCAGCAATGGCGGTTAGGGTTCCGATTAAGGAAAAGAAGGGCAGCTAGGGTTCCAAAAGGGATAAGGGTATCAGGGTAATTTTAGCCAAAAAGAGGGTTAAAAATGTAAAATCAAGGAATTTATGGTAAAAAAATAGAGAAATAAAATAAGGTTGCAATTGACACAATGGTCAAGGAGAAAAAAAAAAGCTTGCAAAAGAACGTTGGCTTGGATACCATGTAAGAAAAAGGGAGATTGGGGAGAAAGGCCAGAATAAGTAACATGTATTTCTCTATTTCACGGTCTTACTTTCTGTACAATCAAGCTATTACATTTATAGTGTGTAACCTAGCTAATATAGGAAACTATATTTACAATATAATTACAATATATTGAACATAATTCTAAGGCTCAATATAGCAATGTAGTAGGTAGGATTTTATATGCATTAATAGTTGATTTATTTATCCCAATTGAAAAAATTCAGGCCTTTAATTACTAAAAATTACTAATTATGGTAATTCTTAAAATATAAGGATCTATTTTAAAAACTTAAGACAATAAGGAGATTTCATAACATATTAGGTCAAGAGCTCATTCTTATGTTTTCAATGTAGAATATATATCTCTAATACTCCTCTTTATGTGCAAGTTGACATAAGCATTGCATGTGGATAGATAAATGGGGACGATAGAACAAAGGCCTATCCTTGCTTCTAATAATATTTTAGAGTATGAGCCTACCTTAGGACAATAAGTAAATTTTTTTCATCATATATAAGATCAAGTGTTTATTCTCACCTATTGATGTGGAGCATAAATCTCTAAGTGTTATTATTGCTGAACTTTCTTTTTTCCTTTTTTTTTTTTTTTTTGAACAAGGGCATCCAACTAAGCTCAAAAAGAGAAAAAAAAAATAGGAAAAAGAAAAAAAGGTTCTCATAAACATGCCTGTCAATGCCATGGCCCTTGAATGCAGCTGTTTCAGAGGGGCAGCTTTCTTAAGATCATCACTCATTGAGTGTTCTTTTTGCTCCTAACCTCGGTAAACATCCAGCTCATTTAATCTGTCTAAACCGAGACTTATTTACTTGAAAATTTCCCATGAAAGAACGGCTTGTGCTTTTGACCTAGAGATTCATTAAAGATGGCATCACTTTGTCGAATATGGCTTCCCAGCACATCCAACGGACCTGGTTTTCTTACAGAATATTAAATACGCACCAGAGTTAACATGTTTTAATGTGATATCCAAGGACAGAACAAAGCAAGCAACTTTTCAGTAAGCAGATCCAAATAGTGGCTGAGAGAGAGACAGAGAGAGACAGAGAGAGACAGAGAGAGATGGGTAAGATCTCACAGAGACATCCACAGTTGTTTCTACTGCCATGCCCCTACCAAGGTCACATAAGTCCGATGCTTCAGCTAGGCAACATCCTTCAGTCTAAGGGATTCGTCATCACGGTTGTTCACACCGAGTTCAACTCTCCGAACCCTTCCAGCCATCCTAATTTCAATTTCCTTCCGATACCAGATGGATTATCCAACCATGAGATCTCATCGGGGGATGTATTAGGTATTATAACAATGCTTAACGTCAACTGCAGATCCCATCTCCAAGAATGCTTGTCTCGGATGATGCGGGAACGAAAAGGCCCTGAGGACGATATCGCCTGCATCATCTACGATGAACTCATGTACTTCTCCGAGGCCGTGGCCAATCTTCTGAAGATTCCAAGCATCATTTTACGCACCACCAGCGCAGCAACTTGTCTAGCTCGCACTTTCCTTGGCCAATTCAAGGCGGAGGACCGCGTTCCCTTCAAAGGTATGCCCAACATCTGTTCAATACATATGATATATGGCCCTTTTTCTGTATTAAAAAGGGAAAATGGCAAAGCATTAAACACTTGAATCATTTCATCGATTTAGCAATAATGATTTGTGTATGTCGCAATTGTAAATTAAATAGAATTCGTAACTCAACAACTTTGCTATTTTCCTGATTTAATATTTGTTCCTTAGTGAAATAGAAGTATTACTGCATCAGATTTAAGAACCAGCATTTTCGACCTTGATCTAATTGTTTGAAGTAACATTGATTCAGAAGAAAATTCATTGGCTTCGTACCCTCCAAAAGATCTGATTAGTTACACTCGCACTAGAAACTAGAAAAGTTCGAGGAAATGAGGAAAATAAGACAAGGGAAAATATTAAAGTTCCTCACCCCGAACATTCTAGCAGGGGATTCATCTGTTTCGTATCCTAACAATGGCGAGATCCTTTCTTTTCTTGTGGATGAGTACATTGATAGTTGATAATAGCTGTTACAATTGTGGAATACAGATTCTGTGTCAGAGGACTTAGTTCCAGAGTTCCATCCTCTTAGGTTTAAGGATCTACCCTTTCCCAGGTCCACAAACTTCGACAAATATTTGCAACTAACAGTTGATGTCTACAACATCAGAACATCTTCGACAGTGATTTGGAATACCTTGGAATGCCTTGAACCGTCTTCATTGGACCAGATCCAACGACAATGCCAAGTTCCACTCCTTCCCATTGGCCCTTTGCACAAGTTTGTCCCAGCGTCCGATTGTAGCTTATTGGAAGAAGACAATAGCTGCATCGCATGGCTTGAGAAGCAAAAGAAAAGCTCAGTGTTATACGTAAGCTTGGGAAGCGTAGCAACCATGGATGAGAAAGAGCTAGCGGAATTGGCATGGGGTCTAGCCAACAGTCAGCAGCCTTTCTTGTGGGTTGTTCGGCCGGGCTCAATTTGTGGGTCGGAGTGGACTGAAGCACTACCCAAAGGCCTCAAAGAAAGCATTGGAGAGAGGGGCTGCATTGTGAAGTGGGCACCCCAGAAGAAAGTTTTGGCGCATGACGCCGTGGGAGGGTTTCTGAGTCATTGTGGTTGGAATTCCACCCTGGAGAGTATTTCCGAAGGGATTCCGATGATATGCAGGCCATGTTTTGGAGACCAAAGAGTGACCGCAAGGTATGTGAGCCATGAATGGAAAGCAGGCCTGCAATTGGAGAACGAGCTGAAGAGAGGTGAAATAGAGAGAGCTGTAAGAAGACTAATGGCAGAAAAGGAAGGGGAAGTCATGAGGGAAAGGGCTGAGAACTTGAAAGAGAAATTCGAAATTTCCATTAAAGAAGGTGGTTCCTCCTATAATTCCTTGAATAGACTGGTGCAGATTATTATCTCATTTTGATAGCTCATTATCTATCACGAATTTACCCTAGACGCCTCTCTTTTCTAGATGAGATGTTTAATGTATGTGGACCATGGATGTGTAATTTTTTTTTGAAAAAAATAAGATTTGATGTTTTCTACGGTTGTGTTGAATATTAAGTGTAAACGTGCACTTCGTGTGTGTTAACGTAGGTGCCATGCACGTACAGTTGCAGCATTAAGTGTAAAAGCACTGTTACGTGCAAGAGATCATGCGTAGAAGGAAGTCTTTTATGTTACTACCTCTCTGCTGCAGACGAGATATGACATTGGAGTTGCTAGGATTTGTGTGATGTGGCTTATGATAGGAGAGAGGAAAGTTGGGGTTGCGTATGTAGTTGGGTAAATGAGTATGGAACACACCCATGGGTAGGTACAGTTAAGGGGCAGAATGCTCTTATAAAGAGCACAACGTGTAAAAGAAGAACTTAGCTTTTGAAATCCAAGAACTTGGTTTGTTTTCTCTTCTGAAAACAGAGTTCTGGCACCCCTCTAATGATGTCCACCAGGCTCCATTTTATCCAGAGTTACCATAATCCGTTCCAAATGAGTGCTAATCCAATTGTAAGGAACCCAGTTACGTGTCCTAACCTTTGTGCACGTAACAAGCACCGAGGGGACGTTTACTGCGGATCACTCTCCTTCCTTTGTTCCTGTGTCATGCTCGTCGGAACTCTGTAAAAGTCTGGCTCAAGGGTTTCTCTGTCACTACCACCAGTAGTTGCCACTTGCTATCCGACGGCTGCACCTCTGAGTACCTGTGGGTAGCCTCCTTGCGTTCCTTGCTACTGATTATTTGTTAAAAATAAAAAGGGTATAATGTAAGTTTTATATTGCTTAAATTTTGCTTGAATTTTTTTATTAAAAAAGCTTTTTATTTCTTAGTTAACTTTTAAATAAAATTGAACTTTTTGACAAAATATCAGAACTAGTGTGCACACTTTATTGTTTATAGATATATATTTATGTAAAAAGTATTTTCTCAAGCTTGGATTGAGGATATGTGAAAGATAATATAATATGTCTTATATTGTCTAAATCTTATGTAAATTATCTTTATTTTATTATTGAGTCAACTTTTAAATTTGATCAAACTTTTTAATTGCTATATTCATACTCACATTATGGGACACAAATTATCTAGTTTAGCCTCCAAAGACTTCACCAACATCTCAATCAAACGAACTTGAAGAGAATTCTTACGATATGAGAATGGTTTGTCCTCAATTTCAACAATAGCTTTGTTTTCAAGGGCATTTTTTTAAAATAAAATAAAATAAGAAGGGTTTTACGATTATGGGTGTCGAACTGAGTGTTACTCTTCTTACCAACATGATCCCTTTCATAATTCCATGACCTTTTCCATTTCCTTTTCCATTTCCATATTCCATCGTCTAATCTGGGTGCTCAACTTACATGTCCCGACTAATTACATTGACGAGTCTGCTGCTTTGGGTTTCTTTACAAAGTAACAATAGGCCTAGCAAATGGAACAAAGATGATGCTAGATAATGTGGCGATAGGGTGCAGTCAGCGCCCCAAGGATAGGGGCGACAAACCATATGGATTGTTGGGGTTGGGCTACGCTAATTACGCTTTTGCAAACTCAGCAGCTGAAAAGTTTGGACGCAAGTTCTCACATTGCCTGGTAGGTATCCTCAGCGACAAGAACGTCTCTAATCATCTCATTTTTAGTTACCATAAAGGTTAGCAGTTATTGTCAGGCAAAATGGAATATACCATGCTCATTCTTGGACCTTTGAGAATATGTTACAATTCTAAAGGTAATGGAACCCGTTATGTGAATAGACTTAGGCCTTTTGATTCAATGATTAGATTCATTACATTTGGTATCAGAGCTAAATCTTACATTTAAAGTTCAAACCACGGAGAGGACAACCTGTGGAAAGAGCTAAATTCGTGAAGCTATCGTGGAGTGGGCTGTCAGGTCGTTAGCTATGGAATCCTAGGGCAATGGTTGGGTTAGTTATAGAATCCTAGGGGCATTGCAAGCTGTACGGTTATCTGGAATCTCTGTAGGGAATGAGATGCTGAAAATACCATCTGAGGTGTGGGATGCATATTGCGACGGTGGGTTTCCCTTGAATCAAGCACCACCATGCCGTTTCTGGCGGAGGCAGCTTATAAGCCTCTCATGGCAGCATTTGAAGCTTCTCTATCAACTTATCAAAGAGTGCTTGGAGAGGAGCTAAAACCATTCGGAGTATTGCTCACTGGATTCAATGAGTTGAAGGTTGCGAGATTAGTGTTTCACTTTGCAGATGGAGCCCGATTTAAACCATCAGTGAAGAACTTTATAATCGATGTAGCTCCTTAGACCAAGTGCATTGGAATTCTGCCAGCGACTTCGGCCGATAGCTCTAGCATTGGTTCCATTATGCAGCAAAACCATTTGAAGGAATTTGACTTGGAGACTAGTAAAGTGGGTTTTGCTCCCTCTACCTGCACCTAGTATATTAAACGCAATGCACGCAATTTCTTGAGCTTTATTATAACTAACTCTCTACCTTAACATCTTCAAATTATGAAATTGAAAAAGCGCTTCTCAAATTATTGTTCATAACAGAGAATTATTATGTAATGCTAATAAATATGAAGTTTAAGATTAAACATTTTCTATGGGTGGAGAATTCTATTGATCATAAAACTCATAAGGTTACTTGGCAAGTTGTTTGTTTCACCTAAAAAAGAAGGCGGACTTGGTCTACTAGATCTTAAAGTGTAGAACAAGGTTTTGTTGGGAAGGTCACTTTGGAATCTTATCAATTATCCAAGCTCATCCTTATGGAGTAGATGGATTTATAGTACTAAATGTAGGAGAGTTTCGGTTATGCATCTTGACATCAAAGGAAATATGGCTTGGAGTTGGAGAGGTCTTCTTAAATTACAACCAATTTTCATATCTATACTCTCCAGACCTTCTTATTATTGTATAAAGACATATAATGATTTGCGCAAAGATAATATTGAGGTTGAATGGCATGATTTAATATGATCAAGTGGAATTAGCAAACATAATTTCATTGGATGACTCATATGTAGAAATAGACTTCTTATAGCAGATGTGGTATCTAGATGACTTCTCTCAATTGACCTATCTTGTAATTTCTGTGGTTCTCAATTGGAAAGTATGTCTCACTTGTTTTTTCAATGTCTGTGGATTGGGCAAATATGGCGAAGTATATTTGCGCAACAAGGTATACATAAGAACATTGATTATTGGAATTCTAAACTGTAATTGATGGTTAAAGTAACAAAAAGCAAAGATTTAGCTACAAAACTTCTTAAAGTTTTTTTCTTAGTTTGCATATATTGTATATGGTCTAAATGCAATCGTAGACATTTTCAAAATAAGTATGTTGAAATACCATTTTTATTGGCTAAAATTAGGAAAATGGTATGTAGAAGGGCATCTCTATTTAACAATATCAAACTTTCTCAGACAAATATTTTATTGTGTCATAGTTAGAAGATTCCATATTTAATTTTCTTTTAGTTAAATTGTAATGCTAGGGTATACCCCTAAGTTTTTGTACTATCTTATTCTTCGATGAATAAACTCACATATTCAACAAAAAAAAAAATGAAGTTTAAGATGCTAAAGTTTTTGTTTTTGAAAAATTTTACTTGAAAACAAATGGGATATTTGAAGAATTAGATTAGGGGAAAAAAAGAGAGTAAAAAGGGTTGTTGGTGTTGGAAAAAAAAAAGTCTAAACTATTCCATTTTGGTTGAACTTGTGAGAAAATATTGGAACACAAATTATGTACTTTGAATTACAAGTAAAAGATGTATATATTACAATCTACATAATCAATACAAGAGAATTTTTTATATGAAAAATTCTTCCGAAGTTATGGATGAAAACCATGAAACCGATTAGAGAGTCTATCAAAATCTTTATTATATAAATTTTTAGATTTACAACCTAATCAAGTGCTTAACAATATTAATAGTACAAAAATTCACTATCAATAATTGATAGTGAAAAATAAGTTGAAAGCATCAACTTAATCAATAAAAGTTAGAGAAAAATTATCCAATTTTTTTACCAAGATTTACTTATATAGAGAGCTCCAAATATTGATTCAGCTATTCAAAATAAGAACACCCAATCCCGAACTTATTAAACAAAATCAGCTTAATCAAACCACAAATTAGTCTTAATCAAGCATTTGATGAACTATTGCATAGGGCTCTTAATTCCTACCAAAATTTGGCTATTTCTTATTTCTTTCTCTCTTTTCTTTTTAAGGATATCCTAAAATAACTCTTTTAATCCAATATTAGGACAACACCACCTTAAAAAAGACCTAAAATAAGGCTTAAATTTGGGTTGGATTGGCCCAGCATTTGGGTCCCTTTTTTTTTTTTTGTTTAAACTTCATTTTAGAAATCTTTTCTTATGATATAAAACTCTAGGCCTATACATACTTATTGCATACTAAGTGTCATTAAACTTAAGGTTGAATAAGATAGAGAAGATTTGACATGAACATTGATATCATTTATAACTTCTAAAGAAGTTAAAAGTATCGTTACTCCTATTACAATATTATCAGTCATATAAAGTAAGATTAAGAAGATCTTATATGGGATAAAAGATTTTAGTACCGATTTTGATAAATAGATTTCGTATCGTAAAATGATGTGATGATATCATCGTAGCAAATCGATTTAAAATTCTATTAGAGTTTTAAATGGACAATTGTTTAATTAAAGAGCCAATCAAGATCAAGACAAATAGAAAAATATATAAACATGGACCATGGATCCAATAGGAGGCAAAAGTAGGCTTTAGTGATGTTTTACGCACAGGGTGTCTTTATGAACTTAAAGTTTTTTTAACAGTATATAAGAAAACTTAATTTTTGTTTTATTCTCTGGATGAACTTGGTGGATGAAGACAACTACTACATTATTGGTACATGAGATGCTTTGTTCGAGTTCTGAAGAACTTTAGGAGATTGTTGGTCCCTGCCTACGTCGAAAAGGCATAAACAGCCAACTTTCGTCTTGTTTTCTAATGCCAAGTGTGGTTATAAAACCGAAACGATCGCGACCACAATCAGATTCCAGCACATGACTTTCGTCATTGCATACGCACTGCAATTGAATATCGGAGAGTGGGGACGGTGGTATGCACGCTTGTAATTAAATAAGGTAATTTCACGCAAATCTTAGCAGATTCAAGCACCAACGGAAGCAGCCCAGGAAAAAGATCGAAGTAAAGGCAAGTGGATTTGTGTTTGTCCACCAAACGTTGCCTTTGGGTCGCGGTATCATTGTCATTACTCCACCAGGTTATCGAACTCCCACTTTTCGTCACTGCATACGCAAAGCCGCCTCGGACCACCAAGAATAAGACTATTTTGTTCAAATCAGCTATTACAAGAAATTAATTTAAAGTTGCGTGGAGAATGAAAATCTTTTTCTTATAAGATCTTTAAGGTAAAGTTTAAATTAAAAGAAAACCATTTAATTCTTAAACTAACTTTTGATTTAGGATTTAGGTTTTTTAGCTTGACATATGAGTTCAAGTTGAACCTATTTTATCTTGTACAAGTTAAAATCTAATAATGCTTGCTGTGTAGGAGAATATGTGCTAGACTAAGTCACACATTAAGAAGTAAGATCATTAGAGTATAGCTTAAAAGGAAAAAGAAAAAGAAAAAAAAAAGGAAGAAGAAAAGAGGACCTTTTAACTCTTGAGTTAATTTTTAAGACTTTTAACTTAATATATGAGTTTAGATTGAATCTCATTCATCTTATGCAACATTGAAAATTTCATAATAAAAGATAAGATCTCTTAGGTGGAGTTTAAATTGAAAGATCTTTAAACTTTTGAATTAATTATTAAATTAAGACTTTGAAAGTATAAATTCAAAGAAGACCTTCTAGCTAAAGTAACCTTGCTTGTGGTGAGGAAAATGTATCTCTCACTTTTTTTTTTTTTTTGGTTGGGGCAAATGTATTATAAACTGGAATGAAGCAAGCACGAAGCAGACAGACGAAGCAATTGATTCCTTCATCGGGTGTGAACTCTTGAGCAAGTGTGTTTGTCAGGCGAGAGAGAGAGAGATGACAAAACAAGGAAGGGGACGTCTCCCGGTGGTGCTTGTCCCATGCCCATTCCAAGGCCACATAAATCCAATGCTTCAGTTGGGCGGCATCCTCCACTCCAAGGGTTTCTCCATCACAGTCGTTCACGCTAAGTACAACTCTCCCAATCCTTCGAGCCACCCCAATTTTCACTTTCTTGCCTTGCCAGATACTTCACCTGACGACAAAATAGCTACTGGTCAGTTAGTAGATTTTATGTTGCAACTTAATACCAATTGCAGGGCTCGTTTCCATGAATGCATGAATAAATTGATAAGGCAAGAGGACCCCGACGACGGAGTGGCCTGCATCATCCACGATGAGTTCATGTACTTCTCCCAGGTAGTGGCGAAGGACCTGAGGCTTCCTAGCATGATCTTACGCACTAGCAGTGCTGCCGTTTTTCTTGCTCGTACTGCTCTTATCCAATTAAAGGCAGAAGGCTACATTCCCTTCCCAGGTTTGTATTGATTTGGTGTTCAACATGGGAATAGAAATCACGTAGGAAATAATGATCTTTTACCAGGTGAGGAAAAAGAAGGAGGTATATAATCCTTGCCACAAACATAAATGTACCGGTACTGTTAATGACCACAAGCAATCAAATTTATCACCTGTACTTTTTTGGCTTGCAGAATCTTGGTCTCAGAATCCAGTTCCAGAGCTTTATCCACTCAGGTTCAAGGATCTACCTAAAAACATCTTTGGAAAATTAGAGAACTATTTGCAACTACTGAGTAACGTTTCTAGTAGTGAAATATCTTCAGCTATCATTTACAATACAATTGACAGCCTTGAACATTCATCGTTGGAAAAGATCCAACAACTATATCAAGTTCCGATCTTCCCACTAGGTCCTATCCATAAGATTTCATCAGCCTCCTGCAGTAGCTTATTGGAGGAGGACACAAGCTGCTTGGCATGGCTTGACAACCAGAGTAGTAACTCCGTCATATATATAAGCCTGGGAAGCATAGCATCCATGGACCTCAAAGAGCTAGTTGAGATGGCTTGGGGGCTAGCAAACAGCCAACAACCTTTCCTGTGGGTGGTTCGGCCAGGCTCAGTTCTTGGTGCTGAATGGCTTGGGGAACTGCCCGAAGATCTAAAAGAAAACATTAGAGAGAGGAGTTACATCGCGAAATGGGCACCCCAAAAGGAAGTTCTGGCGCATGAAGCAGTGGGAGGATTTTTGAGCCATTGTGGATGGAATTCAACACTCGAGAGTATTTGTGAAGGAGTTCCGGTTATATGCAGACCATGTTTCGGGGACCAGAAAGTGAACGCAAGATATGTGAGCCACGTTTGGAGGGTAGGCCTAGAATTGGAGGGTGAGTTGGAGCGAGTTGAGATAGAGACAGCTGTAAGAAGACTTATGGTAGATGAAGAAGGAGTAGAGATGCGGGAGAGGGCCAAGAATTTGAAGGAGACAATCGAGCTTTGCACGACAGATGGTGGTACTTCCAACAATTCCTTGAACCAACTATTAGAGATGATCATGTCGTTTTGAAAACTTATTTTTAGTTTTCTGATTGGAGAGAACATATTTCAAGTTCATGTATAAAAGTCTTCCAAGAAATCTCGAAAATTTTATCTTTATTATGAAGTCTAATATACTAATTTATCATTCCTTACTCTCTTAGAAGAGGGCATATTTATTTATTACCATAAGTAACAAAGACTTTGCTATGTTTCTAAGTAACAGAGTGCGTAATAGATCAACTATTTGGAAGGTCATCCTATATTTTCTTATTTTTGTCTTTACGTAAATGATCTATGGTTGCCATATAATTCAAATATGGATAATGAGAAAGAATGCTACATTACATAGTAAGAAAAATAATGCTAAAATTTTAAAATAACTTTATAAATTGCCAAGCTTCTTTATGCACTTACCCTTTTATTTCTAACGCTTCCTTTTACTAATCTTCTAAAAATGAAAATATATTTAAATAGAAATACAAAAGGGGAATGCAAGAAAAGAAATTGAAATCCCTTGATTGTAATTATCCCCTAAGTCATTGGAGCTAATTAGTGAAATCTTTCCTTGTTATTGAAGTATTTTTTTTTCTTAACTTTTCTTTTAGACACAACCCCTTTTGAGTGTTGAACCTAAACCAAGAGCCAAGCAGGACCTACTCACCACAAAGCTAAGCACTAACCAGCACTCATAGGTTGGTGCGTATCATCTCACCAACCTATGATACATACCCTTCACCAACCCGTGTAGCAATAAACTCCATATCTCAACCTTTCCCCTCATAAGACGATCCAGTCAATGCCTTCGTCACTCGGTCAGATTTCAAGCTTTCCCTGCACAACAGCCATCCCGTAGGAACCATCTTAACCCGTTAGCCAACCTGCTCCCTACGTTGCCTTTTCCCATAATAGACTGGGACTTAAACTCAGGTTCTACCCATTCTGTTAAACAACAAACATTAAACTCAACACTCCATTGCCTTCATACTTCACCTCTACCATTTTTCTTTCTTTTTTGGTGTCTAAGAGATTAAAAAAAAAAAACCGTCTCTCTAGGTTATATCAATTATATAATTATATATATAATTATATATATATATATATATATATATAGATATAGATATTCAATTTTCTTGTAATTTAATTTCAAGGAATGAAGTGATTATTCTGACTGTCACAACTCCCTGTATCCGTCCCCTGAAAAGGGCTAAGCCGCACCTTGTTTAGTCGTAAACAATTCAACTATGTAGTACATTCTTCTGTGCAGGATGAAAGGGATCACATACTTTCTCTAGATGGGTGAGTTTCAAAAGTATAAAGAGACCTCTATCAATGTCCACTGCAAACAAAACCGTGTACCAAACCTTTGTGCTCCACAAAATCAGAGGTCTTGTGAAAAAGAAATCATTTCCAACAATTTTTCTATGCGCCAACGTCGTAACGTCAAGCAAATTACGGACACCGTGAGGCCTGGGAAAGCACGATCGAAGATAAGCCACCTTGCTTTGTTGAAAGTTTGGCCTGCTTCCAGCAACCTGGATAGGTGGCATCAATGTCATTGCCCCAGTACGTGGTCCAGCACAAGACCTTCGTCATTGCACACGCACCGCTGATTAAAACCGTCGGAAACTCTTGTTCACAACCAACCATTGCAAATAATTGCATTCGAGATAGCTTTTGGATTCCGAAAGAGAAATGCATCTGTTCTTCAACTGTGAGGCGGTGCATGCATGCATGCTGTTTTCACACGAGGCGTGCCTATATCTTGTCGTATATTTCACGGACAGATTAAGCCATTTCCTAGTTCAACTGAAAACTGTCTGTGTGGGTGATTAAGTCCGTGACACAGAGAGAGAGAGAGAGAGAGAGAGAGAGAGAGAGAGAGAGAGAGAGGAGAAGATGGAAAAGCAAGAGAAGGGACGTCTCAAGCTGGTGCTAGTCCCATGCCCATTCCAAGGCCACATAAACCCAATGCTTCAATTGGGAACCTTCTTCCACTCGAGGGGCTTCTCCATCACAGTCGTTCACGCACAGTACAACTCGCCAAATCCTTCAAGCCATCCCGATTTCCACTTTCTTCCCTTGCCAGATACCTCATCTGATCACAACATCTTAACTGGCCAAATAACAGCTTTTCTAACAAAGCTTAATACCAATTGTAAAGACCGTTTCCAAGAATGCTTGGCTGGAGTCAAGGGGCAACATGGCTCGGATCATGGAATCTCCTGCATCATCCACGATGAGTTCATGTACTTCTCTGGAGAGGTAGCAACGGATCTGAAGCTTCCAAGCATCATCTTCCGCACCAATAGTGCTGCCACTTTTTTTGCTCGTGCTGCCCTTATCCAACTGATGGCAGAAGGCAATTTTCCTTTCCCAGGTTCGTGTGCATGTTCAATATTCAAACTAAAATGGAATATAACATACAAAGTCGCTTTCTATGAAGACATTGATAAGATAGAAACATCAGGCCTCTCTTCTTGCAAGTTATTTTATTTAGATAGGCATTATAGAATGTGAAATTCAGGGATGGGTAGGGGGGTCTTGTTGGGGGTTTTGTGTCTGCTTAGAAAAATGAGTTTGTCTGTCCTGAACACATAAATTGGCTTCTGACTATTGAATGACCATAGCCCATTTATTTAAGCAAGCTATACTCAAGCTTTTCTGGATTACAGAATCTAGATCACAGGATCCAGTTCCAGAGCTTTATCCGCTCAGATTCAAGGATCTACCTTTACCACTGTCTGGAACATTTGGGATTTCGCCAATAGTGAATAAAGCTTCTGACAGTAAAACATCCTCAGCCATCATTCATAACACAATTGACTGCCTTGAAAGTTCATTATTGGCAAAAATCCAACAGCAATACCAAGTTCCAATCTTCCCAATTGGCCCTGTGCATAGGATTGCCTCAACATCCTCCAGTAGTGTATTGGAAGAGGACAGGAGTTGCTTGGCATGGCTTGAGAAGCAAAGTTGTAACTCAGTCATTTATGTAAGCTTGGGAAGTGTGGCATCCATGGACGTCAATGAGATAGTTGAGATGGCCTGGGGGCTAGCGAACAGCCGGCAGTCTTTCTTGTGGGTGATTAGGCCAGGCTCAGTTCGAGGTGCTGAATGGACTGAGGTATTGCCTCAAGATCTCAAAGAAGACATTAGCAAGAGGAGTTACATCGTGAAATGGGCACCCCAAAAGGAAGTTTTGGTACATGCTGCAGTGGGAGGATTTTTGAGCCACTGTGGTTGGAATTCGACGCTGGAGAGTATTTCCGAAGGCATTCCAATGATATGCCGACCCTGTTTTGGGGACCAAAGAGTGAACACAAGGTATTTGACTGAGGTGTGGAGGGTAGGCCTGGAATTGGAGGGTGAGCTGGAGAGAGGTGAGATAGAGAAAGCCATAAGAAGACTTATGGTGGATGAAGAAGGGAAAGAGTTGCGGAAGAGGGCCAACATTTTAAAGGAGAAAGTCGAGCTTTGCCTTAAAGAAGGTGGCCCTTCCAACAATTCTTTGAACGAGCTAATAAAGATGATCATGTCCTTTTAATTTCGTAAATGCTACCATCAATTTTTTTTTTCTTCGTAAATGACCCCAGAAGCCCATGTCTTCAAGGCCGATCTTCCTGGGTTGAAGAAGGAGGAGGTGAAAGTTGAGATAGAAGAAAACAGAGTCCTCCAGATAAGTGGAGAGAGGAGTGTGGAGAAGGAAGACAAGAACGACAAGTGGCATAAAGTGGAGCGTAGCAGCGGCAAGTTTGTGCGGAGGTTCAGGCTGCCGGAGAATGTGAAGATCGAAGAGGTGAAGGCATCGATGGAGAACGGGGTTCTCACGGTCACCGTTCCCAAGGAGGAGGTGAAGAAGCCAGACAGCAAAGCAATTGAAATTTCTGGTTGAAGTAAATACCGTATCTATTTGTTTCGGTAGTGAAAGAAAATTGTAACCAAATGCTATATACTATCCGTCTTAATAATAATTTGGAATTTCATACTTCATAATAAAGAAAAATAAAAATTAAAACTACGTGATCATATCGATTAGCTGGTTCAAGGAATTGTTGGAAGAACCTCTTTCTGTAGTGCAAACCTCAACTCTCTCCTTCAAATTCTTGGCCCTCTTCTGTATCTCTTTCCCTTCTTCATCCACCATGAGTCTTCTGACTGCCTTCTCTATCTCACTTCTCTCCAACTCACCCTCCAATTCCAGGCCTACTCTCCAAACACAGCTCACATACCTTGCAGTCACTCTCTGGTCCCCAAAACATGGTCTGCATATCATCGGTACACCTTCGGAAATACTCTCCAGTGTTGAATTCCATCCACAATGGCTCATAAATCCTCCCACTGAACCGTGCGCCAAAACTTCCTTCTGGGGTGCCCATTTCACGATGTAACTCCTCTTGCTAATGTCTTCTTTGAGACCTTGGGGCATTACCTCAATCCATTCAGCACCCTGAACTGAGCCTGGACGAATCACCCACAAGAAAGGTTGCTGGCTGTTTGCTAGCCCCCAAGCCATCTCAACTAGCTCTTTGACGTCCATGGATGCGACACTTCCTAAGCTTACATAAATGACTGAGTTACAACTTTGCTTCTCAAGCCATGCCAAGCAACTTCTGTCCTCTTCCAATAAGCTACTGTAGGAGGCTGAGGCAATCTTATGCATGGGGCCTAGTGAGAGGATCGGGACTTGATACTGTCGTTTGATCTTTTCTAATGATGAATGTTCAAGGCAGTCAACAGTATTATAAATGACGGCTGAAGACGACTCAGAAACTTCCTTGATTATTTGCAAAAGGTTCTCTAATTTTCCAAAGTTGTTGAGAGGTAGATCCTTGAACCTGAGTGGATAAAGCTCTGGAACGGGATCCTCAGACCTAGACTCTGCAATCAAAAAGTGAGAATTGATCATTTGACGGTTTGTGATCTCTCAAGGGAAATAAACTGGCTGACAGCTCTTCTTGATCTGCAACCAGGGAACCTTAGATTTTCAGGCACCTCTAAAATGGATGGTTTGAAAAGGAAGCCTCATCAAACAGGAAAGCTACTTCAAGATTCAGGCAACACCGCGTGAAAAATAGAGTAAAAAGAAACGAATGTTCCAAACGTTGTTGTAGGACTTGGGTGGTGAAGGCTTACTCTGTGCTTCTGTCAAGAAGCAACTCATCATGGACAGGGAATCACCTAACATGCCTAATAATATGCTGTATCTTTCCCCTTCCCCAAACAGGGTTTAATTCTTGCTTAGTTTCTCATTTTATAATTTCTATCGAAATAAAATCATTTGCAAAAAGAGAGGTATGATGTTTGACCCTTGATGGTTTGCATCTCGGGAACACCACGGTTGTTACTCCCATTTCCACGTTGAAAATTAAACATGTATACGAACCTGGAAAGGGAATGTGGCCTTTTGCCTTTAATTGGATAAGGGAAGTTCGAGCAAGGAAAACGGCGGCACTACTGGTACGTAAGATGATGCTTGGAAGCTTCAAATCCTTTGCCACTGCTTCAGAAAAGTACGTGAGCTCGTCATAGATGATGCAGGCAATTCTAACATCCGGTTCGTCTTGCCTCATAACTTCGGCCAAGAATTCATGGAAACGAGCTCTGCAATTTTTATTAAGTTGCAATATAAAATCTAGTAACTGACCAGTTAAGATATTGTGGTCAGATGAGGTATCTGGCAAGGGAAGGAAGTAGAAATAAGGATAGCTTGAAGGATTGGGGGAGTTGTACTGAGCATGAACGACAGTGATGGAGAAACCTTTGGAGTGGAGAATAGTACCCAGCTGAAGCATTGGGTTTATGTGGCCTTGGAACGGGCCTGGAACTAGCACCAGCCGAAGACGTCCCTTCCTTTGCTTTTCCATCTCTCTGTCTCTCTTTCGCCCTATCACACACAGAGTTTACGCCTGATGAAGTGATAAATTGCTTCGTCTGGCATGCCTCATTCCCGTTTAATGTCAAACGGCATTGCGTATGCAATGACGAAGATTGTAGGGTCTTGGACTCCAGATCCGGTTTTAGTTGAAGAATATCCAACCTTCTATGACGTAAGTACCTAACACAAGCCAACTGGAAGGTGCCGCTCTGTTAAAAAATGAGGTTGATGGGGCCATGTTGGAATACTGTGGGTAGTCGTTGTTCTAACTTTTTGAAGTCTTAGTTAATGTGCAGAGAAGCTCTGGTGTGGCTTGGATTAATATGTCTTGAGGCCTTACTTTTGTGATCTCTTGGTAAGCTCTAGAGCTAAGTGCTTGAATCAATGGCCATCAGCCACCACTTGTTCAGTTCCAATCTTAAACATAAATTCCTCTGTCTTTTGTTACTCTGCTCGACATACTCTGTTCTACCCTCTCCAAAATGTAACACGCTTTCGTCCTCATTGCAGGTTGCTGCTCTCTCATGACCAAAAAGGAAAAGCATTTACTTACCTCCCATAAGCATGGAGCAAAACTCCAAGGCTGCAAAGGAATCACGAAATTACGAGGGAAATTCAATACTGCTGCAAAGGAAACTGCGTAAATCAAGATAGATCATGGCTGGACACGGAAACCAAAATGAAGCACACGGTATCAAGTAGTCGCCGTATATAACCCCTGCTACTTGTCTATAAATTGTATAGGAATTAGGTTGTAAATCATCCAGCTAAACTGTAGAGAATTGAAAACTTTCTTTTGCTTGATATGGAGTTTGTGCTGGAATCTGTTGTTCGGTTCATACTACAAAGATTCGGATGCTTTGGGAAATGAAGGCAAATGTTGGCTGTTTATGCTTCCATCTCCCAAGTTCTTCATAGACCCAGTGGGCATCTCACGGGGCCTCTAAGAGGAGAATAATGAAGAAAAATGCATATTATTATGACTCTAGGCCCGACAAGAAGGTCAAGGTGGCCTGGAACAAATATCAAGACCAAGTTACAATTGTACACGAAAGCAAAACTCCATCCAGAGTCTTGGTGAAAGCCTACGTTGGTCACGAACGTCCTAAACAAAAAGCTTTCTTCCAAAGTACTAGAGTAGTCCTCTGTGATGGAAAAAAATGTGTAAAATTTTTTACTTTAATTGAATCTATAAGGAAATACTAAAATACAAATAATATAGTTTGAATCACAAGTAAAAGATATAAACTTTGGTTAGGAAATTTAGAAGACTATAAAACTCATAAGGTTGATTGGCAAGTTGTTTGTTCACCTAAAAAGGGAGGAGGTCTTGGACTACTAGACCTTAAAGTATGGAATAAAGTTGTGTTGGGTGGTCACTCTGGGATCTCATTAATTGTCCAAGTTTATTCTTATAGAGTAAATGGATTCATAGTGCTAAATACAGGAGAATTTCAACTATGTATCTTGACATCAAAGGAAATATGGCATGGAGTTGGAGAGATCTTCTAAAGTTACGACAAACTCTCACCTCTACACTTTCTAAACCTTATTATTGTTGTAAAGGAACATACAAGGAATTGCGTCAAGTGAATACTGAGGTTGAATAGTATAATTTTATATGGTCAAGAGGAATTAGCAAACATAATTTCATTGGTTGGCTCATATGTAGGGACAAACTTCCTACAACAAAAATGGTTTCTCAATGGCTCCTTTCAATTGATATGTGTAATTTTTATGGCTCTCAATATGAAAGTAAATCATACTTATTTTTTTAGTGTACTTGGACTAGCCAGATTTGGAGAAATATTCTAGCACAACAAAGCCTTTGTAAGGACATCAATGATTGAAATTCTAAATTGCAATGGATGATTAAAGCAATTAAAGGAAAGGATTTGACTATAAAGCTTCTTAAACTTTCTTTCTTAGCATGTCTTTATTGTATATGGTTAGAATGTAATCGTAGATGTTTTCAAAATAAGACTGTTAATATACTAATTTTGTTAGCTAAAATCAGGAGAGTAGTTCATGGAAGAGCATCTCTATTTAAGAACATTAAACTCTCTCAAGCGAATGTTTTATTGTGTCATAGTTGGAGAATTCCAAATTCTATTTTCTCTTAGATAAATTGTAATGCTGGGGTATGCCCTTAAGCTTTTGTATTTCCTTATTCTTCGATGAATAAACTCACATATTCATAAAAAAAAAAAGATATAAACATCACAACAATACGAAAAGGTTTTATGTTGAAAACTCTGCCAATGTGAAGGACAAAAACCACGAATTGATTACACAGTCCATCCAAATTTCCACTATATAAATTATTAAATTTACAACCTAGAATCAACAATTGATGGGGAAGAATAAGTTATAGACATCAACTTAATTAAGAAAAGTTGGAGAAAAAATTACCTAGAATTTTGACCAAGATATGGTAATGTAAAGAGCTTCAAATGATGACCCAACTGTTAAAAATGAATAAAACCCAATTTTGAACCTGCTGACAAGAAATAAGCTTAATCGGACCATGAATCAACCTTAATCAAGTATTTGGTTAATTGCTGCGCATGGTTTCTAATTCCTATGAAAATCTTGCTCTTTTTTTCTTCTCTCTCTCTCTCTCTTTTCGTTTTGACAACCACACAAGAGAAAACCTCTTTTTTTTTTTTTTTTGAACTTAGGACAATATTATCTTAAGAGGACTTAGCAATAAATCTCAAGCATATGCTAGACTAGCCTAACAACATTTCCACACAGCACCAAGTACCATTAACATGAAGTTGTTGTCTTATCAAGTACACAATAGCAATCTTGTTTCCTGTCTTTCCTTGAAATCCAAGATCTAAGCAAAAATGTTGATCTTCCAAGCTTCTTTAATGGAGGACGAAGTAGCACCTTCAACCTTTTCTCTCTTGATGTTTGGATCCCTTTAAGGATTTTTAGTTTCCCTTAGTTCTTGAACTTTCTTAGGAGAATTTTGAATTTGTGAGCACTAGGGTTGATTGGAAGGAGACCTTAGAAGCCAATGTCTTCAAGGCCAACCTTCTAGGGCTGAAAAAGGAGGAAGTAAAGTTTAAGATCGAAGATGACAAAGTCCTCTAGATCAATGAGAAGAGGAATGTAGAGAAGGAATACAAGAATGACAAGTGGCATAAAGTGAAGCATAGCTTTGGCAAGTTCGTGAGGAGGTTCAAGTTGCCAAAGAATGTGAAGATGGAAAAGGTAAAGGCTTTCATGGAGAATAGGGTTCTCACTATCATTGTTCCTAGAGAGGATTTGAAGAAGCTTGATGTTAAAGCTATTGAAATTACAAGCTAAAGATATGTTTATTTGTTTTTGTTGCAATGCAAGAAAGATACATGTTGCATGATAAACGTACATAAGGCAAAGTGAATATAATCATTTATAATAATCTAATAATAAATAAATAACTTGTACATTAACAAAATTTTCCACTTTCATTTTGTTTTTCTTCTTGGATATGTAAGGGAAGTGCTAGAATTGGCTTTTTGTTGCTAATAGGCCATGGCTAGCTTGCTTTTGTGTACTTAGATTTAACAAACTTGGAAGAAGGAATGGGCCTAATACTTAGTAGCAAATTCTCCTTCCGACTTTCTTATTGTCACACTATACGAAAATAAGAAACCTATAGGGATTGGAATCAACCTTGTATTGATATTGCAATGCCTTCTGTACATTGCTTATCTTTCTCTTATAGGCGTAGGACCTATTTTATATAAGGTATTCTATATAAGGTATACACATTAATGCAATTGATGTGTAAATATTACGCCAAATATTTACAACTAATGGAGGCATTACATTAAGAATTGTATTATATTAATTAACACTCTTCCTCAAGCTAGAGGTCTAAATAAGTTTAGAAAGGAAATGCTAATCTTGCCAACTACACAATACTTTTATCAATAAGTCTATTGGTTGCTCTTTGATTGAAATGTAATGTGTCACAATAACACTTTATTAAAGCTTTTCTATTATATAATGACAATCTAGTTTAATGTGCTTCGTATGCTTGTAAAAAATTGAATTAACTATTATTTTCTTAGCTACCTCATTGTTACAAAAAAGTAAAGCTAGCTATCGCATGGAGAAACCAAAATCTTTGAGCAAACCTTTAATTCACATTATTTCACTAGTAATGACTTGCATAGCTTGATAATTTACTTTAGTTAATGAGAGGGAGATAGTTGGCTATTTCTTTGAGTACCAAGATATCAATGAATTTCCAGCCATGATACAAAATCCAATAGTAAATTATCTAGTCATAGGACATGCATTGTAGTCTAAGTCATAGAATGATGCAACTTAAACTTCAAGAACTTGAGAATAAGAGACCAAGACCTAGATAGCTTTTAAGGTAGTTAATCACCTGTAACGTTGCCTCCACATTGGACTAATTTGAGTTATGCATAATCAGTTGAGCAATTGAATTAAGAAGGTAATATCAAGCTGATGAGAGTCAAATATAAAAGTTTGCCAACTAACCTTTATTAGATTGAAAGATTTTCAAGAGGTGGATTATTGAATTTCTTCTTAAAGTTAATATCATACTTAATGCATGTAAATTTTTTATTTTGCTTCATATAAATAACTAAGGGTTTGGAACCAACAAATTTAGCCTTGGATATTAGCTTCAATGTGTACTTATGCTAACTTACAAAGATACTTTCCAATGATTAAGCAATCTCAATTCTAATAAAGAATTTTGACTAACCAAGATCTTTCATGAAGAATATAGAATGTAGAATAGAGATAGTCTTTGAGGTTTGAGATGGCTACCTAATTGTTTCCTTTGATCAAAATGTTATTGACATAGATAAGCAAGGCAATGAAAGAATTCCCCTAAGCTTTGGTGAAAAGTAAATAATCATTCTAAGATTGACAAAAACCATATAAGATAAGAGCATCTATGAACTTAGCATTCCAATAGCAAGATGTTTGCTTGAGATCATAAAAAGATGTCTACAATTGAGATACTCTTCCTACCCTTTGATTGCCAAAATCAAAGGGAAGCTCTATATAGACTTCATTAGAAAGATTGTCATGGATAAAAGTGTTCTAAATATCAATTTGAAAAAAAAGAATAGGCAAACAATGAATGGAGGCAATGGTGATGAACAATAGAATAGTGACATGCTTGCTAGTGGGGGAAAAGATATCTTGATAATGAATTCTTTCTTATTGACTATATGCTTTAGTCATTAACCAAGTCTTGTACCATTCAAAAGACCCATTAGCACAATACTTTACCTTAAAAACCCACTTATAACTAATAAGACATCAACCAAGTCATAAAGGAGCCACATTCTAAATATGACTGGCCTCAAGGACAATGAGCTCCTAGTTCATGGCATCGATCTAGTGAGGATTGGTAAGGGCTTCCTAGAAGGTGTAGGGTTCACAAAAGGCATAGATAAAGGCATTAAAGTATTGGTGGCGAAGCTGACATTAGGCAAGAGAAAGGTATTAAGAGATGAGAAAGGAAGATGTTCATGAAGTGGAAGGCAATGTTAAACAAAGATAATTGATAGTTTGGATGGAGGTTTGGTGGCTCACCTAAAATGACTAACTAAAAGCTTTGACTAAGAAAAGGGTGTAGGTTGGTCCAAAAAGGGTTGTTGGTCAAGGTCAAATGTGGTGCTAGGTGAGTCTATGAATAGAGATGGTTCAAATGTAGATTGAGGAGAACTAGGGTCAATAGTGGTAATTGGTGTAGACTTAGGGAAAATAGGCTTATTTAGAGGCAACAATGATGGATAGTAGGACACCTTAAGCAATATGATGGTAGTTAATTAGTCGGTCAAACTAGCAAAGGATAACTGTGAAAAATGTAAGGGAAAATATTTTGGCAAAAAATAACATCATGACTGACAAATTTTTTGAATGGTGAGGTCATAAAGCCTATAGGTCCTCTGATAAGAATGATAAACCATGAAGATTCAATAAATCACTTGAAGGCTAAATTTATCATGTACACCCAAAGTAGCAGCATAACATTAGTAGCCAAATACACATCAATGGTCAAAAGGTGGTGGCATACCAAAAAGATGCTCATAAAGAGTGACCCTACCTAAGGGAGATAAAGAGAGGTGGTTGATTAGATAAGTGATAGTCAAGATATACTCATCCAAAAAATGTGCTAAGGAGTATGAAAGTAAGAACTCTTATAAATAATGCCCTTAGATTGAACAAAATAAGAGCATTTAGAAGAAAAACAAATTTGGTACCATTGTCAAAGTAGATGCACTTAACAATGAAGCCAAATTGAGTTTGTATCATGTAAGGAAAAGATTAAATTTTAGAAAAAACTTAGTTTTTGAAATAGAAAATAAAAGTCCAAGTGACATAAGAAAAATTATCTACAATGATTAAAAACATAACAAGTACCATCATGTGTGGGATGTTTATGGGGTCCTTGACATCCATGTGGATCAATGCAAAGTTACACTTGTCATAAAGTGGTTTATAAGAAAGGGTGTCTATGTTTGCACAACAGAGGACAAATCTCACAAGAGAAAAAATTTGAACAAGAAATTGCTTTTTCATGCACAAAAATTTGAACAAGAAATTGCCTTTTCAAGCAAAAAGAAGAATAATTATTATTAAAAACCAAATTACAAGTAAGTAATTGCTTAATATATGAATTGTTTCAAAATGAAAGCCAGAACTAGAAAAAAAATGGAATGAAAATACTTAGGAACGACAAAACACCAAAAAAAAAAAAAAATAGTCGTTCAACATTGCTAAGCCCTATCAATGCCTTATCATATGGTACTAAAAAACACAAAAATTTTCAAAAAGAATAATCACACAAAGATTACAATTTTGGATTTTTAACTAGTTTTCTAAATTTAGCATAGTTTCTATTCTTTAGCCCCTTTTTGAAATGTCTCACAATGTTTCTTTAATTAGCATTGCTGTACCATCTACTCCTACTGAACGACTACTTTATAAGGAGATTCCATGACCCCCTAAAACAGATTGTTTCATCCACAAACTTTTCCAATTTTACACCTTCAAAGCCTCAAACTTGGCTTTTTTCATCAAACACATCTATTTTCTTGTAGTGCTTCTTCTTTCGCTTCATATTTCCATTAGGTGTGAGGCTTTTAGGCAAATGCATGTAATTTTAAGGAACGACTTAGAAAGTGGGCCATGACGAGCTTACGTTTATCTATTCGGATGCAACAAACTGCCAAGAAAGGCCCTAGATTGTTCGAACTAGACAATTTTAATACTTAGGAGCAGATTCTCCTTCCAAATTAAAGTTGGGAATTATAGCGTTTTTAGACTTCAGGGACGTTAGAAGCTTAAGATCCAAATAGACAAAATCGAAGTCAAGATTAAGAAAATAATGAAATGGATTGGGTGGTGGTCTACCAATGCGTATAGAATAACCATTTGTCCTATAAATAAGTGAATTCTATTAATCATTTGAAGGGTTTTACCATCAGTATCACTCACACCCAATTCAACTTTCTTAATATAAGTTTATACACAACTTACAAAGAAACATACACAACTTTCTCAATGTCATAGAAACCCCATTATAGTAGGTTTCTCTCTTCAACAAGGGAAAAATAGATTCCAATATAAGGGATTAAGAAATGATATAACTTTAGTTCAATATTTATATTTATATGCCAAATAATAATAATATAAAATTCAATTTGAGGGCATACTTTATATAAAAAAAATTATTTATTTACTGTTTTAAGATTTTCAATTTAATATATATAATTTTTATAATTTTTGGTTATTTTATGTCTTGAAGAACTATGTCTCAAGTCTAAAACATATGTTTATGTCAAATTATTTTTAAATAGTTAAAGTTTCTAATTTTCCTCCACGTAGCTAGAAGATGTTCTTAAAATAATTAGTCCAAAAATTGTCTCATCTTGAGAAGAGTATCTCCAATACAACTACTGATATGCAAACAAATGGAACATATACCTTAACAAAGAGGAAAAAAAGAAAAAGGATAAAAAATGGAAAGAAGACTTTTCTTCTAACATTGTTGATAATTGCACATGCTCTTCTTTAGAAAAAAGTAGGATTGAAGTTGGTTAAATATTGTTTTAAACCTTTGGTTTGGAATTTTATTTCCTATCTCATCAAAACTTAAGGATAGAAGGGTGAGTAGTTAAAATAAATCTTCTTTAACTAAGATTGATAAAAGAGTTTTCTATAGGTAGATTTAACAATGCCTAGCCCTAAGTTTGGTTATTCCAGTGGTGCTTTTAGCCATACATTTGAAATTCATGACTTTCCTAACTATTTAATACAAGATAGGCATTGCAAAATTTAGATAATTTCAATCAAGTTTCAAAATAACAATTATAAAACTAAATTTGTAACTAATTTTCTAATTTTTCATACAATTTTTGTTTCTGCATATAACAATTAAAATTGTGAATTTTTAACTAACTTTATAAATTTAGTATAATTTCTATTGTTTCAACCCCTTTTCAAAACGTCTCATAACATTTCTTTAGTTAGCATTGTTGTATAATCCATACTCCTATCCAATGACTGCTTTATAAAAAGATTCCATGAGGCCCCCAAAACACATTATCTCATCTACAAACCCTTCCAGTTTTATACCTTAAACAACTTGGAGAAAAAAAGCTTCAAACATGGCTTTTTCCCCCAAGCATGTTTGTTTCCTTGAAGCGCTTTTTATTTTGCTTCATATTTCTACCAAGTGTGAGGCTTATAAGAAAGCACACGTAATTATAAGGAATGACTTAGAAAGTGGGCTCGCCTTCAATGTATCTTGCACCTCATCAGAGGACTTCTTGGGCGTACATACTCTGTTCGTGGGAGAAGAGTATGAATTTGCGTTTCACCCAAACATTTGGGGGTCGACACAGTTCTTGTGCAAAATGGGATGGAATGGCCTAAACCATTATTTCCACATCTACATAGAGAAGAGAGACCGTACAAAATGTGCCATCTGTAGGTGGAGCATAAGAGAGCAGCAAGCATGCATGATGAATTATGCTCATAATGGGGCATATGACATTTGCTACCCCTGGGATTATGTGTCTGTCCACTAAGTAATGCAGCACACAAATACTATCTAAGTTACTTATGTGACTTATGAGTTGAATAATAAGCTTTTTAATATTTCTTTTGCATAAATTTTTTTTACTATTAAGTTATAAATAGTGTAAAATATTTTTAAAAACTTACCCAATCATATTAAGATTTGACAAGTTTTATAAGTAATATTATAGGAAAAATCTATAGTTAAATTCTAAGCTATTAAAAAAACCTTATTTAGCCTTTGATTCTGTTTTAATATCATGTTAATTAAAATTGGTCTTCTCGCTAATGTTAAGCAGCACTATGCTTGTAATGACCAAGGTTTAGCTTGATGCCATGGCTCTAGTACACCAAATTTTTTACCGTGGAGAATTAGAAACTATGTTTTGTCATATGGTGTTTATGTTGGAACTTTTTGTTCGGTTCTTATTATAAAGATGTGGATGTTTTTCGAAAATAAGGGCAAACGTTGGCTGCTTATGCTTCCATAACCCAAGTTCTTTATAGATCCAATGGGCATCTCACGAGGCCTCTGAAAAAGGAATAAAGAAGGAAAATAAAGATTATTATGAATTTATAAACCTAACAACAAGGTACGAAAAAAGTCATTTGCTAAATTTACCCTACCTATCTCCTTTGCCTGCACATCATATTCATCAACACAAAACAGTTCTCTCATCAAGCACAAAATACTAAGCTTTTTTCCCATCTTTCATTCAAATCCAAGATCTTAGCACAAACTTCGATCATTCCAAGCTTCGTCAATGGCCAATGAAGCAGCATCTTTGACCCCATCTCTCTCTTTTAAGCTATACATATATTTCTGCATATTTTTAATGATGAGTAAATTAATTAATTAATTAATGGATTTCATTGTGTAATTTATGGGTCAGTTCTAATAGCCATTATAAGATAATCTCAACGAGCAAGCCCGTAGCCCAAAACAAGTTGGAATTTGTACTTGACAAATATCATGTAAAAAGGGGACAGACGTGGCTAGCTGAGTTCACACAATACCACAAATATCTTCCGATGATCATGCAGCTACAAAGTGCATAGAGCTTTAATTGTGTGATTGAAATAAAAAGCAAGTTGAAGGCCATCGAATGAAGGCAATGTCATATGAGGGAAAAAAATCTCAGATGAGAAGACTGAAAAGAAACTAGAAACATTCTTCACCTCTCTCTCTATCTTGTCGGAAGAGAATGGTCACTGACAAATCCAATGGCTAGCTCCTAAACCTAAGAATGGCTATCTTGGTTGATGGTAGAAGATATAAGTCAAGAAAAGAAAGAAAAATAGATTTATTGAATACATAACAATGCTCCATAAGCAAAAAAGAATCAAGCACTGCAAATTCTCTTCAATATGCCAGACACTCGTTGTACTCTATTGTTTAGATTATGAATTTGTTTCCATCGATTTGCTTTGTATTGTGAAAGTTTCATTATTTTGGGTATAACTCTAAAACCCTAGATTTAAAATTGTGATTAGCATTTTTATTAGAGATACCCTATTATTGGTTTGATTCAATACTAAATTTGCAAATTCAACAACATAATATTTTGGTTAAACATCACACCATAAGTTCACTACAAGCATTCACATATCTACAACAGCCCATTGCATTTGATAGTTATACTTGTTTTATTTTTCAAATTTTATTTCTATGTAGTGATTTTCGACTCAAATTTTGCATAACTAATTGCTACTTAACCAGTAACTAAATTAGGTACAATGAATTTTCTATTAGAGAGTAAACTAGAAAAAAAAATGAAAAAGGAACCAAATAGGGCAAAATGAACATCAACCTTTGTATAGAATAATCTAGACAAACAAAATAGAAGTCTAGATTAGGAAAATAATAAATTGGAGTAGATGGTGGTCCTACTAATGTGTATAGAATGACTTAAATCAATTTAAAAACTTTCTAGAGGACTATTCCGTGTATAAATAAGTGGTTTTATGCATCATTTCAAAGGTTTCACCTTTAGTATCACTCACATCCAATTCAACTTCCTTAATGTGAGTCTATAAACAACCTAAAAAAGAAATAAATACAACATTCTTAATGTCAAGTACATAGAAGAAGATTCAACAATACAAGTCTAGATAACTCAACCATTATTACTAAAATCAAGAAGGATGTGAAATGGAAGATTTCATTTACTAGAAGAATCAAGCTTATAAATTGTAATAAATTTTTACAAGAGCTTTGGAATTTGCTAAGTGCAATGTTTGAGCTTAGATGATGATATTTTGTAATCAAACAATCTTGTAAATGTTTTTACGGGTGATATATAATTTGACCTTTTAGCAACAAAAAAAATATTCTTAAAGTCATACACACTCAATCACAATACAAATTCAAGTACAATGAACTACAAAATGATATAAGTTTAATTCAATACCTAAGTTTACAAACTAAACAACAACAATATACAATTTAAGCACTTTTCTAACTATCTAGCAATTTAGATGTTTTCCAATAATCTTCAAGTATCGCTTTCAATGTTCTCAGACAGCTAATGAAGATTTATCAAATATAAAGTTAATGCACCAATAATCAACCAAATATATGTTCAAAGAATAATTAATATGAAGATGTATAAAGATTTGTAGAATAGCAAGCAGCACATACAAGCATAAGAATATTTTGCCCATTTTAAATTGTGAGCACCAAGAATGAAGTTGTCCTCTTCAAAAAGAGAAAAATAGATTCTAACACAAGAGATTACAAATGATAGAACTTTAGTTCAATACTTAAGTTAACATTCTAAACAATAATAACATACATTTAGTTTCAGAGAATAATTTATCGAAAATAAATTTATTTATTTAATTTAAAAAAAAAGGGCAACACTACTGGTACGTAAGATGATGCTTGGAAGCTTCAAATCCTTCTCCACTACTTCACAAAAGTATGTGTGCTCGTCATAGATGATACATGCAATTCTAACATCCGGTTCATCTTGCCTTATAACTTCGACCAAGAATTCATTGAAACGATCTCTGCAGTTTTTATTAAGTTGCAATATAAAATCTAGTAACTGACCAGTTAAGATATTGTGACCAGATGAGGTATCTAGCAAGGGAAGGAAATAGAAATAAGGATAGCTTGAAGGATCGGGGAAGTTGTACTTAGTATGAACGTCTGTGATGGAGAAACCTTTTAAGTGGAGAATGATACCCATCTGAAGCATTAGGTTTATCTGGCCTTGGAACAGGCCTGGAACTAGCACCAGTCGAAGACATCCTTTCCTTTGCTTTTCCATCTCTCTGTCTCTGTAGTAGGGAAGCCTCATTCTTCTGCTCGAATGACAGCTCCGCTGTGCGAGATCTAGTAATTAGCCCCTTGGATCTTGGCTTCCTAAGGACTCCTTTGCGATAATGGCTCGTGTGCGGAATGGTGAAACTCCAAGAACATCAACCAGAAAGGAAAAATCACGGGCTCGTTGAACAGGAACCTAGACTGCCACTGCTCTACTGCGGACTACAGAAGCCTCTCCAAGAATGTTCTCAAATGACCCCTTCCTTACCCCCGCTCCCTTCCAAAAGACATGTCCCTTCATTTGCTTGGGTTAACCCATGCCTACCGCCCCTCTGTCCAGCCCATACCCGCCTCTTATGCAGCCCAACTACACAATTCTTTACAGCCCACTACAATTCCCCCCCGCTAAACTTTAGCCTTGTCCTCAAGGCTATACTAGTTCTTAATTTGAAATCCAGGGTACCTGTTGTAAAAGTCTCTTTCTTCCACCCAAGTAGCTTTAGCGGGGGCCTTGCCCTTCCAGTGGATTAGCAACTCAGTCCTGCCATTACGGGTCCGACTCTCCAACACCAATTGTGGCTGCTTTTCCTCCCCTATTTCTTCCAGAGCATCCTGAAACTCCTTATCATTTTCTGGTTGCACTCCTTCCAGATCTCCCTTGAATCTTCTGAGCTTAGAGACATGGAACACCGGGTGTATTTTAGAGCTGTGTAGAAGAGCTAGTTCATAGGCCACCTTTCCTATCTTTCGATTGATCTTATAGGGCCCTTGGAATTTGGTTTTTAGCTTTTGATCCCTACGCTGGGTGATTGAAATCTATCTGTACTTGGGCAGCTTATCCAACACCCATTCCCCTTCCTTAAAATCAATTTCCTGCCTTTTTTTATCATATCCCTACTTCATTCTATCTTGGGCAACATGTAGATTCCTTTTAATGGCCTGCAAGACAACATCCCTTTCTTCTAATATTTGCTCCATAGAAGCCACCTTGGCTATTCCTTGCACATAGTTTAGGAGAGAGGGGGGACTTCTCCCATATAATACCTCGTAGGGAGTGTATAAGGTTGAACTATGCCAACTTGTGTTATAGCAATATTGTACCCATGGCAACCACCTCACCCATTCTCTAGGTTGTTTTCCCACAAAACACCTCAAATACATCTCAAGGGTTTTAGTCACAACTTCGGTTTGTCCATCCGTTTGAGGGTGGTAGGTGGATGAAAAATTAAACTTTGTATTCTGCAACCTAAACAATTCCTTCCAGAATTTACTTGTAAAGAGAGGATCCCGATCACATACTATCGTCTTGGGCATTCCATAAAGTTTGAAAATAGTCTCAAAAAAAGCTTGGGCCACTATTACAGCTGTATAGGGATGGGACAAGGGAATAAAGTGCCCGAATTTAGACAACCTATCCACCACTACTAGTATCACGGACCGTCCTTGTGATTTTGGCAAACCCTCAACAAAATCCATAGTGATGTCATCCCAAACTTGTTCGGGCACAGGTAAGGGTTGTAAAAGTCTTACTGGTTTGGTGTTTTCATTTATGTTCTTTTGGCACACAACACAATCCCCCACAACCTTCTCCACATGGTTTCTCATCCCATTCCAAAAAAATACAGATTTCACTCTCCTTATGGTTTTCTCTCTACCCTCATGTACATTATCATTCATTTCCTTGACTATTAAAGGAATTAATGAGTCTGAAGGGAGATATACCTTATCTCTGAAAGTGATGATTCCGTCCTTGTATGCCTAAGGTCCTATCGCCTCCCCGCAAGCAATTTTGGCCACGATTTCTTGGGCTCTGGGGTTCTTCTGAATCTCCTCCTTTATGGACTAAAGCCATTGTGGATGAGGGCTAGTTATGGCAGCAGACTCTCCCTTTAAAGACTTTTCTTCAACTTCTGCTGTTTCCCCAACCTGGCAGGTGATAACTCTATAAAAATAGAGTTATTTTACTTATTTTAGGCAATAAATAACTTTAATAATTGTGAGAAAACATTTAAACTCTTCTTTATTTACCTAAATTTATCTTGTTTATGTAGCACAAAGAGGCAAGGAGAAAAAGGATGAACATGGAGAACCTGATGCTTATTATATGACAAAAATCGTAATATCAAGATCAAGCGAGTCAAGATGGGCTTGGGTTTTGGATGATTGTTATTAGATTTTCTATTGTTATTGGGTTTTCTATTTATTTAGAAAACCCAGTCATGTTAGGAATTCAAATCCTAATTAATTTAGGAGTTTAAAACCTAATTCTACTAGGATAGGAGATAGGTCTAAACCTAAATCCTATTTAAGAGAAGAGAAGAGGCAAAAGAGAGGAGAGGAGGAAATTGAGCACGACTCAAGAAAGAGGCCAAGAATTCAAGGTTTTCTTAAAGAGAAGACAAAAAGGGTGACAGACTTCTTGTTCTTGAATTCAAGATGCCTTCTTTATTTCTTATTATTGTTTTTCCTCATTATTTCTTTATACTTTAGTTTACTTTTGTTAGAGCTACGATGTAACCTAATTATGATGGTATGAATCTTATGATTATTATGTTTTGTAAGATATTTTGTTTATGTGAAGTTACATATTACTGTGTTTAATGCTTTTAAGTGATTAGCTACCACTTGAATGACCTAATTTGCATGTTTAAGACCGACAGGAAATGATATGCAATTACTTCTTGTAATTTGTAACCATAAATTAAATATGGATAGACATATACCATATTGTTTATGTGGCTTTCAATGTAAACTGGGAATGTTCATAGATCCTAATGCATTTGGTTTGTTTCAATTCACATATAGAGATATAATGAATTAATGAACTAAGTAGGTTTGCTATACCTAGACATAGGATAGTAAATAAATTAGGAAATTCTGCCATTACATAGATATTATCTCTCTTGCAAGCATAAATAATCAATATTAATGCTTAGTAATTATGGTGAAGTCATATGCGCTAACATATTTCTTGTATTTAGTTTTCTTAAATTTAGTTAATTAATCTATCATCTATTAATTGGATTTGTTAGGTAAATTCTAGGAGTTATTCACCGTTAGTAATTAGTTGGTCTAGTAATCACCAATCTTTGTGGGACGATATCTTTCTTATCATTATATTACTTGTTCAACATGTTCACTTGCATTTAAATTTCACCGAACAAGTTTTTGGCGCCGTTGCTAGGGGATTGGTTGTTTTACTGCTGATTAATATTAATACCGAATAATTTCTAGGTTTAATCTAGCTTTTATTTTATTTTAAGAAAAAATCATTTTTTTTTCTTGAAAAAAAAAATCGTCTCTTTTAATTCTTGAAAAAAAAAATCATTGTTTTGTTTTATTTTTATTTTGCTTTATTACTTAAAAGAAAAAAAGAAAAAAAATTCCTTGTTAAGTTGCTATTGTTAAAAGATTAAATAATAAGGATGGAGAAAAATAATGGTACACATAGACTTTTAAAAGACTATGCTACACCAACATTTTGGAATGCCACATCAAGCATTAAGAGGCTTGAAATTCAAGCAAACAACTTTGAGATCAAGCTAGCACTCATTCAGATGCTTCAAAACTCCTTGCAATTTAGTGGGCTACCAAACGATGATCCAAATGCTCACATTGAAGCCTTCCTTGAAATCTGTGACCTAATCAAATACAATGGAGTCATAGATGATGCTATCAGGTTAAGACTATTTTCATTTTCTCTTAGGGACAAAGCTAAAAGTTGGCTGTTTTCTCTTCGTACAGGATCAATTACTACATGGAATGATTTAGCTCAGAAATTTCTTCGTAAATTCTTTCCTTTTGCAAAATCTGCAAAAATGCGCAAAGATATTATCACTTTTGCACAGATGGATAATGAATCACTGTATGAAGCTTGGGAAAGATTCAAGGAACTTTTGAGGAGATGTCCACATCATGGACTACCCATATGGTTACAGGTACAAACTTTTTATGATGGGTCTAGTACAAATCTTTGTTTCATAATTGATGCAACTACAGGAGGGTCCTTGCACAACAAACCACCAAACAAGGCATATAAGCTTCTAGAGGAGATGGCATTCAATTGCTATCAATGGTCTACTGAGACGCTACCAATGCAACAAGCAAGTGAAATCCATGAAGCAGATATCTTCACTACAATGTGCGCACAATTAGAAGTGCTTAATAAGAAGATTGATAACCTAAGTACTCCAGTTGTGAGAATTCAGAGTAAAGAATGTGAATTTTGTGGTGGAGGACATACGAGCATGGAATGTACAGTAGGTAACCCTTATGCTTAATATAATGAATATGCTAATTTTGTTGAGATTTCGAGTAGGTCACACAATGATCCTTACTCCAACACGTACAATCCGGGATGGCACAACCATCAAAATTTTTCATGGAGTAACCCAAATGATATGAGACTGCCACCAATATTTGAGCAAAGCGAAAAGGTAAAGCCTAACTTGGAGGACATGATTAACAAGATGATGCAAAATGATGAAGAGAGATTCCAAAGACAAGAAGCATCAATCAAAAGATTAGAGGCACAAATGGTTTAATTCATTAGCATGATCTCAAAGAGACAAGAGATCTTTTGCCTAGTGATGTGGAGAAAAGCCCTATAGATACCACAGAGGCAATAATCCTAACATGTGACAAGCAAGTTGGAGAAGATGATGCTGACAATGACATTTTCAATGAAACAAATAAAAATGTCAGCATACAACTCGAGGAGACATCCAAGAGCAAACTATTTCCAGAAAATCCTATGCCTTTTATGCCTTCAGCTCCATCTCCCCATAGATTCCAACAACATGAAAGAGATAAGCAATTTTTGGAATTCCTTGATATATTTTCAAAACTGCACATTAACATTCCTTTTGCAGATGTTCTAGTTCAAATACCCAATTATGCAGAATTTTTGAAAGAGATATTGAAAAATAAAAGGAAGCTAGAAGTATATGAGACAGTGAGGTTAGCTTAATAGTGTTCAATCATTCTACAACACAAGCTGTCTCCTAAACTATTGTAGTTTCATCCTCCTTGAGCAACAACATCCTGGATAGTTTGGCTGAAAACTATAAAGCAAGCGCTTCTTGGGAGGCAACCTAAGCATTTTCATTTTAGTCTTTTGTTGGAAGTTCGTTACCACATTTTCCTCACAGCTCTACATTGACACAACCTACAACCAGAGGAGTTTCCTTGTTCTTTCTTTATTATTGCTTTCTTTTCTTTTTGCATTGAGGATAATGCTTCATTCAAGTTTGGGGGTAGGGAAAGAACCTTTATGCTAAATCTAATTGAAATTTTTTTATGTCATGATTACATCCCTTGTTATGAATTCTTAGCGATTCTTTGGAAGATATAGATTTTGTTCAAACCTGCAATTGTGGTGTGAATTAAGTGTGATTCTAATTATGTTGATCCACCTATTAAGCACTAAAAGTCCTTCATTTTATATTGTGTGTATCTCTAGAGAACATTTATGTGAAGTATGTGATTTTCTTAGATCTCACCCGGATCTTAGAATTTGTTTGATTTTCTCTTGAGGCGAAATCCTAGGCTACATCTAACTGAGAAAATGATTTAGGCCATCTTTGGATCGTTTGAGCCTTTCAAGCCAACCCTATTTATTTATCACCAGTCACCCCACCTGAGCCTTGGTTCATATCCATTTTTTTATTTGACACCCACGTATATATACCTTTGAGCCTTTGACAAATTATCTTTTCGTCCCATGCCCTTGAAAATGTTGATTTTTAGGATATAAGTCTATTTGAGTGAAGAGAAGTTTAGGGGAAGGATGTAATATAGGAAGAAGTTGATTGCAATGATTATGTAGCATCATATGTTGGTTTTGCAAATGCATAAAAAAAAAAAGGAAAAGAAAAAAAAGAAAAAAAAAAGAATGAAAGAATGAAGTACATTATTTTCTTGAGAATGGGAAGATCTTATTATTCTTTATTTGATTCAAGCCACTCAATTTTCTGAAATAGGCTACAAAGCATAACAAGAAAAGATTGTGGTAATGACATTTCTAGTACTTTTACTTGCTTTATTAATGCAAGCATAATTGTGGCTTTTGTAAGAGTAAAAATCCAAGTGAAATCAAGCATTTTTGGATGGAAAAGAATGAGAGAAGTGGTGATAGAAAGATTGTTTATAAGGAGCAAGAAGGTAGAAAGTGACAAAAGTTCAAATTAGATCCTAGAAAGCAATGTGTTCATGGGTGAATTGAGCCTAAATGACTTTCATCTTACCCCTAACCCAACCTTACATTACAAGCTTATAAAAGTCCTATTGATTTTTTATTAGATGATTGGCTTACATTAGTGGAAAGAGGAATGAAAAGCAAACCTATGAGGTTTGGTTAAAGATTTTGAGAGATTGCATATGAATGTGGATATATTTGGAGTGCATATAGTTGAAAAGATAAGGACTCACACACACATGTGGTCAACATAGTTAAGAGTCTATCTTATCTTATGAAATAATTGTGGTGTTCGGATGAAAGTTATATTTTTCTTTGAATTGTTGAGTTTGAGCAATTAGGAGAAAATTTCATGAAGGAGTTTTGTCTAAAACATATGTTGTTTATTGCTTTTGCTCGAGGACTAGCAAAATGTTAAGTTTAGGGGTTTTGATAACTCTATTTTTATAGAGTTATTTTACCTATTTTAGGCAATAAATAACTTTAATAATTATGAGAAAAAATTTGAACTCTTCTTTATTTACCTAAATTTATCTTGTTTATGTAGCACAATGAGGCAAGGAGAAAAGGGATGAACATGGAGAACCTGATGCTTATTATGTGGCAAAAATCGTAATATCAAGATCAAGAGAGTCAAGATGGGCTTGGGCTTTGGATGATTGTTATTAGATTTTCTATTGTTATTGAGTTTTCTATTTATTTAGAAAACCCAGTCATGTTAGGAATTCAAATCCTAATTAATTTAGGAGTTTAAAACCTAATTGTTTTAGATCTCTAAAACCCAATTCTACTAGAATAGGAGATAGGTCTAAACCTAAATCCTATTTAAGAGAAGAGAAGAGGCAAAAGAGAGGAGAGGAGGAAATTGAGCACAACTCAAGAAAGAGGCCAATAATTCAAGTTTTTCTTAAAGAGAAGACAAAAAGGGTAACAGACTTCTTGTTCTTGAATTCAAGATGCCTTCTTTATTTCTTATTATTGTTCTTCCTCATTATTTCTTTATGCTTTAGTTTACTTTTTTTAGAGCTACGATGTAACCTAATTATGATGGTATGAATCTTATAATTATTATGTTTTGGAAGATATTTTGCTTATGTGAAATTACATATTACTGTGTTTAATGCTTTTAAGTGATTAGCTACCACTTGAATGACCTAATTTGCATGTTTGAGACCGACAGGAAATGATATGCAGTTGCTTCTTGTAATTTGTAATCATAAATTAAATATGGATAGATATATACCATATTGTTTGTGTGGCTTTCAGTGTAAACTGGGAATGTTCATAGATCCTAATGCATTTGGTTTGTTTCAATTCACATATAAAGATATAGTGAATTAATGAACTAAGTAGGTTTGCTATACCTAGACATAGGATAGTAAATAAATTCGGAAATTCCTCCATCACATTGATATTATCTCTCTTGCAAGCATAAATAATCAATATTAATACTTAGTAATTATGGTGAAGTCATATGCGCTAACATATTTCTTGTATTTAGTTTTCTTAAATTTAGTTAATTAATCTATCATCTATTAATTGGATTTGTTAGATAAATTCTAGGAGTTATTCACCGTTAGTAATTAGTTGGTCTAGTAATCACCAATCTATGTGGGACGATATCTTTCTTATCATTATATTACTTGTTCGACATGTTCACTTGCATTTAAATTTCACTGAACAGCGGGACAGGCCATAACCCACTACATTATCCCTCCCAGCCTTATATTCGACTTCAAAATTGTATCCCATGAGTTTTAACAGCCATATTTGTTGGACAGGGGTCACAATCTTCTGATATTGTAAAAACTTGAGGCTTTTCTGGTTAGTTTGGATAATAAACTTGCTCCCCAATAAATAATGCCGCCATTTCTGCACTACCAATGTTATAGCTAACATTTCTCTCTCATAAGTGGATAGTTTTAAGTGATTCCCATGAAGAGCCTTGCTAAAATAGGCTATAGGCCTTCTTCCTTGTGACAATACAGCCCCAACACTAGTTCCTGATGCGTCACACTCCAAAATGAAGGGCTAGAAGAAATCTGGCAGATTTAACACTAGAGCTATTGTCAATACAGATTTCAACTTTTCAAAGGCTTGCTGCGCCTTATCATTCCAAACAAAAGCATCTCTTTTTAGTAAACTCGTGAGTGGCTCCATGATCATTCCATACCCTTCAATAAACCGCCTGTAGTACCCTACCGTTCCCAAAAATCCTCTCAAAGCCTTTATAGATTTCGGTGTTGGCCATTGAACTACTGCCTCGACCTTATTGGGGTCCATTGCTACCCCCTTCTCACTTACTACATGCCCCAGAAACTTCAATTCTGTTTTCCCAAATTCACACTTTGATAATTTTACATATAACTGATTTTTCCTCAGGATTTCCAAAACCAGCCGCACATGTTGAAGATGTTCCTCCCAACTCTTGCTATAAATGAGGATATCATCGAAGAAAACCAGAACCATCTTTCGTAATTGCTCTTGAAAGACTACATTCATGAGCGACTGAAAGGTGAAAGGTCCATTGGTCACTCCAAAGGGCATCACTAGGAACTCGTAATGGCCGTGATGGGTTCTAAATGCGGTTTTCTCTATATCCTCCTCCTTCATCTGAACCTAATAATACCCTGATTTTAAGTCCAACCTTGAAAAATATTTGGCTCCATTCAACTCATCTAGTAATTCATCAATAGTTGGGATAGGAAATTTGTCCTTAACTGTCTACTTATTTAGTTCTCTGTAGTCCACACACAGCCTTCAAGATCCATCGGCCTTTTTTACTAGAAACACCGGTGAAGAAAACGGGCTCTTACTCGGTCTAATAACCCCCTCCTCCAACAGTTCCTTCATCAACTTTTCAATTTCTCTCTTTTGGACATAGGGATATCAATAAGGACGAACTGACACAGGTTTTCCATTGCCCTTCAAGATGATACGATGGTCATGGCTCCTCTGAGGAGGCAGACCTTTGGGTGCTTGAAACACATCCCCAAATGCTTTTAACAATTTCTCCATGGGCTGGTACCTCTTAGCATCCACCGTTACAGCTTGTTCTTTTCCCTGTTTCTCCTCATCCTCACTGACTACAATCTATACAACCATGAACTATCCCCTCTTTGCTAGCTCCCTTGTCAACTTTGGCTCATCAATTAACCGAGAGGGTTTAGGCCTCCACCCCCGAAGAACTACTCTCTTATTTTCCATCTCAAATTCCATGCGGTGATTTGAAAAGTTCCGAGTGATATCTCCGAGAGCCTCCAGTCATTGTACCCCTAATACCACCTCCACAGCAACCAACGAAAGTACAAACAGGTCCAATTTCATACCTACTCCCTGCAGCTTCACTTTCACTCCCCTAAAAACCCTATACTATCAACAGCCTTACCGCTTGCTACTAAGACCTTAAAGGTCAGGGATTGATCTACCTTAAGCGTTAACCTAGCAACCAAACTTTAATCGATAAAGTTATGGGTGCTGCCTGAGTCGATCAACACCCATATCTGCCTCTTAAAAGTCTCAACATGCCCCTCTACCTTCATTGTCTTTGGCTTCCCCACTCCTATGTCGTATAGAGCCATTGTAGATATGCCCATTGCTTCCTCAGTCTCAAAGCAGTCTGTGAATTCTTCTTCAATTCCAATCTGTCCGGCTCCATCTCTATTATCCCCCCACTCATTTGGATAAACAACTTCACAAATAAACAACCGTTTCTGACATTTGTGCCCTGGAGTGTATCAGTCATTATAATGGAAACATAGCCCCTTTTGCCTCCTTTCCTCCAATTCTGCAAATGTAGACTTGCAGGTAGGTAAATAATTCCGTGTGAAAGATTGTTGTTGTTATTGCTAGTGATGAATAGACCCCTGAATACCCCTTCCCATAACTGGAGGAGGTAATATCTCACCACCCCCTCTTCGGCCAAGGTTCTCAAACCCCACCCTACGGAGTGCTGTTGGAATCAATCTGCTACCCTGACTCCTTAACATCTGATCCTCATAAATTAATACTAAATGTAGCGCATCGTTGAGGGTTTCAAGGTGTTTGGCATTAACATCTCCTTGAATCCCAACCTTCAACCCTCCAATAAAACAGTCAACAACTTATTGGGAAGTGAGAGGTCCAGCCGTGGCAAGTGCGTCTCTAAACTGCTCATACTACTGTTCTACTGTCCCGGTTTGTTCCATTTTCATCATAACTCTGATTGAATTTCTGGGTTTAGTCGACCCATAACAATCTAGAAGCCCCTGCTTAAATTTCTCCCAGGTAAGGGCTTGACCGATTCTCTCTAAGTCCTCCCAGTAGGATTGTAGCCATTTAACAGCACTACCGGCCATATTCCAAGTGGAGATCCGGACTCTATCCGAATCCGTAAGCCCATGATATTCAAAAAATTCAGTGTCTAGAAAGATCCATGAGGTTGGGTCATCCTCATGGTGAAAACGGGGAAAGTCGAATCGGGTTATAAGGCTCAGGATGCTGGATTCGTAATCCTCACCTGACCCGGAGCAACCCGACCCAGAAAATCCGGATCCATGGGCCCCCAACCTATTAGGGCCCTGACCCGTTGGGGCCCGACTCGTTGGGCCTTGACCCGTTGGGGCCCGACTCGTTGGGCCTTGACCCACTGGGACCTAAGCCATTAGGGCTCGAAGGGTTTAGGCCTGACCTAGACTCGTTGGGGTCCGAATTATGTGACTGAGAGACATAGGGGTTAGGATTACCTTCGTCGGTGGAGGAATTGGGACCGCCGCCGGGGTTCAGATTGAGCGTTCCCCCATCAATGAATCTGCGCGTTGAGCGATGAGGAGCTGGAGTTGCGACATCATAGTTTCCATTCGGCTATGAAGATCTTGGACCTCAGTAGAGAACTAAGACCCCATATTGGTTAAACCATACTCCAATTGGGAAACATGGTCCTCCATCGTGGGATCGGATGGCTCCGATACCACTTGTAGCAGGGAAGCCTCATTCTTCTGCTCGAACGACAGCTCCGCTGCGCGAGATCTAGTAACTAGCCCCTTGGATCTTGGCTGCCCAGGGACTACTTTGCGATAGCGGCTCGTGTGCAGAATGGTGAAACTCCAGGAACATCAACTAGAAAGGAAGAATCATGGGCTCATTGAATGGGAACCCAGACCGCCATTGCTCTCCTGTAGACTGTAGAAGCCTCTCCAAGAATGTTCTCGAATGACCCCTTCCTTACCCCCACTCCCTTCCAAAAGACGTGTCCTTTCATTTGCTTGGGTCAACCCGCACCTACCGCCCCTCTGTCCAGCCCATACTCACCTCTTATCCAGGCTAACTGCACAATTCTTTACAACCCGCTACAGTCTCTCTTTCACCCTATCACACACAAAGTTTACGCTTGATGAAGTGATAAATTGCTTCGTCTGGCATGCCTCATTCCAGTTTAATGTCAAACGGCGTTGCGTATGAAATGATGAAGATTGTAGGGTCTTGGACTCTAGATCTGGCATTAGTTGAAGAATATCCAGCCTTCTATGACGTAAGTACCCAACACAAGCCAATTGCAAGATGTCGCTCTGTTAAAAAATGAGGTTGATGGGGCCATGTTGGAATACTATGGGTAGTCGCTGTTCCAAATTTTTGAAGTCTTAGTTAACGTGCAGAGAAGCTCTGGTGTGGCTTGGATTAATATGTTTGGCGACTTTACTTATGTGATCTATTGGTAAGCTCTAAAGCTAAGTGCTTGAATCAATGGCCATCAGCCACCACTTGTTCAGTTCCAATCTTAAACATAAATTCATTTGTCTTTTGTAACTCTGCTCGACATACTCTGTCCCACCCTCTTCAAAATGTAACACACTTTCGTCCTCGTTGCAGGTCGCTACTCTCTCATGACCAAAAAGAAACAAAGCATTTGCTCACCTCCCGTAAGCATGGAGCAAAACTCCAAGGTTGCAAAGGAACCACGAAACTGGGAGGTAAAGTCAATATTGCTGCAAAGGAAACTGCGTAAATCAAGATAGATCATGGCTGGACATGAAACCAAAATGAAGCACACGATATCAAGTAGTCCCCATATATAACCCTTGCTACGTGTCTGTCAATTGTACATGAATTAGGTTGTAAATCATCGAGCTAAACTGTAAAGTATTGAAAACTTTTTTGTTTGATATGGTGTTTGTGCTGGAATTTGTTGTTCGGTTCTTACTACAAAGATTCAGATGCCTTTGGAAATGAAGGCAAATGTCGGCTGTTTATGCTTCCATCTCCCAAGTTCTTCATAGACCCAATGGGCATCTCACGGGGCCTCTAAGAGGAGAATAAAGAAGAAAAATACATATTATTATGACTCTAAGCTCGACAAGAAGGTAAAGGTGGCTTGGAACAAATATCAAGACCGAGTTCCAATTGTACACGAAAGCAAAACTACATCCAGAGTCTTGGTGAAAGCCTACGTTGGTCATGAACGTTCTAAACAGAACGGTTTCTGCGAAAGTACTAGAGTAGTCCTTTGTAATTGAAAAAAATGTGTAAATTTTTTTTACTTTGATTGAATCTGTGAGGAAATACTAAAGTAAAAATAATATAATTTGAATCACAAGTAAAAAATGTAAACATCACAATCAATACAAAAAGTTATTATGTAGAAAACTCTCCAATGTGAAGGACAAAAACCACAAATTGATTACACAATCCATCCAAATCTCCACTATATAAATTTTTAGATGTACAACCTAATCAAGTCCTTAATAACATCAACATAACAAAGATGTAATAATCCAATAACAATGAAATCAACAATTAATAAGGAAGAATAAGTTGTAGACGTCGACTTAATTAACAAAAGTTGGAGAAGAAAACACCCAGAATTTCAACTAAGATCTGTTGATGTAAAGAGGTTCAAATGACAAGCCAACCGTTCAATATGAATAAAACCCAATTCTAAACCTACTGACAAGAAATAAGCTTAATCGGACCAGGAATCAACCTTAATCAAGCATTTGATTAACTGCTATGTTGGGTTTCTAATTCCTAAGAAAATCCTGCTATTTTTTTCTTCTCTCTCCTTTTCTTTTTCAACAGCCACACATAAGAAAAAACATCTTCTTTTGTTTTTTTTTTCTTAACTTAGGACAATATTATCTTAAGATGACATAGCAATAAATCTCTGAGTATAGGCTGGACCGGCCTAACACCATTTCCACACAACACCAAGTACCATCAACATGAAGTTGTTGTCTTATCAAGTACACAATAGCAATCTTGTTTCTTGTCTTTCCTTGAAATCCAAGATCTAAGCAAAAATGTTAATCTTCCAAGCTTCTTTAGTGGAGGATGAAGCAGCATCTTCAACCCTTTCTTTCATGATGTTTGGATCCCTTCAAGGATTTTTAGTTTCCCTTAGTTCCTAAACTTTCTCAGGAGAATTTTGCATTCATGAGCACCAGGGTTGACTGGAAGGAGACCTTAGAAGCCCATGTCTTCGTGGCCAACCTTTTGGGGCTGAAAAAGGAGGAAGTAAAGTTTGAGAACGAAGATGACAAAGTCCTCTAGATGAATGAGAAGAGGAACGTAGAGAAGGAATACAATAATGACAAGTGGGATAAGGTGTAGGATAGCTTTGGCAAGTTCGCGAGGGGGTTCAAGTTGCCAAAGAATGTGAAGATGGAAGAGGTAAAGGCTTCCATGGAGAACGGGGTTCTCACTATCATTGTTCCTATAGAGGATTTGAAGAAGCTTGATGTTAAAGCTATTGAAATTGCAAGCTAAAGATGAGTTTATTTGTTTTTGTTGCAATGCAAGAGAGATACATGTTGCATGATAAATGTACGTAAGGCAAATTGAATATAATAATCTAATAAATAAATAAATAACATGTGCATTTTTTTTTTTTTGGTGAAAGGTCAAGAATTATATATCACCATAAAGAAAAAAGCTTCGTCTATTGCGACAAAGGGAGACTAATCGATTGCGAGAGAGCATCGAGTGCTTTACTTGAAGTAGCAAGTCTGTTTCCATAAAAGATATAATTAACAACTCTAAGTCCCAAATTATCCCTTTTCTGCAACAAATCCTGGGTGATTGTTCAATTACATCATCATCATTTAAGCTCAAACATTGTATTTGGTAAATTCCAAAGCTCTTGTAAGAATTTATTACAATTTATAGGCTTTACTCCTCTAATAGATGAAATCTTCTCTCTCACGTCCTTCTTGATTTTAGTAGTAATGGTTCAACTGTCTAGACTCTTATCATTGTATCTTTTTCTATTTCTTTCCTTCGAAATGAGATATAATATGGCTTTGAAAGATATACTAAACATGGTTGCTGCAAAACTCCTACTCTTGATAGCCTTGATCATCCAACATATTTCAGCTCTCTAGTATTTAATTCTTCAAGTTCATCCATTCATACCTAACAGAGCCTTCCATATGTAATTTGTGAAGTTGCATTTAAAAAATAAATGTTCTTATGATTCTTTTCCTTATTGGCAAAGGTTTCATTGTACGTCCATTTAGCTATTTCATACAGCCACACGATCTGCTGTTGATAGTTTGCCTTTTAAAATGATCCAACATATAACATTATGCTTTAATACTCCTTTTTTCCATACAAATCTTGATAATTGCACATGCTCTTCTTTAGAAAAAATTAGGATTGAAGTTGGTTAAATATTGTTTTAAACCTTTGGTTTGGAATTTTATTTCCTATCTCATCAAAACTTAAGGATAGAAGGGTGACTAGTTAAAATAAATCTTATTTAACTAAGTTTGATAAAAGAGTTTTCTATAGGTAGATTTAACAATGCCTAGCCCTAAGTTTGGTTATCCCAATTGTGCTTTTAGCCATACATTTGAAATTCATGACTTTCCTAACTATTTAACACAAGATAGGCATTGCAAAATTTAGATAATTTCAATCAAGTTTCACAAATAACAATTATAAAACTAAATTTGTAACTAATTTTCTAATTTTTCATATAATTTTTGTTTCTACATATAACAATTAAAATTTTGAATTTGTAACTAATTTTATAAATTTAGTATAATTTCTATTGTTTCAACCCCTTTTCAAAACGTCTCACAATATTTCTTTAATCAGCATTGTTGTATAATCCATACTCCTATCCAAGGATTGCTTTATAAAAAGATTCCATGAGGCCCCCAAAACACATTATCTCATCTACAAGCCCTTCCAATTTTACACCTTAAACAAATTGGAGAAAACAAGCTTCAAACATGGCTTTTTCCCCAAAGCACGTTTGTTTCCTTGTAGCGCTTTCTATTTTGCTTCATATTTCTACCAAGTGTGAGGCTTATAAGAAAGCACATGTAATTATAAGGAACGACTTAGAAAGTGGGCTCGCCTTTGATGTATCTTGCACCTCATCAGAGGACTTCTTAGGCGTACATACGTTGTTCCTGGGAGAAGAGTATGAATTCGCGTTCCACCCAAACATTTGGGGGTCGACAGATTTCCTATGCAAAATGGCGTGGGACGGCCTAAACCATTATTTCCACATCTACGTAGAGAAGAGAGACCGTACAAAATGTGCCATCTGTAGGTGGAGCATAAGAGAGCAGCAAGCATGCATGATAAATTATGCTCATAATGGGGCATATGACATTTGCTACCCCTGGGATTATGTGTCTACCCACTAAGTAATGCAGCACAAATACTATCTAAGTTACTTATGTGATTTATGAGTTGAATAATAAATTTTTTAATATTTCTTTTGCATAAAATTTTATTACTATTAAGTTATAAATAGTGTAAAATATTTCAAAAAACTTACCCTATCATATTAAGATTTGACAAGTTTTATAAGTAATATTGTAGGAAAACTCTATACGTAAATTCTAAGCTATTACAAAATCTTATTTAGCCTTTGATTCTGTTTTAATATCATGTTAATTCAAATTGGTCTTCTCGCTAATGTTAAGCAGCACTATGCTTGTAATGACCAAGGTTTAGCTTGATGCCATGGCTCTAGTACACCAATTTTTTTACTGTGGAGAATTAAAAACTATCTTTTGTCTAATATGGTGTTTATGTTGGAATTTGTTGTTCAGTTCTTATTATAAAGATGTGGATGTTTTTTGAAAATAAGGGCAAACGTTGGTAATTTATGCTTCCATATCCCAAGTTCTTTATATATCCAATGGGCCTCTGAAAAAGAATAAAGAAGGAAAATAAAGATTATTATGAATTTATAAACCCAACAACAAGGTACCAAAAAAGTCATTTGCTAAATTTAAATACCCTACCTATCTCCTTTGCCTGCACATCATATTCATCAACACGAAACAGTTCTCTCATCAAGCACAAAATACTAAGCTTTTTTCCCATCTTTCATTCAAATCCAAGATCTTAGCACAAACTTCGATCATTCCAAGCTTCGTCAATGGCCAATGAAGCAGCATCTTTGACCCCATCTCTCTCTTTTGAGCTATACATATATTTCTGTATATTTTTTATGATGAGTAAATTAATTAATTAATTAGTGGATTTCATTGTGTAATTTATGGGTCAGGTCTAATAGCTATTATAAGATAATCTCATCGAGCAAGCCCGTAGCCCAAAACAAGTTGGAATTTGTACTTGACAAATATCATGTAAAAAGGTGACACACGTGGCTAGCTGAGTTCACACAATACCACAAATATCTTCCAATGATCATGCAGCTACAGAATGCATGGAGCTTTAATTGTGTGGTTGAAATAAAAAGCAAGTTGAAGGCCATCGAACGAAGGCAATGTCATATGAGGGAAAAAGGTCTCAGATGAGAAGACTGAAAAGAAACTAGAAACACTCTTCACCTCTCTCTCTATCTTGTCGGAAGATACAACGGTCAGTGACAAATCCAATGGCTAGCCCGTAAATCTATGAATGGCTATCTTGGTTGATGGTAGAAGATATAAGTCAAGAAAAGAAAGAAAAATAGATTTATTGAATACAGAACAATGCTCCCTAAGCAAAAAAGAATCAAGTACTGCAAATTCTCTTCAATATGCCAGACTCTCGTTGTGCTCTATTGTTTAGATTCTGAATTTGTTTCTACCGATTTGGTTTATATTATGAAAGTTTCATTATTCTGGGTACAACTCCAAAACCCTAGATTTGAAATTGTGATTAGCATTTTAATTAGAGATACGCTATTATTGGTTTGATTCAGTACTAAATTTGCAAATTCAACAACATAATATTTTGGTTAAACATCACACCATAAGTTCACTACAAGCATTTACATATCTACAACAGCCCATTGCATTTGATAGTTATACTTGTTTTATTTTTCAAATTTTATTTCTATGTAGTAATTTCTACTCAAATTTTGCATAACTAATTGCTACTTAACCAGTAACTAAATTAGGTACATTGAATTTTCTATTAGAGAGTTAACTAGAAAAAAAAAAAGAAAACAAAAAGGAACTGAATAAGGAAAAATGAACATCAACATTTGTATAGAATAATCTAGACAAACAAAATAGAACTCTAGATTAAGAAAATAATAAAATGGAGTAGATAGTGGTCCTACCAATGTGTATAAAATGACTTAAATCAATTTAAAAACTTTCTGGAGAACTATTCCCTCCACAAATAAGTGGGTTCTATGCATCATTTCAAAGGTTTCACCTTTAGTATCACTCACATGCAATTCAACTTTCTTAATGTGAGTCTATAAACAACCCAAAAAAAAAAAAAAAACAAATACAACTTTCTGAATCTCATACACACTCAATCACAATGTAAATTCAAGTACAATGAACTACAAGATGATATATGTTTAAATTGAATACCTAAGTGTACAAACTAAACAATAATAATATACAATTTAAGTACTTCTCTAACTATCTATCAATTTAGATGTTTTCCAATAATCTTCCAAGTATCGCTTTCAATGTTCTCAGACAGCTAACAAAGATTTATCAAATATAAATTTAATGCACCAACAATCAACCAAATATATGTTCAAAGAATAATTAGTATGAATCATGTAAACATATATTTCATCAACTCAAAGTATGTATAAAGATTTGTAGAATAGCAAGCAGCACATACAAGCATACGAATATTTTATCCCTTCTAAATTTGGAGCACCAACAATGAAGTAATTGATTTACAATAAGTTTTCCTCTTCAAAAAGAGAAAAATAGATTCTAACACAAGAGATTACAAATGATAGAACTTTAGTTCAATATTTAAGTTAACATTCTAAACAATAATAATATACAATTTAGTTTCAGAGAATAATTTATAGAAAATAAATTTATTTATTTAATTTTAAAAAAAAGGGCAGCATTACTGGTACATAAGATGATGCTTGGAAGCTTCAAATCCTTCGCCACTACTTCACAAAAGTATGTGTGCTCGTCATAGATGATACAGGCAATTCTAACATCCGGTTCATCTTGCCTCATAAGTTCGGCCAAGAATTCATGGAAACGATCTCTGCAATTTTTATTTAGTTGCAATATAAAATCTAGTAACTGACCAGTTAAGATCCAGATGAGGTATCTGGTGTTGGGATTCTATTTACTACTCCCACATCAGTCCTGGATGGCCAAGTTATCGGCCATATAAGTCGGGAAGTACCTCCCTCTTAAGACAGCTGTTTTAGGAGTGGAAAGGGCCCATTTATCATGATATCATAGCAGAGTTAAGATTCAGACTGATGTTGGGCCTATGGCCCGACACCTCATCACTCCCCCATCTATTTGGGAGAGGGGCATGTTGGGATTCTATTTACTACTCCCACATCGATCTTGGATGGCCAAGTTATCGGCCATATAACTCGGGAAGTACCTCCCTCTTAAAACAACTGTTTTAGGAGTGGAAAGGGCCCCATTTATCATCTGGCAAGGGAAGGAAATAGAAATAAGGGTAGCTTGAAGGATTGAGGAAGTTGTACCGAGTATGAACGACTGTGATGGAGAAACCTTTTGAGTGGAGAATAGTACCCAACTAAAGCATTGGGTTTATGTGGCCTTGGAACAGGCCTGGAACTAGCACCAGCCGAAGACGTCCCTTCCTTTGCTTTTCCATCTCTTTGTCTCTCTTTTGCCCTATCACACAGAGTTTACACCTGATGAAGTAATAAATTGCTTCGTCTAGCATGCCTCATTCCAGTTTAATGTCAAACGGCGTTGCGTATGCAATGACGAAGATTGTAGGGTCTTGGACTCTAGATCCGGCATTAGTTGAAGAATATCCAGCCTTCTATGACGTAAGGACCCAACACAAGCCAACTGCAAGATGCCGTTCTGTTAAAAAATGAGGTTGATGGGGCCATGTTGGAATACTATGGGTAGTCGCTGTTCCAAATTTTTGAAGTCTTATTTAACGTGCAGAGAAGCTTTGGTGTGGCTTGGATTAATATGTTTTGAGACCTTACTTTTGTGATCTCTTGGTAAGCTCTAAAGCTAAGTGTTTAAATCAATGGCCATCAGCCACCATTTGTTCAGTTCCAATCTTAAACATAAATTCATTTGTCTTTTGTTACTCTGCTCGACATACTCTGTCCTACCCTCTTCAAAATTTAACACGCTTTCGTCCTCGTTGCAAGTCGCTGCTCTCATGACCAAAAAGAAAAAAAGCATTTGCTCACCTCCCATAAGCATGGAGCAAAACTCCAAGGCTGCAAAGGAACCACGAAACTGCGAGGGAAAGTCAATATTGTTGCAAAGGAAACTGCGTAAATCAAGATAGATCATGCCTGGACACGGAACCAAAATGAACACACGGTATCAACTAGTCGCCCCATATAACCCCTGCTACTTGTCTATAAATTGTACACGAATTAGGCTGTAAATCATCCAGCTAAACTGTAGAGAATTGAAAACTTTCTTTTGTTTGATATGGTGTTTGTGCTGGAATTTGTTGTTCGATTCTTACAACAAAGATTCGGATGCTTTTGGAAATGAAGGCAAATGTCGGCTGTTTATGCTTCCATCTCCAAGTTCTTCATAGACCCAATGGGCATCTCACGGGGCCTCTAAGAGGCGAATAAAAGAAGAAAAATACATATTTTTATGACTCTAGGCCCGACAAGAAGGTAAAGGTGGCTTGGAACAAATATCAAGACCGAGTTCCAATTGTACACGAAAGCAAACTCCATCCAAAGTCTTCGTCAAAGCCTACATTGGTCACGAACGTTCTAAATAGAATGCTTTCCTCGAAAGTCCTAGAGTAGTCCTCTATGATGGAAAAAACAAATGTGTTAAATTTTCCTCTTTGATTGAATCAGTGAGAAAATACTTAAATACAAATACTATAGTTTGAATCACAAGTAAAAGACGTAAACATTACAATCAATACAAAAAAAATTTATGTTGAAAACTCTTACAATGTGAAGGACAAAAACCATAAATTAATTACAAAGTCCATCCAAATCTCCACTATATAAATTTTTAGATGTACAACCTAATCAAGTCTTTAATAACATCAACATGTCAAAGATTTAATAGTTCAATGACAGTGGAATCAACACTTTAACAGTGAAAAATAAGTTATAGACATCAACTTAATTAAGAAAAGTTGGAGAAAAAATCACCCAAAATTTTAACCAAGGTCTAGTGATGTAAAGAGTTTCAAATGATGATCCAATCGTTAAAAATGAATAAAACCCAATTTTGAACCTACTGACAAGAAATAAGCTCAACTAGACCATAAATCAACCTTCATCAAATGTTTGGTGAACTATTATGTAGGGTTTCTAATTCCTATGAAAATCCTACTCGTTTTTTCTTTTCTCTCCCCTTCTTTTCTTTTTCGATGGCCACACACAAGAAAAAACCTCCTTTTAAAAAAAAGAAAAAAAGAAAAAAAAAAGAAACTTAGGACAAAATCATCTTAAGAGGACTTAGCAATAAATCTCGAGTATGTGTTAGACCGGCCTAACACTCTAATCACTTTAAATATCGTCCATATCCCATTTCCACACAACACCAAGTACCATTAACATGAAGTTGTTGTCTTATCAACTACACAATAGCAATCTCATTTCCTGTCTTTCCTTGAAATCCAAGATCTAAGCAAAAATGTTTGTCTTCCAAGCTTCTTTAATGGAGGACAAAGTAGCATCTTCAACCCCTTCTCTCTTGATGTTTGGATCCCTTCCAAGATTTTTAGTTTCCTTTAGTTCTTGAACTTTCTCAGGAAAATTTTGCATTCGTGAGCACTAGGGTTGATTAAAAGGAGACCTTAGAAGCCCAGGTCTTGGAGGCCAACCTTTTGGGGCTGAAAAAAGAGGAAGTAAAGTTTGAGATCGAAGATGACAAAGTCCTCTAGATCAATGAGAAGAGGAATGTAAAGAAGGAATACAAGAATGACCAGTGGCATAAGGTGAAGCGTAGATGTGGCAAGTTCGCAAGGAGATTCAAGTTGCCAAAGAATGCGAAGATGGAAAAGGTAAAGGCTTCCATGGAGAATGGGGTTTTCACTATCATTGTTCCTAAGGAGGATTTGAATAAGCTTAATGTTAAAGCTATTGAAATTGTAGGCTAAAAATGTGTTTTTTTTTTTTCTGCAATGCAAGAGAGATACATGTTGCATGATAAATGTATGTAAGGCAAAATGAATCTAATCATTTATAATAATATAATAAATAAATAACTTGTACATTAACAAAATTTTCCATTTTCATTTTGCTTTTCTTCTTTGATAGGTAAATGAAGTGCCAGAATTGGCTCTTTATTGCTAATAGGCCATGGCTAGCTTGCTTCTTTGTACTTAGATTTAACAAAGATGGAAGAAGGAATGGGCCCAATGCTTAGTAGCTAATTCTCCTTCCAACTTTCTTAATGTCACACTACAAGAAAATAAGAAACCTATAAAGATGAGAATCAACCTTTAATTGATATTGCAATGCCTTTTGTACATTACTTAGCTTTTTTTTATAGGCATAGGACCTATTTTTTATAAGGTATTCTATATAAGGTATACACATTAATGCATTTGATATGTAAATATTATGCCAAATATTTATAACTAATGGAGGCATTACATTAAGAATTGTATTATATTAATTAACAATCTTCCTCAAGCCGGAGGTCTAAACAAGTCAAACACTCTAAGCTTAGAAAGGAAATGCTAATCTTGCTGACTACACAATACTTTTATCAATAATTCTATTGGTTGCTCTTTGATTGAAATGTGTTGCAATAACACTTTATTAAAGCTTTTCTATTATATAATGACAATCTAGTTCAGTGTGCTTGGTGTGCTTGTAAAAAATTGAATTAAGTATTATTTTCTTGGCTACCTGATTGTTGTATAAGAGTAAAGCTAGCTATCACATGGAGAAACCAAAATCTTTGGGCAAACCTCTAATTCACACTATTTCAATAGTAATGACTTGCATATCTTGATACTTTACTTTAGCTAATGAGAACAAGATAGTTGGTTATTTCTTTAAGCACCAAGATATCAATGATTTTCCAAGCATGATACAAAATCCAATAGTAAATTTTCTAGTCATAAGATATGCATTGTAGTCTAAGTCATAGAATGATGCAACTTAAACTTCAAGAACTTGAGAATAAGAGACCAAGACCTAGATAGCTCTTTAGGTAGTTAATCACCTGTAAGGTTGCCTCCATGTGCGACTACTTTGGGTTATGCATAAATCGGTTGAGCAATTGAATTGAGAAGGTAATATCAAGCTGATGAGAGTCAAATATAAAAGTTTCCCAACCAACATTTATTAGAGTGAATGATTTTCAAGAAGTGGATTATTAACTTTCTTTTTAAAGTTAATATCATATTCGATGCATGTAAATTTTTTATTTTGCTTCATATAATTAACTAAGGGTTTGCAACCAATAAATTCCGTCGTGGATATTAGCTTCAATGTGTACTTATGCTAACTTACAGAGATACCTTTTAGAGATTGAGCAATTTTAATTCTAATAAAGAATTTTAACTAACCAAGATCTTTTATGAAGAATGTAGAATGGAGATAGTCTTTGAGGTTTAAGATGGCTACCTAATTGTTTCCTTGGATCAAAATGTTATTGACATAGATAAGTAAGGTAATGAAAGAATTCCCCTAAGCTTTGGTGAAAAGTAAACAATCATTCCAAGATTGACGAAAACCATATAAGATAAAAGCATCTATGAACTTAGCATTCCAATAGCAAGATGTTTGCTTGAGATCATAAAAAGATTTCTACAATTGAAATACTCTTCCTACCTTTTGATTGCAAAACTCAAAGGGAAGCTCCATATAGACTTCACTAGAAAGATTGTCATGGATAAAAGTGTTATAAATATCGATTTGAGAAAAAAAAAAAAAAAAAAAGGCAAACAATGAACGAAGGCAATGGTGATGAACAATAGAGTGGTGACATGCTTGCTAGTAAGGGAAAAGATATCTTGATAATGAATTCTTTCCAATTGACTATATCCTTTAGCCATTAACCAAGTCTTGTAAAATTCAAAAGACCCATTACTACTTTACCTTAAAACCCCACTTATAACTAATAAGACATCAACCAAGGCATAAAGTAGCCACATTCTAAATATGATTGGCCTCAAGAACAATGAGCTCCTAGTTCATGACAACGATCTAGTGAGGATCGGTAAGGGCTTCCTAGAAGGTGTAGGGTTCACAAAAGGCATAGATAAAGGCACTAAAGTATTGGTGGTAAAGGTGACATTGGGCAAGAGATAGGTATTGAGAGATGAGATAGGAAGATGTTCATTCAGTGGAAGACAATATTAGACAAAGATAATTGATAGTTTAGATGAGAGGTTTGGTGGCTCACCTAAAATGACTAACAAAAAGTTTTGACTGAAAGGAGGGTGTAGGTTGGTCCAAAGATGGTTATAGGTCAAGGTTAGATATGGTGCTAGGTGAGTCTATGAATGGAGATGGTTCAAGCACGGATTGAGGAGAACCATGGTCAATAGTGGTAATTGGTGTAGATTTGGGGAAAATAGGCTCATCTAGACGCAACAAGGATGGATAGTAAGATACCTTAAGCAATATGATGGTAGTTAATCAATTGGTCAAACTAGCAAAGGATAATTGTGAAAAATGTAATGCAAAGGGGAAAATATTTTGGCAAAAAATAACTTCATGACTGACAAAATTTTTTGAATGTTGAGGTCATAAAGCCTATTGGTCCTCTGATAAGAAGGAAAACCCATAAAGATGCAATGAATAACTTGAAGGCTAAATTTATCATGTACACCCAAAGTAGTAGCATAACATTAGTAGCCAAATACACATCAATGGTCAAAAAGTGGTGGCATGCCAAAAAGATGCTCATAAGGAGTGACCCTGCCTAAGGGAGATAAAGGGAGGTGTTGATTAGATAAATGATAGTTAAGAATTACTCATCCTAAAAACATGGGAGGAGATGGGCCTAAAAAGGTAAGATCGAAGCCACATCCAACAAATGTGCTAAGGAGTATGAAAGTAAGAACTCTCATAAACAATGCCCTTAGATTGAACAAAACAAGAGCATTTAGAAGAAAACAAAAATTGGTACCATTATCAAAGTAGATGCACTTGACAGTAAAGCCAAATTGAGTTTGTATCATGTAAAGAAAAGATTGAATTCTAGAAAAAACTTGGTTTTTGAAATGGAAAATAAAAGTCCAAGTGAGATAAGAAAAATTATCTACAATGATTAAAAAATAACAAATACCATCATGTGAGTAGTGTTTGTGGGGTCCCTGACATCCACGTGGTTCAATTCAAAGTTACACTTGTCATAATGTAGCTTGTAGGAAAGGGTGCATGTGTTTGTGTGAGAGAGGAAAAATCTCACAAGAGAAAAAGTTTAAACAAGAAATTGCTTTTTCATGCACAAAATATAATTTTAATGAGGAATGAGCAAGAAATTTATACAAAAAAGAATAATAATTATTAAAACCAAGTTACAAGTAGGTACTTGCTTGAGAAATGAATTGTTTCGAAATGAAAGCCAGAACTAGAAAAAAGTCGTTCAACTTTGCTAAACCCCATCAATGCCCTATCATATGGTACTAAAAAACACAAAAAATTTCAAAAAGAATAATCAAACAAATATCACAATTTTGGATTTTTAACTAGCTTTCTAAATTTAGCATAATTTCTATTCTTTAGCCCCTTTTTGAAATGTCCCACATTATTTCTTTAATTAGCATTGTTGTACCATCCATACTCCTACCCAAAGACTACTTTATAAGGAGATTCCATGACCCCCAAAACACTTTGTTGCATCCACAAACTTTTCCAATTTTACACCTTCAAAAAATTGAAGGAAAAAAAAAGCCTCAAATGTGCTTTTTTCGTCACACACATCTCTTTTCTTGTAATGCTTCTTCTTTCGCTTCATATTTCTATTAAGTGTGAGGCTTTTAAGAAAATGAATGTAATTTTAAGGAATGACTTAGAAAGCGGGCAACCCTTCACTGTATCTTGTGCCTCGTCAAAAGATACCCTAGTTGAATGATGACTTTCTAGGGGAGCTTAGTATGAATTCACATTCCACCCAAACCTTATGAGGACAACACAGGTCCTGTGCAACATGATGTGGGATAACAAATTCCATTATTTCGACATCTACAAAAAAAAAAACAAAAAGGAGACCTTCCAAAATGTTCCGTGTTGGTGGAACATAAACGAGCAGCAAGTATGCATGATAGATTATGCTAATAATGGGTTATATGATATTTGCCACCCCTGGAATTATGTTGCCAACTACTTCGTGATGCAGCACACAAATAATAACACGAGATTCAATTTTGGGTGGGTTCCAATAAGAAAAATCTCTTTGATTTTTTTTTGTTTAAAAAATTTTAATATTAAATTATAAATAGTACAGAATATTAATAAAAAAACCTACCCAATCATCTTAAGATTTGACAAGTTTTATAAGCAATTTTACGGGAAAACTCTACTTCAATTCCGAGCTGCTATAAAATGTTAAGCGGCACTGAACCTGCGATGACCAAGGCTTAGCATAATGCCACGGCTCTATCACACCAAAATTTTCACTGTAGAGTATTGAAAACGATCTTTTGCTTCATATGATGTTTTGGCTGGACTGTTGTTTGGATCTTATTACAGAGACTTGGATGCTTTTGGAAGTGATGGCAAAAGCCTGTTTCTCTCATCGACTACACAATACCAAGCTCGTTTCCTTTCTTCCGTTAAAATTCAAGATCTTAGGGAAAATGTTGACCATTCCAAGGTTCTTCAGTGGCCAACAAAGCAGCATCTTCGTCCCATTCCATCTCGACGTATGGGATCCCTTCGACGATTTTCAATTTTCCTCTATTCCAGAATTTTTTTTTTTTTTTTTGGGGGAGATTTATATAACAGATCGTATGGTGGGTCATAAATTGGGAGAATTCGCACCTACGCTGAATTTCCGAGAACACGCGAAAAATGATAATAGATCTCGTCATTATAAGTTGTTAATATTAACATAATCTATTCCTCGTTCGTGAGCACCAAGGTCGACTGGAATGAGACCCCAGAAGCCCATGTCTTCAAGGTCAATATTGCGGGGCTGAAGAAGGAGGAAGTGAATGTTGAGATTGAAGATGACAGAGTGCTCTAAATCAGCGGGGAGAGAAATGTGGAGAAGCAAGACAAGAACAACAAATGGCATACGTGGAGCGTAGCTGTGGCAAGTTCGAGAGAAGTTTCAGGCTGCAGGAGAATGTGAAGATGGAAGAGGTGAAGGCTTCCATGGAGAATGGGGTTCCAAGCAGGCGGTGAAGAAGCCTGATGTTAAAGCTATTGAAATTGCAGGTTGAAGATGTGTCTGTTTGTTTTCGATGCAATGCAAGAAAGATACATGATGCGTGATACATGTATGTAAGGCAAAGTGAACATAATCATTTTAATAATGTAATAAATAAATAAATAACTCGTACATTAACAAAATTTGCCATTTTCATTTTGTTTTTCTTCTTCGATAGGTGGGGTAAGTGCTGGAATTGGCTCTTTTGTTGCTAATGGGCCATGACGAGCTTGCGTTTGTCTATTCGGATGCAACAAACTGCCAAGAAGGGCCACAGGTTGTTCGAACTACTCAATTTTAATACCTAGCAGCTGATTCTCCGTCCAAATTAAAGTTGGGAATTATAGCGTTTTTAGGACTTCAAGGACGTTAGAAGCTTAAGATCCAAATAGACAAAATCGAAGTCAAGATTAAGGAAATAAAAAAATGGATTGGGTGGTGGTCTACCAATGCGTATAGAATAACCATTTTTCCTATCAACAAGTGAATTATATTCATCATTTGAAGGGTTTTACCATCAGTATCACCCACACCCAATTCAACTTTCTTAATATAACTTTATAGACAACTTAAAAGGAAACATACACAACTTTCTCAATGTCATAGAAACTAGATTATAGTAGGTTTCTCTCTTCAACAAGAGAAAAATAGATTCCAATATAAGGGATTAAAACATGATATAACTTTAGTTCAATATTTATATTTCTATGCCAAAAAATAATACTATACAATTTAGTTTGAGAGCATAATCTATATAAAAAATTATTTATTTAATGTTTTAAAATTTTAAATTTAATATATGTAATTTTTATAATTTTTAATATGGTATCAAAATTTTGGTTATTCTATAATATCTTGAAGTCTATAACATATGTTTATGTCAAATTATTTTTAAATAGTTAACGTTTCTAAGTTTCCTCCACGTAGCCAGAACATGTTCTTAAGATAATTAGTTCAGAAATTGTCTCATCTTGAGAAAAGTATCTCCAATACAACTACTGATATGCAAAAAAATGGAACATATACCTTAAAAAGGGGAAAAAAGAAAAAGGACAAAAAATGAAAAGAAGACTTTTCTTCTAACATTGTTGGTAATTGCACATGCTCTTCTTTAGAAAAAAAAAAAAAAAAGGATTGCAGTTGATTCAATATTGTTTTAAACCTTTGGTTTGGAATTTTATTTCCTATCTCATCAAAACTTAAGGATAGAAGGGTGACTAATTAAAATAAATCTTATTTAACTAAGTTTGATAAAAGAGTTTTCTATAGGTAGATTTAACAATGCCTAGCCCTAAGTTTGGTTATCCCAATTGTGCTTTTAGCCATACATTTGAAATTCATGACTTTCCTAACTATTTAACACAAGATAGGCATTGCAAAATTTAGATAATTTCACTCAAGTTTCACAAATAACAATTATAAAACTAAATTTGTAACTAATTTTCTAATTTTTCATATAATTTTTGTTTCTACATATAACAATTAAAATTTTGAATTTGTAACTAATTTTATAAATTTAGTATAATTTCTATTGTTTCAACCCCTTTTCAAAACGTCTCACAATATTACTTTAATTAGCATTGTTGTATAATCCATACTCCTATCCAAGGATTGCTTTATAAAAAGATTCAATGAGGCCCCCAAAACACATTATCTCATCTACAGACCCTTCCAATTTTACACCTTAAACAAATTGGAAAAAAAGCTTCAAACATGGCTTTTTCCCACAAGCACGTTTGTTTCCTTGTAGCGCTTTTTCTTTTGCTTCATATTTCTACCAAGTGTGAGGCTTATAAGAAAGCACATGTAATTATAAGGAACGACTTAGAAAGTGGGCTCGCCTTTGATGTATCTTGCACCTCATCAGAGGACTTCTTGGGCGTACATACGTTGTTCCTGGGAGAAGAGTATGAATTCGCGTTCCACCCAAACATTTGGGGGTCGACAGATTTCCTATGCAAAATGGCGTGGGACGGCCTAAACCATTATTTCCACATCTACATAGAGAAGAGAGACCGTACAAAATGTGCCATCTGTAGGTGGAGCATAAGAGAGCAGCAAGCATGCATGATAAATTATGCTCATAATGGGGCATATGACATTTGCTACCCCTGGGATTATGTGTCTACCCACTAAGTAATGCAGCACAAATACTATCTAAGTTACTTATGTGATTTATGAGTTGAATAATAAATTTTTTAATATTTCTTTTGCATAAAATTTTATTACTATTAAGTTATAAATAGTGTAAAATATTTCAAAAAACTTACCCAATCATATTAAGATTGACAAGTTTTATAAGTAATATTGTAGGAAAACTCTATACGTAAATTCTAAGCTATTATAAAATCTTATTTAGCCTTTGATTCTGTTTTAATATCATGTTAATTCAAATTGGTCTTCTCGCTAATGTTAAGCAGCACTATGCTTGTAATGACCAAGGTTTAGCTTGATGCCATGGCTCTAGTACACCAATTTTTTTACTGTGGAGAATTAAAAACTATCTTTTGTCTGATATGGTGTTTATGTTGGAACTTGTTATTGGGTTCTTACTATAGAGAAGTGGATGTTTTTTGAAAATAAGGGCAAACGTTGGTAATTTATGCTTCCATATCCCAAGTTCTTTATATATCCAATGGGCCTCTGAAAAAAGAATAAAGAAGGAAACTAAAGATTATTATGAATTTATAAACCCAACAACAAGGTACCAAAAAAGTCATTTGCTAAATTTAAATACCCTACATATCTCCTTTGCCTGCACATCATATTCATCAACACGAAACAGTTCTCTCATCAAGCAAAAAATACTAAGCTTTTTTCCCATCTTTCATTCAAATCCAAGATCTTAGCACAAACTTCGATCATTCCAAGCCTCGTCAATGGCCAATGAAGCAACATCTTTGACCCCATCTCTCTCTTTTGAGCTATACATATATTTCTGTATATTTTTTATGATGGGTAAATTAATTAATTAATTAGTGGATTTCATTGTGTAATTTATGGGTCAGGTCTAATAGCTATTATAAGATAATCTCATCGAGCAAGCCCGTAGCCCAAAACAAGTTGGAATTTGTACTTGACAAATATCATGTAAAAATGTGACACACGTGGCTAGCTGAGTTCACACAATACCACAAATATCTTCCGATGATCATGCAGCTACAGAATGCATGGAGCTTTAATTGTGTGGTTGAAATAAAAAGCAAGTTGAAGGCCATCGAACGAAGGCAATGTCATATGAGGGAAAAAGGTCTCAGATGAGAAGACTGAAAAGAAACTATAAACACTCTTCACCTCTCTCTCTATCTCGTCGGAAGATACAACGGTCATTGACAAATCCAATGGCTAGCTCCTAAATCTATGAATGGCTGTCTTGGTTGATGGTAGAAGATGTAAGTCAAGAAAAGAAAGAAAAAGAGATTTACCGAATAGAGAATAGTGCTCCATAAGCAAAACACAATCAAGCACTCCAAATTCTATTCAATATGCCAGACTCTCGTTGTGCTCTATTGTTTAGATTCTGAATTTGTTTCTACCGATTTGGTTTATATTATGAAAGTTTCATTATTTTGGGTACAACTCCAAAACCCTAGATTTGAAATTGTGATTAGCATTTTTATTAGAGATACCCTATTATTGGTTTGATTCAATACTAAATTTGCAAATTCAATGCCATAATATTTGGTTAAACATCACACCATAAGTTCACTACAAGTATTCACATATCTACAACAGCCCATTGCATTTGATAGTTATACTTGTTTTATTTTTCAAATTTTATTTCTATGTAGTGATTTCTACTCAAATTTTGCATAACTAATTGCTACTTAACCAGTAACTAAATTAGGTACAATGAATTTTCTATTAGAGAGTTAACTAGAAAGAAAAAAAGGAACCGAATAAGGCGAAATGAACATCAACATTTGTATAGAATAATCTAGACAAACAAAATAGAAGTCTAGATTAAGAAAATAATAAAATGAAGTAGATGGTGGTCCTACCAATGTGTATAGAATGACTTAAATCAATTTAAAAACTTTCTGGAGAACTATTCCCTCCACAAACAAGTGGGTTCTATGCATCATTTCAAATGTTTCACCTTTAGTGTCACTCACATCCAATTCAACTTCCGTAATGTGAGTCTATAAACAACCCAAAAAAAAAAAACAAATACAACTTTCTTAATCTCGTACACACTCAATCACAATATAAATTCAAGTACAATGAACTACAAAATGATATATGTTTAGTTGAATACCTAAGTTTACAAACTAAACAATAATAATATACAATTTAAGCACTTCTCTAACTATCTAGCAATTTAGATGTTTTCCAATAATCTTCAAGTATCGCTTTCAATGTTCTCAGACAGCTAACAAAGATTTATCAAATATAAATTTAATGCACCAACAATCAACCAAATATATGTTCAAAGAATAATTAGTATGAATCATGTAAACGTATATATCATCAACTCAAAGTATGTATAAAGATTTGTAGAATAGCAAGCGGCACATACAAGCATAAGAATATTTTGTCCCTTCTAAATTGGGAGCACCAACAATGAAGTAATTGATTTACAATAAGTTTTCCTCTTCAAAAAGAGAAAAATAGATTCTAACACGAGATATTACAAATCATAGAACTTTAGTTCAATATTTAAGTTAACATTCTAAACAATAATAATATACAACAAGGGAAGGAAATAGAAATAAGGATAGCTTGAAGGATTGGGGGAGTTGTAATGAGTAGGAACGACTGTGATGGAGAAACCTTTTGAGTGGCGAATAGTACCCAACTGAAGCATTGGGTTTATGTGGCCTTGGAACAGGCCTGGAACTAGCACCAGCCGAAGACGTCCCTTCCTTTGCTTTTCCATCTCTCTGTCTCTCTTTCGCCCTATCACACATAGAGTTTACGCCTGATGAAGTGATAAATTGCTTCGTCTGGCATGCCTCATTCCAGTTTAATGTCAAACGGCGTTGCGTATGCAATGACGAAGATTGTAGAGTCTTGGACTCTAGATCCGGCATTAGTTGAAGAATATCCAGCCTTCTATGACGTAAGGACCCAACACAAGCCAACTGTAAGATGCCGCTCTGTTAAAAAATGAGGTTGATGGGGCCATGTTGGAATACTATGGGTAGTCGCTGTTCCAAATTTTTGAAGTCTTAGTTAACGTGCAGAGAAGCTTTGGTGTGGCTTGGATTAATATGTTTTGAGACCTTACTTTTGTGATCTCTTGGTAAGCTCTAAAGCCAAGTGTTTGAATCAATGGCCATCAGCCACCCCTTGTTCAGTTCCAATCTTAAACATAAATTCATTTGTCTTTTGTTACTCTGCTCGACATACTCTGTCCTACCCTCTTCAAAATGTAACACGCTTTCGTCCTCGTTGCAAGTCGCTGCTCTCTCATGACCAAAAAGAAAAAAAGCATTTGCTCACCTCCCATAAGCATGGAGCAAAACTCCAAGGCTGCAAAGGAACCACGAAACTGTGAGGGAAAGTCAATTTTGCTGCAAAGGAAACTGCGTAAATCAAGATAGATCATGGCTGGACACGGAACCAAAATGAACACACGGTATCAACTAGTCGCCGCATATAACCCCTGCTACTTGTCTATAAATTGTACACGAATTAGGATGTAAATCATCCAGCTAAACTGTAGAGAATTGAAAACTTTCTTTTGTTTGATATGGTGTTTGTCCTGGAATTTGTTGTTCGGTTCTTACGACAAAGATTCGGATGCTTTTGGAAATGAAGGCAAATGTCGGCTGTTTATGCTTCCATCTCCCAAGTTCTTCATAGACCCAATGGGCATCTCACGGGGCCTCTAAGAGGAGAATAAAAGAAGAAAAATATATATTTTTATGACTCTAGGCCCGACAAGAAGGTCAAGGTGGCTTGGAACAAATATCAAGACCGAGTTCCAATTGTACACGAAAGCAAACTCCATCCAGAGTCTTCGTCAAAGCCTAGGTTGGTCACGAACGTTCTAAACAGAACGCTTCCTTCGAAAGTACTAGAGTAGTCCTCTGTGATGGAAAAAAAAATGTGTAAAATTTTCCTCTTTGATTGAATCAGTGAGAAAATACTCAAATACAAATACTATAGTGTGAATCACAAGTAAAAGACGTAAATATTACAACCAACATAAAAAAAATTTATGTTGAAAACTCTTACAATGTGAAGGACAAAAACCATGAATTAATTACAGAGTCCATCCAAATCTCCACTCTATAAATTTTTAGATGTACAACCTAATCAAGTCTTTAATAACATCAACATGACAAAGATTTAATAGTTCAATAACAATGGAATCAACACTTTAACAGTGAAAAATAAGTTGTAGACATCAACTTAATTAAGAAAAGTTAGAGAAAAAATCACCCAAAATTTTAACCAAGGTCTAGTGATGTAAAGAGCTTCAAATGACGATCCAATCATTAAAAATAAATAAAACCCAATTTTGAACCTACTGACAACAAATAAGCTCAACCAGACCATAAATCAACCTTAATCAAATGTTTGATTAATTGCTGTGTAGGGTTTCTAATTCTTATGAAAATCCTACTCATTTTTTTTTCTTTTCTCTCCCCTTCTTTTCTTTTTCGATGGCCACACACAAGAAAAAACCCCTTTTTAAAAAAAAGAAAGAAAAAAAAAAAGAAACTTAGGACAAAATCATCTTAAGAGGACCTAGCAATAAATCTCGAGTATGGGTTGGACCGGCCTAACACTCTAATCACTTTAAATATCATCCATATCCCATTTCCACACAGCACCAAGTACCATTAACATGAAGTTGTTGTCTTATCAACTACACAATAGCAATCTCATTTCCTGTCTTTCCTTGAAATCCAAGATCTAAGCAAAAATGTTTATCTTCCAAGCTTCTTTAATGGAGGACAAAGCAGCATCTTCAACCCCTTCTCTCTTGATGTTTGGATCCCTTCCAAGATTTTTAGTTTCCTTTAGTTCTTGAACTTTCTCAAGAAACTTTTGTATTCGTGAGCACTAGGGTTGACTGAAAGGAGACCTTAGAAGCCCAGGTCTTGGAGGCCGACCTTTTGGGGCTGAAAAAAGAGGAAGTAAAGTTTGAGATTGAAGATGACAAAGTCATCTAGATCAGTGAGAAGAGGAATGTAAAGAAGGAATACAAGAATGACCAGTGGCATAAGGTGAGGCGTAGATGTGGCAAGTTCGCAAGGAGGTTCAAGTTGCCAAAGAATGCAAAGATGGAAGAGGTAAAGGCTTCCATGGAGAATGGGGTTCTCACTATCATTGTTCCTAAGGAGGATTTGAATAAGCTTAATGTTAAAGCTATTGAAATTGTAGGCTAAAAATGTGTTTATTTGTTTTTGCTGCAATGCAAGAGAGATACATGTTGCATGATAAATGTATGTAAGGCAAAATGAATATAATCATTTATAATAATCTAATAAATAAATAAATAAATAACTTGTACATTAACAAAATTTTCCATTTTCATTTTGCTTTTCTTCTTTGATAGGTAAAGGAAGTGCCAGAATTGGCTCTTTATTGCTAATAGGCCATGGCTAGCTTGCTTCTGTGTACTTAGATTTAACAAAGATGGAAGAAGGAATAGGCCCAATGCTTAGTAGCAAATTCTCCTTCCAACTTTCTTAATGTCACACTACAGGAAAATAAAAAACCTATAAAGATGAGAATCAACCTTTAATTGATATTGCAATGCCTTTTGTACATTACTTAGCTTTCTTTTATAGGCATAGGACCTATTTTATATAAGGTATTCTATATAAGGTATATACATTAATGCATTTGATATGTAAATAGAATATAAGGTATTCTATTTTACATTAAGAATTGTATTATATTAATTAACAATCTTCCTCAAGCCGGAGGTCTAAACAAGTCAAACACTCTAAGCTTAGAAAGGAAATGCTAATCTTGCTAACTACACAATACTTTTATCAATAAGTCTATTGGTTTCTCTTTGGTTGAAATGTAATGTGTCGCAATAACACTTTATTAAAGCTTTTCTATTATATAATGACAATCTAGTTCAATGTGCTTGGTGTGCTTGTAAAAAATTGAATTAATTATTATTTTCTTGGCTACCTGATTGTTGTAAAAGAGTAAAGCTAGCTATCGCATGGAGAAACCAAAATCTTTGGGCAAACCTCTAATTCACACTATTTCACTAGTAATGACTTGCATAGCTTGATACTTTACTTTAGCTAATGAGAACAAGATATTTGGCTATTTCTTTTAGCACCAAGATATCAATGATTTTCCAAGCATGATACAAAATCCAATAGTAAATTGTCTAGTCATAAGACATGCATTGTAGTCTAAGTCATAGAATGATGCAACTTAAACTTCAAGAACTTGAGAATAAGAGACCAAGACCTAGATAGCTCTTTAGGTAGTTAATCACCTGTAAGGTTGCCTCCATGTGGGACTACTTTGGGTTATGCATAAATCGGTTGAGCAATTGAATTGAGAAGGTAATATCAAGCTGATAAGAGTCAAATATAAAAGTTTGCCAACCAACATTTATTAGAGTGAATGATCTTTAAGAGGTGGATTATTAACTTTCTTTTTAAAGTTAATATCATATTCGATGCATGTAAATTTTTTATTTTGCTTCATATAATTAACTAAGGGTTTGGAACCAATAAATTCAATCGTGGATATTAGCTTCAATGTGTACTTATGCTAACTTACAAAGATACCTTTTAGAGATTGAGCAATTTTAATTCTAATAAAGAATTTTAACTAACCAAGATCTTTTATGAAGAATGTAGAATGGCGATAGTCTTTGAGGTTTAAGATGGCTACCTAATTGTTTCCTTGGATCAAAATGTTATTGACATAGATAAGTAAGGCAATGAAAGAATTCCCCTAAGCTTTGGTGAAAAGTAAATAATCATTCCAAGATTGACGAAAACCATATAAGATAAAAGCATCTATGAACTTAGCATTCCAATAGCAAGATGTTTGCTTGAGATCATAAAAAGATTTCTACAATTGAAATACTCTTCCTACCCTTTGATTGCAAAACTCAAGGGAAGGCTCCATATAGACTTCATTAGAAAGATTGTCATGGATAAAAGTGTTATAAATATCGATTTGAGAAAAAAAAAAAAAAAAGGCAAACAATGAACGAAGGCAATGGTGATGAACAATAGAATGGTGACATGCTTGCTAGTAAGGGAAAAGATATCTTGATAATGAATTCTTTCCAATTGACTATATCCTTTAGCCATTAACCAAGTCTTGTAACATTCAAAAGACCCATTAGTACTTTACCTTAAAAACCCACTTATAACTAATAAGACATCAACCAAGGCATAAAGTAGCCACATTCTAAATATGATTGGCCTCAAGAACAATGAGCTCCTAGTTCATGGCATCGATCTAGTGAGGATCAGTAAGGGCTTCCTAGAAGGTGTAGGGTTTACAAAAGGCAGAGATAGAGGCACTAAAGTATTGGTGGTGAAGGTGACATTGGGCAAGAGATAGGTATTGAGAGATGAGATAGGAAGATGTTCATGAAGTGGAAGACAATGTTAGATAAAGATAATTGATAGTTTAGATGAGAGGTTTGGTGGCTCACCTAAAATGACTAACGAAAAGATTTGACTGAAAGAAGGGTGTAGGTTGATCCAAAGAGGGTTACAAGTCAAGGTTAGATGTGGTGCTAGGTGAGTCTATGAATGGAGATGGTTCAAGTGCAGATTGAGGAGAACCATGGTCAATAGTGGTAATTGGTGTAGATTTAGGGAAAATAGGCTTATTTAGAGGCAACAAGGATGGATAGTAAGATACCTTAAGCAATATGATGGTAGTTAATCAATTGGTCAAACTAGCAAAGGATAACTGTGAAAAATGTATTGCGAAGGGGAAAAAATTTTGGCAAAAAATAACATCATGACTGACAAAATTTTTTGAATGGTGAGGTCATAAAGCCTATAGGTCCTCTAATAAGAAGGAAAACCCATGAAGATGCAATGAATCACTCAAAGGCTAAATTTATCATGTACACCCAAAGTAGTAGCATAACATTAGTAGCCAAATACACATCAATGGTCAAAAAGTGGTGGCATGTCAAAAAGATGCTCATAAGGAGTGACCCTACCTAAGGGAGATAAAGGGAGGTGGTTGATTAGATAAGTGATAGTCAAGAATTACTCATCCTAAAAACATGGGAGGAGATGGGCCTAAAAAGGTAAGATCGAAGCCACATCCAACAAATGTGCTAAGGAGTATGAAAGTAAGAACTCTCATAAACAATGCCCTTAGATTGAACAAAAGAAGAGCATTTAGAAGAAAAAAAAAACTGGTACCATTGTCAAAGTAGATGCACTTGACAGTAAATCCAAATTGAGTTTGTATCATGTAAAAAAAAAGATTGAATTCTAGAAAAAACTTGGGTTTTGAAATGGAAAATAAAAGTCCAAGTGAGATAAGAAACATTATCTACAATGATTAAAAAATAACAAGTACCATCATGTGAGTAGTGTTTGTGGGGTCCTTGACATCCATGTGGTTCAATTCAAAGTTACACTTGTCATAATGTAACTTGTAGGAAAGGGTGCATGTATTTGCGTGACAAAGGACAAATCTCACAAGAGAAAAAATTTCAACAAGAAATTGCTTTTTCATGCACAAAATATAATTTTAATGAGGAATGACCAAGACATTTATACAAAGAAGAATAATAATTATTAAAACCAAGTTACAAGTAGGTACTTGCTTGAGAAATGAATTGTTTCGAAAGGAAAGCCAGAACTAGAAAAAATGGAATGAAAATGCTTAGGAATGACAAAACTCAAAAATCAAAGTCATTCAACTTTGCTAAACCCCATCAATAACCTATCATATGGTACTAAAAAACACAAAAATTTTCAAAATGAATAATCAAACAAAGATCACAATTTTGGATTTTTAACTAGCTTTCTAAATTTAGCATAATTTCTATTCTTTAGCCCCTTTTTGAAATGTCCCACAATGTTTCTTTAATTAGCATTGTTGTACCATCCATACTCCTACCCAAAGACTACTTTATAAGGAGATTCCATGATCCCCAAAACACTTTGTTTCATCCACAAAATTTTCCAATTTTACACCTTCAAAAAATTGAGGGAAAAAAAAAGCCTCAAATGTGGCTTTTTTCGTCAAACACATCTCTTTTCTTGTAATGCTTCTTCTTTCGCTTCATATTTCCATTAAGTGTGAGGCTTTTAAGAAAATGTATGTAATTTTAAGGAATGACTTAGAAACTGGGCAACCCTTCAATGTATCTTGTGCCTCGTCAAAAGATACCCTAGTTGAATGATGGCTTTCTAGGGGAGCTTAGTATGAATTCACATTCCACCCAAACCTTATGAGGACAACACAGGTCCTATGCAACATGATGTGGGATAACAAATTCCATTATTTCGACATCTAAAAAAAAAAAAAAAAAAAAAAAAAAAGAGGAGACCTTCCAAAATGTTCCATCTGTTGGTGGAACATAAACGAGCAGCAAGTATGCATGATAGATTATGCTAATAATGGGTTATATGATATTTGCCACCCCTGGAATTATGTTGCCAACTACTTCGTGATGCACCACACAAATAATAACACAAGATTCAATTTTGGGTGGGTTCCAATAAGAAAAATCTCTCTTTGATTTTTTTTTTTTTTTGTTTAAAAAAATTTAATATTAAATTATAAATTGTGCAGAATATTAATAAAAAAACCTACCCAATCATCTTAAGATTTGACAAGTTTTATAAGCAATATTACAGGAAAACTCGACTTCAATTCCGAGCTATTATAAAATGTTAAGCGCCACTGCACCTGCGATGACCAAGGCTTAGCTTGATGCCACGGCTCTAGCACACCAAAATTTTCACTGTAGAGAATTGAAAACTATCTTTTGCTTCATATGATGTTTTTGCTGGGCTGTTGTTTGGTTCTTATTACAGACACTTGGATGCTTTTGGAAAAGAGAGCAAAAGCCTGTTTCTCTCATCGACTACACAATACCAAGCTTGTTTCCTTTCTTCCGTTGAAATTCAAGATCTTAGCGAAAATGTCGATCATTCCAAGGTTCTTCAGTGGCCAACAAAGCAGCATCTTCGTCCCATTCCATCTCGACGTATGGGATACCTTCGAGCATTTTCAATTTTCCTCTATTCCAGAATTTTTTTTCTTTTTTTTGGGAGAATTCCTCGTTCGTGGGCACCAAGGTCGACTGGAATGAGACCCCAGAAGCCCATGTCTTCAAGGTCAAGATTGCGGGGCTGAAGAAGGAGAAAGTGAAGGTTGAGATTGAAGATGACAGAGCGCTCTAAATCAGCGGGGAGAGAAATGTGGAGAAGGAAGACAAGAACAACAAATGGCATAGGTGGAGCGTAGCTGTGGCAAGTTCGAGAGAAGTTTCAGGCTGCTGGAGAATGTGAAGGTGGAAGAGGTGAAGGCTTCCATGGAGAATGGGGTTCCAAGCAGGTGGCGAAGAAGCCTAAGGTTAAAGCTATTAAAATTGCAGGTTGAAGATGTGTCTGTTTGTTTTCGGTGCAATGCAAGAAAGATACATGATGCGTGATACATGTATGTAAGGCAAAGTGAACATAATCATTTTAATAATGTAATAAATAAATAACTCGTACATTAACAAAGTTTGCCGTTTTCAATTTGTTTTTCTTCTTTGATAGGTGAGGTAAGCGCTGGAATTGGCTCTTTTGTTACTAATGGGCCATGACGAGGTTGCGTTTGTCTATTCGGATGCAACAACTGTCAAGAAGGGCCCCAGATTGTTCGAACTAGGCAATTTTAATACTTAGGAGCAGATTCTCCTTCCAAATCAAAGTTGGGAATTATAGCGCTTTTAGCACTTCAAGGACGTTAGAAGCTTAAGATCCAAATAGACAAAATCGAAGTCAAGATTAAGAAAATAATAAAATGGATTGGGTGTTGTTCTACCTATGCTTATAGAATAGCTATTTCCTCTATAAACAAGTGAATTCTATCCATCATTTGAAGGGTTTTACCATCAGTATTACTCACACCCAATTCAACTTTCTTAATATAAGTTTATAGACAACTTAAAAGGAAACATACACAACTTTCTCAATGCCACAGAAACCCAATTATAGTAGGTTTCTCTCTCCAACAAGGGAAAAATAGATTCCAATATAAGGGATTAAAAAATAATATAACTTTACTTCAATATTTATATTTATATGCGAAACAATAATAATATACAATTCGGTTTGAGAGCATAATTTATATAAAAAAATTATTTACTTAATTTTTTAAGATTTTCAATTTAATATATGTAACTTTTATAATTTTTCATATAGTATCAAAATTTTGGTTATTCTATGTCTTGAAGGACTATGTCTCAAGTCTATAACATATGTTTGTGTCAAATTATTTTTAAATTGTTAAAGTTTCTAATTTTCCTCATCTTGAGAAGAGTATCTCCAATACAACTACTAATATGCAAACAAATGGAACATATACCTTAAAAAAAGGGAAAAAAAAAAAAGAAAAAGAATAAAAAACGAAAAGAAGACTTTTCTTCTAACATTGTTGATAATTGCACATGCTCTTCTTTAGAAAAAATTAGGATTGAAGTTCATTAAATATTGTTTTAAACCTTTGGTTTGGAATTTTATTTCCTATCTCATCAAAACTTAAGGATAGAAGGGTGACTAGTTAAAATAAATCTTATTTAACTAAGTTTGATAAAAGAGTTTTCTATAGGTAGATTTAACAATGCCTAGCCCTAAGTTTGGTTATCCCAATAGTGCTCTAGCCATACATTTGAAATTCATGACTTTCCTAACTATTTAACACAAGATAGGCATTGCAAAATTTAGATCATTTCAATCAAGTTTCACAAATAACAATTATAAAACTAAATTTGTAACTAATTTTCTAATTTTTCATATAATTTTTGTTTCTACATATAACAATTAAAATTTTGAATTTGTAACTAATTTTATAAATTTAGTATAATTTCTATTGTTTCAACCCCTTTTCAAAACGTCTCAAAATATTTCTTTAATTAGCATTGCTGTATAATCCATACTCCTATCCAAGGATTGCTTTATAAAAAGATTCCATGAGGCCCCCAAAACACATTATCTCATCTACAGACCCTTCCAATTTTACACCTTAAACAAATTGGAGAAAAAAAGCTTCAAACATGGCTTTTTCCCACAAGCACGTCTGTTTCCTTATAGAGCTTTTTCTTTTGCTTCATATTTCTACCAAGTGTGAGGCTTATAAGAAAGCACATGTAATTATAAGGAACGACTTAGAAAGTGGGCTCGCCTTTGATGTATCTTGCACCTCATCAGAGGACTTCTTGGGCGTACATACGTTGTTCCTGGGAGAAGAGTATGAATTCGCGTTCCACCCAAACATTTGGGGGTCGACAGATTTCCTATGCAAAATGGCGTGGGACGGCCTAAACCATTATTTCCACATCTACGTAGAGAAGAGAGACCGTACAAAATGTGCCATCTGTAGGTGGAGCATAAGAGAGCAGCAAGCATGCATGATAAATTATGCTCATAATGGGGCATATGACATTTGCTACCCCTGGGATTATGTGTCTATCCACTAAGTAATGCAGCACAAATACTATCTAAGTTACTTATGTGATTTTTGAGTTGAATAATAAGCTTTTTAATATTTCTTTTGCATAAAATTTTATTACTATTAAGTTATAAATAGTGTAAAATATTTCAAAAAACTTACCCAATCATATTAAGATTTGACAAGTTTTATAAGTAATATTATAGGAAAACTCTATACGTAAATTCTAAGCTATTATAAAATCTCATTTAGCCTTTGATTCTGTTTTAATATCATGTTAATTCAAATTGGTCATCTCACTAATGTTAAGCAGCACTATGCTTGTAATGACCAAGGTTTAACTTGATGCCATGGCTCTAGTACACCAATTTTTTTACTGTGGAGAATTAAAAACTATCTTTTGTCTGATATCGTGTTTATGTTGGAACTTGTAGTTCGGTTCTTATTATAGAGATGTGGATGTTTTTTGAAAATAAGGGCAAACGTTGGTAATTTATGCTTCCATATCCCAAGTTCTTTATAGATCCAATGGGCCTCTGAAAAAAGAATAAAGAAGGAAAATAAAGATTATTATGAATTTATAAACCTAACAACAAGGTACCAAAAAAGTCATTTGCTAAATTTAAATATCCTACCTATCTCCTTTGCCTGCACATCATGTTCATCAACACGAAACAGTTCTCTCATCAAGCACAATATACTAAGCTTTTTTCCCATCTTTCATTCAAATCCAAGATCTTAGCACAAACTTCGATCATTCCAAGCTTCGTCAATGGCCAATGAAGCAGCATCTTTGGCCCCATCTCTCTCTTTTGAGCTATACATATATTTCTGTATATTTTTTATGATGAGTAAATTAATTAATTAATTAGTGGATTTCATTGTGTAATTTATGGGTCAGGTCTAATAGCCATTATAAGATAATCTCATAGAGCAAGCCCGTCGCCCAAAACAAGTTGGAATTTGTACTTGACAAATATCATGTAAAAAGGTGACACACGTGGCTAGCTGAGTTCACACAATACCACAAATATCTTCCGATGATCATGCAGCTACAAAATGCATGGAGCTTTAATTGTGTGGTTGAAATAAAAAGCAAGTTGAAGGCCATCGAACGAAGGCAATGCCATATGAGGGAAAAAAATCTCAAATGAGAAGATTGAAAAGAAACTAAAAACACTCTTCACCTGTCTCTCTATCTCGTCGGAAGAGACAACGGTCACTGACAAATCCAATGGCTAGCTCCTAAATCTATGAATGGCTATCTTGGTTGATGGTAGAAGATATAAGTCAAGAAAAGAATGTAAAAGAGATTTATCGAATAGAGAATAGTGCTCCATAAGCAAAACACAATCAAGCACTCCAAATTCTCTTCAATATGCTAGACTCTCGTTGTGCTCTATTGTTTAGATTCTGAATTTGTTTCTACTGATTTGCTTTGTATTGTGAAAGTTTCATTATTTTGGGTATAACTTTAAAACCCTAGATTTGAAATTGTGATTAGCATTTTTATTAGAGATACCTTATTATTGGTTTGATTCAATACTAAATTTGCAAATTCAATGGCATAATATTTTGGTTAAACATCACACCATAAGTTCACTACAAGCATTCACATATCTACAACAGCCCATTGCATTTGATAGTCATACTTGTTCTATTTTTCAAATGTTATTTCTATGTAGTGATTTCTACTCAAATTTTGCATAACTAATTGCTAGTTAACCAGTAACTAAATTAGGTACAATGAATTTCCTATTTAGAGAGTTAACTAGAAAATAAAAAATAAAAAATAAAACAGGAACCAAATAAGGCCAAATGAACATAAACGTTTGTGTAGAATAATCTAGACAAACAAAATAGAAGTCTAGATTATGAAAATAATAAAATGAAGTAGATGGTGGTCCTACCAATGTGTATAGAATCACTTCAATCAATTTAAAAACTTTTTGTTGGACTATTCCCTCTACAAATAAGTGGGGTTCTATGCATCATTTCAAAGGTTTCACCATTAGTATCCATCGCATCCAATTCAAATTCCTTAATGTGAGTCTATAAACAACCTAAAAAAAACAAATACAACTTTCTTAATCTCATACACATTCAATCATAATTGGCCTTTCTCTTCAAGAAAAGAAAAATAAATTCAAATTCAATGAATTACAAAATTATATAAGTTCAATTCAATACCTAAGTTTACAAACTAAAGAATAATAGAATACAATTTAAGCACTTCTCTAACTATCTTGCAATTTAGAAGTTTTCAAATAATCTTCAAGTATCGCTTTCAATGTCTTAGACAGCTAAGGAAGATTTATCAAATATAAACTTAATGCACCAACATCCAACCAAATATAGGTTCAAAGAATAATTAGTATGAATCACGTAAGCCTATATTTTATCAACTCAAAGTATGTATAAAGATTTGTAGAATAGCAAGCAGCACATACAAGCATAAGAATATTTTGTCCCTTTTAACCTGTGAGCACCAATAATAAAGTAATTGATTTTCAGTCAATGATTAAGCTCACAAACAACCCCCTAGCAAGATACAACCTTATAGAATGACATTATGTGCTACGTGCGTAAAAGCCCAAAATAGATATCTGAGGGTTTACAGATTCAATCTACCCAAATGGTCTTAAAATATTATCATATAATGTTTAAGAGCGTCAAAGGATATGAAATCAAGCTCAAAATGCGTATTGGACGTTCAGATATAAAAGCAGCCACAATACCGGTGAACGGTGCACTTAAGGCAGAAAAATTCTTCCACAAAGTTCATAAGAAACACAGCTCAATATCTCTATCAGAAATGACCAAAAATGCAAACCAAAGAGCTAAGTGTCTTTCAAGAGAGAGCTGCTTCTATTCATGAGTTTTAGAGAGGATTTCGGGCAATTTAGCTTGCTGAAAGCAGTGCCGTTTTTTTGCAGTATCAATTAGAAAGACATTACCTTTTTGCTTAAATATGAACTGCACTTTTACTTCACCTTCCCGTTAAAAATGTTAGACCCTTCATATCACGAAATCGAATTCAAAATTGGAGAGCAAGAATTCCTCCTTTCTGCCCTAGGTTTTGAAGAGAGCCGTGAAACTCGGAAGGGGCTCGTGCTCGACTTTTTTGGGGCTGGGCGGGGCTTCTTTTTTTTCGGGCCTGAAAGTTTTCTGGTGCAACCCACTTGCAATTTTACACACGCTTGTCTCGGAGGTTTCATCAATTATGCTGGTGACCAACAAGGCGAAGAAGAAAATGAAACAAAAAAATCTCAAAAATTAATATATCTTATTTATACAATATTTGAGAAATAAATATCATATTCAGAATAGTTTGTATTAGTTTTCTTTTTGACATATTTTTATACATGTAATCTATTTTATAAAACTTTTCTTTTTATCATCACCAAAATAACTTAAAGAAACACTCATATTCCTCACACCTAACACCTTAAACCAACTTGATTTTGATTTCTTCCCCTTAGCTGACGGCTCCTCTGATCGCAATGTTTCTCATGAACTTTATAGATGTGATATTGTGTTTTAATAATAACTGCAAAGATCCAATTAGTTTGGATCATCCCCAATTGAGCTTTTAGTCACATGTTGAAAATCCACGGCCTTCCTAATTATTTAACACTTGATATGCAGTGTCAAATTTAAATCGTTCCAGTCAGGTTTCACAAATAACGAGTATAAAACGGAATTTGTAACTAAATTTCTAAACTTAATATAATTTCTATTTACACATATAATGATTACAAATTTAAATTCGTAACTAATTCTTTGAATTTTATTATAATTTCTATTCTTTTAGCCCTTCTTTGAAACATCTTACAATGTTTCTTTAATTAGCATTATTGTATCACCCATACTCCTACCCAAAGACTGCTTTATAAGGGGATTCCATGGCCTCCTAAAACATATTATCTCATCTACATCTCTTTCTAGTTTTACACCACCTAAAAATTGGGGGAAAAGCTTCAAACATGGCTTCTTCTTTTTCACGTAAACGTGTCTCTTTTCTTGTAGCGCTTCTTCTTTTGCTTCATATTTCTGTTAAGTGAGGCTTTTAAGAAAATGCATATAATTTTAAGGAACAACTTAGAAAGTTGACAGCCCTTCAATGTGTCTTGCGCTCAGAGGATACCTTGGGCGAACAACAACTTTCCAAGGGAGCTGAGTATGAATTCACGTTCCACCCAAACCTTCTAGGGTCGACAAAGTTCTTATGCAACATGATATGGGATAACAAAGGCCATTATTTCCACATCTACGTAGAAAAGAGATCGTAAAAAATGTTCCATATATAGGTGGAGCATAAAAGAGCAGCAACATGCATGCTAAATTATGCTAATAATGGGGTATATGATATTTGCTACCCTTGGGAGTATGTTGTCAACTATTAAGAAATGCAGTACACAAATAATAACACAGGATTCATCCCTGGTTGGGCTTCAATGAGAAAAATCTCTTTTTGATCTTTTTATTTTGGGTTTTTTCATCTTATTCTCCATTAGGTCATTTTGAATGATTGATGAAAAAAATATAGAAGAAGTTTATTATGTGACTTTTGAGTTGGATAATGAGCTTTTTAAATTTTTTTTGTATATAAAATGTAACTATTAAGTTATAAATAGTGCAGAATAATTTAAAAAACTTACCCAATCATCTGAATGACTAGTTTTATAAGTATTATTATAGGAAAACTTTATACTTCAATTCTAAGCTATTATAAAATCTTATTTAGCTTTTCTTTTTGTTTTAACATGTTAATTAAAGGGACAACCATTACTTATAATACCTAGGATCATGTTCAGAAGGAATTACATTAAGAATGGAGATCTCATAGCTTTAATATCATATTAAATAGTCTCATAATCATTCCAAAAAGAAGCCTAAGGAAGAAGGGGAGAGCCACCATTTATAGGGACTAGGATCACAGTAAGAAAGAATTACATAGGAATGAGGGTTTCATGGCTTTGATACCATATTATGTGGTATCATAATCGTCCTCAAAAAAAGCTTAAGGAAGAAGGGGAGAGCCACCACTTATAGGGCCTAAGATCATGTTCTCTCGTTTTGATGTGAGACAAATCCAAGCATTCTCAACAAATTTATTGTTCAGTTCTTATTGCAAGAATTTGGATGCTTTTAGAAATGAGGGCAAATGTTGGGTGATTATGCTTCCATATCCCAAGGTCTTTATAGATCCAATGGGCATCTCACAAGGTCTACGAGGGAGATATAAAGATGGAAAAAAAAAAAGTATTATAAATTTATAGACCCAACATCAACGTACCAGAGAAGTCCTCCGCCGAATTGAAATGCCCGACCTGTCACCTTCACCCACACATTGAGAATCACCAACACGAAGTAGTTCTCTCATCGAGAACACGCTACCAAGCTCGTTTCCATTTTTCCATTGAAATCGAAGATCTTAGCGAAAATGTCGATCATTTCAAGCTTCTCAGTAGCCAACAAAGCAGCATCTTCGTCCCATTCACTCTTGACCTATGGGATTGCTTCAAGGATTTTCAGTTTCCCTCCATTCCTAAATTTTCTCGGGAGAATTTTGCGTTCGAGAGCACCAGGTTTGACTGGAAGGAGATCCCAGAAACCCATGTCTTCAAGGCCGACCTTCCGGCGCTGAAGGAGGAGGTGAAGTTTGAGATCGGAGGTGAAAAAATGCCCCAGATCAGTGGGCAGAGGGATGTAGAGAAGGAAGACAAGAACAACTAGTGGCATAGGGTGGAGCATAGCAACGGCAAGTACGTGAGGATGCTGGAATTGAAGAAACCTGATGTGCTTAAGTTGTGTCAGTTTCTTTTCGGTGCAATGCATGAAGAGACATGTTGCGAGATAACATGTACGTATGGCAAAATGAACATCATCATTTGTAATAATCTAATAAATTAATAACTCGTACATTAACAAAATTTGCCATTTCTATTTTGTTTTTCTTCTTCGATAGGTGAGGTAAGTGTTGGAATTGGATCTTTTGTTGCTAATGGGCCACGATGAGCTTGCTTTTGTCTACTCGGAGATAACAAACTGGCAAGGACGAAGGGCCCTAGAGCATTCGAGCCAGGCAATTTCAATACTTAGCAGCGAATTCTCCTTCCAAGTTAAAGTTGGAAATTATAGCATTTTAAGCACTTTAAGGAGAGTTAGAAGCTCAAGATTAAGAAAATAATAAAATGGATTGGCTAGTGGTCTACCTATGCGTTTAGAATGACCATTCCCTCTATGAACAAGTGACTATTCTTCATTTGGAGGGTTTCACCGTCAATATCATTCACCCTATTTAACTTTCTTAATGAAAGTTTATACACAACTTAAAAAGAAATAGACACAACTTTCTTAATGTCACAAAAACCAATTACAATTTTCTCTATTCAAAAAGAGAAAAATAGATTCTAATACAACGGATTACAAAATGATATAACTTTAGTTCAATATTTAAGTTTGCATAAGAAATAAAAATAATATACAATTTAGTTTGAGAGGATATTTTATAAAAAATAAATTTATTCATTTAATGTTTTAACATTTTAAATTTAGTATAAGTAATTTTTATAATTTTTAATATGGTGTCAAAATTTAAGTTATTCTATAATATCTTGAAGGACCATGTCTTAAGTCTATAACATATATTTATGTGACACCATATATGATTATCCCTAAGTTTGAAGTTATTATTTTATACTGCCATCATTTTACTTGTATAAAAATTCATGTAAAATTATATTTAATAGTTAAAGTTTCTAATTTTTCTTTGTGTAGCCCGAAGATGTTTTTGAAACAATTCGTCCAATAATTGTGTCATCTTGAAAAAAGTATAACCAATACAACTAATGATATCCCACAAAATGAAACATATACCTTAAAAGAGAAAACAAACAAAAAACAAAAAGAAAAAAAAAACAAAAAGAAGACTTTTCTTCTAACATTGTTGATCATTGCACATACTCCTCTTTATAAAAAGCAAGGATTGAAGTTGGTTAAATATTGTTTAAACCTTTGGTTTGGATTTTTAGTTCTTATCACATCAAAACTTAAGGATAGAAGGGTAAGCAATTAGAATAAATCTTATTCAACAATGCCTAGCCCTAGGTTTGGTTCATCCTAATTGTGCTTTTAACCATCCATCAAAAATCCATGACTTTCCTAACTATTTAACACGAGATGGGCATTGCCAAATTTAGATCATTCCAATCAAGTTTCACAAAAAAAAAAAAAAAACAAAAACAACTATAAAACTATATTTGTAACTAATTTTCTAAATTTTAATATAATTTCTATTTCTACATATAACAACTAAAAATTTGAATTTGTAACTAATTTTTTAAATTTAGTGTAATTTATATTGTTTCAACTCCTCTTCAAAGCATCTCACAATGTTTCTTTAATTAGCATTGTTATATCATTCATGCTCCTACCCAAAGATTGCTTTATAAAGAGATTCCATGACCCCCTAAAACACATTACCTCATCTACAAACCCTTCTAGTTTTACACCTTAAAAAAGTTGGAGAAAAAAGCTTCAAACATGGCTTTTCTCCCCAAACACGTTTGTTTGCTTGTCGCGCTGTTTCTTTTGCTTCATATTTCTTCTAAGTGTGAAGCTTTTAAGGAAACGCATGTAATTTTAAGGAACGACCTAGAAAGTGGGCAAGCCTTCAGTGTATCTTGCGCCTCGTCAGAGGACAATCTGGGTGAACATACGCTTTTCAAGGGAGCTGAGTATGAATTCACGTTCCACCCAAACCTTCTGGGGTCAACACAGTTCGTGTGCAAAATGATATGGAATAACATAGGCCATCTTGTCCACATCTACATAGAGAAGAGAGACCGTACAAAATGTACCATTTGTAAGTGGAGCATAAGAGAGCAGCAAGCATGCATGATGAATTATGCTAATAAAGGGGTATATGACATTTGCTACCCCTGGGATTATGTTTCTGTCGACTAAGTAATGCAACATACGAAAAATAACACAAGATTCATCCTTGGTTGGGCTTCAGTAAGAAAAAAATCTTTCGATCTTTTTTTGGGGGGGTTTTCATCTTATTATTTGTTAGATTGTTCTCAATGATTGATAAAACTAATATATAAAAAGTTTTTTATGTGATTTTTGAATTAGATAATGAACTTTTTAATATTTCTTTTGCACATAAAAATTTATTAGTAAGTTATAAACAGTATAAAATATCTCAAAAAGACTACCTAATCATCTTAAAATTTGACAAGTTTTGAAAGTAATATTATAGCGAAACTATATACTTAAGTTCTGAAGTATTATAAATCTTATTTAACTCTTGTTTCAGTTTTAATATAATGTTAATTAAAGTTTGTCTTCTCGCTAATGTTAAGTGACATGCGCTTGCAATGACCAAGGTTTAGCTTGAAGTCACAGCTCTAGTACACCAAATTTTTTATTGTAGAGAATTGAAAACTATCTTTTGTTTGATATGGTGTTTTGTTGAAATCCGTTGTTCAGTTTTTATTACAAAGATTTGGATGCTTTTGGAAATAAGGGCAAATGTTGGCTATTAATGCTTCCATATCCCAAGTTCTTTATAGATTCAACAGGCATCTCACGAGGCCTCTAAGAGAGGAATAAAGAAGAAAAATAAAGATTATTATCAATTTATGGACCCAAAAAGGTCCTTTGCTAATTTTAAATACCTCACTTATCTCCTTCGCTAATTTTAAATGCCCTACTTATTTCCTTCGCTCTCGGATCAGAATTATCAACACAAAGCTCGTTTCCCGTCTTTCATTCAAATCCAAGATCTTAGCATAAATGTCGATCATTCCAAGCTTCTTCAGTGGCTGACGAAGCAGCATCTTCAACCTCTTCCCTCTCTTTGAGTTACATATATGTTTCTGTATATTTTTTATGATGAGTAAATTAATTAATGAATGAATTTCACTGTGTTATTTATGGGTCATGTCTAATTGCTATTATAAGATGAGCCCATTGAGCTAGCCCGGAGCCCAAAGAAGGTTGGAATTTAAAGTTGACCAATATCATGTAAAAAGGTCTAATCGTTGTTATAAGATGAGCTCACTGAGTAAAACCGTAGTCTAAAGAACAAGGTTTAGGGTTCCCATTTGAGCCCTAATTTTCTTTATTTATCAATCTAACTTCACAATCAGGAAATGAAGATGTGCCTGTCCAAAATCCCAAAAGGATTTGTCATATGGTGAAAAATTGTCTTTGTTGAATCTAAAAGTAAAACAAGGTTTAGGGTTTCCATTTAAGCCCTAATTTTCTTTATTCATACACAATCGGTAAATGAAGATGTGCCTATCCAAAATCCCAAAAGAATTTTGTGCTCCAAGGTCCTCTCACCAAATCTAAAGCTGCTCTTCTTCATGCTGAGTCTTCTCTGAAAACTGAACCAAAATGCATGAACATCATCCTTTTTAACATTTAATAAATAAATAACTTGTACATTAACAAACTTTCCATTTTCCATTTTCTGGGATTGGTCCGTTTGTTGTTAATTCCCAGGATATAACGGTTTTGAGAAGCAACAATGAACCACACAAAGTTCCTTGCACAGCAAAGACTAATGCAGCGGCTAAATGGGTCATGACAAGCTTTGATTTTGTCCAATTGTTCAACGCCCGGCGCCATAGAGTTAATCATGGACATGATAACATTAAAAACTACGAAAAGCCTCCTTGCCAACAAATGTCTTGAGGAGAATAAGACATGTGGTCCGAACCTAACAATCTCGATGCCTTGCTACACAATCCATCTTTCCTTGTTAAATTTAAGAATTTAAGGAGATAAAATCTCAAGATCCAAACTGACAAGAAAGAAGTAAAGACTAGAAAATAATAAATGGATTAGGTGGTGGTCAACCAATGTATATGAAACGATTTTAAGTAAATCGGAAACTTTCTTGGACGACTATTCTCTCTACCATCAACGCAGACATTCCTCGGAGAGAAATGGAAAAGCAAGAGCAATGGCGGAAAGACCACAGGTTGGTGCTGGTTCCATGCCCATTCCAAGGCCATATTAATCAGATACTGCAACTGGGTTCTGTTCTTCATTCCGAGGGTTCTCCATCACAGTGGCTCACACCCAATTCAACTTTCCCAACACCTTAAACCACCCTGATTTCAGTTTCTTGCCCTTGGCTGACGGCTTCTCTGATGGCAACGTTTCCTCAACCAACTTTATAGATGTGATATTGTGTTTCAACAAAAACTGCAAAGCCCCACTTCAGGAGTCGCTGGCCCTGATGATGGAAACAGAGGAGAGTGAGGATAAAATTGCCTGCATCATATATGATGAGTACATGTATTTTGCGGAAGCAGTGGCAAAGCATCTGAAGGTTCCAAGCATGATCCTGAGCACTAGCAGTGCTACCACTTCTCTGATTTACTACGCAATCCCTCAGCTCCTAAGAGACAGTATTTCTGGTCAAGGTAAGTTTAGTTTACCTATCAAAAAACAGTTTGATCTAAAGCATCCGTGTTATATCTTTAGAGATTCCACAGGTGTGAACTTAGGAATGATATTGTCGATTGTAATGATGGTGCTCGATGTAGTAGAAGTTGACACCAATAACAGCACAATCTCTGATTCCAGATGCAGATCTTGAGTCGTCGGAAATAGTACCGGGCCTTCAACCTCTCAGATTTAAGGATCTACCTGTTTCCAATTTTGAAAATCTAGACATATTACTACAGCTAATAGCTAAAGCACGAGAGACCAGAACGTCTTCAGCCATCTGTTCGGTGAAATTTATATGCAAGTGAACATGTCGAACAAGTAATATAATGATGAGAAAGATATCGTCCCACAGAGATTGGTGATTACTAGACCAACTAATTACTAACGGTGAACAACTCCTAGAATTTATCTAGCAAACCAAATTGATAGATGATAAACTAACCAACTAAATCTAAGAAAACTAAATACGCAAAATATGTTAGAGTGTCCGATTTCACCATAACTATGAGGTACTAATATTAATTATTTATGCTTGCAAGAGGGATAATATCTATGTGATGGCGGAATTTCCTAATTTATTTACTATCCTATGTCTAGGTATAGCAAACCTACTTAGTTCATTAACTCACTATATCTCTATATGTGAATTGAAACAAACCAAATGCATTAGGATCTGTGAATATTCCTGGTTTACAATAAATCTTTCGATCATCTTATCACCAAAAGCCACACAAATAACATGGTATATGTCTATCCACATTTAATCTATGGTTGCATATTACAAGAAGCAACTGCATGCTATTTCCTGTCGGTCTTTAACATGCAAATCAAGTCATTCAAGTGGTAGCTAATCACCTAAAAGCATTAAACACAGTAATATGTAACTTCACATAAATAAAATATCTTGCAAAACATAATAATCATAAGATTCATACCATCATAATTAGGTTACATCGTAGCTCTAACAAAAATAAACTAAAACATAAAGAAATAATGAGGAATAACAATAATAAGAAATAAAGAAGGCATCTTGAATCAAAGAACAAGAAGTCTATCACCCTTTTTGTCTTCTCTTCAAGAAAACCTTGAATTCTTGGCCTCTTTCTTGAGTTGTGCTCAATTTCCTCCTCCTCCTCCTCCTTTTCTATCTGGTCTTCTCTCCCTTTTTGTTCGCCGCCTTCTCCACCAAATAAAAGCCGCTTTTTCACTCTTCACGCGTTTCTCATTGGTCCCCTGTTTTTCCCTTCACGCAGCAAAGAACTCTTTTACATAATAGCCTGGGTCCCACGTGTTTCCTTCTTTTTCACAATTTACCCATTCACCCGTTTCCTTTGTCTCTTTTTCTCTTTCTTCATGTAGGTCTCTCTTTTGACTTTGCTCCTTCCTTCTATGCTTCATATATAAATGATTTATTACTTTTTTTCTCATTTTTCTTCTATTTTAAGTGTGCTGCATAAAATAACAAAATATACATAAATATAATTAAATATATATATAATTTGATAAAAACTATATTAAACATTACTTAAAATAATCAAAATAACTCTATATAAAATAGAGTTATCAACACCCCCAAACTTAACATTTTGCTCGTCCTCGAGCAAAAACTCTAAACAACATATTATGACAACATAAAAAAAATTTTACTCACAAAAAGCACAAGAAATTACACACAAAAAGCACTAAACAACATATTCTGACACCACCAATCACTCCATAGTATTTTCCAAAACAACAATGCCACACCCCCAAACTTAAAATTTTGCTCGTCCTCGAGCAAAAGAACAAAACAACACATACAACCAATCATTCCATGATACTCTGCCATAATTGCTCAACTTAACAATTCAAAGAAAAATATAACTTTCATCCAAACACTGCAATTGGTTTATAAGGTAAGATAGACTCTTAACTATGTCAACCACATGTGTGTGTGTGTGAGTCCGCATTTTGTCTCAATTGCATGTACTCCAAATAGATCCACATTAATATGCAATATCTCAAAATCTTTAACCAAATCTCATAGGTTTGCTCTTCATTCCTCTCTCCACTAATGTAAGTCAATCATCTAACCAAAAATCAATAAGACTTTCATAAGCTTGTAATGTAAGGCTGGGCTAAGGGTAAGATGGAAGTCATTTAAGCTCAAATAACCCATGAACACATTACTTTCTAGGATCTCATCAAAACTCTAGCCCTTCTCTACTTTTTTTTCTCCATGAAGATGATCTTTCTACCACCACTTAGTCTTATTCTTTCTTGTCCAACAATGCTTTGACACTAATAAAGGCCATAATCATGTGTGCAACGATAAAGCAAAAATAAAAGCATTTACACATATAGCCACCTCAATCCTCTCTTATCAATGATATTCAATAATAATGCTCAAAGATCTCCTTTAGAGAACTATTGTGGCTTGAATCTAACAAAAGATAATGATATTATTTCATCCTAAAGCAAATGCTTCTCTCTTTCTTTCTTTCTTTTTTTTTTTTTTTTTTTTTTTTTTTTCAGGTGCATTTGCATAAACATTTATATAAACAACAAATTGTGTCACACATAATCATTCCGATCAATTGCTTCCCATACTACATCCTTCTCCTTGACTTCTCTCATGCTCAAATAAACTTGTATACACCAGAAGTCAATATGTTCATGGGCATAGGACAATAGGACAAATTGATCAAAAGGCTAAGGGATATATGTGCAGGTGTCATTTAACAAAATCAGGTTAAGAACAAGGCTCAACGGGGTGACTGGGGATAAGTAAATAAGGTTAGCTTGAAAGGCTCAAACGATCCAAAGATGGCCTAAATCATTTTCTCAGTTAGATGCAACCTAGGATTTCGCCTCAAGAGGAAATCGAGCAAATTCTAAGATCAGGGTGAGATCCAAGAAAATCACACACTTCACATGAATGTTCTCTAGAGATACACACAATTTCAAGAAAATACAGACTTTTAGTGCTCAATAGGTGAATTAACATAATCAGAATCATACTTACATCATACCACAATTGCAAGTTTGAACAAAATTTACATCTCCCTAAGAATCGCCAAGAATGCACAATAAAGAATCCAATCATAGAAATCATGGTCCAACATAAGAAAAAGATTTTATATAAAAAAAATTAGACCTTCTAACACAACACAGAAAATTTTAACACTAACACTTCCAACATAACCACAACTACCACAATACATAACCTTCAACACAACCCAATAAAACAGCACACTTCCAACAATAGCAGCACCACCAAACTTAAATGAAGCATTCTCCTCAATGATAAAAAAAAATAAAGCAATAGTAAGAAGGAACAAGGAAAACTCCCCTGATTACAGGTTGTCAAAATGGAGCTGTGATGAGCATATGGTGATAGCCGTCTAACCAAACTGCTAACAAAATACTTGGGTTGCCTCCCAAGAAGCGCTTGCTTTATAGTTTTCAGCCAAACTATCATCCACATTGCTCAAGGAGGATGAAACTCCAGAAGTTTCGGAGACAGTTTGTGTCGTTTGATGGTTGTGCATTCTTCAATAAGCACAACTGTCTCATATACTTCCAGCTTCCTTTTGTTCTTCAGTCTCTCATTCAAAAGTTTTGCACAGCTAGATATTTGAACTGGAGTATCTGCAAAAGGAATGTTAATGTGCAATTTTAAAGATATATCAAGGAATTCCAAAAACTGCTTATCTTTTACGCGTTGCTGGAATCTCTGGGTAGATGGAGTTGGAGGCATAAAGGACTCATGATTTACTAGAGCAAGGTTGTTCCTCGGTGTCTCCTCAAGTTGTATGCTGACATCCTTATTCGTTTCTTTAAAAATGCTCGTGTCAGCATTATCTTCTCCCAATTGCATGCCACATGTTAGGGTTATTGCCTCTACGGTATCTATAGGGCTTTTCTCCACATTGCTAGGCCAAGAACCCTCCTGATTCTCTGAGATCATGCTGATCAGTTGACTCATTTGCACCTCTAATCTTTGGAATGAAGCTTCGTTTCTTTGAAAACTTGCTTCAGTCCTCTCTGAAATGTTCTGTGTGCTGTTGGACAGCTCACTGATCATGTCTTCTAAATTAGGTTTCACCTCTTCTATTTGCCAAAATGTTGGTTGCGGTCTCATCTCACTTGGGTTACTCCATGAAAAAGTTTGATGGTTGTGCCATCCCGGATTGTACATATTGGAGTAATAATCATTTTGAGACCTGCTATGAATCCCAACAAAATTAGCATAATCATTATAATGAGCATAAGGGTTACCTACTTGACATTCTGTGCTCTCATGTGCTCTACCACAAAATTCACATTCTCTATTCTTTAGGAACACTTCCAATTCTGCACGTAAGTCGGCGAGGGTATCTACTTCATGGACTCCACTTGCTTGATGCATTGGTAGTCTCTCAATAGACCATTGATAGTTATCAACTGCCATCTCCTCTAGAAAATTAAATGCCTCTTCTGGTGTTTTGCTATGTAAGTCCCCTCCTGCAGCTGTATCAATTACACAACGCAGATTCATACTACACCCATCATAAAAAGTTTGTACCTGTAGCCACGTGGGTAGTCCATGATTTGGACATATCCTCAAAAGTTCCTTGAATCTCTCCCAAGCTTCATATAATAATTCATCATTCATCTGCTCAAAACTGAAAATATCGTTACACAATTTAGCAGATCTTGCAAAAGGAAAGAACTTACCAAGAAATTTCTGAGCCAAATCATCCCATGTAGTAATCAATCCTGCAGGAAATGAAGAGAACCAATCTTTAGCTGTATCTCTAAGAGAAAATGGAAATAGTTTTAACCTGATAACATCTTCTGTGACTCCATGATCTCCAATCATGTCACAGAATTCAAGGAATGCTTTAATGTGAGCATTTGGATCCTCATTTGGTAGCCCACTATATTGCACAGATCTTTGAAGCATCTTGATGTGCACAGGCTTGACCTCAAAGTTATTTGTTAGAATTGCAAGCCTCTGGAAGCTTGATGTGGCATTCCAAAATAGTGGTGCATAATCTTTCAACAATCTACGTGTACCATCATTGTTCTCCATCTTTCTTTCTTTTCTTTTTTTTCTGCAACAAAATACAAAATTAAAAGTAGAAATAAAATAGAAAAACAAAAGCTAGATTAAACTAAGAAGCTACTCGGTATTAATATTAATCAGTAGTAAAACAACCAATCTCCGGCAACGGCGCCAAAAACTTGTTCGGTGAAATTTATATGCAAGTGAACATGTCGAACAAGTAATATAATGATGAGAAAGATATCGTCCCACAGAGATTGGTGATTACTAGACCAACTAATTACTAACGGTGAACAACTCCTAGAATTTATCTAGCAAACCAAATTGATAGATGATAAACTAACCAATTAAATCTAAGAAAACTAAATACGCAAAATATGTTAGAGTGTCCGATTTCACCATAACTATGAGGTACTAATATTAATTATTTATGCTTGCAAGAGGGATAATATCTATGTGATGGCGGAATTTCCTAATTTATTTACTATCCTATGTCTAGGTATAGCAAACCTACTTAGTTCATTAACTCACTATATCTCTATATGTGAATTGAAACAAACCAAATGCATTAGGATCTGTGAATATTCCTGGTTTACAATAAATCTTTCGATCATCTTATCACCAAAAGCCACACAAATAACATGGTATATGTCTATCCACATTTAATCTATGGTTGCATATTACAAGAAGCAACTGCATGCTATTTCCTGTCGGTCTTTAACATGCAAATCAAGTCATTCAAGTGGTAGCTAATCACCTAAAAGCATTAAACACAGTAATATGTAACTTCACATAAATAAAATATCTTGCAAAACATAATAATCATAAGATTCATACCATCATAATTAGGTTACATCGTAGCTCTAACAAAAATAAACTAAAACATAAAGAAATAATGAGGAATAACAATAATAAGAAATAAAGAAGGCATCTTGAATCAAAGAACAAGAAGTCTATCACCCTTTTTGTCTTCTCTTCAAGAAAACCTTGAATTCTTGGCCTCTTTATTGAGTCGTGCTCAATTTCCTCCTCCTCCTCCTTTTCTATCTGGTCTTCTCTCCCTTTTTGTTCGCCGCCTTCTCCACCAAATAAAAGCCGCTTTTTCACTCTTCACGCGTTTCTCATTGGTCCCCTGTTTTTCCCTTCACGCGGCAAAGAACTCTTTTACATAATAGCCTGGGTCCCACGTGTTTCCTTCTTTTTCACAATTTACCCATTCACCCGTTTCCTTTGTCTCTTTTTCTCTTTCTTCATGCAGGTCTTTCTTTTGACTTTGCTCCTTCCTTCTATGCTTCATATATAAATGATTTATTACTTTTTTTCTCATTTTTCTTCTATTTTAAGTGTGCTGCATAAAATAACAAAATATACATAAATATAATTAAATATATATATAATTTGATAAAAACTATATTAAACATTACTTAAAATAATCAAAATAACTCTATATAAAATAGAGTTATCACCATCCTTTATAATACCGTGGACTACCTCGAACAAACGTCACTGGCACAGCTCCAGGAGCGATGCCAAGTTCTGTTCTTCGCGATTGGCCCTTTCCACAGAATAGCTCCAGCCGCGCCCAGCAGCTTATTTGAAGAGGACACTAGCTGCATCACATGGCTTGACCAGCAATCGTATAACTCTGTCCTCTACGTAAGTTTGGGGAGCATAGCAGGCATGGACAAGAATGAACTGGCGGAAATGGCATGGGGATTGGCTAACAGCAAGCAGCCTTTCCTGTGGGTGGTTCGGCCTGATCGAACGAACAGTTCAGAGGGGAAAGAATCAGTACCAGAAGGATTCAGAGAAGCCATTGGAGAAAGGGGATACATCGTGAAATGGACACCACAGAAAGCAGTGTTGGCACACAACGCCGTGGGAGGGTTTTGGAGCCATTGCGGCTGGAATTCAACCCTCGAAAGTATCTCCGAAGGGATTCCAATGATATGCCAGCCATATTTTGGAGACCAAAGGGCAAACGCAAGGTACTTGACCCAAGTATGGAGAACAGGACTGGAGTGGCAAAATAACTTGGAAAGAAGGGAGGTAGAAAGAGCAATAAGAAGATTGATGGTGGATGAAGAAGGAAAGGAAATGAGGCAGAGGGCAATGGACTTGAAGGAAAAGATTGATACCAGTGTCAGGGAAGGTGGTTCTTCCTATAATTCCTTAAAAGAGCTGGGAGAGTATATCCTATCTCTCTAATGGCTTAATCAGAAAGCTGCTACTACCATCTTTCTTAGCTTCTCTTAGACAAGTACTAGTATTTGATGTTGAATAAGAATCAAGATACTCATTGTCGAGAAAACAACACATCTCATATGTCCCTTAAAGAAGCATTTGCTGTGTTCATTTGTCATAAAGCTGAAACTTTAGCTGCATTCTTATGTCATACAACTGAAGAAACGAACAAGAGCTCATAAAACCAACAGGTACTTCCCTCGAGCTCCTCTGCTTAGTTTCTTTTTCGCTGAATTCAAGCAAAGGATTAATTAGTCTTGCTTCTAACTCCACACCGCAATCAAACGCCATATACATACAAAAATCAGAACCGGTTCCTCTTTAACTAATTTACTAGAGTGGTGACATCGTTTGGTCAAATTGCATCATTTAGACCTTGGTTGACAATATGCTAGAACTTGGAAAACAGAGCAATAGCAGTATGAGCATAATTTATTCCCTTTTTTAGCAGCGTTCATTCAAGACACCCAAGAACCAACACAAACAGAACACACTTCAGACTTACAATACCAAACACCTGCACATGAAACATAAGAGCTTACAACAACCTGCAACAGACCACATACAAGTTATCAACTCAGTGAAAGGATAAAGAAAGACCACACAGTTATCTGGAGATATCGATGGCCCGGACGTTGGGCCTGCTCGCCTCCGATTTCGGAATTGTCACTGTGAGAACCCCATTGTGCATCGAGGCCTTCAACTGATCCAGCCTCGCATCTTCAGGGACCTTGAACCTGCTCATGAACTTGCCGCTCTCAACGCTCACCTGGAGCACTCGGTCATCTTGGAGCTCCACCAACACGTCCTCGTCCATGAACCCCGGAACAGAGGCCTTCAGCACGTGGGCTGTTGGAGTCTCCCTCCAGTCGAGCCTCGTGTTCACGGATGACCCAAACGGTGTGTGAGGGAAGAAAGGCAAATCGAGGAACGGGTCCCAAAGGCCACTCTCGTTGAAGCTCCGGAAGGCGTCCCACAGGTCTCCGGAGGAGGGGGAGGCGACACTGCGCTCTTGCTCTTTATACGGGACGATCGACATCTTCTCCAATCTATCTACAGATTTGCAGAGCACGGTTTGGGATTGAAGAGATTTGATTCTCGGATCACATATAAGTAAATGTAAAATGCCAAAGCTCGGGGTAGCTTTTACTTTCTAGCGCTTTCCCGAATTTACGAAGTTCTAGAAACTGTGAGAGGCTCTCAAAAGTTCCATGGATTGTTTTATGACCCTGGTCCACTTCTACTGCATTCTCCAGAAAAAGACAAGCTTCTAGTTCTTTGGCTATTGCTTTGGCGTAATGATGAGCTCCAACACCACACCATAAATCTTTTGACCCAGTTCTCCACTTTCCGTCTCGTGTTTCTGACTCTAAATTCTATTGGAAAGAACCGAAGCATTAACCATTAGAACATTAGTACCACTAAACCAATAGAAGAAGGTCGTGCTTGTATGTGATAGCAATACTAATTGGAATGTTGTTCTGCAAAAATAGACTGGTTTCAGAAGATGTAGAGCTTGCGAGAAAGACTTTTACACAAAACTCATAATTTTGTTATTAAGACGTTAATTACATTCTTGCTCCACATTACATCAAGCACTGAATTTAACACCACTCATGACAACCCAGTAGGTTTAACAAGCCATTCTACGACTCAAAACACTCTTCACTTCAAAGAACCCCAATACACAAGATAACAAGGACGACTTTAAGACCCGTAATAAACCATACTGCTTCTATGTAGGTAGCATGTCGCATTGGAGAGATGACTAAAGGCTGATTTAGATTCAGCCGGAAATGTCGATGGCCTTCACATCAGGCTTCTTGACTTCCACCTTTGGGACCGTCACTGTAAGAACCCCATTCTCCATAGCAGCCTTAATCTGATCCATCCTGGCATTCTCCGGCAGCCTAAACCTCCGCAGGAACTGACCGCTGCTGCGCTCCACCCTGTGCCAAGTGTCGTTCTTGTCTTCCTTCTCCACGCTCCTCTGTCCACTAATCTGAAGGACCCTATCATCTTCAACCTCCACCTTCACTTCCTCTTTCTTGAGCCCCGGGAGATCGGCCTTGAAGACATGGGCTTCAGGGGTCTCCTTCCAGTCGATCCGGGTGCTCACAAACGCCGAAGTCTCCCGAGAGGACTCAGGAAAATAGGTAGAAAGTGAAGAACGTACAGGAAAGTCCCTGAAGGGATCCCAGAGGTCGAGAGCGAAGGGATCGAAGACGTTGCTTCGTCGGTCACCAAAGAAGCTTGGAATCAGCGACATCTTTTGCTTTCTTGCGTGACTGTTTCGAGCTGTTTCCTGGTTTTGGTAGCTGCTGGGAACAAGACGACAGAACTATTGGGCACCGAGTAACTCAAGCCGGAAATTGCGCTGCAATTGCTTTCACGATGACGAGGCTTAACGACACGTTGCATATTTATAGCATCAAGAGGGGCATTCTAGTACTTTCGAGGATCTGCTTTTGTAGTCCAGGGAATTGCCTCTCATCGAGGAACCTTCGAGTGCTCTCGAGAATGCCATCGTCGGTCCAATGGGCGGAAAGAGTTCAGTCTATACGCATATATATATCACAGAGCACAAATTCAAAAAGTACATCCTCTCGTAAACAAGGCTTATAACCTTAAATTTACAAAAATAGTTATCACCTCTAATACAAAATTTATAATATACTTATAAGTCCTTGTATTAAGTAATCCAAATTTATCATTACAATTGGAGATATGTTAAAATTAATATGAAATTATCTCATGTGTTTTTTGTCTTTTTTTAAAAAAATATAGACGATATCTTAACAAATTTTATTAATATTAATAAAATTAAATATAATAATCATACTTCAAATAAGTATAATAGGTAGGATATAGTCCTAACTCTTTGAAAAAAATAAAACACTTACATATTAAACTACCATACATAATTAAAAATAGGTACAAAAATATATTAGACAATACATTTGTCTTATCCCACTTTTGTCCATCTCTACTATGTTATAGAATTTTCTACCAAGTTGTGTTAGTTTTGACAGCCTTTTCATGTCATCTGTTCTCTGCTTTATGTTCTCTATTATCAAGAGCTATTTATGGTGGGTATTATTGCTCACAGCGGCACTCGGGAATCCCGACTGGTTTATGAAGGAACTAGCTAGCTCGTTTACATTTTGTGGAGGATTCAAGTGATTGCTTGGGACCTCCGGTGGCTGTCTTTGCTCTTGATGATGAACTTCCACATGGCTCACTCAAGACACTCACTTTCCACTTCTATAATATTCAATATCATGCTTCTTCTACTTATTTCATAAATGATGAATCGGACTTGTATATTTTGAAGCTCCTGGATCCTGCGTACCTAAAGGTTTATGAAAGTGATAATCATATCAAGTAGACACCATTCCAACCAGAGAAAAGAAAAGATACATGGCATTTTTAAACTAATCCATGAAATAGAGAAATAAAAGCGCATTCTCATCTTACAGAGTTCCATCAATAACGACGTTAGTGAATGTGTACTTGTCTGAGAAAATCACATAAAATGAACAATGATGTCGGTAAATGTTTTACTTCAGAGAGGTCTGCTGCCTGCCATCTGGTATAGCATATAAAACTATAGGCTTTGAAGGCCTAATGTAAGGAACATCACATCTGAAATAGCCTTTTCTCTCCAGCTGCAGGATCTCCCCCCGCTGCAAATTCCGCATGTTGGAGTCCCCCAAGGCCGCCGTCTCCTTTTTCGTGCATGGGTTAACAACGTCAATGAAATCCTCTCCTTCTTCAAGCTGCAATCACAAGATTTAATTAACATTGTACCGCATGTCCCCGAACAGAAATTAGTACATTATTCCTGAATGAAAAAAGCTTATACTATCAGTTGATTAGCCATACCTTCTTCTTTGTGATTAAATAGTCAAACTCCACCAGCGTGAGGCTAACTAGTTCATTGGTTTCAGGTAGCCAAGTGAGCTTCAACTTTGTGGTCTTGACAGATCCTTCAAGGTGCAAAACCCCTGACAACTGTGTGATATTCCCACTTTGGTCCTTCTCTACACTCTTTACTATCGCATTTCCCCAATCCATCAAGGTTACCTCTTCATCTACTGAGATGGATTCTGCATCAGGATGGTCAATCCATATCCTCTTGGTGAATGTTGTACACTTATCCCCAGCTGCTTCATATTTCTTGTGCCTAGGAATGATGCGGGCAAATGGTTCATCAGGACCATTTGTCAGAGTCAAGAGCACACGCCTTTCTTCAATGACAGCAGTATGTCTGGGGCATACAGGATCGATGATCTTCTTATTAATGGTCCAGAGTTTATCCCATTCCATCAGATTCAGATTTTTTGATGCTCCCTGAAACAGAAAAATACAGACGTAAACAATAATCTTTAACGGATATGACAGTCTAGGAATATGTTCTAAAATAAGCCAAAGCAAAACTTCCCATAAATAGTTTCAAAATCTGGAACCAATTAAACAGTCGTAAGAAGCATGGAACAAAAACACAAGGTTTTAAAACTGAATTTGCCACAAACACCTATTTCTTTTTCCCCTTGTTCTCATGTCAGAAATGAAAGTACTATCAACGCTTGGAATTACCTGTTCAAGGATGAATTGTACCAATGCTTCAACTTTTAAACCCCTGCGTATAATTCCTTGGACAGTTGGAAAACGTGCATCATCCCATCCATCAACCTTCCCATTTTCAACAAACCATAGAAGTTTACGTTTGCTAAGAAGTGTATACACCATATTCAGCCGGCTAAATTCATAAATGTGAACCTTCCTTAGTCCCATATCCTCTTGAATGCGGTAATACTGAGCATTACGATCATGGTATTCACTAGATCGTAGTGCATGTGTTGTGCCTTCTATGGCATCAACAAATGGACATGCAAAATCGTAAGTTGGGTATATCTTATACTTGGAGCCTATCCTATGGTGGGGAACTGGATTGCAACGATAATAGACAGGATCTCGAAGTGATTTATTAGGATCTTGCATATCCAATTTTCCACGGACACAGCATTGCAGCCCTCTTTCAGATCCTGCAATCATTTCATTCCACAATTTCAAATTCTCCTCCACACTGTTGTTTCTACATCTTGATTCAATGCCATCCATTCTTTCTTTTTGCATTTGTTCACGTGGAGTATCATCAACGTATGCTTTACCCTGGCGAATCAAATTCTCAGCCATCTCCATCAACTGAGGGAAGTAATCAGAGGTGTATGTAACAGCACTATATGTGATACCTAAGGTCTCAATATCCTTTAGAAGATTCTCCACAAACTCATTGCTTTCTTTGGCAGGATTTGTGTCATCAAAGCGCACTATAACTTGGCCTTGGTACCGCTGAGCAAAATATTGGTTCAATAGTGCGGCTTTTGAGTGCCCTATGTGAAGATAACCGCTGGGTTCAGGAGCAAACCGCAGACGCACCTTTCCAACCTCGGCATCAGGAAGATCTACCTCAAAAGAGCTCTTTGATTGATTATTCACAACCTGTTGCTCTTTGGATTTGACTGCAATCGGCTTTCCCAAGCCTCTTTTGCCAACATATGTTGCAATAACTTCATTCAAGGTATCAGTATATTCTGCATGAATAGAATTGAACCACCGAACAAGATTTTGGTATTTCTTTGACTTCCTCAAACTCTCCCATCTTTGCCCAGTTCCTGCAAAGTATGGAATACACTCAAAAAAATAAGGATTTGATCACGTAATAGGAACATTTCAGCTGCCTTGTAAAAACTAAAATCTAATCGAGAGAAAAGAAATTCAATAAGAATGAACTAGACCCTTCTCGTTAAAACCAACCCAATCAACGGAAGCAAAATCACCTAATTCTCCACGACTATAAGAAGGAACGCAATAGAACATTTAACCACTTAAAGAGAAAACGGGTAATCCATGGATAAATATGTCATATCCCATTCGCCAATACAAAGGACAGCTTAAATATTTATTCCATAGCAGCAGTCGGATAATTCCTCCCAAGGCATGCAAATATGATCTTTGGATGGATATCAAAGAGAAACAAAAAGATTCACGGAATAAATGAAGAATACAGGAATTTTATTTGACCAGGCAGGAAGTTTAGATATGTGTAAAAAGAACCATACAAGAAGACATAAGAACATACAGTCAGAAGCCTCTACCTGCAAGACCTGACCAGATTGCCACATCTGCAATTGATAAAGATGAACCAACCAGAAAGGTATGGCTCTGCAAAAAGTCGTCCAAATGTTTGCAAGCATTCTCAAAAGCAGAGCCCGATGAAAGGATCGGAGCATATTCCAGCCATTCATCAATCTGAGAAGTGAAAGAGAAAAGAAAACCATTTGGCAAATGCATCAGCAATCTGAACGAGACAGAAACATCATGGAACAACATACTCAGCAAAATCCAAGAAAACCACCTGGCTAGATTCATAGGCATTCTGTTCGTAGAAATTGGGAAGGGAGGAAACCCGACCAACATAACGAATAAGCACATATACTCCATGCAATTTCATCCTAGCAAACACACAGGTTGGGTTTGAGTATACCAGATCTCTAGCAGCTTAAAACAAAAAGCTAACAACCATACACGGAAATGCAAAAAGCCCAAAAGACCATGTCCAGTATTAAATCCAAAAGTGACGGAAGGATTCCAGAAGAAAGAACTAATCTATAACACTGCGAACTAAATCCAAACTCCGAAAAGCAGAAATAGTAAAACAAAACAAAATCAAACAAAAGAAATGAAAGCCAGAAATTAATCCCACGCCCATGTCAATGATCGCAAAGGTAAAATACCCATTAGAGAAGAGAAGCATAGGAACAGAGTCTGGGGGTAGAGATGCATCGGTGGGCAGAGCAAAGCCAGAAAGCTTGGCCGCCACAATCACCGCCAGCGGAGGGCTATCAGCCGCGAACGACAACCCTTGAATCTCCATATCCTCCTCTTCTCTCCCGAATCCTAACAAAGAAGTTCCTCCGGAATCCAATGAAGAATGGTACCCTGTGCGCCAAAGTGCGAAATGACAGTGCAAGCTTTGTTATGCCGCAACCTAAAATGTTAAGTCCGCAGCACTTCCAAATCCCACTTCTTCTTCCTGTCGCATCCGTCTTCAGGACGATCTACTCACAGGTTTTCACTTCTCAGGGAGCGGAAGATTTGTTACGCAGTCTAAAACCCTCTCGGCACGGGGGAAGAATACCCACAGGTTCTGAAGACGGCGCACTCAGCGGGCCAAACAATCCCCCGTTTCTGACTTTCCCTTCCCTTTTTTTTTTTTTTCTTTTTTCTTCTTTTTTTTTTTTTAACATGCTCACCAAGTATTTTAGCTGAACTTCAGGGATTAAAAGTTTTTCAGGTAAAACCTGTTTCCAACTCAATCAGGCATCGATTGACTATATGTCTCTAAACTGAACTCATAAGCATTCATCTTTACATTGCATACTAACCATCTTAAGTTTCTAAGTAGGTTTTTCTAGATGTCTAAGTTATCCAAATCATCATCAAGAATAAGAAAAACTTTTTTTTTTGTTGGTTAAGCATTTTATTGATGAATTCAACTCTCGTATTAATATTATGAATCCTCAAATCCTTTTCAAGACTTCATAAAGAAGTTATAAATGGCTTTTGTTATGGTAGTTTTAGCTATATTGATCTCATTGATGCTAAAAATGCAAAAGTCACTTCTCTTAAGATTTAATAAAATTTTAAATCTTCAATATGTATAAGTGAATAAGGTTTACCTCATATATTGATCAACAATCTTCTCAATACTTTCCTTTGTATCTAATGATTGTAGTAAAACAAAATATAAAACTAAAAGATAAAAAAGAAAAGAGTATCCATACCCAAAGGACATACGTGGTAGTGATCAAAACATATGTGGTGCAATGAGGTTTTGGTTATGAGTAGGCACTTCTCATGATGTAGTGAATATATTAGTAGATGTAGTATAATTGAAAAGTGGTGAGTCTCAAGAATTGCATTAAAAAGATGTTAACTATGAAAGTATTGCCCAACATTTTCAACCACCTTGGAAGCTAAAAATATTAATTAGGAAGGCTTCTAGGGGGACTTGACATGTTTAGTGTCCCTGAGAATCTATTTGCAAAATAAATCAATATATTGATCATCAAAATCGTGTAATGTTTATGGTAGTCTCGTGCATTTCATATGTTATTTGATACATCTCATTATGCTTTGATTTTGGTATTATGTGTCAACCACCTTACCATATAGTGTTAAGCCTTCGACAAGTGCTATTTATGTTGCTGATCTCATTGAGTATTGTTTGTTAAATTGATAAGTTAGCCACTTTTTTTTCAGCTAAGCAACAAAGTGTAGAAAGGGACACTTATATGTAAAGTCTCCACTTGGTATGATAGTTACAACTTCTACCCATTGGGAAATCAATCAAGAGGGGACTCAATGGTAAGTTGGCCTACAAGCTCCTCAAGATGAATTGAGCCATAGTCTAACCCTATCCTCACTAATCCCTTAGTAAAATCTTGGAAAGTTGTGGGGATTGTGAAGGAAAAAGAACATTGCCAAATGATCACCATAGGCATCAAGTTCTGGTAAGATCAACTATCTCTCATATATATACAAAGGCAAAGTTAAGGATTATGAAACAAGGCTAGTTTCCATTTTGTTGACGAAAATATCTTATTCCTCTATTGACCTGGTTGGATCTGAAAAAGTAAAAATAAACTTTATGCAATTTATATAAAGTTGATATTGTAAGTAATGAAAGATTGATACAAGTTAGCTTTAGATTCCTCTTCATATATAACTTTCAATGAATAAACTAACAATGTTATTTGATGAAAAAGGTAATATATGCACACCCTTACGGTTTGAAGTTTAGAATAATAGTTACAATCATTTACCTTTAATGGTGAACAATTTCCTAATATTATAAATTGGTTTTGGGAACAAATAATATTTCATAAAAATTGCTTTTCTTTTCATTTGAGAAAAGCAAAATCCTTGCTAACATCATAGGTTTGATCGGGTGCTTGGTCATTGTGGTTGGAGGCAGCCTGTGTTGGACTGTTCCCCCAAACGCCTCCTATTACTCCGAATGGGTTAACACAACTACATTTGAACTGGCTCAACACTTAATTGGTAAGAACTTCTGAACTCCATAATTTGGTGACCTTGAGGAGCCCGCGCACATGGTTTTAATCAACCAAACAAAAAACTTCCTTTTTTACACATGTTTACAAAATCTAATGCTTTTCTGTTTATAATTCGGAAGACTTGGGCATAGTCAAGTATAATTCGAAAGACTTATTACTAAACCGAAAAGATTAATGAATAGCTAAAATTGATTATGTATTTATTTAATCATTCATTACAAAGGGAAAGGGCCACGATTGCCTCAAACACATTAATCGGTCTTACAATCCCAACATAAAACAGACGAGTTTCAACCAGAAATTTCAATAGCTTTCACATCAGCCTTCTTCACCTCCTGCTTTGGAACGGTCACTGTAAGAACCCCATTCTCCATGGATGCCTTCACCTCTTCCATCTTTGCATTCTCCGGCAGCCTGAACCTCCTCACGAATTTGCCGCTACTACGCTCCACCCTATGCCACTTATCGTTCTTGTCTTCCTTCTCCACGTTCCTCTCTCCGCTGATCTGAAGCACTCTGTCGTCTTCGACCTCAACTTTCACCTCCTCCTTCTTCAGTCCCGGAAGGTCGGCCTTGAATACGTGGGCTTCTGGGGTCTCCTTCCAGTCGACCCTGGTGCTTACAAACGCAGAATTCTCCCGAGAAGATTCAGGAACAGAGGGAAACTGAAAATCCTTGAAGGGATCCCAAACGTCGAGAGAAAGGGGGTCGAAAATGTTGCTTAGTCGGCCACGGAAGAAGCTTGGAATGATCGACATTTTTCAATGGGATTTTGACGTTCGCAGAAAAACTGATAGGAAGCTCGCTTTTCTGATTGATAACAGAGCTACTTGGAGTTGCTTTGTGCTCGATAGCGTGAAAGGTATGATAGACTGGGTATTTAAAGTGATTAGAGGACTGTCTAGTACTTTCGAGAGACAGTTTCTTGCGGACTGTTTAACGAACTTTCGAGCGAGTTCGGAGAATGATCGCGAATCATGACGAAGACTGTTCTAGAATTTTCTTGCTTTCTTGCCACGCTATTTAAGTTTTCAGTTTTTTTTATTACTTAAATTCCACGCCACTGTTGTATTTTCCTGTATACCTTACAGCAAAGAAAATAAAGACTTGGCAGCTATATGTAGAGAATTTATCTATCTAATATCCGTTTTATGAATTAAAATCCTTTGAAAATATTTAGCCTCATATTTGAAATATTTTTTCTAATTCACGACAAAAAAATATCATTGGTGATAGAATGGACTCTAGTGGAATGGTAAATGGGTTTTCAAACCCAAATTATTAGCTGATGGATCTCTCTAATGTTTAAAGGTGAGACTCATAACAAAGGTTTTCATCGAATTGTAAGTGTTAACTTCCTTGATACTTTCTCACCTATAATGCATTCCATAACAATCATCTTGGTTTTGTCAATTGCCATAATTCGATGGTGGTCAATTTTCCAATTTGACATTTCAAATGCTTTTTTACACGGTTACTTGGACACACTGATTTTCATGAAATAGCCACTAGGCTTTACTAGTCCAATTGCACCTACTACTATATGTTGCCTTCACAAAGCCTTGTATGGTCCGAAATAAGTGTCAAGAGCGTAGTTTGATCACTTTAGCTCATGTCTTTTGAAATATAGTTTTTTTTTTTCTTTGCCTTTGACTACTTGTTTTTCATTCTTAATCACGAAAAAGTTATCATTTGATTATTACTTTATGTAGATGCCCTGTTGGTCATAGGTAACTCTATCCAAGCTATTTTTAGTTTGACTACTCACTTATCATTAGAATTTCCCCTTAAGATGTTGGGCACATTTCACTGCTTTCTTAGTATGGAAATCATTCCTTTGTCAAGTGAGTTCATTTTGTCACTACCATAATTTATTCTTGACATTCTACGTAGAGTGTCAATGCTATACTTCAAACTTATAGCAACTCTATTAGTGACCAAAGGGCCTACACTAAGGAATCCCACACTGCATTATGCAACACTATCTCTATTTTGAAGCATCCTTAGGGCATTACAGTATCTTATAATAACAAGATCAAAACTCGCCTTCCTAGTAAATGAGTTGTGTCAATTAATGCACTCCTCTACAAATCTAGATTATCACAATCTCAAATGCCTACTACAATATTTGTGAGGATTTTTTTTTACTTAGTTTACGAATTTACTCTTATAACACCTTAAACTTATGTAGATATAACAACTCAGGCTAAGTGAGATTTCAAATAACACATCACTCCACCTTTAGCCATTACTTCTACCTCAAAACTAACCTAATATTTGGAGCTCAAAATGCTAGCCAATGGTTGCTCACTCATTTGCTGAAGCCAAATACAAAGTCTTAGCGTCAGTAGTTGTAGAATCAACATGGCAATGCTCTCTTCTCTACTATTCGGGAATTACTCAACCACACTCAATAGTAATCTATTGTGACAATCTAGGTACATTAAAGCTCAACCAAACCTACATTTCATGGACAAACCAAATATGTGAAAGTTGACTTCAACATCTTTTGCGAGGAGATAACCCTCAATCTAATCACAGCAAAAAATAGTTCAACCAAAAAATCAAATAGCCAATGCTCTAACCAAGGCACTCCTTAATACTAGCTTTCTACACTTCAGAAACAAACTTGAATTGATTACTCCGAGTTTGAAGGGAGTCCAAAATGGAAAACGCATAGGAAGAAAGTCACTGCCTGTTTGCTACATCGATAGCTAACTCATCACCCTCTACTTAGTCACTCTCCACATCAGCCAAGTGAGACATTGTAATAGTCTTAAATCAGATTGAACATCTGTTAGTTAGTTTGCTGGCATTCTGGATTTCTGTTCTAATTTAGTTAGGTGGTTCTTAGACACACCTACCGTTATAACAATGTATAAATAGGACACCAAGTGTTTGTGTAAATTACGCTGAAAAATAAAGTAAAGCTACTCTTGCAAGGCATTTTTCATGGTTCAAATTTTTCTTCTGATCTAAATCTAAAACTATCCCAATCCCACACATGCTTTTGAATAAATAATCATCTAGTGGTCTCTAAAGGTGTGGTGTATGCAATGACAATGTATGGAGTTGAACCGTGCAATGGGGTACTAGGTTATTGACTTGTTGGATTTTCTTATTAATCAATTGGCAAAATGACATCATTTTGTGTTACAAAACACGCTTGATACTGTTTCCTATATGTAGAGATATCTTTGTAATTTCCCTACAAAACTTCATTCTGGACATTGTTAATTATGTTTGTCTTTTTCTTCTCAGTGAGTTGCCTCTGTTTTGCTGGATGGCATCATCGTTATGTTTAGGAATCGACTATATATATCTTGTTATGAAGAGGAAGAAAGATAGTGAAATTGTTTGGGGTTTTTTCTCGGGATAGTGGATTACCTGCTGGTGTTACCTCAACCACATGAAGTTCTTATCTTGTTTGTTTGGGGTATTAGATCGCTTTTATTCTTCAGCTATCCTGAGATGAACTTGATGCCGCGACACAAAATGGCTAACCAGCGAAGGACAACGATAACCAATAACGCAACTTCAATTGGTATACTTTTCCCGTGGGGCTAAGTTTTAGTACTGGAGTCTGTCAACCCCAGCGATTGTGTAGACCACGGTTTTCTCACTGTAAACCATCATCATTTTCCTAAGGTAAAAATTGAGGTCCATTCTCTTTTTATTCGTTTTCTTCTGTTATTTCACTTCTGCCGAAGGAATTTAACCCAAAGGGCACACAAAACTCAGTCCTGTACCTGCCTTTTGGCCTGTATGGATTACCATCTTCATAGATAATTTGAACATCTTATCTCATCTTGATAAGAAAAAATAACCAATAAAAATAGCCACTTCAAACGCATTAGCAATGGGAGAAAGAGTTGCTAATTTATTATGTATTAATTTATTCATTAGAAAGGGGAACGACAACGATTGCCTCTAAACACATTCGTCGTTCTTCCAATCCCAACATAAAACATATGAGTTTCAACCAGAAATTTCAATAGCTTTAACATCAGGCTTCTTCACCTCCTGCTTAGGAACGGTCACTGTAAGAACCCCGTTCTCCATGGATGCCTTCACCTCTTCCATCTTTGCATTCCCCGGCAGGCTGAACCTCCTCACGAATTTGCCGCTGCTACGCTCCACCCTATGCCACTTATCGTTCTTGTCTTCCTTCTCCATGTTCCTCTCCCCACTGATCTGAAGCACTCTGTCGTCTTCAACCTCAACCTTCACCTCCTCCTTCTTCAGTCCCGGAAGGTCGGCCTTGAAGACATGGGCTTCTGGGGTCTCCTTCCAGTCGACCCTGGTGCTCACAAACGCAGAATTGTCCCGAGAAAACTCAGGAACATAGGGAAACTGAAAATCCTTGAAGGGATCCCAAACGTCGAGAGAAAAGGGATCGAAATTGTTGCTTCGTCGGCCTCGGAAGAAGCTTGGAATGATCGACATTTTTCAAAGGGATTTTGATGTTCGGTGAAAAACTGACAGGAAGCTAGTTTTTGTTATATAACAGAGCTAATCCGAGTTGCTTTGTCCTCGATGGCATAGAAAGTGGGATAGGCTGGGTATTTAAGGTGATCAGAGGACTGTTCTAGTACTTACGAGAGACGGTTTCTTGCGGACTGTTTAACGTACTTTCGAGCGAGTTCGAAGAATGATCGCGAGTCTTGAAGACTGTTCTAGTGTTTTCCTGCTTCTTTGCGCAAGTTTTCACTCTTTTTTTTTTAATTACTCAAATTCCATCCCACTCTTGTAGTTTCCTTTATCCATCTAATATACATTTTATGAATTAAAATCCTTTGAAAATATTCAGCCTCAGATTTGAAATATTTTTTCTAATTCATAACTCTTATAAGAGAAACGACAAGTTAGTATACATAGATAAAATAGAGAGAAAAAATTGAGAGTTTTTTAGAGAATTTCATATGTGGACTTGAAGTATGATCCCTCGAACCATAAAAACAAAAAAGAAGTTTTGATCAAAACGACATGATCATTTCTATTAGCTGGTTCAAGGAATTGTTGGAAGAACCCCCTTCTTCTATGCAAAGCTCGATTGCCTCCTTCAAATTCTTGGCCCTCTTCAGCATCTCCATTCCTTCTTCATCTACCATAACTCTTCTTACAGCTCTCTCTATCTCACCTCTCTCCAACTCACCCTCCAATTCTAGGCCTACCCTCCAAACGTGGCTCACATATCTTGCGTTCACTCTCTGGTCCCCGAAACATGCCCTGCATATCATTGGAATGCCTTCACAAATACTCTCGAGCGTTGAATTCCATCCACAATGGCTCAAAAATCCCCCCATTGTTTCATGCGCCAGAACTTCCCTTTGGGGTGCCCATTTCGCGATGTAACTCCTCTCACTAATGTTTTCTTTTAGATCTTCGGGCAGTTCCTCAAGCCATTCAGCACCATGAATGGAGCCTGACCGAACCACCCACAAGAAAGGTTGCTGGCTGTTTGCTAGCCCCCAAGCCATCTCAACTAGCTCTTTGACGTCCATGGCTGCTATGCTTCCCAAGCTTACATATATGACGGAGTTGCAAAGTTGCTTTTCCAGCCAAGCCAGGCAGCTCCTGTCCTCTTCCAATAAGCTACTCTGGAAGGCCGATGAAATCTTATGCATAGGACCTAGTGAGAAGATCGGAACTTGATATTGCTGCTGGATCTTTTCTAGTGATGAATGTTCAAGGCAGTCAACTGTGTTGCAAACGATGGCTAAATAAGTTTTACTACTAGAACCTTTACTCGGTAGGTGCAAATAGTTCTCTAATTTTCCAAAGACGTTTCCAGGTAGATCCTTGAACCTGAGTGGATAAAGCTCCGGAACTGGATTCTGAGACCTAGATTCTGCAATCCAAAAAAGTATAGGAGATCCATTATATGTGATCAATTTGTTTGTTTGTGGTCATTAACAGTACCAGGACATTTATGTGTATTGCAAGGATTATATACAATACGAACCTGGGAAGGGAATGTGGCCTTCTGCCTTTAACTGGATAAAAGCAGCACGAGAAACACAAACAGCAGCACTGCTGGTTTGCAAGATCATGCTTGGAAGCTTCAAATCCCTCGCCACTGCTTCAGAGAAGTACATGAACTCGTCGTGGATGATGCAGGCGACTCTGTTGTTCGGGTCCTCTTGCCTTATCAATTCAGCCAAGCATTCACGGAAAGGAGCACTGCAATGTAAAAGAAACCTCACCAGTTCCACCACTCAATACTGGACTGCCACCCCCATCACAAATGAAGCATGAAACTGGGCTGCATGCAGTATTAGGACGCATGAGACAACCTCTGGTGTACCGAGCTGATCATTGGCTGTACAACGGTGTGCCACCTCAAGTGTTGGCCACAGTGGCTCTGACCTCAGAGCTGTTCATGGCAGACACGCATAAGGATGAGTCAAGCATGGACTTGGATGTGCCAGAGGATAGGAGTGTATATCTGGCAAGCCAAATAGAAAAGCCAACACAGCAGCAACTGAACATAGCTATTCCAGTTGTCTCACACAAGACACACTGCACTCAGGCTATGCCACAACATTGCAAGACAGCAACTGTGTGCTGCTATACCATTGGTTCTGTCAGATCAGCCTTCATGAACTCTAAACGCACAGCTGCAGAGTTGGAAAGCAAGCCACGTGAAGGCAGCACTTCCTCTCTTCCTTGCACAAGTTCACAAGTTGATGGCCTAGAAAGTCAAGGCGTGCAGTATGGAGCAAGCAGAAAGAAGGCCAGAGAGAGTGAAGAATGGGGCACCGCCTTTCCGTACAAGTAAAGGTCCTCATGTTAAGTTTCCTGGAAACTTACATGATATAAGATAAGTGGAGGCCTATGCTCTATAAATAGAGCAGCTTGCCTAAGAGAATAGCAAGCTTTTGTAGTGACTAGTCCCTGTAATTCAAATACATTTTGAATATCAATATCAAAGCTTCCGCATTTTGTCCAAATCTCTGTTTTTCTTCTTGCAATTGGTATTAAGTTGCAATATAAAATCTACTAAATGGCCTTTTGCGATTTTGTGGTTACATGAGGTATCTGGCAAGGCAAGAAAGTGAAAATTGGGATGGTTTGACGAATTAGGGGAGTTGTCCTGAGCGTGAACGACTATGATGGAGAAACCCCTGGAGTGAAGGATGCTACCCAACTGAAGCATTGGGTTTATGTGGCCTTGGAACGGGCTTGGCACAAGCACCAGCCGGAGACGATCCTTTCCTTGTTTGTCCATCTCTCTCTCGCCGCCACCCCGATGAAGGGATCAATTGCTACGTCTGTCTCCCTCTGGCATGCTTCATTCCAGTTTACTAATCAGCCTCCACCAAAAAAATGGGGGACACATCTTTATTATTGCAAGCGAGGTTAATTTGAATGAATTTCTTGTAACACCTGGTTTTGATCAAAAAAGTCTTCTTGGTGGTCTTAGTCGGCTTTGCGTATGCAATGACGAAAATTTAGAGACCGATTACGTAGTGGGGTAATGAAAATGATGCGGCGACCCAAAGTTAGGCAACATTTGGGTGGACAAACAGAAAACCACTTAGCCTTGAATTTTCTAGTTACGGTTTGCATGAAATGACTTTTATTTAATTACAATTACCTTTTAAAGGGTTTCTATTAAAAGATAAAGTCACAATCCAAAGGGAAGTCAACCAATCGTGCAGGATTTCCACGTCAGTAACTATTGTCTAACACTCAAACAACCTCTCTCCGCGCGAGGGACCCATCCTTACTTGACAAGACTGCACACGTCAGCCTTCACCATCGCAAACATTGAAGCACCCCATGCCTTATGCAATTCAGGAAAGAATTCTTTTTTTCTTTTTTCTCTCCTTTCAAACTGTCATATAAAACTTGAAATAAAAGTATGAAATACATTGGGCAACACATTCACTTAATCCTATAATAGCCTATAGTTACCTAGGCCTAACTGATCCTACATGAAAACTACTAAACATGAGCATAACAATGAGCAAGAATGATCAAAAAGTTTCACATTTTGTATTGTATGCCCAAAATTAGCAAGACAATATGCAACTACATTTCTCTCGCAATACACATGTTGGACCTTTGCATATGCTAGTATCATGAAAAGGCATTGTCCAATGATGTACTCTAGTTTCTGCAGAATTTTTCATTTTTTAAGTAGACATTAAACTAAATAGAAAGAGTCCAATTCAATTATATAGGGCGTTTGATTCCATTCTTGACATATCTTAAGCCTTTCCAATAAGGTGTAAGCTTTTGCATCCACACTACTCTCTGGTGCCAACTTAAGTGAAAAAGTCATAATGATGCTCCTATCATGATTTCTAAGTACTCATCCTCTAGCATTGTTTTCTTAATCAAATCTCATTATATGTGTTAAAAATTTATGTTGTTTCTAATCCATTACAATCTACAAGGAAAGAATCCTTCACCAACTAGAACATCACGATAAGGCAAATATGGAAAATAAATATCAAAAGAGAAACTGAAACATTCTCCAACTGAACAAAGGAAGAAGAGAAACAACATTCATATCCTAAGAATATAAATCAAAAATATTCCTAAAATATTTTCAACAATCCCAAGCCTTATCGGAAACAATGATCATTCTTACCTTTATACAAACTATGTAATTAAAATCATTCCTTTATAGTATAGTAGCACAAATCTATATATAAGGAATGCTTTGTACAAAAAAAATTATCAAATACATAATAGCTTTCTTCATTGTTTTTGTTCGTGTGTATACCAGATATTGCTTTGGTTTCTGACAAGTTGAAGAAATTACTTTAATTTCTTTCTCTTTCTAGCCTACCACAAGGTTTATCTATTTCCAAGGCCTAATGCATAGAGGGAATTTCAAGGAAGACAACGAAGTCAAGCTAGGTTTTTGCCGCAAAAAATATTAGGCGATGCAATAACTAGATTGGGTGGAGGCCAACTCATTAAGTTGATAGAGGTCAACGTAACAAGCAAAGGTGCTACCAACAATAATGAAAATGACATGTCATTTCCACTAAAGGTAGCACAAAATGACACGTCATCTTGCACTAAACAAAAAGCACTAGATGCAATTTCTCTGTATATATATAAAATAATAATAATAAAAAGGCATTCAATAGAAAGTTGCTTCAAGATAAAAGACATACAATATGGTCATTGCAAGATTTACAAGCATAAATGAAAAGATTTATACTAATACAATGAATTGTCAATAGGACATAATAATTAAAAAAAATGATGCAAATGTAAATTTAACAAAGGTTTGTAAACTTGCTAAAGGAAGATTTTGCTTTAGAAGTTTAGGCACACATGATAGGTATACTTGAATTCTTAAGTAGATGTTAGAAAGTTCATTCCTATTCCAAAGTTCATTCAAAAGTAAGAAAGCCTTCTTTCTTATTATTGGCGCATATAAGGAAAGTTCCTTACATTGCTAATTTAGCTTTGTAATTATTGTCTAATACCTCATGATATTATGTATTAATTCTAATATTTATTTAGATTAGGAATTGAGCCTATATAATCGAACTTCTCATTGTACAAACTATCATAACAATACATAAACAATTTGCTCACTAGTTGGCTACCATCATTATCTCCCATTCTTCCCTTCTTTTTATATGGAACTGGAGCTTTTTCTTTTTTTAGACCTAAATCACTCCCATTTTCTTTTTTGGCTGTCATTAACAAGTTCAAAGTGCAAATTTGTGTGCCTATTTTTGGGGTGAAATTACTTTGTTTCCTTCCTTTTTTACTCAAAATTTCAATTTTGCCATTTTCCTTACCTAACCTCATAAAACCCTAATCCTTAAATTTTTTCAAATTTCCAAAATTACGCTTGCAATCCCTAACTATTGCCCATGATGTTAACCCTAAATGTAACCTCTGCCACTACCCGCACCTCCACCTAGCATGACCCATACAACTTATTAGCTATCAATCTCCAACCAATTAGCATCATCTCTAAGAAGCTAATTGGTAAAGTTAATTAGGCAATATGGAGTAATTAAGTGAAAATCTTCTTCCTTGCCCAAAATAAAATGGCATTTCTTACTATAAAACTCCCATAACTTACCAGCAATAGAGAATAGGCTAAAAAATGGGTCCAATGTCATGCAATGGTGAAGACCTAGCACACGTACTCCATTGACATTTATGTCAAAAGTATGGTTTCTTGCATTAACTATGTCATTGAAATCTTGTTGGTGTTAACTAAGGTGATAAGAACCCACAAATTCAGCTTGAAGAAGGCCATCATCAGTCTAAAACTCTCAACCAATGCTATTAGGTCAAATCCCCTATAATTTTTCAAACACCTCAAAGATCTCTAAAGCAAACTTGATTACATCAAGCCCCCATTTACCATTCTTGCAACAAATGCAATTTTTGGGCCAATTAATGCCTTTGAGCTCATAACCAAAAGGACAAGGCCATGAAATTTCTTCTTGGCCTCCCATCGAATTTTCAAACTCTATGTTAAACCATTCTTTCCCATGATGACTTACTAACCTTATAGAAGACTTATGCCTTACCAAGTAATTTCAACTAGCACTTTCAATGCAATGAAGGAAGTCATGTCGATGACAACTTAGAATTTCAAGCAAACTAGTTGCTCAAGCCACAACATAGGCTAGGTGAGATCATACTTGGTTATAACTCCTAGTAGCTAAATGGGTCAGGCCCAAATCATGACCCTCACTATGAGTCTAGCAAGCCTAACTCCAGAAACAACCCATCTTAGTCTAAGCTTTTTCACCATCATTACAAAAAGCCAAGCTATATTTAGGAAGCTTGCTTATTATTTGTGGGCCACCCTCCAAGGTAAAAGCCTAAAAAATGTAGTGGATCTAAGAAAAAATTAGCAAGCTTTGGGCCTAAAGCCCATAATGCTAACATTCTTGAACAATAACCCCTAATGGGTTTAAGCCTCCAACCACTTTGGTTATGGACTTTACTATTATCCTAACCCACTTGTACCTCTTTATCCTAGTGTAGGTCTCTTGGGCCCTTAGTTACTCACTCTTGGCAACTATTATGGTAGGTCTACTCGGCTTAAGTTAAATCCAAATCAACAACAATGGTTCATCACCTTCCTCAATCAAAAGGGTCTTTTAGATTTTAACCCCTTTATGGTATTGTTTCATTCCAATGACCCATGTATTCTTCATAGATTATTAATTCTAGGGCAAGTAATCATATTACTTGTGATTTAAATATTTTAGATTCTTATTATTTATGTGTTACACCCATTTCAAATACACTACCTAATAAATCTAATAGCCATGTCACACATATTAGATCATACACACCTTATCCTTCACTACACCTTACTCATATTCTATATGCACCATGATTTTGGCATAATTTATTATCAATTAAAAATTAACTAGTGACAGTAATCATATGGCCTTGCTTTTTTATGATCTTTTTATATTTCATGACTGTATGAATGGAGCTCTAATTGGCCTAGGCAGAGTTGAACGAGGCTAATACTTTCTTTGTTCTTCAATTCTATCACTCTTTCATTTTATTTTTTCTTAGTATTTACATTCCCTAAAGAATACTTTTTGTATTCTAAAACAAACTTTTATTTGTAATTCAATTTTTATTAATAATATTAGTTATGTTGTTCAGCACCAAAGGCTTAGTCATTCTTCTTTAAAAAATATTTGGTCCATGGAAAATTAATTTCTTGTCCAAATTCTTTCTCATGATTAATTTCTCTTTTAACTAAACAAACATGCCTTATTTTTCCTAACAACTAATCTAAGACCACTTCACTCTTTGAATTGGACCATATAGATGTTTAGGGTTCCCATCGAATACCCACCCATGATGTCATGCATTATTTTCTAACTACTATAAATGATTTTTCTTGGGCTAGTTGGACCTTTCTCTTTCATTTTAAAAGTTAAGTTTGTTTTTTCAAAATTTGACATTTTCTTTCCATAATTCAAACCTTATTCGAAATGACTATCAAACACATCTATTTTAACAATGGAATTGAATTTTTTCTCCAAATGTCAGTTTTATTAATCCATACATAGGATTGCACATGAAATCTCTTGCATTAACACCCCCAACAAAATAAGGTTGTTGAATGCAAATATTGTCGTTTACTAAATGTGGCATGGCTTAATGTTTCAAGCTCATGTACCTTCACTTTTTGGGTGAATGTCTTTTCATTGTCATGCACATTATCAACCATCCACCTTTTTCTTCTCTTTGTGATATTAATCCCTTCAAACAATTGTTTGGCAAACCATTTGTTATTTCACCATTCATTGCATCTTCATAGGTTATCCTTCTTCTTAGAAAGGTTATTACTTCTATGAGCCTTATTCTAAAAAAAAAATTGTTAGTCATGATGTGTTTTTTCAAGAACATGTTTTCTATTTTTCATCTGTTCAGCCTTAAACAACTCCATTAATCCATTGACTTTAAATTTATAGTTCAACAATACCTATACATCATCATATTAGCTGGTTGATGTACTTGAGCTCTCTAAACTTTCAGCACCTACATCCCTTGCCCCTAACCCTTCAAGGCCTAACGCACCCATACTTAACTCAACAGCCTTTGACTCACCTGGCCCTATTCTAGACACACCACTTCATCACTCTAGCCATGTCACCTATCCACCTATCTAGACTTCAAACTACATGTGTCTTACCCTACCTAACACTACCTACACCTTCTTTTATGTCATTCCAAAAACATTTCCCTTGACAAATGCCAACCTCATTATCAACATTTCCCTACCACCATCTCTACCCTTCAAGAATCGTCCACCTCTCATGAAGCGATCAATGACCCCAATTGGATTGTTATCATGGATAATGAAATCAATACTCTTGAAGCTAATCATACCTTTGATGTAATTTCTTTACCCTTTAATCATTATCCTATTGGATGAAAGTGGATTTACAAAGTAAAGTATTATGTCAATGACTTCATTGAAAGGTACAAGACTTATCTCATGGCCAAGGATTTCAATCAATGAAGGGGATTGATTTTTAGGATACTTTTCTTCGATGGTGAAATATGTCATTATTTGTCTCATCATCACCATTGGTGTCTTTCATAACTAGTCACTCTTATAGATGGATGTCTAGAATGTTTTCCTTTATAAAAGTCTTTCTGAAGAGATATATATGAAGCTTCCATCTAGAACTTACACTCAAAGGGGGTTGAAGCAAGCAGTTTGCCAATGGAATGTTAAGTTCACCAATACCCTACTTCATTACAGTTTCCCTCAATCCTACCACAATTACTCCTAATTCACCAACACTTAGAGTAGTTTCTTTGTAGCATTACTCATTTATGTTAATAATATATTAATTACAAAAAATAGCCAAGCTAGCATTGTAGATCTCAAGCAATATTTTCACGTTATTTTCATGTTATTTTCTTCATGAAAGATCTCAATTGGTCAAAATAAAATTATGGGCATTGAAATGCTCTTTCACAAAAAAGGATCTCAATGAGTTGGTGCAAATATGCATTAAAACTGATATCTAAAGCTAGTCTAGCTAGTTCAAAGTCATTAATCATGCCTATGGAGTAGAACAAAAAGGTTCAACAATATAGAGCATGACGCAAGTTCTCTAAAGAAGATTGATGATCCACCACTTGCGACCTTTTTGCCTATTAGAGGCTTGTTGGCAAACTAATGTACTTGACACTTACCAAACCTGACATCACCTTTTCAGTTCAGCTCCTCAACCAGTTCATGCATACACTAAAACACTCACACATGAATACAACAATAAAAGTAATCAGATATCTAAAGAGCTATTTAGCTCTCGGCTTCATGTTCCCTTACATGTAATAGATCAAATTGAATGCCTTCTATGACAACACATGCCCCATGCCAAGAAAATCCATTATTGGTTTTTACATTGTGCTTTGCAATTCTTTGATATCATGATGCTTTAAGAAGCAATCAACTATGTCACTTTCATTAGGAAAGACAAAATACCAAGTCATGCAAGTCACAATATGTGAAATAATGTAGATCATTAGTTTACAAAAGGATTTTGGGTTCCACACAAGACACCCAACTTTGCTCTACTATGACAATAAGGTTGTGGAAAAGATAATAGCGAACCCAGTTTTTTATAAATGTATAAAGCATATTGAAGTAAAATTCTATTACATGAAGGAAAAGCTCCAACAAGGAATTATAGCAACACACCACATTTCTACCAAGGAGAATTCAACACACTTGTTAACAAAAGCATTATACAACAAACAACATTAAAACCTCCTTTCTAGGCTCAAAGTATTTAATCTATACAAATCTCCAACTTTAAAAGGAGTGTTGGTGCCTATAAGAAAAGTTTTCGTTAGATTGCTAATTTAGCCTTGTAATTATTTTGTATAATTTTCTCATGATTTCATGCATTAATTTGTAATCCTTATTTGGATTAGGAAATAACCTTATATAATCAAGGTTCTCATTGTATTAACTATCACAACAATACAAAAATAATTTGCTCACTTGTTGGCTACCTTCATTATCTCCCATTCTTTCATTTTTTTACACTTACAAACATGATTTTTAAGCAAGATGTGGACAATTCGCACCTTTTTTAACAGTTTTTCTTTACGAAACTTTGTTCGGGACACTGTTAGTTTTGTTTTGTCTTTTTTTTTTTTTTTCTTTGGTTCTAGTTACCTCTGTTCTGCTGGGTGGCATCCTCGTTATGTTTAGGAAATCGATTATATAAATCTTGTTATGAAAAGGAAGGAAAATAGTGAGACCTTATGGGTTTTTTTTTTGGCATAGGATAGTGAATGTATTGCTGATTTTAACTCAACCATATAAAATTCTGATCCTGTTTGTTTGAGGTATAAGATTGCCTTTTATCTCTCGCTATCCTGAGATGAACTTGATGCCACGACTCAAAGCAGGCCAACAATGGAAGGATAAAGATAAACAGTAAGGCAACCTTATTTGGCTTATCTTTTCCTATGAATCCTGAGTTTGGTGCTGGAATCCGACAACCCTCGTGATTGTGTATACCACAGTTCTCTTACTGGATACCATACCTTTTTCCTAAGCAGAAAATTGAGGTCCATTCTATTTTTATTTGTTTTCTCGTTTTATTTCTCTTCTCCCAAAGAAATTTAATTTTAAGGGCACACAAACTTTAGAGTCCTATACCTGTCTCTTGGCCTTGCTTAAATAAGTTTACCATCTTATCTCATCTTAAAAAGAAAAATAAACAATAAAAATAGCCGATTCAAACGCACTAGCAATGCAAAAAAGATTTGTCAATTTATTTTGTATTTATTTACTTATTCATTACAAAGGGGTACGACAACGATTGCCTCAAAACGTAATTATCGTTGCTCCAATCCCAACATAAAACAGACTAGTTTCAACCAAAAATTTCAATAGCTTTAACATCAGGCTTCTTCACCTCCTGCTTGGGAATGGTGACCGTAAGAACCCCGTTCTCCATGGATGCCCTCACGTCTTCCATCTTTGCATTCTACGGCAGCCTGAACCTCCTCACGAATTTGCCGCTGCAACGCTCCACCCTATGCCACTTATCGTTCTTGTCTTCCTTCTCCATGTTCCTCTCCCCACTGATCTGAAGCACTCTGTCGTCTTCAACCTCAACCTTCACCTCCTCCTTCTTCAGTCCCGGAAGGTCGGCCTTGAAGACATGGGCTTCTGGGGTCTCCTTCCAATCGATTATAGTGCTCGCAAACGCAGAATTTTCCCGGGAGAATTCAGCGACAGCGGGGACGTTAAAGTCCTTGAAGGGATCCCAGACGTCAAAAGAGAAAGGATCAACGATGTTGCTTCGCCGTCCACCGAAGAAACTGGGAATGATCGACATTATCGACGAGATTTTGATGTTGGCCAAAAGACTGATAGGACACGAACTTGCCTGACTACGGAAACAGCTAATTGGAATTGCTTCGTACTCGTTGGCGTCGAAGGTGGGATAGGCTGGGTATTTAAAATGATTAGAGGACTGTTCTAGTACTTTCGAGAGACGGTTTCTTGCGGACTGTTTAACGAACTTTCGAGCGAGTTCCGAGAAAGATCCCGAGTCCTGACGAATACTGTTCTAGTATATTCCTGCTTCTTTCTTTTTACGCTATTTTAGTTTTCACTTTATTGTTTTTTTATTACTTAAATTCCATCTCACTCTTGTATTTTCCTGTATACATTATAACAAATAAAAGGAAGACTTGCTAGCTATATATAGAGGATTTATGCATCTAATATGCGTTTTATGAATTAAAACCTTTTGAAAATATTCAGAATCATATTTGAAATATTTTTTCTAAGTCCAATTAAAACCTTTTAAAATTAAATATTTTTAATCTCTTAGACCAAAAAAAAAAAAATTGTTGGAGTATCGAGTTTAATGTTTGTCGTTGAACAAGACAGGTAGAATCTGGGTTTTAAGTCCGAGTCTTTATTATTTATTATAATAAATAAATACGTACTCTTTTACAAAAGTAAGGAATGACAAATTAGTAAATTGGACTTCATAATAAATAGAAAATAGAAAAATCTAGAGATGTTTTAAGAGACTTTCACATTTGAACTTGAATCAGGAAAAAGAAGGTTTGATCAAAACGACATGATCATCTCTATTATCTCGTTCAAGGAATTGTTGGAAGAACCCCCTTCGGTCGTGCAAAGCTCGATTGCCTCCTTCAAATTCTTGGCCCTCTTCCGCATCTCCTTTCCTTCTTCATTAGCCATAAGTCTTCTTACAGCTCTCTCTATCTCACCTCGCTCCAATTCACCCTCCAACTCAAGGCCTACCCTCCAAACATGGCTCACATACCTTGCGTTCACTCTCTGGTCCCCGAAACATGCCCTGCATATCATTGGAATGCCTTCACAGATACTCTCGAGTGTTGAATTCCATCCACAATGGCTCAAAAATCCTCCCACTGCTTCATGCGCCAGAACTTCTTTTTGGGGTGCCCATTTTGCGATGTAACTCCTTTCACTAATCTCTTCTTTCAGACCTTCGGGCAGTTCCTCAATCCATTCAGCCCCGCAAATTGAGCCTGGTCGAACGACCCACAAGAAAGGTTGCTGGCTGTTTGCTAGCCCCCAGGCCATCTCAACTAGCTCTTTGACATCCATGGCTGCTATGCTTCCCAAGCTTACATATATCACAGAGTTACAACTTTGCTTGTCAAGCCATGCCAGGCAGCCCCTGTCCTCTTCCAATAAGCTACTGTGATAGGCCGATGAAATCTTATGCATAGGACCTAGTGGGAAGATCGGAACTTGATATTGTTGCTGGATCGTTTCTAGTGATGAATGTTCAAGGCAGTCAATTGTATTGTAAATGATGGCTGAATATGTTTTACTAATAGAACCTTTACTCGGTAGGTGCAAATAGTCCAATATTTTTCCAAAGACGTTTCCAGGTAGATCCTTGAACCTGAGTGGATAAAGCTCCGGAACTGGATTCTGAGACCTAGATTCTGCAATCCAAAAAAGAATAGTTCATCAATTTGATTGTTTGTGGTCATCACCAGTACCAGGACATTTATGAGTATAGCAAGGATTATACTTGCTGCTTAAAGAACATTATTTCATACGTGATTTCTATTTCCATCTTGAACATCAATACAATACCAACCTGGGAAGGGAATGTGGCCTTCTGCCTTTAATTGGATAAAAGCAGCACGAGAAAGACAAACAGCAGCACTGCCGGTTTGTAAGATCATGCTTGGAAGCTTCAAATCCTTCGCCACTGCTTCAGAGAAGTACATGAACTCGTCGTGGATGATGCAGGCGACTCTGTCGTCCGGGTCCTCTTGCCTCATCAATTCAGCCAAGCATTCACGGAAAGAAGCACTACAATTGGTATTCAGTTGCAACGCAAAATCTATTAACTGACCTGCTGCAATTTCGTGGTCGGATGAGGTATCTGGCAAGGCGAGGAAGTGAAAATTGGGGTGGGCTGAAGGATTGGGGGAGTTGTACTGAGCGTGAACGACTGTGATGGAGAAACCCTTGGAGTGGAGGATGCTACCCAACTGAAGCATTGGGTTTATGTGGCCTTGGAACGGGCATGGGACAAGCACCAGCCGGATACGTCCCTTTCCTTGTTTGTTCATCTCTCTGTCGCCCTGACGAACACACTTGCTGACAGAGTTCACAAGGGATCAATTGCTTCGTTCCGGTTTATAATACATTTGCCCCCCACCGAAAAAATGGGGGAAACTTCTTTCTCATTGCAAGCGAGGTTCCTTTAATGAATTTCTTGGAACGGCTGGTTTTGAAAAGAACCCTCTTCTTGGTGGTCTCAGTTGATTTTGCGTATGCAATGACGAAGGTTCAGAGACCGGTTAGCTAGTGGGGTAATGACAATGATACCGCCACCCGACCAAAAGTAAGGCAACATTTGAGTGGAAGGCACATGGCTTGACTTGAATTTTCTAGTTACGATTTGGGTGAAATGACTTTCATTTAATCACGATTAGCTTTTTCAAAGGTTTCCAAGACCTAATACAGAAAGGGAATTTCGGGGAAGGTAAGGGGGTCAAGCTAGGTTTATGCTGTGAAGATATCAGGCGATGCAATAACCAGTTCGGGTTGAGGTCAGCTAATTAAGGTGACCTGTTGAGATGCAATTTTTGAGAAACAAAAAATGGGCATTTAAGAAAAAATTGGTTCAATATAACGGACCTGTAATGTGGTCATTGCAAGATTTACAGGCATACCAAAAAAAAAAAAAAAATTCAAGAGTTAAAAAGCACTCTTTCTTATAAATATAGTTTTTAAGCAAAATTTAGACGATATAGAACTCATACACACCATTTTAACATTTTTACTTAAACTCCACCCCTCAAACAAAAAACCCAAGTACGCTCAAATAGAGAGTTTACTCTTAATTAAGACAATCTCCTTGTAGTTTATGAAAAATTTTAGGCATGCCTCGCTTTAGAATAATATGTATACGTACCACTACTTTGCTAGTAAATTACATTTGACTGTTCCAATTCTAAAACAGTAGCAGCATGCAGTATCCAACTCACAAACTAAATCGAAGCTATTCCCTAAGAGAAATAATAAATATGAAATTGCTTGACAAGATCTAAAATAAAACTATCCCAATACCACACATGCCTTGTGAATAAATAATCTTCAAGTGGTCTCCAAGGTGTAGTAAATGCAATGACAAGGATTGGAGTTGAACCATTTAGTGGGTACTAGGGTAATGACTTGTTGGGTTTTTCTTAATAATCGATGGGCAAAATGACATTATATTGTGCTACAAAACACGCTAGATACTGTTCCCTACATGTAAAGATATTTTTGTAATTTATCCACAAAACTTCTGAACATTGTTGGTTTTGTTTGTCCTTTTCTCTTCGTGAGCAGCTTTTGTTTTGCTGGGTGGCATCATCGCAATGTTTAGGAAATCAATTTTATAAATCTTGCTATGAAAAAAGGAAGAAAAATAGTGGATTTAATGGGAGAAAGATTTGTTAATTTATTATATATTTATTTACTTATTCATTACAAAGGGAAACGGCCATGATTGCCTGAAACACATGAATCTGTCTTACAATCCCAACAAAAAACAAACAAGTTTCAACCAGAAATTTCAATAGCTTTAACGTCAGGCTTCTTCACCTCCTGCTTAGGAACAGTGACCGTAAGAACCCCGTTCTCCACGGACGCCTTCACCTCTTCCATATTCACATTCTCCGGCAGCCTAAACCTCCTCACGAATCTGCCGCTGCTACGCTCCACCCTACGCCACTTATCATTTTTGTCTTCCTTCTCCACGTTCCTCTCTCCGCTGATCTGAAGCACTCTGTCGTCTTCGACCTCAACCTTCACCTCCTCCTTCTTCAGTCCCGGAAGGTCGGCCTTGAAGACATGGGCTTCTGGGGTCTCCTTCCAGTCGATTCTAGTTCCCACAAACGCAGAATTTTCCCGGGAAAATTCGGCGACAGAGGGGACATGAAAATCCTTAAAGGGATCCCAGACATCAAGAGAGAAAGGATCGAAGATGTCGCTTCGTCGTCCACCGAAGAAACTAGGAATGATCGACATTGTCAACGAGATTTTTGATGTGTGCTGAAAGACCGCTAGAAAACCAGGTTTTGTAACTAGTAGAAGCTGATTGGAATTGCTTAGTACTCGATGTCGTGAAAGGTGGGATAGGCTGGGTATTTAAAGTGATTAGAGGACTGTTCTAGTACTTTCAAGAGACAATTCGGAGAATGACCGCGAGTTTTGACGAAGACTGGACCGACTGATTAGTTAACTTCCACGTCATTCTTGTATTTTTCTGTATACATTTACAGCGAAGAAAATGAAGTCTTGGTAATTGTACATAGAGAATTTATCATCGAATATACGTTTTATGAACCTACATAAAAAAGGCTTTTGTCAGAGAGTAAAGAATGACAAAGTAGTGTATTAGACTTTATAATAAAGAGAAAATAGAAAAAAAAAATTGAGCTTTTTGGTAGGATTTCATATATGAACTTGAAGTATGATCGCTTCAATCAGAAAAGGAAAGACGAAGGTTTGATCAAAACGACATGATCATCTCTATTAGTTGGTTCAAGGAGTTGTTGGAAGAACCCCCTTCTGCTATGCAAAGCTCGATTGCCTCCTTTAAATTCTTGGCCCTCTTCCGCATCTCCATTCCTTCTTCATCTACCATAACTCTTCTTACAGCTCTCTCTGTCTCACCTCTCTCCAACTCACCCTCCAATTCTAGGCCTACCCTCCAAACATGGCTCACATACCTTGCGTTCACTCTTTGGTCCCCGAAACATGGCCTGCATATCATTGGAATGCCTTCACAAATACTCTCGAGTGTTGAATTCCATCCACAATGGCTCAAAAATCCCCCCACTGCTTCATGCGCCAGAACTTCCTTTTGGGGTGCCCATTTCGCGATGTAACTTTTCTCACTAATGTTTTCTTTTAGATCTTCGGGCAGTTCCTCAAGCCATTCAGCACCATGAACGGAGCCTGACCGAACCACCCACAAGAAAGGTTGCTGGCTGTTTGCTAGCCCCCAAGCCATCTCAACTAGCTCTTTGACGTCCATGGCTGCTATGCTTCCCAAGCTTACATATATGACGGAGTTGCAACGTTGCTTTTCCAGCCAAGCCAGGCAGCTCCTGTGCTCTTCCAATAAGCTACTCTGGGAGGCAGATGAAATCTTATGCATAGGACCTGGTGGGAAGATCGGAACTTGATATTGCTGCTGGATCTTTTCTAATGATGAATGTTCAAGGCAGTCAACTGTGTTGTAAATGATGGCTAAAGAAGTTTTACTACTAGAACCTTTACTCGGTAGGTGCAAATAGTTCTCTAATTTTCCAAAGACGTTTCCAGGTAGATCCTTGAACCTGAGTGGATAAAGGTCCGGAACTGGATTCTGAGACCAAGATTCTGCAATCCAAAAAAGTATAGGAGATCAATTATAGGTGATCAATTTGTTTGTTTGTGGTCATTAACAGTACCAGGACATTTATGTGTATAGCAAGGATTATATACTTCCTCCTTTCTCCTCACCTGTTAAAAGAACATTATTTCATACGTGATTTCTATTTCCATCTTGAACATCGATACAATACGAACCTGGGAAGGGAATGTGGCCTTCTGCCTTTAATTGGATAAAAGCAGCACGAGAAACACAAACAGCAGCACTGCTGGTTTGCAAGATCATGCTTGGAAGCTTCAAAACTCTCGCCACTGCTTCAGAGAAGTACATGAACTGGTCGTGGATGATGCAGGCGACTCTGTTGTCCGGGTCCTCTTGCCTTATCAATTCAGCCAAGCATTCACGGAAAGGAGCACTGCAATTGGTATTAAGTTGCAATATAAAATCTACTAAATGGCCTTTTGCGATTTTGTGGTTAGATGAGGTATCTGGCAAGGCAAGAAAGTGAAAATTGGGATGGTTTGAAGGATTAGGGGAGTTGTCCTGAGCGTGAACCACTGTGATGGAGAAACCCCTGGAGTGGAGGATGCTACCCAACTGAAGCATTGGGTTTATGTGGCCTTGAAACGGGCTTGGCACAAGCACCAGCCGGAGACGATCCTTTCGTTGTTTGTCCATCTCTCTCTCGCCGCCACCCCGATGAAGGGATCAATTGCTACGTCTGTCTCCCTCTGGCATGCTTCATTCCAGTTTACTAATCAGCCTCCACAAAAAAAATGGGGGACACATCTTTATTATTGCAAGCGAGGTTAATTGGAATGAATTTCTTGTAACACCTGGTTTTGATCAAAAAAGTCTTCTTGGTGGTCTTAGTCGGCTTTGCGTATGCAATGACGAAAATTTAGAGACCGATTACTTAGTGGGGTAATGAAAATGATGCGGCGACCCAAAGTTAGGCAACATTTGGGTGGACAAACAGAAAGCCACCTAGCCTTGCTTGAATTTTCTAGTTACGATTTGCGTGAAATGACTTTTATTTAATTACAATTACCTTTTTCAATGGTTTCTATTAGAAGATAAAGTCACAATCCAAGGGAAGTCAACCAATCGTGCAGGATTTCCACGTCAGTAACTATTGTCCAACACTCAAACAACCTCTCTCCACGCGAGGGACCCATCCTTACTTGACTAGACTGCACACGTCAGCCATTCACCATCACAGACATTGAAGCGGATCCATTTGCAATTCCCATCAACTTCTTGAACGAAAGAATCCTTTTTTTCTTTTTTCTTTTTTTTTTCAAATTGTCATATAAAACTTGAAATGAAAGTATAAAATACATTAGCAACTCATTCGTTTAACCCTATGGTGGTCTATAGTTGCCTAGGCCTAATTGATCCTGCATGAAAACTACTAAACATAGGCGTGACAATGAGCTAGAATAATAAAAAAGTTTCACATTTCATTTTGTATGCTTGTAATTAGCAAGACGGTATGCAACTACATTTTTCTCACAATACACATGTTGGACCTTTGCATATGTTGGTATCATGTAAAGGCATTGTCCAATGACATACTCTAGTTTCTACGGATTTTTCCATTTTTTAAGTAGACATTGAACTAAATAGAAGGAGTCCAATTCAATTATATAGGGCATTTGATTCCATTCTTGACATATCTTAAGCCTTTCCAATAAGGTGTAAGCTTTATCATCCACACTACCACCTAGCACCAACTTAAGTGAAAAAAACTATAATGATGCTCCTATTATGATTTCTAAGTACTCTTCCAACATTGTTTTCTTAAGGGGCGGGGGCCCTGGCTCAGTGGCGTTCTCTGAGCCAAACCCTGACCGGTCGTCCCACCGGTCGTGGGTTCGAATCTCGTCCCTCCCCCTTCCCCGGGTGCGTGCGTTTATAAATAAAAATTTTAAAAAAAACATTGTTTTCTTAATCAAATCTCATTATATGTGTTAAAAATTTCTGTTGTTTCTAATCCATTACGATCTACAAGGATAGAATCCTTCACTAACTAGAACATCATGATAAGGCAAATATGGAAAATAAATATCAAAAGAGAAACCGAAACATTCTCCAACCAAACAAGGAAATAAGATAAACGACATTCATATCTTGAGAACAGAAATCAAAAATATCCCCAAAATATTTTCAACAATCCCAAGCCTTACTAGAAACAATGACCATTCTTACCTTTATACAAACTATGTAATTAAACTCATTCCTTTATAGTATAGTAACACAAATCTATATATAGGGAATGCTTTGTACAAAGAAAATTATCAAATACATAATAGCTTTCTTCATTGTTTTTGTTCATGTGTATACTAAATATTGCTTTAGTTTCTGACAAGTTGAAGAAATTACTTCAATTTCTTTCTCTTTCTAGCCTACCACAAGGTCTATCTATTTCCAACGCCTAAGAGAGGGAATTTCGGGGAAGACAATGGAGTCAAGCTAGGTTTTTGCCATAAAAAAAATTAGGAAATGCAATAACCAAATTGGGTGGAGGCCAACTCATTAAGGTGATAAAGGTTAACGCAAAAAGCAAAGATGCTACCAACAATAATGAAAATGACGTGTCATTTCCACTAAAGGTAACACAAAACAACATGTCATCTTGCACCAAACAAAAAGCACGGGATGTAGTTTCTAAGTATATGAAAAAAAGAAAAGAAAAAAGGCATTCAATGGAAAATTGCTTCAAGATAAAAGACATGCAATATGGTCATTGCAAGATTTACAAGCACAAATGAAAATATTTCTGCAAATACAATGAATTGTCAATAGGACATAATAATTAAAAAAAAATGATGCAAATGTAAATTTAATAAAGGTTTGTAAACTTGCTAAAGGAAGATTTACTTTAGAATTTTAGGCACACATGATAGGTACTTGAATTCTTAAGTAGATGTTAGAAAGTTCATTCATATTCCAAAGTTCATTCAAAAGTAAGAAAGCCTTCTTTCTTATTATTGGTGCATACAAGGAAAGTTCCTTACATTGCTAATTTAGCTTTGTAATTATTTTGTCTAATACCTCATGATATTATGTATTAATTGTAATCTTTATTTAGATTAGAAATTAAGCCTATATAATCAAACTTCTCATTGTACAAACTATCATAGCAATACATAAACAATTTGCTCACTTGTTGGCTACCATCATTATCTCCCATTCTTCCCTTCTTTTAAATGGTATCAAAGGTTTTTCTTTTTTTAGACCAAAATCACTCCCATTTTCTTTTCTGGCCCTCATTAACAAGTTCGAAGTGCAAATTGTTGTGCCTATTTTTGGGTGAAATTACTTTGTTTCCTTCCTTTTTACCTAAAATTTCAATTTTGCCATTTGCCTTACCTATCATAAAACCCTAATCCCCAATTTTTTTCAAATTTCCAAAATTATGCTTGCCATCCCTAGCTATCGCCCATGATGTTGACCCCAAATGTAACCTCTACCACTACCCCCACCTCCACCTAGCATGACCTATACAACTTATCAGTTATCAATCTCCAACCAATTAGCATCATCTCTAAGAAGCTAATTGGTAAAGCTAATTAGGCAATATGGAGTGATCAAGTGAAAATCATCTTCCTTGCCCAGAATAAAATGGAATTTCTTACCGTAAAACTCCCACGACCTACCAGCAATAGAGAAAAGGCTAAAAAATGGGACCAATGTCGTGTAATGGTGAAGACCTAGCTCGTGTACTCCATTGACACTTCTCTCAAAAGTATGGTTTCTTGCCTTAACTATGTCATTGAAATCTAGTTAGTGTTAATTAACAACTTCACTAAGGTGATAAAAACCCACAAATTCAGCTTGAAGAGGGCTATCATCGATTTAAAACTCTCAACTAGTGTTATTAGCTCAAATCCCCTGCAATTTTTCATACACTTCAAAGATCTCTAGAGCAAACTTGATTATATCAAGCCCCCTTCGCCATTCTTGTAACAAATGCAATTGTCAGGTCAATTAATGCCTTTGAGCTCATAACCAAAAGGACAAGGCCATGAAATTTCTTCTTGGCCTCCCATTGAATTTTCAAACTTTATGTTGAACCATTCTTTCCCATGATGACTTGCTGACCTTGGAGATGACTTATGCCCCTACCAAGCATAATGTTAACTAGCACTTTTAGTGCAATGAAAGAAGTCATGCCAATGACAACTTAGAATTTCAAGCAAACTAGTTGCTCAAGCCACAACATAGGTTGGGTGAGCCCTTACTTGGTCATAGCTCCTAGTAGCCAAATAGGTCAGGCCCAAATCATGGCCCTCACCATGAGTCTAACAAGCTTAACTCCACAAACAACCCTTCTTAGTCCAAGCTTTTTCACCATCACCACAAAAATCCAAGCCATATTTAGGAAGCTTGCTTGTTACTTGTGGGCCACCCATCAAGGCATAAGCCTAAACAATGTAGTGGATTTAAGCAAAAATTAGCAGGCTTTCAACCTAAAGCCCATAATGCTAACATTTTTAAACAATAACCCCCTAATGGGTTTAGGCCTCCAACCACTTTGGTTATGGACTTTACTATTATCCTAACCCACTTATACCTATTTATCCTAGTGTAGGTCTCTTAGGCCCTTAGCTACTCACTCTTGGCAACTATTATGGTGGGTCTACTTAGCTTAAGTTAGATCCAAATCAACAACAATGGTTCATCACCTTCCTCAATCAAAAGGCTCTTTTAGATTTTGACCCTTTTATGGTATTGTTTCATTCTAACAACCCATTTACTCTTCATAGATTATTAATTCTAAGGCAAGTAATCATATTATTTGTGATTTAAATATTTTAGATTCTTATTATTCATGTGTTGCACCCATTTCAAATAAACTACCAAATAAATCCAATATCCATGTCACACATATTGGATCATACACACCTTATCCTTACTACACCTCACTCATATTCTATATGCACCATGGTTTTGGCATAATTTATTTTCAATTAAAAATTAACTAGTGACAATAATCATATGGCCCTACTTTTTAATGATTTTTGTATATTTCATGACCAAATGAATGGAGCTCTAATTGGCCTAGGCAAAGTTGAATGAGATTAATATTTTCTATGTTCTTCAATTCTATCACTCTTTCATTTTATTTTTTCTTAGTATTTACATTCCCTAAAGAATACTTTTTGTATTCTAAAACAAACTTTTATTTGTAATCCAATTTTTATCAATAATATTAGTTATGTTGTTCAACACCAAAGGCTTAGTCATTCTTCTTTAAAAAATATTTGGTCTAAGGAAAATTAATTTCTTGTCCAAATTTTTTCTCATGCTTAATTTCTCCTTTAACTAAACAAACACGCCTTGTTTTTCCTAACAACTAATCTAAGACTACTTCACTCTTTGAATTGGTCCATATAGATGTTTAGGGTTCCCATCAAACACCCACCCATGATGACATGCATTATTTTCTAACTACTATAAATTATTTTTCTTAAGCTACTTGGACCTTTCTCCTTCATTTTAAAAGTCAAGTTTTTTTTTTTCAAAATTTGACATTTTCTCTCCATAATTCAAACCTTATTTGAAATGACTATCAAATGCATTTATTTTAACAATGGTATTGAATTTTTTCTCCAAATGTCAGTTTTATTTATCCCTACATAGGATTGCACATAAAACCTCTTGCATTCACAACCCCAACAAAATAAGGTTGTTGAATGCAAACATGGTCATTTACTAGATGTGACTTGGTTTAATGTTTCAAGCTCATGTACCTTTACTTTTTGGGTGAATGTCTTTTCATTATCATGCACATTATCAACAATCCACCTTTTTCTTCTCTTTGTGATGTTAGTCCCTTCAAACAATTGTTTGGCAAACCACTTGTTATTGAACATCTTCAAGTTTTTGGGTGCCGTTGTTATGCCGCTACCTTGGTTCGCATGGCAAGTTCAATCATTGCACCATTTGTTGCATATTCATAGGTTATCCTTCTTCTTAGAAAGGTTACAACCTATATGAGCCTCATTCTAAAAATAAAATAAAAAAATTGTTAGTCATGATGTGTTTTTTCAAGAACACATTTTCTCTTTTTCATCTAGTTCAGCCCTAGACAACTCCATCAATCCATTGGCTCTAAATTTATAGTTCAACAATACCTATACATCATCATATTTGTTGGTTAATGTCCTTGAGCTCCCTAAACTTTCAACTCATGCATCCCTTGCCCCTAACCCTTTAAGGCCTAACCCACCCATACTTGACTCAACAGCCTTTGACTCACATGACCCTCTTCTAGACACACCATTTTGACACTCTGGCCATGTCACCCATCCGCCTATCTAGACTTCAAACTACATGTGTCTTACCTTGCCTAACACTACCTCCATCTTCTTTTATCCCATTCCAACTACATTTCCCTTGACAAATGCCAACCTCATTATCAACATTTCCCTACCACAATCTCTACCCTCCAAGATAAAAGGTCCCTAATTACCTAAGAATGGGGTTGAATTAGGTAATAAAGGCTACAAATTTTCTTTTTACTTATTAATTTTTGTCTAATCACAATTAATTAAAAGAAAATAAGTAAACAAGTAAACAGCCAAGGAAAATAGCACACGAAGATTTAGAAGGTGGTTCAGCCCACAAGTTGGCACCTAATCCACCCTATTTTAGTTTCCCCACTAAAGCCCTCTCTAAAAAATGGCTATGAATAAGCCAAATTACAAGGGATTCTCAATCTCTTTTAAACCCATAATACAAAACTTTCTCCCTGAAATTTTCTATTCTATAGCTCTTACAATATCAAATATAATATCAATCAAACACCAAATGAATGATATTTTAGAAAAAGTCTTAGATCATAGTTTCTGAATAATAAGCTCTAAATCAATTTACACTTGGACAGATTATCAAATGAAGATCACAGTGTGAAATCAATGCAATAAAACTTAATACAAGTAAACATCAAATGAAATCACCAAGTAATTAGAGTGTCGTGATTCAAAATCCGTGTTGCACTGCTTGATGTAGCTTTTCGAGAGGTACCCTTGAAATCAATCGATGGAAATCCTTTATGGATGAATCCTTAAGCTTTTCTTAAAATTTCTTGTCAATCCAACGGCTAGATTGCGAGATTTCAGCCATTAACTTCTCTAGGGTTTCCTCAGAATGGAAGGCAAATAAGAGGGAAGAAATCCCTGTTTGAATTGGATCTTTTAAGCCTTTATGTTTCCTTCACATGTTGAAACAACGTCGTTGCCTTTAATAGTCTAACTTGAATATAGTGTAGTCTCTTGTATTGCAACATATGCACTCTTGACTTGTTTAGTCAACTTTTTGCTGATGTAATATGTTGAGACTCTTTTGCCATATACTTGTTATGACAATATGCATGAGTAGAATGTTTACCTGTAATTGTTAGAACAACAATATGTTATTGCTTACCATAATTAATTCCAATAATATTTGAATGCTTATATCTAGAAATGTAAAATTCAAATGACATTAACTCTTATAAATATTCCTTTGTGATACAACATATTAGATATAAAACAAATCAAATCCATCATAATAAAAATGAAATATTTTAGTTATATTCAAATCAAATCGCCGTTCAATTAAGAATAGAACATTTATAAAAGAAATCAAATAAAGCAACGGATTAAAAGTTTTGCATTTATTAAAACTGAATTGTCCCAACACAAAAACCTTCCACCTCTCATGAAGTGATCAATGACCCTAATTGGATTGCTATCATGCATAATGAAATCAATACTCTTGAAGCTAATAATACCTTTGATGTAATTCCCTTACCCCTTAATCATTGTCCCATTGGATGTAAGTGGATTTACTAAGTAAAGTATTGTGCCAATGACTTCATTGAAAGGTACAAAACTTATCTCATGGCCAAGGATTTCAATCAATGAAGGGGATGTATTTTCAGGATACTTTTTCTCTGATGGTGAAATATGTCACTATTTGTCTTATCATCACTATTGGTGTCTTTCATAACTGGTCATTCTTATAGATGGATGTCTGGAATGCTTTCTTTTATAAAAGTCTTTTTGAAGAGATAAATATGAAGCTTCCATCTAGAACTTAAAGGTGCAAGGTATGTCTATTGCAAAAATCCTTATATGAGTTGAAGCAAGCATTTTGCCAATGAAATGTTACGTTTACCAATAACCTACTTCACTACAGCTTCCCTCAATCCTACCAGAATTATTCCTCATTCACCAATACGTAAAGTAGTTTCTTTGTAGCATTACTCATTTATGTTAATGATATATTAATTATAGAAAATAGCCAGGCTAGCATTGTAGATCTCAAGCAATATTTTCATATTATTTTCTTCATGAAAGATCTCAATTGGTCAAAAAACATTTCTAGGCATTAAAAGGATTTCATTGAGTCAGTGCAAATATGCATTAAAATTGATATCTAAAGCTAGTCTAGCTAGTTCAAAGTCGTTAATCATCCCTATGGAGTAGAATAAAAGGTTCAACAACATAGAGTATGACACAAGTTCTCTAAAGAAGATTGATGATCCACCATTTACGACCTTTTTGCATATTTGAGGCTTATTGGCAAACTAATGTACTTGACACTTACCAAACCTGACCTCACCTTTTCAATTCAACCCCCCAACTAGTTCATGCCTGCACTAAAACCTTCACACATGAATACAACAATGAAAGTGATGAAATATCTAAAGAGCTATCCAACTTTCAGCCTCATGTTCCCTTACATGTCATAGATTGAATTGAACACCTTCTATGACTCAAACTACAACACATGCCCCATGTCGAGAAAATCTACTATTGGTTTTTATATTATGCTTTGCAATTCTCTGATATCATGATGCTTTAAGAAGCAAGCAACTATGTCACTTTCATTAGTAAAGGCAAAATACCGAGTCATGCAAGTCATAATGTGTGAAATAATGTAGATCATTAGTTTACTAAAGAATTTTGGCATCCACATAAGACACCTAACTTTTCTCTACTATGACAATGAGGCTGTAGAGAAGATAATAGTGAACCCAATTTTTTATAAATATAAAAAGCATATTAAAGTAAAATGCCATTACTTGAAGGAAAAGCTCCAACAGGGAATTATAGCAACACACGACATTTCTACCAAGGAGTATTCAACACACTTGTTGACAAAAGCATTATACAATAAATAGCATTAAGACCTTCTTTCCAAGCTCAGAGTATTTAATCTATACAAATCTCCGACTTTAGCAGAAATGTTGGTGCATATAAGAAAAGTTTGTTAGATTACTAATTTAGCCTTGTAATTTTTTTGTATAATTTTCTCATGATATTATGCACTAATTTGTAATCCTTATTTAGATTAGGAATTAACCTTATATAATCAAGGTTCTCATTGTATTAACTATCACAACAATACAAAAACAATTTGCTCACTTGTTGGCTACCATCATTATCTCCCATTCTTTCATTTTTTTACACTTACAAATGACTTTTAAGCAAGATGTAGACAATTCGCACCATTTTTAACATTTTTTCTTTAAGAAACTTTGTTCCGGACATTGTTAGTTTTGTCTTGTCTTCTTTTTCTTTTTTTTTCCTTTTCTTTCTTTCTTTCTTTCTTTCTTTTTTTTTTTTTTTTTTTTTGTTCTAGTTACCTCTGTTTTGCTGGGTGGCATCCTCGTTATGTTTAGGAAATCAATTACTGACTTTAACTCAACCACATAAAATTCTGCTCCTGTTTGTTTGAGGTATCAAATTGCCTTTTATCTCTCGCTAACCTGAGATGAACTTGATGCCACGACTCAAAGCAGGCCAACAATGGAAGGATAAAGATAAACAGTAAAGCAACCTTATTTGGCGTATCTTTTTCCTATGGAGCCTGAGTTTGGTGCTAGAATCCGACAACCCTCGTGATTGTGTATACCACAGTTCTCTTACTGGATTCCATACCTTTTTCCTAAGCAGAAAATTGAGGTCCATTCTATTTTTATTTGTTTTCTGTTTTATTTCTCTTCTGCCAAAGAAATTTAACTTTAAGGGCACACAAACTTTAGAGTCCTATACCTGTCTCTTGGTCTTGCTTAAATAAGTTTACCATCTTATCTCATCTTAAAAAGAAAAATAAATAATAAAAATAGCCACTTCAAACGCATTAGCAATGCAAAAAAGATTTGTCAATTTATTTTGTATTTATTTACTTATTCATTACAAAGGGGTACGACAACGATTGCCTCAAAACACAATTATCGTTGTTCCAATCCCAACATAAAACAAACAAGTTTCAACCAGAAATTTCAATAGCTTTAACATCAGGCTTCTTCACCTCCTGCTTGGGAATGGTGACCGTGAGAACCCCGTTCTCCATGGATGCCCTCACCTCTTCCATCTTTGCATTCTCCGGCAGCATGAACCTCCTCACGAATTTGCCGCTGCTACGCTCCACCCTATGCCACTTATCGTTCTTGTCTTCCTTCTCCATGTTTCTCTCCCCACTGATCTGAAGCACTTCGTCGTCTTCAACCTCAACCTTCACCTCCTCCTTCTTCAGTCCCGGAAGGTCGGCCTTGAAGACATGGGCTTCTGGGCTCTCCTTCCAATCGATTCTAGTGCTCACAAACGCAGAATTTTCCCGGGAGAATTCAGCGACAGCGGGGACGTTAAAGTCCTTGAAGGGATCCCAGACGTCAAAAGAGAAAGGATCGACGATGTTGCTTCGTCGTCCACCGAAGAAACTGGGAATTATCGACATTATCGACGAGATTTTGATGTTGGCCAAAAGACTGATAGGACACGAACTTGCCTGACTACGGAAACAGCTAATTGGAATTGCTTTGTACTCGTTGGCGTCGAAGGTGGGATAGGCTGGGTATTTAAAATGATTAGAGGACTGTTCTAGTACTTTCCAGAGACGGTTTCTTGCGGACTGTTTAACGAACTTTCGAGCGAGTTCCGAGAAAGATCCCGAGTCTTGACGAATACTGTTCTAGTATATTCCTACTTCTTTCTTGTTACGCTATTTTAGTTTTCACTTTTTTTTTTTTTTTTACTTGTATACATTTTAACAAATAAAAGGAAGACTTGTTAACTATATATAGAGAATTTATCCATCTAATATGGTTTTATGAATTAAAACCTTTTGCAAATATTCAGACTCGTATTTGAAATATTTTTTTCTAAGTCCAATTAAAACCTTTTTAAAATTAAATACTTTTAATTTCTTAGACCAAAAAAAAAAAAAATTGTTGATGCGAAGCGTGTAGGCAATGTTGGAGTATCGAGTTTAATGTTTGTCGTTGAACAAGACAGGTAGAATCTGGGTTTTAAGTCCGAGTCTTTATTATTTATCGTAATAAATAAATACGTACTCTTTTACAAGATTAAGGAATGACAAAATTAGAAAATTGGGCTTCATAATGAATAGAAAATAGAATAATCTAGAGATGTTTTTAGAAACTTTCACATTCGAACTTGAAATATGATCCTCCAATCAGGAAAAAGAAGGTTTGATCAAAACGACATGATCATCTCTATTAGCTTGTTCAAGGAATTGTTGGAAGAACCCACTTCGATCGTGCAAAGCTTGATTGCCTCCTTCAAATTCTTGGCCCTGTTCCGCATCTCCTTTCCTTCTTCATTTGCCATAAGTCTTCTTACAGCTCTCTCTATCTCACCTCGCTCCAATTCACCCTCCAACTCAAGGCCTACCCTCCAAACATGGCTCACATACCTTGCGTTCACTCTCTGGTCCCCGAAACATGCCCTGCATATCACTGGAATGCCTTCACAGATACTCTCTAGTGTTGAATTCCATCCACAATGGCTCAAAAATCCTCCCACTGCTTCATGCGCCAGAACTTCTTTTTGGGGTGCCCATTTTGCGATGTAACTCCTTTCACTAATGTCTTCTTTCAGATCTTCGGGCAGTTCCTCAATCCATTCAGCCCCACAAATTGAGCCTGGCCGAACGACCCACAAGAAAGGTTGCTGGCTGTTTGCTAGCCCCCAAGCCATCTCAACTAGCTCTTTGACATCCATGGCTGCCATGCTTCCCAAGCTCACATATATGACGGAGTTTCAACTTTGCTTGTCAAGCCATGCCAGGCAGCCCCCGTCTTCTTCCAATAAGCTACTCTGGTAGGCCGATGAAATCTTATGCATAGGACCTAGTGGGAAGATCGGAACTTGATATTGTTGCTGGATCGTTTCTAGTAATGAATGTTCAAGGCAGTCAATTGTATTGTAAATGATGGCTGAATATGTTTTACTAATAGAACCTTTACTCGGTAGCTGCAAATAGTTCAATATTTTTTCAAAGATGTTTTTAGGTAGATCCTTGAACCTGAGTGGATAAAGCTCCGGAACTGGATTCTGAGACCTAGATTCTGCAAGCCAAACAAGTATAGGTGATCAATTTGATTGTTTGTGGTCATCACCAGTACCAGGACATTTATGAGTATAGCAAGGATTATACTTGCCGGGTAAAAGAACATTATTTCATACGTGATTTCTATTTCCATGTTGAACATCAATACAATACAAACCTGGGAAGGGAATGTGGCCTTCTGCCTTTAATTGAATGAAAGCAGCACGAGAAAGACAAACAGCAGCACTGCCGGTTTGTAAGACTATGCTATGAAGCTTCAAATCCTTCGCCACTGCTTCAGAGAAGTACATGAACTCGTCATGGATGATGCAGGTGACTCTGTCGTCCAGGTCCTCTTGCCTCATCAATTCAGCCAAACGTTCACGGAATGGAGCACTACAATTGGTATTAAGTTGCAATACAAAATCCATAAACTGACCTGCTGCAATTTCGTGGTCGGATGAGGTATCTGGCAAGGCAAGGAAGTGAAAATTGGGGTGAGCTGAAGGATTGGGGGAATTGTACTGAGCGTGAACGACTGTGATGGAGAAACCCCTGGAGTGAAGGATGCTACCCAACTGAAGCATTGGGTTTATGTGGCCTTGGAACGGGCATGGGACAAGCACCAGCCGGATACGTCCCTTACCTTGCTTGTTCATCTCTCTGTCTCTCGCTCTCTCTCTCGCCCTGAAAAACACGCTTGGTCACAGAGGTCACAACTGTTAATGTACACCTACCACCTTACTATAATTGAGTCCGAGAATTAGGCTGAAGATCTTGTAGTTATTGTACGTATTTTGTCTTCCTTATATAGATTAGGTTAAGCTCCCTATAAATGTAAACGTTGTAATGTACAGTTGATATCTCGAATATACAGAACATAGTTTGCTCACTCTGGCTTCTCTCCCCATCCTTAGCTTTTCTTACATGGTATCCAGAGCCGTTCTTCCTTGAGACCTTTTTTCCTTCTGCCCTTTTTTTTTTTTTTTTTTTTCAGCCATATCTTACGAGTGAAGTGCAACCTGTTCTGTTTTTTTAATCCCTTCTTTTATTCACCCCTTATTTTCTCAATATTTCCCCGCTACCCCGATCTTTCCGTATTTCTCAGCTACCCTTTTTTTTTTCTCAATTTTACCCCCACCCTTTTCTAAACTTTACCCCGATACCCCTGCCCCAATTCGCAACCCTAGCCGCCGCTACTTTGCAATCCCCGCCGCCGCAGCTTCGCACCCTACAGGAATCTCGTCCGCAACGCCTTCTCAAATGGCCACAAACACCTCTCCTTCCACCTCTTCTCCGATTTCCCCACCTAATTCCGCCCTTTCCCCTGACCCCTATGCCCTCAGTCCGGCCAATCTACAGCAGATCAGCATCGTTTCAAAAAAACTTACCGGCGAGGCTAATTGGAACACCTGGAGCGGCCAAGTTCGCACCGTCTTCCTCGCCCGAAATAAGCTGCCGTTCCTCACCGGTGCTCTGCCTCGTCCCTCTGAACCCTTTGCTGCCGCCAAATGGGATCAATGCCAGGCCGCCTTGAAGACCTGGCTTGTCCATTCGGTCGATTCGGACCTCGAAAACATGGTTTTGAGGCCTGAAACTGTCGACGTAATCTGGGCGCTGCTCCAGGAAAGTTTCGCAAAGACCTCCGGCACCCAGCGCTTCTCTCTTCAGCAGGTGATTGGCGATTTACGCCTCGCCGATGGTGCTACCGGCGCCGCCCTCACTACGTTCTACGTTCGCCTCAAAGATCTACGAGGTGAACTCGACGCCCAGGAACCGCCCATCCGCTGTCAATGCGGGAAATGCACCTGTGATATCAATTCCCATCTCCAAACCAAAGAACAGGATGATACCACCATGAAGTTTCTTCTCGCACTCCCAGATGAGTTCAATACTCTCCGCAGTAACGTGCTTTCGCGTGATTCTCTCCCCTCCCTAGAGCGAACCTACGCCTTGGCGAAGCAAGACGTCCATCAGCGCTCCCAGAACGACCATCGGACCACCACCGGCAACCGCATGGCCTTCCAGACCTGTCGGGATCTTGCTCTCTCCCCTCTGCCTGGTGCCCGCTCCTCTGGCTCATCCGGATCCTGGGCGCCCGAACCTGGCCCTCTTGCAACCGGCCCCGACCCGCCCTCTGGTACCCGCGGGCTCACTAGCCCCGCGCACCCCTCTGCGGGCTCACGGCCTATCTGCTCTCACTGCAGCAGGCCGGGCCACACCCACGAGAAGTGTTACCTTCTCGTGGGCTACCCAACTGACTGGAAGCCCAAACCTCGTGGCAACATCAGACGCAGGCCTTCTCCCGCTGGGCCTCACACCCATCATGTTGCTGCTGATGGCCCATCTCACCCCTCCACTTATGGGACTCCTCCTTTTGTTGGTTTTGGGCCACATCCTACACCCTATTATGGATCTTCCAGCCCCGGTATTATGGGCCCCGTTCCTCCCACTCCTAGTAGCACATATGGTGGCCCTTCCGGCCTGTAGATCACCGCTGATCAGCAACACAAGCTTTTGAACCTTATTAATCAGACGGGCCCATCTGAACCTTTTTCAGGTATTGCTTCTTCTCTTGTTCCCTCCATTTCTTCCTTCTGGATAATTGACTCCGGGGCTAGCGACCACATTACTTGCAATTTAGAGTTGTTGAGTTCCTTCCATCCATGCATCACTCCTATACATCTTACTTTACCTGATTGTTCCACTAGCCCTGTCACGCACATTGGTCAATGTCACCCTTATCCAAAATTACATTTATCCAATATTTTATATGCTCCTCGTTTCCAACATAATTTATTATCCATCCAAAAGCTAACCTGTGACAACAATTGTGTTGCCATTTTTTTCTCTGATTTTTGTGTCTTCCAGGACCGTGCGACTGGGGATCTGATCGGGCTCGGCAAGGCTGATCGTGGACTTTATTTCCTATGTCATAATTTTCCTCCGCATTTTCAAGATGTTTTTTCTTCCTATTTATTTTCCCTAAAGAGTACTTCTGATACTCGCCAACTATCCTCTGCTTGTAATTCAGTTTTTATCAATAATATTAGCTATGAACTTTTACACCAACGCTTTGGTCATTCATCTTTAAAATCCTTTCCTTCTGAGGGCACTTCAATATCTTGCCCCCCCTCTTTCTCTTGCAACATTTGCCCTTTAGCCAAACAAACGCGCCAACCTTTTTCCCTTCGCCACTCCACCACTAGCTCCCTTTTTGAGCTCATCCATATGGATGTTTGGGGCCCGCATCGGACCCCCACCCATGACGATGCTCGCTACTTTCTCACCATCGTTGATGACTTCTCTCGTGCCACTTGGACTTTTCTCTTAAAATTCAAAAGTCAAGTTTTTTCCAAAATTCAATATTTCATCTCCATGGTCCTTACCCAATTTGGGCTTCCTGTTCATCGTATCCGTTCCGATAATGGCGCCGAATTTTTCTCCTCTGAATGTCACAATTTTTTATCTTCAAAGGGCATCCTTCATGAATCCTCTTGCGTTTACACGCCTCAACAAAATGGCGTTGTTGAACGCAAGCATCGCCATTTGTTAGACGTAGCCCGTGCCCTTATGTTTCAAGCACACATTCCACCTTCTTTTTGGGGGGAATGTCTCCTCACTGCCACTTATCTCATCAACCGTCTTTCTTCCAGTTCTATCCATGGTCTCATGCCCTTTCAGAAACTTTTTGGCAAACCTCCTGTCCTTGACCATCTTCGTGTCTTTGGTTGTCGTTGTTACGCCACCACCGTTGGTGCCCGTGACAAATTTAGTCCTCGTGCTATTCCTTGCATCTTTATGGGATATCCTCCTTCACAAAAGGGTTATCGCTTATATGACCCTTCCTCACATACATTTTTCGTTAGTCGTGACGTTGTATTTCAAGAAACTGTCTTCCCCTTCAGTCTCGATCATGCCTCTCCGCCGACCTCGACTCCTCCAGACGACTCGGATCCTGCTCAGTACACATCCTCCTCTTTACCTATTGATCTCCCTGATTTTCCAGACCCCCCTTCCCCTCCTCCTCCTCCCACTGCATCTCCCTCCGACCCTCCTCCTCCCACTGTTCCTCCTACCGACCCTCCTGCCCCTACTCCCGCGTCCCCTCTACCTCCAGACGCCCCTCCTCTTCGCCGCTCCACCCGTCCCACCAAGCCCCCCATTTGGAGCTCTGACTATCTCTGTCCCATTCTTCCACAATCCTCAGGCACCTCTCTTTACCCTATTTCAAATTATGTTTCCCTTCACAATTAGCATCCCTCCTACCAAAGCTTCATTGCCTCTACCTCTATTGTTGATGAACCCTCCACCTACCATGATGTTGTCACCAACCCTCATTGGGTTGCCGCCATGGAAGCTGAACTCAATGCTCTTGAAGCCAATCATACTTGGGATGTGGTTTCATTACCTCCTGGTCGTCGTCCTATAGGTTGCAAATGGGTTTACAAGGTGAAGTATTGCGCCGACGGTTCCATTGATCGCTATAAAGCCCGCTTAGTTGCCAAGGGCTTCAATCAGCGAGAAGGCATTGACTACCAGGATACTTTTTCCCCCACAGCAAAGCATGTCACTGTTCGCCTCATTTTGACCATTGCCGCTGTTCACCATTGGCCTCTTTTTCAAATGGACGTCTAGAATGCATTTCTTCATGGTGACCTTTCTGAAGAGGTTTACATGGAGCTTCCTCCCGGATTTCGCACTCAGGGGGAGTCTCTAGTTTGTCGATTGCGAAAATCCCTCTATGGATTGAAGCAAGCTTCTCGTCAATGGAATGAAAAATTCACTAGAGCCTTATTGGCACATGGCTTTACTCAGTCCTACCATGACTATTCTATGTTCACAAAGAAGAGAGGTACTTCTTTCGTTGCCCTGCTCATTTATGTTGATGACATTTTAATTACAGGAAACAATCATGATGGCATCTCAGACCTCAAGCAATATCTCCACGCTACTTTCTTCATGAAGGATCTTGGTCAGTCTAAGTTTTTCTTAGGCCTTGAGATTGCTCGCTCTCCAGAAGGGATTTCTCTGTGTCAACGTAAATACACATTAGAGCTTATTTCTGAAGCGGGTTTGGCTGGTTCAAAACCCTCACTCATCCCGATGGAACAAAACAAAAAATTCACAAGCATAGAGTATGATGCAAGCTCCAAAGAAGAAATCAATGATCCACCGCTCACTGATCCATCAGTTTACAAGAGATTAGTAGGCCGCCTTATATATTTGACACTCACTCGACCAGACATCACCTTCTCTGTTCAGCTCCTCAGCCAGTTCATGCATGATCCGAAGCAATCCCACATGGAAGCAGCTTTAAAGGTTATCAGATACCTTAAAAGCTGTCCAGGTCTTGGTCTTATATTTCCCTCATCTTCTCAATTTGAATTAAGAGCATATTGTGACTCCGACTACAGTACATGCCCTATGACAAGACGATCTACCACGGGATTTTGTATTCTTCTAGGAGATTCATTGATCTCTTGGAGGACTAAGAAGCAACCTACTATTTCACTATCATCAGCAGAAGCCGAATATCGAGCCATGCAAGTAACTACATGTGAAATAGTTTGGATTATTGGTCTACTAAAGGATTTTGGATTTCATATGAGACGTCCAGCATTATTACATTGTGACAATGAAGCGGCAGAAAAGATTGCAGCAAACCCAATGTCATGAGCGTACAAAGCACATTGAAGTCGAATGCCACTACGTGAGAGAAAAGCTTCAACAAGGCATCATTGCCACACGTCATGTCTCCACCAAAGAACAACCTGCTGATCTATTGACAAAAGCACTTTGCAGTAAACAACATTGGCATCTTTTCTCCAAGCTCGGAGTATTTGACTTGTTCAAATCTCCGGCTTGAGGGGGAGTGTTAATGTACACCTACCACCTTACTATAATTGAGTCCGAGAATTAGGCTGAAGATCTTGTAGTTATTGTACGTATTTTGTCTTCCTTATATAGATTAGGTTAAGCTCCCTATAAATGTAAACGTTGTAATGTACAGTTGATATCTCGAATATACAGAACATAGTTTGCTCACTCTGGCTTCTCTCCCCATCCTTAGCTTTTCTTACAACAACCGATGAAGGGATCAATTGCTTTATCTGGCAAGTTTATAATACATTTGCGCCCCACCGAAAAAATGGGGGAAACTTCTTTCTCATTGCAAGCGAGGTTCCTTTAATGAATTTCTTGGAACGGCTGGTTTTGATCAGAACCCTCTTCTTGATGGTCTCAGTTGGTTTTGCGTATCCAATGACGAGGGTTTAGAGACCGATTAGCTAGTGGGGTAATGACAATGATACTGCGACCCGACCAAAAGTAAGGCAACGTTTGAGTGGAAGGCACTTGGCTTGACTTGAATTTTCTAGTTACGATTTGGGTGAAATGACTTTTATTTAATCACTATTAGCTTTTTCAATGGTTTCCAAAGACCTAATACAGAAAGGGAATTTCGGGGAAGGTAATGGGATGAAGCTAGTTTTATGCTGTGAAGATATCAGGCGATGCAATAACCAGATCGGGTTGAGGTCAGCTAATTAAGGTGGCCTGCTGAGATGCAATTTTTGAGGGGGAAAAATGGGCATTTAAGAAAAAATTGGTTCAATATAACAAACCTGTAATGTGGTCATTGCAAGATTTACAGGCGCACAAAAAAAAAATCAAGAGTTGAAAAGCACTCTTTCTTATAAATATAGTTTTTAAGCAAAATTTAGACGATATAAAATTTATATCACACCATTTTTAACATTTTTACTTAAACCCCACCCCCAAAACAGAAAACCCAAGTACACTCAAATAGAGAGCTTACACCTAATTAAGACAATCTCCTTGTAGTTTATGAAAAATTTTAGGCATGCCTCGCGTTAGAATAATATGTATACGTACCACCACTTTGCTAGTAAAGTACATTTGACTGTTCCAATTCTAAAACAGTAGCAGCATGCAGTATCCAACTCACAAACTAAATCGAAGCTATTCCCTAAGAGAAATAATAAATATGAAATTGCTTGACAAGATCTAAAATAAAACTATCCCAATACCACACATGCCTTGTGAATAAATAATCTTCAAGTAGTCTCCAAGGCCTAGTAAATACAATGACAAGGTTTGGAGTTGAACCACGTAGTGGGTACTAGGGTAATGACTTGTTGGGTTTTTCTTAATAATCGATGGGCAAAATGACATTATATTGTGCTACATAACACGCTAGATACTGTTCCCTACATGTAAAGATATTTTTGTAATTTATCCACAAAACTTCTGATCATTGTTGGTTCTTGTTTGTCCTTTTCTCTTCGTGAGCGGCTTTTGTTTTGCTGGGCGGCATCATCGCAATGTTTAGGAAATCAATTTTATAAATCTTGCTATAAAAAAAGGAAGAAAAATAGTGGATTTAATGGGAGAAAGATTTGTAAATTTATTATATATTTATTTACTTATTCATTACAATGGGAAACGGCCATGATTGCCTGAAACACATTAATCGGTCTTACAATCCCAACAAAAAAACAAACAAGTTTCAACCAGAAATTTCAATAGCTTTAACATCAGGCTTCTTCACCTCCTGCTTAGGAACAGTGACCGTAAGAACCCCGTTCTCCACGGACGCCTTCACCTCTTCCATCTTCACATTCTCCGGCAGCCTAAACCTCCTCACGAATTTGCCGCTGCTACGCTCCACCCTATGCCACTTATCATTCTTGTCTTCCTTCTCCACGTTCCTCTCTCCGCTGATCTGAAGCACTCTGTCGTCTTCGACCTCAACCTTCACCTCCTCCTTCTTCAGTCCCGGAAGGTCGGCCTTGAAGACATGGGCTTCTGGGGTCTCCTTCCAGTCGATTCTAGTTCCCACAAACGCAGAATTTTCCCGGGAGAATTCAGCGACAGAGGGGACATGAAAGTCCTTGAAGGGATCCCAGACATCAAGAGAGAAAGGATCGAAGATGTCGCTTTGTCGTCCACCGAAGAAACTTGGAATGATCGACATTGTCAACGAGATTTTTTATGTTTGCTGAAAGACTGCTAGGAAACGAGGTTTTGTAACTAGTAGAGAGCTGATTGGAATTGCTTAGTACTCGATGTCGTGAAAGGTGGGATAGGCTGGGTATTTAAAGTGATTAGAGGACTGTTCTAGTACTTTCGAGAGACGGTTTATGCGGACAGCTTAACGAACTTTCGGGACAATTCGGAGAATGACCGCGAGTTTTGACGAAGACTGGACCGACATTAGTTAACTTCCACGTCATTCTTGTATTTTTCTGTATACATTTACAGCGAAGAAAATGAAGTCTTGGTAATTGTACATAGAGAATTTATCATCGAATATACGTTTTATGAACCTACATAGAAAAGGCTTTTGTAAGAGAGTAAAGAATGACAAAGTAGTGTATTAGACTTTATAATAAAGAGAAAATAGAAAAAATTTGAGATTTTTTGGTAGGATTTCATATATGAATTTGAAGTGTGATCCCTTCAATCAGAAAAGGAAAGACGAAGGTTTGATCAAAACGACATGATCATCTCTATTAGTTGGTTCAAGGAGTTGTTGGAAGAACCCCCTTCTGCTATGCAAAGCTCGATTGCCTCCTTTAAATTCTTGGCCCTCTTCCGCATCTCCATTCCTTCTTCATCTACCATAACTCTTCTTACAGCTCTCTCTGTCTCACCTCTCTCCAACTCACCCTCCAATTCTAGGCCTACCCTCCAAACATGGCTCACATACCTTGCGTTCACTCTTTGGTCCCCGAAACATGGCCTGCATATCATTGGAATGCCTTCACAAATACTCTCGAGAGTTGAATTCCATCCACAATGGCTCAAAAATCCTCCCACTGCTTCATGCGCCAGAACTTCCTTTTGGGGTGCCCATTTCGCGATGTAACTTTTCTCACTAATGTTTTCTTTTAGATCTTCGGGCAGTTCCTCAAGCCATTCAGCACCATGAACGGAGCCTGACCGAACCACCCACAAGAAAGGTTGCTGGCTGTTTGCTAGCCCCCAAGCCATCTCAACTAGCTCTTTGACGTCCATGGCTGCTATGCTTCCCAAGCTTACATATATGACGGAGTTGCAACGTTGCTTTTCCAGCCAAGCCAGGCAGCTCCTGTCCTCTTCCAATAAGCTACTCTGGGAGGCAGATGAAATCTTATGCATAGGACCTGGTGGGAAGATCGGAACTTGATATTGCTGCTGGATCTTTTCTAATGATGAATGTTCAAGGCAGTCAACTGTGTTGTAAATGATGGCTAAAGAAGTTTTACTACTAGAACCTTTACTCGGTAGGTGCAAATAGTTCTCTAATTTTCCAAAGACGTTTCCAGGTAGATCCTTGAACCTGAGTGGATAAAGGTCCGGAACTGGATTCTGAGACCAAGATTCTGCAATCCAAAAAAGTATAGGAGATCAATTATAGGTGATCAATTTGTTTGTTTGTGGTCATTAACAGTACCAGGACATTTATGTGTATAGCAAGGATTATATACTTCCTCCTTTCTCCTCACCTGTTAAAAGAACATTATTTCATACGTGATTTCTATTTCCATCTTGAACATCGATACAATACGAACCTGGGAAGGGAATGTGGCCTTCTGCCTTTAATTGGATAAAAGCAGCACGAGAAACACAAACAGCAGCACTGCTGGTTTGCAAGATCATGCTTGGAAGCTTCAAAACTCTCGCCACTGCTTCAGAGAAGTACATGAACTGGTCGTGGATGATGCAGGCGACTCTGTTGTCCGGGTCCTCTTGCCTTATCAATTCAGCCAAGCATTCACGGAAAGGAGCACTGCAATTGGTATTAAGTTGCAATATAAAATCTACTAAATGGCCTTTTGCGATTTTGTGGTTAGATGAGGTATCTGGCAAGGCAAGAAAGTGAAAATTGGGATGGTTTGAAGGATTAGGGGAGTTGTCCTGAGCGTGAACCACTGTGATGGAGAAACCCCTGGAGTGGAGGATGCTACCCAACTGAAGCATTGGGTTTATGTGGCCTTGAAACGGGCTTGGCACAAGCACCAGCCGGAGACGATCCTTTCGCTGTTTGTCCATCTCTCTCTCGCCGCCACCCCGATGAAGGGATCAATTGCTACGTCTGTCTCCCTCTGGCATGCTTCATTCCAGTTTACTAATCAGCCTCCACCAAAAAAATGGGGGATACATCTTTATTATTGCAAGCGAGGTTAATTGGAATGAATTTCTTGTAACACCTGGTTTTGATCAAAAAAGTCTTCTTGGTGGTCTTAGTCGGCTTTGCGTATGCAATGACGAAAATTTAGATACCGATTACTTAGTGGGGTAATGAAAATGATGCGGCGACCCAAAGTTAGGCAACATTTGGGTGGACAAACAGAAAGCCACTTAGCCTTGCTTGAATTTTCTAGTTACGATTTGCATGAAATGACTTTTATTTAATTACAATTACCTTTTTCAATGGTTTCTATTAGAAGATAAAGTCACAATCCAAGGGAAGTCAACCAATCGTGCAGGATTTCCACGTCAGTAACTATTGTCCAACACTCAAACAACCTCTCTCCACGCGAGGGACCCATCCTTACTTGACTAGACTGCACACGTCAGCCATTCACCATCACAGACATTGAAGCGGATCCATTTGCAATTCCCATCAACTTCTTGAAGGAAAGAATCCTATTTTTCTTTTTTCTTTTTTTTCAAATTGTCATATAAAACTTGAAATGAAAGTATAAAATACATTAGCAGCTCATTTGTTTAACACTATGGTGGTCTATAGTTGCCTAGGCCTAATTGATCCTGCATGAAAACTACTAAACATAGGCGTGACAATGAGCTAGAATAATAAAAAAGTTTCACATTTTATTTTGTATGCTTGTAATTAGCAAGACGGTATGGAACTACATTTTTCTCACAATACACATGTTGGACCTTTGCATATCTTGGTATCATGTAAAGGCATTGTCCAATGACGTACTCTAGTTTCTACGGATTTTTCCATTTTTTAAGTAGACATTGAACTAAATAGAAGGAGTCCAATTCAATTATATAGGGCATTTGATTCCATTCTTGACATATCTTAAGCCTTTCCAATAAGGTGTAAACTTTATCATCCACACTACCACCTAGCACCAACTTAAGTGAAAAAAACTATAATGATGCTCCTATTATGATTTCTAAGTACTCTTCCAACATTGTTTTTTTAAGGGGCGGGGGCCCTGGCTCAGTGGCGTTCTCTAAGCCAAACCCTGACCGGCCGTCCCACCGGTCGTGGGTTCGAATCCCGTCCCTCCCCCTTCCCCGGGTGCGTGCGTTTATAAATAAAAATTTAAAAAAAACATTGTTTTCTTAATCAAATCTCATTATATGTGTTAAAAATTTCTGTTGTTTCTAATCCATTACGATCTACAAGGATAGAATCCTTCACTAACTAGAACATCATGATAAGGCAAATATGGAAAATAAATATCAAAAGAGAAACCGAAACATTCTCCAACCAAACAAGGAAATAAGATAAACGACATTCATATCTTGAGAACAGAAATCAAAAATATCCCCAAAATATTTTCAACAATCCCCAGCCTTACTAGAAACAATGACCATTCTTACCTTTATACAAACTATGTAATTAAACTCATTCCTTTATAGTATAGTAACACAAATCTATATATAGGGAATGCTTTGTACAAAGAAAATTATCAAATACATAATAGCTTTCTTCATTGTTTTTGTTCATGTGTATACTAAATATTGCTTTAGTTTCTGACAAGTTGAAGAAATTACTTCAATTTCTTTCTCTTTCTAGCCTACCACAAGGTCTATCTATTTCCAAGGCCTAAGAGAGGGAATTTCGGGGAAGACAATGGAGTCAAGCTAGGTTTTTGCCATAAAAAAATTAGGAAATGCAATAACCAAATTAGGTGGAGGCCAACTCATTAAGGTGATAGAGGTTAACGCAATAAGCAAAGATGCTACCAACAATAATGAAAATGACGTGTCATTTCCACTAAAGGCAACATAAAACAACATGTCATCTTGCACCAAACAAAAAGCACGGGATGTAGTTTCTAAGTATATGAAAAAAAGAAAAGAAAAAAGGCATTCAATGGAAAATTGCTTCAAGATAAAAGACATGCAATATGGTCATTGCAAGATTTACAAGCACAAATGAAAATATTTCTACAAATACAATGAATTGTCAATATGACATAATAATTAAAAAAAATTATGCAAATGTAAATTTAATAAAGGTTTGTAAACTTGCTAAAGGAAGATTTGCTTTAGAAGTTTAGGCACACATGATAGGTACTTGAATTCTTAAGTAGATGTTAGAAAGTTCATTCATATTCCAAAGTTCATTCAAAAGTAAGAAAGCCTTCTTTCTTATTATTGGTGCATACAAGGAAAGTTCCTTACATTGCTAATTTAGCTTTGTAATTATTTTGTCTAATACCTCATGATATTATGTATTAATTGTAATCTTTATTTAGATTAGAAATTAAGCCTATATAATCAAACTTCTCATTGTACAAACTATCATAGCAATACATAAACAATTTTCTCACTTGTTGGCTACCATCATTATCTCCCATTCTTCCCTTCTTTTAAATGGTATCAAAGGTTTTTCTTTTTTTAGACCAAAATCACTCCCATTTTCTTTTCTAGCCCTCATTAACAAGTTCGAAGTGCAAATTGTTGTGCCTATTTTTGGGTGAAATTACTTTGATTCCTTCCTTTTTACCTAAAATTTCAATTTTGCGATTTGCCTTACCTATCATAAAACCCTAATCCCCAATTTTTTTCAAATTTCCAAAATTATGCGTGCCATCCCTAGCTATCGCCCATGATGTTGACCCCAAATGTAACCTCTACCACTACCCCCACCTCCACCTAGCATGACCTATACAACTTATCAGTTATCAATCTCCAACCAATTAGCATCATCTCTAAGAAGCTAATTGGTAAAGCTAATTAGGCAATATGGAGTGATCAAGTGAAAATCATCTTCCTTGCCCAAAATAAAATGGAATTTCTTACCGTAAAACTCCCACGACCTACCAGCAATAGAGAAAATGCTAAAAAATGGGACCAATGTCGTGTAATGGTGAAGACCTAGCTCGTGTACTCCATTGACACTTCTCTCAAAAGTATGGTTTCTTGCCTTAACTATGTCATTGAAATCTAGTTGGTGTTAATTAACAACTTCACTAAGGTGATAAAAACCCACAAATTCAGCTTGAAGAGGGCTATCATCGATCTAAAACTCTCAACTAGTGTTATTAGCTCAAATCCCCTGCAATTTTTCGTACACTTCAAAGATCTCTAGAGCGAACTTGATTATATCAAGCCCCCTTCGCCATTCTTGTAACAAATGCAATTGTCAGGTCAATTAATGCCTTTGAGCTCATAACCAAAAGGACAGGGCCATGAAATTTCTTCTTGGCCTTCCATTGAATTTTCAAACTCTATGTTGAACCATTCTTTCCCATGATGACTTGCTGACCTTGGAGATGACTTATGCCCCTACCAAGCATAATGTTAACTAGCACTTTTAGTGCAATGAAAGAAGTCATGCCAATGACAACTTAGAATTTCAAGCAAACTAGTTGCTCAAGCCACAACATAGGTTGGGTGAGACCTTACTTGGTCATAGCTCCTAGTAGCCAAATAGGTCAGGCCCAAATCATGGCCCTCACCATGAGTCTAACAGGCTTAACTCCACAAACAACCCTTCTTAGTCCAAGCTTTTTCACCATCACCACAAAAAGCCAAGCCATATTTAGGAAGCTTGCTTGTTACTTGTGGGCCACCCATCAAGGCATAAGCCTAAACAATGTAGTGGATTTAAGCAAAAATTAACATGCTTTCAACCTAAAGCCCATAATGCTAACATTTTTGAACAATAACCCCCTAATGGGTTTAGGCCTCCAACCACTTTGGTTATGGACTCTACTATTATCCTAACCCACTTATACCTATTTATCCTAGTGTAGGTCTCTTAGGCCCTTAGCTACTCACTCTTGGCAACTATTATGGTGGGTCTACTTAGCTTAAGTTGGATCCAAATCAACAACAATGGTTCATCACCTTCCTCAATCAAAAGGCTCTTTTAGATTTTGACCCTTTTATGGTATTGTTTCATTCTAACAACCCATTTACTCTTCATAGATTATTAATTCTAAGGCAAGTAATCATATTATTTGTGATTTAAATATTTTAGATTCTTATTATTCATGTGTTGCACCCATTTCAAATAAACTACCAAATAAATCCAATATCCATGTCACACATATTGGATCATACACACCTTATCCTTACTACACCTCACTCATATTCTATATGCACCATGGTTTTGGCATAATTTATTTTCAATTAAAAATTAACTAGTGACAATAATCATATGGCCCTACTTTTTAATGATTTTTGTATATTTCATGACCGTATGAATCAAGCTCTAATTGGCCTAGGCAAAGTTGAATGAGGTTAATATTCTCTATGTTCTTCAATTCTATCACTCTTTCATTTTATTTTTTCTTAGTATTTACATTCCCTAAAGAATACTTTTTGTATTCTAAAACAAACTTTTATTTGTAATCCAATTTTTATCAATAATATTAGTTATGTTGTTCAACACCAAAGGCTTAGTCATTCTTTTTTTTAAAATATTTGTTCCAAGGAAAATTAATTTCTTGTCCAAATTTTTTCTCATGCTTAATTTCTCCTTTAACTAAACAAACATGCCTTGTTTTTCCTAACAACTAATCTAAGACTACTTCACTCTTTGAATTGGTCCATATAGATGTTTAGGGTTCCCATCAAACACCCACCCATGATGACATGCATTATTTTCTAACTACTATAAATTATTTTTCTTAAGCTACTTGGACCTTTCTCCTTCATTTTAAAAGTCAAGTTTTTTTTTTTCAAAATTTGACATTTTCTCTCCATAATTCAAACCTTATTTGAAATGACTATCAAATGCATTTATTTTAACAATGGTATTGAATTTTTTCTCCAAATGTCAGTTTTATTTATCCCTACATAGGATTGCACATAAAACCTCTTGCATTCACAACCCCAACAAAATAAGGTTGTTGAATGCAAACATGGTCATTTACTAGATGTGACTTGGTTTAATGTTTCAAGCTCATGTACCTTTACTTTTTGGGTGAATGTCTTTTCATTATCATGCACATTATCAACAATCCACCTTTTTCTTCTCTTTGTGATATTAGTCCCTTCAAACAATTGTTTGGCAAACCACTTGTCATTGAACATCTTAAAGTTTTTGGGTGCCGTTGTTATGCCGCTACCTTTGGTTCGCATGGCAAGTTCAATCATTGCACCATTTGTTGCATATTCATAGGTTATCCTTCTTCTTAGAAAGGTTACAACCTATATGAGCCTCATTCTAAAAAAAAAAAAAAAAAAATTGTTAGTCATGATGTGTTTTTTCAAAAACACATTTTCTCTTTTTCATCTAGTTCAGCCCTAGACAACTCCATCAATCCATTGGCTCTAAATTTATAGTTCAACAATACCTATACATCATCATATTTGTTGGTTAATGTCCTTGAGCTCCCTAAACTTTCAACTCATGCATCCCCTGCCCCTAACCCTTTAAGGCCTAACCCACCCATACTTGACTCAACAGCCTTTGACTCACATGACCCTCTTCTAGACACACCATTTTGACACTCTGGCCATGTCACCCATCCGCCTATCTAGACTTCAAACTACATGTGTCTTACCTTGCCTAACACTACCTCCATCTTCTTTTATCCTATTCCAACTACATTTCCCTTGACAAATGCCAACCTCCTTATCAACATTTCCCTACCACAATCTTTACCCTCCAAGATAAAAGGTCCCTAATTACCTAAGAATGGGGTTGAATTAGGTAATAAAGGCTACAAATTTTCTTTTTACTTATTAATATTTGTCTAATCACAATTAATTTGAAGAAAATAAGTAAACAAGTAAACAGCCAAGGAAAATAACACACGAAGATTTAGAAGGTGGTTTAGCCCACAAGTTGGCACTTAATCCACCCTATTTTAGTTTCCCCACTAAAGCCCTCTCTAAAAAATGGCTATGAATAAGCCAAATTACAAAGGATTCTCAATCTCTTTTAAACCCATAATACAAAACTTTCTCCCTGAAATTTTCTATTCTACAGCTCTTACAATATCAAATATAATATCAATCAAACACCAAATGAATGATATTTTAGAGAAAGTCTTAGATCATAGTTTCTGAATAATAAGCTCTAAATCGATTTACACTTGGACAGATTATCAAATGAAGATCACAGTGTGAAATCAATGCAATAAAACTTAATACAAGTAAACATCAAATGAAATCACCAAGTAATTAGAGTGTCGTGATTCAAAATCCGTGTTGCACTACTTGATGTAGCTTTTCGAGAGGTACCCTTGAAATCAATCGATGGAAATCCTTTATGGATGAATCCTTAAGCTTTTCTCGAAATTTCTTGTCAATCCAACGGCTAGATTACGAGATTTCAGCCATTAACTTCTCTAGGGTTTCCTCAGAATGGAAGGCAAATAAGAGGGAAGAAATCCCTGTTTGAATTGGATCTTTTAAGCCTTTATGTTTCCTTCACATGTTGAAACAACGTCGTTGCCTTTAATAGTCTAACTTGAATATAGTGTAGTCTCTTGTATTGCAACATATGCACTCTTGACTTGTTTAGTCAACTTTTTGCTGATGTATTATGTTAAGACTCTTTTGCCATATACTTGTTATGACAATATGCATGAGTAGAATGTTTACCTGTAATTGTTAGAACAACAATATGTTATTGCTTACCATAATTAATTCCAATAATATTTGAATGCTTATATCTATAAATGTAAAATTCAAATGACATTAACTCTTATAAATATTCCTTTGTGATACAACATATTAGATACAAAACAAATCAAATCCATCATAATAAAAATGAAATATTTTAGTTATATTCAAATCAAATCGCCCTTCAATTAAGAATAGAACATTTATAAAAGAAATCAAATAAAGCAATGGATTAAAAGTTTTGCATTTATTAAAACTGAATTGTCCCAACACAAAAATCTTCCACCTCTCATGAAGTGATCAATGACCCTAATTGGATTGCTATCATGCATAATGAAATCAATACTCTTGAAGCTAATCATACCTTTGATGTAATTCCCTTACCCCTTAATCATTGTCCCATTGGATGTAAATGGATTTACTAAGTAAAGTATTGTGCCAATGACTTCATTGAAAGGTACAAGACTTATCTCATGGCCAAGGATTTCAATCAATGAAGGGGATGTATTTTCAGGATACTTTTTCTCTGATGGTGAAATATGTCATTATTTGTCTTATCATCACTATTGGTGTCTTTCATAACTGGTCATTCTTATAAATGGATGTCTGGAATGCTTTCCTTTATGAAAGTCTTTTTGAAGAAATATATATGAAGCTTCCATCTAGAACTTAAAGGTACAAGGTATGTCTATTGCAAAAATCCTTATATGAGTTGAAGCAAGCATTTTTCCAATGAAATGTTACGTTTACCAATAACCTACTTCACTACAGCTTCCCTCAATCCTACCACCATTATTCCTCATTCACCAATACGTAAATTAGTTTCTTTGTAGCATTACTCATTTATGTTAATGATATATTAATTATAGAAAATAGCCATGCTAGCATTGTAGATCTCAAGCAATATTTTCATATTATTTTCTTCATGAAAGATCTCAATTGGTCAAAAAAAATTTCTGGGCATTAAAAGGATCTCATTGAGTCAGTGCAAATATGCATTAAAATTGATATCTAAAGCTAGTCTAGCTAGTTCAAAGTCGTTAATCATCCCTATGGAGTAGAATAAAAGGTTCAACAACATAGAGTATGACACAAGTTCTCTAAAGAAGATTGATGATCCACCATTTATGACCTTTTTGCATATTAGAGGCTTATTGGCAAACTAATGTACTTGACACTTACCAAACCTGACCTCACCTTTTCAATTCAACCCCCCAACTAGTTCATGCATGCACTAAAGCATTTACACATGAATACAACAATGAAAGTGATGAAATATCTAAAGAGCTATCCAACTTTCGGCATGTTCCCTTACATGTCATAGATTGAATTGAACACCTTCTATGACTCAAACTACAACACATGCCCCATGTCGAGAAAATCTACTATTGGTTTTTACATTATGCTTTGCAATTCTCTAATATCATGATGCTTTAAGAAGCAAGCAACTATGTCACTTTCATTAGTAAAGGCAAAATACCGAGTCATGCAAGTCATAATGTGTGAAATAATGTAGATCATTAGTTTACTAAAGGATTTTGGCTTCCACATAAGGCAACTAACTTTTCTCTACTATGACAATGAGGCTATAGAGAAGATAATAGTGAACCCAATTTTTTATAAATGTATAAAGCATATTAAAGAAAAATGCCATTACTTGAAGGAAAAGCTCCAACAGGGAATTATAGCAACACACGACATTTCTACCAAGGAGTATTCAACACACTTGTTGACAAAAGCATTATACAATAAATAGCATTAAGACCTTCTTTCCAAGCTCAGAGTATTTAATCTATACAAATCTCCGACTTTAGCAGAAATGTTGGTGCATATAAGAAAAGTTTGTTAGATTACTAATTTAGCCTTGTAATTTTTTTGTATAATTTTCTCATGATATTATGCATTAATTTGTAATCCTTATTTAGATTAGGAATTAACCTTATATAATCAAGGTTCTCATTGTATTAACTATCACAACAATACAAAAACAATTTGCTCACTTGTTGGCTACCATCATTATCTCCCATTCTTTCATTTTTTTACACTTACAAATGACTTTTAAGCAAGATGTAGACAATTCGCACCATTTTTAACATTTTTTTCTTTAAGAAACTTTGTTCCTGACATTGTTAGTTTTGTCTTGTCTTCTTTTTTTTTTCTTCTTTTCTTTTCTTTCTTTCTTTCTTTTTTTTTTTTTTTTTTTTTTTTTTGTTGTTCTAGTTACCTCTGTTTTGCTGGGTGGCATCCTCGTTATGTTTAGGAAATCAATTACTGACTTTAACTCAACCACATAAAATTCTGCTCCTGTTTGTTTGAGGTATCAGATTGCCTTTTATCTCTCGCTATCCTGAGATGAACTTGATGCCACGACTCAAAGCAGGCCAACAATGGAAGGATAAAGATAAACAGTAAAGCAACCTTATTTGGCGTATCTTTTTCCTATGGAGCCTGAGTTTGGTGCTAGAATCCGACAACCATCGTGATTGTGTATACCACAGTTCTCTTACTGGATTCCATACCGTTTTCCTAAGCAGAAAATTGAGGTCCATTCTATTTTTATTTGTTTTCTCGTTTTATTTCTCTTCTGCCAAAGAAATTTAACTTTAAGGGCACACAAACTTTAGAGTCCTATACCTGTCTCTTGGTCTTGCTTAAATAAGTTTACCATCTTATCTCATCTTAAAAAGAAAAATAAATAATAAAAATAGCCACTTCAAACGCATTAGCAATGCAAAAAAGATTTGTCAATTTATTTTGTATTTATTTACTTATTCATTACAAAGGGGTACGACAACGATTGCCTCAAAACACAATTATCGTTGTTCCAATCCCAACATAAAACAAACAAGTTTCAACCAGAAATTTCAATAGCTTTAACATCAGGCTTCTTCACCTCCTGCTTGGGAATGGTGACCGTGAGAACCCCGTTCTCCATGGATGCCCTCACCTCTTCCATCTTTGCATTCTCCGGCAGCATGAACCTCCTCACGAATTTGCCGCTGCTACGCTCCACCCTATGCCACTTATCGTTCTTGTCTTCCTTCTCCATGTTTCTCTCCCCACTGATCTGAAGCACTCTGTCGTCTTCAACCTCAACCTTCACCTCCTCCTTCTTCAGTCCCGGAAGGTTGGCCTTGAAGACATGGGCTTCTGGGGTCTCCTTCCAATCGATTCTAGTGCTCACAAACGCAGAATTTTCCCGGGAGAATTCAGCGACAGCGGGGACGTTAAAGTCCTTGAAGGGACCCCAGACGTCAAAAGAGAAAGGATCGACGATGTTGCTTCGTCGTCCACAGAAGAAACTGGGAATGATCGACATTATCGACGAGATTTTGATGTTGGCCAAAAGACTGATAGGACACGAACTTGCCTGACTACGGAAACAGCTAATTGGAATTGCTTTGTACTCGTTGGCGTCGAAGGTGGGATAGGCTGGGTATTTAAAATGATTAGAGGACTGTTCTAGTACTTTCGAGAGACAGTTTCTTGCGGACTGTTTAACGAACTTTCGAGCGAGTTCCGAGAAAGATCCCGAGTCTTGACGAATACTGTTCTAGTATATTCCTACTTCTTTCTTGTTACGCTATTTTAGTTTTCACTTTTTTTTTTTTTTACTTGTATACATTATAACAAATAAAAGGAAGACTTGTTAACTATATATAGAGAATTTATCCATCTAATATGGTTTTATGAATTAAAACCTTTTGCAAATATTCAGACTCGTATTTGAAATATTTTTTTCTAAGTCCAATTAAAACCTTTTTAAAATTAAATACTTTTAATTTCTTAGACCAAAAAAAAAAAAAAAAATTGTTGATGCGAAGCGTGTAGGCAATGTTGGAGTATCGAGTTTAATGTTTGTCGTTGAACAAGACAGGTAGCATCTGGGTTTTAGGTCCGAGTCTTTATTATTTATCGTAATAAATAAATACGTACTCTTTTACAAGATTAAGGAATGACAAAATAAGAAAATTGGGCTTCATAATGAATAGAAAATAGAACAATCTAGAGATTTTTTAAGAAACTTTCACATTCGAACTTGAAATATGATCCTCCAATCAGGAAAAAGAAGGTTTGATCAAAACGACATGATCATCTCTATTAGCTTGTTCAAGGAATTGTTGGAAGAACCCCCTTCGATCGTGCAAAGCTTGATTGCCTCCTTCAAATTCTTGGCCCTGTTCCGCATCTCCTTTCCTTCTTCATTTGCCATAAGTCTTCTTACAGCTCTCTCTATCTTACCTCGCTCCAATTCACCCTCCAACTCAAGGCCTAACCTCCAAACATGGCTCACATACCTTGCGTTCACTCTCTGGTCCCCGAAACATGCCCTGCATATCATTGGAATGCCTTCGCAGAGACTCTCTAGTGTTGAATTCCATCCACAATGGCTCAAAAATCCTCCCACTGCTTCATGCGCCAGAACTTCTTTTTGGGGTGCCCATTTTGCGATGTAACTCCTTTCACTAATCTCTTCTTTCAGATCTTCGGGCAGTTCCTCAATCCATTCAGCCCCACAAATTGAGCCTGGCCGAACGACCCACAAGAAAGGTTGCTGGCTGTTTGCTAGCCCCCAAGCCATCTCAACTAGCTCTTTGACATCCATGGCTGCCATGCTTCCCAAGCTCACATATATGACGGAGTTACAACTTTGCTTGTCAAGCCATGCCAGGCAGCCCCCGTCTTCTTCCAATAAGCTACTCTGGTAGGCCGATGAAATCTTATGCATAGGACCTAGTGGGAAGATCGGAACTTGATATTGTTGCTGGATCGTTTCTAGTGATGAATGTTCAAGGCAGTCAATTGTATTGTAAATGATGGCTGAATATGTTTTACTAATAGAACCTTTACTCGGTAGCTGCAAATAGTTCAATATTTTTCCAAAGATGTTTTTAGGTAGATCCTTGAACCTGAGTGAATAAAGCTCCGGAACTGGATTCTGAGACCTAGATTCTGCAAGCCAAACAAGTATAGGTGATCAATTTGATTGTTTGTGGTCATCACCAGTACCAGGACATTTATGAGTATAGCAAGGATTATACTTGCCGGGTAAAAGAACATTATTTCATACGTGATTTCTATTTCCATGTTGAACATCAATACAATACAAACCTGGGAAGGGAATGTGGCCTTCTGCCTTTAATTGAATGAAAGCAGCACGAGAAAGACAAACAGCAGCACTGCCGGTTTGTAAGATTATGCTATGAAGCTTCAAATCCTTCGCCACTGCTTCAGAGAAGTACATGAACTCGTCATGGATGATGCAGGCGACTCTGTCGTCCGGGTCCTCTTGCCTCATCAATTCAGCCAAACGTTCACGGAATGGAGCACTACAATTGGTATTAAGTTGCAAGACAAAATCCATAAACTGACCTGCTGCAATTTCGTGGTCGGATGAGGTATCTGGCAAGGCAAGGAAGTGAAAATTGGGGTGAGCTGAAGGATTGGGGGAATTGTACTGAGCGTGAACGACTGTGATGGAGAAACCCCTGGAGTGAAGGATGCTACCCAACTGAAGCATTGGGTTTATGTGGCCTTGGAACGGGCATGGGACAAGCACCAGCCGGATACGTCCCTTACCTTGCTTGTTCATCTCTCTGTCTCTCGCTCTCTCTCTCGCCCTGAAAAACACGCTTGGTCACAGAGGTCACAACCGATGAAGGGATCAATTGCTTCATCTGGCAAGTTTATAATACATTTGTGCCCCACCGAAAAAATGGGGGAAACTTCTTTCTCATTGCAAGCGAGGTTCCTTTAATGAATTTCTTGGAACGGCTGGTTTTGATCAGAACCCTCTTCTTGATGGTCTCAGTTGGTTTTGCGTATGCAATGACGAGGGTTTAGAGACCGATTAGCTAGTGGGGTAATGACAATGATACCGCGACCCGACCAAAAGTAAGGCAACGTTTGAGTGGAAGGCACTTGGCTTGACTTGAATTTTCTAGTTACGATTTGGGTGAAATGACTTTTATTTAATCACTATTAGCTTTTTCAATGGTTTCCAAAGACCTAATACAGAAAGGGAATTTCGGGGAAGGTAATGGGATGAAGCTAGTTTTATGCTGTGAAGATATCAGGCGATGCAATAACCAGATCGGGTTGAGGTCAGCTAATTAAGGTGGCCTGCTGAGATGCAATTTTTGAGGGGGGAAAATGGTTATTTAAGAAAAAATTGGTTCAATATAACAAACCTGTAATGTGGTCATTGCAAGATTTACAGGCGCACAAAAAAAAAAAAAATCAAGAGTTAAAAAGCACTCTTTCTTATAAATATAGTTTTTAAGCAAAATTTAGACTATATAAAACTTATATCACACCATTTTTAACATTTTTACTTAAACCCCACCCCCAAAACAAAAAACCCAAGTACACTCAAATAGAGAGCTTACACTTAATTAAGACAATCTCCTTGTAGTTTATGAAAAAATTTAGGCATGCCTCGCGTTAGAATAATATGTATACATACCACCACTTTGCTAGTAAAGTACATTTGACTGTTCCAATTCTAAAAGAGTAGCAGCATGCAGTATCCAACTCACAAATTAAATCGAAGCTATTCCCTAAGAGAAATAATAAATATGAAATTGCTTGACAAGATCTAAAATAAAACTATCCCAATACCACACATGCCTTGTGAATAAATAATCTTCTAGTAGTCTCCAAGGCCTAGTAAATACAATGACACGGTTTGGAGTTGAACCACGTAGTGGGTACTAGGGTAATGACTTTTTGGGTTTTTCTTAATAATCGATGGGCAAAATGACATTATATTGTGCTACATAACACGCTAGATACTGTTCCCTACATGTAAAGATATTTTTTTAATTTATCCCCAAAACTTCTGATCATTGTTGGTTCTTGTTTGTCCTTTTCTCTTCGTGAGCGGCTTTTGTTTTGCTGGGTGGCATCATCGCAATGTTTAGGAAATCAATTTTATAAATCTTGCTATAAAAAAAGGAAGAAAAATAGTGGATTTAATGGGAGAAAGATTTGTAAATTTATTATATATTTATTTACTTATTCATTACAATGGGAAACGGCCATGATTGCCTGAAACACATTAATCGGTCTTACAATCCCAACAAAAAAACAAACAAGTTTCAACCAGAAATTTCAATAGCTTTAACATCAGGCTTCTTCACCTCCTGCTTAGGAACAGTGACCGTAAGAACCCCGTTCTCCATGGACGCCTTCACCTCTTCCATCTTCACATTCTCCGGCAGCCTAAACCTCCTCACGAATTTGCCGCTGCTACGCTCCACCCTATGCCACTTATCATTCTTGTCTTCCTTCTCCACGTTCCTCTCTCCGCTGATCTGAAGCACTCTGTCGTCTTCGACCTCAACCTTCACCTCCTCCTTCTTCAGTCCCGGAAGGTCGGCCTTGAAGACATGGGCTTCTGGGGTCTCCTTCCAGTCGATTCTAGTGCCCACTAAAGCAGAATTTTCCCGGGAGAATTCAGCGACAGAGGGGACATGAAAGTCCTTGAAGGGATCCCAGACATCATGAGAGAAAGGATCGAAGATGTCGCTTCGTCGTCCACCGAAGAAACTTGGAATGATCGACATTGTCAACGAGATTTTTTATGTTTGCTGAAAGACTGCTAGGAAACGAGGTTTTGTAACTAGTAGAGAGCTGATTGGAATTGCTTAGTACTCGATGTCGTGAAAGGTGGGATAGGCTGGGTATTTCAAGTGATTAGAGGACTGTTCTAGTACTTTCGAGAGACGGTTTATGAGGACAGTTTAACGAACTTTCGGGACAATTCGGAGAATGACCGCGAGTTTTGACGAAGACTGGACCGACTGATTAGTTAACTTCCACGTCATTCTTGTATTTTTCTGTTTACATTTACAGCAAAGAAAATGAAGTCTTGGTAATTGTACATAGAGAATTTATCATCGAATATACGTTTTATGAACCTACATAAAAAAGGCTTTTGTAAGAGAGTAAAGAATGACAAAGTAGTGTATTAGACTTTATAATAAAGAGAAAATAGAAAAAATTTGAGATTTTTTGGTAGGATTTCATATATGAACTTGAAGTATGATCCCTTCAATCAGAAAAGGAAAGACGAAGGTTTGATCAAAACGACATGATCATCTCTATTAGTTGGTTCAAGGAGTTGTTGGAAGAACCCCCTTCTGCTATGCAAAGCTCGATTGCCTCCTTTAAATTCTTGGCCCTCTTCCGCATCTCCATTCCTTCTTCATCTACCATAACTCTTCTTACAGCTCTCTCTGTCTCACCTCTCTCCAACTCACCCTCCAATTCTAGGCCTACCCTCCAAACATGGCTCACATACCTTGCGTTCACTCTTTGGTCCCCGAAACATGGCCTGCATATCATTGGAATGCCTTCACAAATACTCTCGAGAGTTGAATTCCATCCACAATGGCTCAAAAATCCTCCCACTGCTTCATGCGCCAGAACTTCTTTTTGGGGAGCCCATTTTGCGATGTAACTCCTTTCACTGATGTCTTCTTTCAGACCTTCGGGCAGTTCCTCAATCCATTCAACCCCACGAATTGAACCTGGCCGAACGACCCACAAGAAAGGTTGCTGGCTGTTTGCTAGCCCCCAAGCCACCTCAGCTATCTCTTTGACGTCCATGGCTGCTATGCTTCCCAAGCTCACATATATGACGGAGTTACAACTTTGCTTGTCAAGCCATGCCAGGCAGCCCCTGTCCTCTTCCAGTATGCTAGTGTAGGAGGCTGATGAAATCTTATGCATAGGACCTAGTGGTAAGATTAGAATTTGATATTGCTGCTGGATCGTTTCTAATGACGAATGTTCGAGGCAGTCAATTGTATTGTAAATGATTGCTGAAGATGTTTTACTACTGCAACCTTTACTCGGCAGGTTCAAATAGTTCTCTAGTTTTCCAAAGACGTTTTTAGGTAGATCCTTGAACCTGAGTGGATAAAGCTCCGGAACTGGATTCTGAGACCTAGATTCTGCAATCCAAAAAAGTATAGGTGATCAATTTGATTGTTTGTGGTCATTAACAGTACCAGGACAATTTATGTGTATGGTAAGGATTGTAGAAAGAACATTTTTTCGTATGTTCTTAACATTTCCATGTTGAACATCAAAACAACACGAACCTGGGAAAGGAATGTGGCCTTCTGCCTCTAATTGGATAAGAGCAGTACGAACAAGAAAATCAGCAGCACTGCTAGTGCGTAAGATCATGCTAGGAAGCTTCAGTTCCTTCCCCACTGCTTCAGAGAAGTACATGAACTCATCGTGGATGATGCAGGCAACTCTGTCGTCCTGGCCTTCTTGTCTTAATAATTGAGCCAAGCATTCATGGAAACGAGCCCTGCAATTGGTATTAAGTTGCATTATAAAATCCAGAAACCGACCGGTTCCAGGTTTGTGGTCAGATGAGGTATCTGGCAAGGCAAGAAAGCGAAAATCAGGATGGCTTGAAGGATTGGGGGAGTTGTACTGAGCGTGAACTACTGTGATGGAGAAACCCCTGGAGTGGAGGATGCTACCCAACTGAAGCATTGGGTTTATGTGGCCTAGGAACGGGCATGGCACAAGCACCAGCCGAAGACGACCCTTCCCTTGTTTTTCCATCTCTGTCTCACGCCGCCACCCCAATGAAGGGATCAATTACTACGTCTGTCTCCTTCCTCTGGCATGCTTCATTCTAGTTCACAAATCAACCTCCACCAAAAAAGCGAGGTTAATTTGAATGAATATCTTGTAACAGCTGGTTCTGTGCAAAATAGTTTTCTTTGTGGTCTCAGTCAGCTTTGCGTATGCAATGACGAAGGTTTAGAAGCCGCAACCCAAAGCTTACGTTTACGTTTACGTTTGAATGGATAAACAGAAAGCCACTTGGCTTTGGTCGCTTTCCTGTGCGGCTTGGGTTTACCGCTTGGATCTGCCAGTTATAATTTGACTTTTATTTTATTACGATTAGTAATAAACCCTAGCCACTTTTATTTAATTAAGATTATTTCCCATTGTATCTGAATATGGGAACTTGAAGCTGACAGAGGTAGCTTCCTGTCTGTTTCTTTTTTTTTCTTTTTCTTTTTTTTTTTTCAGAGGAAAAAAAAATTGAATGTCACATGCAAAGTCTTACTAGAATCTGCAATTTAGAGGGACAGTCTCCCATGTGATTGTTCTTTTTTATATTTTTTATAAAGAAATTGGTTCACTTTGTCTTACTATCTCTATATTTTTCCATTTTTTAAGAGTGCGGTTGGAATTGTAATTGCCATGACGCGGCTGTGCTTAACTAATGATAGAAGTTTCATAAATATAGTAATGAAAAACAATGACGTTGGTGGTAATTGTCAGTGGCTTACAGCCTCCACGCCTCGGCCACAGAATAACCCGTAAAAATAAAACAATAATTTCGTGCAAGGAAGAAAGGTCTTGCAGGTTTACCAATGACCTGGGCTTTACGGTGCCAGTGAATATGAATGAGAGCATATCTTTATAGCAAGTTGCGTTGTAGTTAAAGAGAGTGAAGAAAGAAAACTAATCGTTGTTTGTATTCCGAAAAGTGGAAGAAAGCTTTAGCACAAGTCCTGCTTTGATATGTTATTGAATGCACCACTGGGCCTTAGACTAGAAAGTGTGTAGGCCCACGGTTAACTTGTATAAATGTAGAAAACCATTACTTGTATTCTTTAAGCAATTGTTAATGGAGTTTTGTCTTTCAAGCCTACGGGCACACAATCCATCTCTCACCAGATCAGTTGCTTCACCTGTTTGTTGGATTTTGTTTGCTTCCGCATGGATCCTCACTTTTCCTGCACTTATTCCAACACGATACCATATCAAAATTACAGTACAGAGGTGCAAAACGAAGAGAAAAATGAGCGAACATATGGGCTGGAGGCAGCGCCACAAAATTCAACTATTTACCCAAGCAATGTCAGAGAACACAGTAAATGTACAACCTTAAAGGTAAAACGGAGAAGCAAATTAAGATGTCTGTAATGTCAAGCTTCTTTGAAATCAACGAAGCAACATCTTTGATCCCTCTGCATGGAACATTACATTCATATCTGGTCCAATAAAGAGACTTAGTTCATCTTAGTCTGTAGGTCTAACAAGTCTGACATCTCAATCTGTTTGTATTATTAATGTAAATGACAAGGGCATTGTCCCTATTTCTTAAAAAAAAAAAGAGAGAGAGAGAGACTTAATTCATACCCTGTTACTATTTTGGACCTTGTGATAAGGGCTTTTTTCCTCAACCCTTTCTAAACTTTATCAACAGTCTGGTCTGGTTTTTCATCCTGAGAGCCAGAAGGTCGAGTGATCATCACAGTCGAGGAGATAGTTCAAAAACTAACAAATAAGTGGAAAGGAAAGAAAGCGTATGCTGTAGAAGGAAATTGGTAATGTGTTAATAAAATAAGCAGTTAAGAAAGTGCAAAACACAGCGTTTCTGCAATAACTACACACCATTCTGTTTCACATCATCAAGCATCATCCCTCACCATTTTATCTACGGGTTTTCATGGAAGATAGTAAATAACAAACCAAACATAACCTAAATCAAAGAAGCAACCGAAACATAATAAACTGAATCTAGGTCCTTGGAGCAAAGAGGCATTGAGCTGATAAAATCACAGTAACTTAGCAGAAGAAACAGCCACGGCGTCCGTATACAATGTCTATTATAGCGGGGTTTTGTTTCTTGGGCTTCTTCTTCTCCTGAGGAATGGTGATTGTCAGCGTGCCACTAACGAACGTCGTCTTCACTAGTCCCATGTTTGCATCCGCCGGCAGTTGAATGCTCTTCATGAACCTTCCGCACTGTGGACAGCCCCGTAACTCGACCCTTCCATCTCTGAACTGGACCTTCACCTCTTCCTTACTGTAACCGGAGATACGTGCCTCGAGGACCAGAGTTGTTTCCCGCCGGTACATCTGTAAGGGAAGAACAAAGAACACATTAAAAAATCCACATAGTGGTATGGTTATCATTTACTTCTGTTTGCTTATCGTAGGGTCAGATCACAAACTGTGACAGAGAAGGGATCCGTGACAGTGCATGCGTGACGAGAACTGCCTGAAATAATCGACATTCTGAAATAAAGCGAGCGAGGAAAAGCTTTAAGAGAGAAGAGGAGAGATTTTAGTGCAGTCTGGTGCTCTTGACGTGTTGATGGTGGGATGAGCTCAATTTATAGCAACAGCAGTTGAGTTTAAGAAAAATGTGAATACTAATTAATATCGTGGCAGAGCATTATCTTTCTAAATCCAACTAGTTTTAGCTTGTCATAACTGGCAAAATTTCTCAACATCTTTTGATCATGAATATCTATTAGTTGTAGACTTTCATTTATCTTCAAGAATCCGTTTGACGTCAAAATCAAGGAATCATTTCCTTTTCATGGTTCTTCTCTGACGCAAACCTTGGACAACAAGGAATCAAAATGAACTTCCCTTTCCGCGTACAATCAACAAAAAATGCAAAACGTGTACTATAAATGCATGCAGATACGCATAATCGCGTCCTTTTCAGGAAGAAAGGCAAACACTGCCTCTTCAGGAAAGATACGAGGCCAGAAGCCACGCGATTTCGTAAAACAGATTACTATGAACTGCATTGGTTGAAATTTCCCAACGCGTTCACGAGAAAAAATAGTTACCGCGTTGATTCTGAAGGATTCCTAGCCTCATTTAGACATTCAAATGCATATGTGTATGTAAAGTTCCTCTTCGCGCAAAAGATGACCATCGTACCAGGCTTCCACCACGGCAGGTGCTTCAGCTAAGGCGGTAGAGGAGCAGAAGGCAGAGTAAGGCGTGCATGGCCTGTACGAACGTTGCATGTCTCGTCAGTGGGCTTGCGTGCAAAAGCCTTCTTTTGATTGACCGAAAGACATCTCAGTAGGATTTAGGAAATGAAGAACTGGATTAGGATTTATGCAGCTCTCTTCCCAACAGAGATGAAACATGTGGTCCTGGCGTAACTTTCAATGGAATGTTCAGATTATGGAGCGGCCAAAGAGGCCTGGAAATTCGTTGCAGACCAAGTGTGCTCGGAATCCTATGCGTGTCTCCTTAGCAGATACCGATGAACCTCGAGATCTGGTCTTTGCCAACTATCGGTATGGGACAACGATCCCATCAGCTAACAAGTTTGGACTAAAAGCAAAGTGCACGCTCCTTTATAACACTCTTAATATTAAACTTCAAATCTAAGTAAAACATCTAATAACAATGAGTTTTAAGGAAGGTTACTACTGGTTTGTAACACCCAAAACCAATCCACCACCAGTTTCCCAATTGCTTCCCATTTGATTCTCTGGGAGCCACCGACGATTTCGACATAAATAATTGATTCAGCCAATGCAAAAGTGTGAACTGAATTATTTGTTAAAGCAAATACAATGTCAGCCACAGCCACCCATGATGTCCTGTTCCCTGTTTTCAGTGTCCTTTCATATCCTCTCGGATTCTCCTGATTTTGTCTACATGGGTTACCATTCCTTAAACGCGCGGGACTACGTCGGTGCCCTGTTTCTCCTGCATCATATATTGCATCTTCTGGGTCCGGATTTGCAGACCCAGAGATCACAAACTTTATCAAACGCTCGAAAACCTGTCCACTCAAAAAGGACCCTTTCCTGTTTCAGCATCACCCCTTCACAATCTTACGAGGGCCCTTGAGATTCCCCGAGCAGGTAATTGAACAGGGTCATCAGCCGCCTGCAGCATTCGGAATTTGAAGGTGTAAAAATGGCCGGCCAGACATTCAAGGACATATTATCCCTGTTTGAATTATGGACCATCAAAAGGGGAGGGAACTGCATTTCTATTTTAGTACTGATCCTTTCAACTTGGAATTGATGTTAACTTTTGACTCTTAGGGAGAGCCCATGTGACCATATTTCCATTGTTTTAAACCCATTGCTATCGCTTTCAATCACTCTTGTCACAACTGTACGGTACGTATTTTTATTTTATTTTTTAAAATATTATTGCCGACTGTGTTGAAAAAGGAAACTATATCTGGGAGAAAGGCATAATTCGGTCGCTGGCTGTATTTTCTCCGTTCTTGTTGTATTCGATCTGACAAAGCAAGAGGCAACAACGAAGACATTTCTTAATCTCGTCAGCTTTCACCTAATGTTTTTTTAATCATACTTTCGCGACGACCACCTCAGTGGTAACAATCACGAGACTCTTGAATAGAACGCCCGTCAATTGGTCAATCATGTGCACCCTATAGTCCTGCAAGCTGTATCCTACGAAGGAGGTAAGTAGAAGATGCACGACCCTTTGTTCATGGCTGAAAACGATGAGGATCGAAGTGGGTTTGATTTTGCAGCGAAAGTGTGGCAAAAATAGTTTTTTATTCGAAAAGTAAAGCAACAGATAATATTAAATATTATTACTGTTGATATTTAACATCTTACTTGCTATCTAAATTTATTGTTGAATTTACTCCTCATTTTGGACGTTATTATTTTTCTTAAATTTCTTTTGTTGCAAAGAGTTCGGACAATTTTCATATGAATAATGTTTATAGAGGTAATCACACAAATGACTACAAGACATTGTGAAAAGATGTTTACCTCTCTTTAAAATGTCTTGTTCTTTTTCAATGTAAAATTTTATTGTTTAATACTTTTAGTAATCCAAACTCGATCTTCTATTAGTAAAGAATTCGCTCATTTACAAGATTAGATTAAAAAAAATGAGGGAAAATTTGGCTCTGAAATCATGTGAAAATCTTGAAGATTTAGGTTTATTTCTCTTAAAAAAACATCATTAAAAAAAAGAGTTATTGAAGTTTATAAAGTACATTACAAATACTTTTTTTTTTTATATAAGATTTTACTATCCATCTAATAGAAACTTGAATAAAGAGGACAAATTGAAGAATAATATAATACAAGTTCTAAGTACTTAAAAACTTAGTTAAGAATTTAAATTGATGTTTTTATTATTAAGTCAACTTTTAGTAAGAGTTTAGAATCCAAAGCCTGCAATCCACGTTGACTATAATAGGGGGTGTTAAAAACAAAATAAGTTTTACATCGTACAAATTTTACTTGAAATCCTTTATCTATGTGAAACTAACTTTCTATGGGACTGATTAATGAGGGTACATAAAGAAATGATCTACAACTTTATTGCTTTTCTTAAAAATAGTAGTTGTTCCTAATCAATTAACTAAGTAGGCTATAGGGCCACAATGACCATATGATCAAGTGCAATCATATCTGATCGCAAAGTGGTTATTTGCAAGAATCTTTGATCTACCTCGTAATGATGATGTTATACCTCAAACACCCTTTTGATCCTTTCCATGCTCCTCCATTGCTGTCACTTCCTTTTTTCTCTCTTTTCCACTTTTCCCCCCCTGCTTTTGTCTCTTATTCTTTTTGATCTCAAAAGCAATAGCTTTCACGGCCGGCGCGGCCTCAAAAGTAGACCATCTTATTTACCCTCCCAAAAAAAGCATTACCCTCTTTTTTTTTAATCCTCGAGGTGATTGGAGAAATTAATAATTCGCGAAGCGTTACGTCCCATCGAAGCGACGTCGTAGACCGAAGCAGCAAATCGCCCCGCATGCAGTGGTCCCCACCATTTGTGCAAGAGCCTTTTTAACAAAGTCCTAAAGGGGGATCACCCACAATAACAACGGACAAATAATAAAAGGTTCAGTGGTGGGTCCCAGGAACATCCCGTCCCGCGTCTCTCTGAAATGACCTCATGATAAGGCCTCGGTTCTTGGCCGCCGATCCATTTTCTTTACCTCTGGACTAAGCATTGACTGTAAGCTGCTGCGACACTAAAAACAAATCAGCTCCAGCCAGACACTACACACTCACACTCGTTCCTCGTTGTGTCTCTCTCCTTCTGACGTTGCAGCTCTGGTTCACCGTGCTTCGATCTTTTGCTAATATTCTCTACAGCTTTGGAGTTTGGGGAAGAGAAAGGGCGCTAGCGTCGGGATTACGAGGTAACTTTTTCTCTCTTCTTCGTTGCTCTAAGGCTCTTTTGCTCGCCTCTGCTCTCTTCTGCTTTGCGAGTTTCACTTACCAGTGATGCACCGACACCTCCTTTTCGCGGCCGCAGCATCCGTTAATGACAGTTTCTTGCCGCCACATTTCTAATGTTGGGTCTGGTATTCCTGTTCAGTTTGATGGAAACTCCGATTGCCTTGAATTGTGGTGGTGTTTGTTCAACGTCTGATCTTTTTTTCTTCTTTTTTTTTCCTTTTTATGATGTTTGTTGACTTTTGTTATGTTTGTTCAACGTTCGATTTTCCCATTTTCCTTTTCTGATTTTTGCTTTTGAATTGCTATGTTGCGGTTATTTGCGTTCTTTTGAGCTCTGATTTGCATCTTTAACTTTAATTTAAGAGAGAGAGAGGGGGAGAGATCCTATTCTTTTGACGTGTAAAACATGTTTACAGTGTTTGGTACTGGGGAAAGTTGAGAGGTAACAAAAAGGAACTGTTTTTTCTTTTTTTCTTTCTTTTTCCTCTGGTTAACTTGCTCTTCCAGAGCCAAACGAGGTCCTACTGTTCAGGTTTTTGAAATTGAATTCGTTCTAGCTTTCGTGAGGTGGGGGGATCTTTGTCTGTTCCGCTCGTAACGACCTAAGCGGCAATGACGATGACAGCTTGTTTCACCTTGCCTTAAAATTTTCAAAATGGATTTTCGTGGACCACCTTGATTGTTCTTGCCTTCCGTATGTTTCTTTGTTTTTTCGCTGTCCATGTGCTGGTACTTGTTTTCTTGCATTCCATTTGAATTTCTGTCCCGCAAGTTGAGCTTGGTTTTCAAATTTGTACATGACTAATATGAAATTGTTCCCAGCATAGATGAGCTGTCTGGATGATATGTCACCAGATTTTTATCCTTCGAGAATCTAGAATGCAAAAATATGATAACTAGCAGAAAAACCGTGACCATCGGGATTATCAGGGCCTGGCATTTGGTATTGGGTAGTTCTGAACGGGCAGAGTTTGGATAGGCGTTACAGATTCACATTTATTTTCTTCCCTGCCCCAGTAAACTTAATGCAGTGAGCTGTGGTTCGAAGGTTTTAATGCAACTGAAGGGTCTGGGAGGATTGAGGAATAGTCTATTCTTTCGCGAAGCAGAAATATAGAATAGAACAAATCATTACTGGCATGTTTTTCTACTATATAAGATCTTAAGATTCATATCTTACCTTTTTGAGCCTGTTTCACTGTTAGTGGGGAAAAACCAAGTGATCAGAGTTGAGCTGATCATATCTCCAGTCAAATCTACTGGACGGGTGCTACATTGACGTTTCGTCACTAAGTTTGATGACTTATATTTTTCCCTGCATCGTCTTTTGATGTCAAAGCTAACTGTGTTAAAAAAGGAGAAAAAGAGAAGTAGAAACTGCATGGCAGAGCTGAACATAAGGTGGAGTTTTCTGTTAGCTACTGCCAGTTCACGGTGTCAGGCAAATGGCTAGCTTTTGGTATTCAATCTGAAGTTCTATTACTTAGTTTCTGAGGATTTTGTGTTCGCGAGGCACTGAAAAATACAAAGTACTATCTTTTTTTATTGTCCCCATTGGGTGATCTATGTGTTCTCTCGCATTTATGATTAACCAGCAAGTTATCTTTTACCTGGCTATAATTAGAAACTGGCCATTTCATCCCCTATGCCTCATATGCTGCTCAAGTTTGGGAGTAGAAGGAATCTTGATCCCATGCTTTTGACATCTTAATTAAAGGCATACCCAGAATAGGAGAACTTCATGGCGACTTTCTAATGTCACAATAAATTTCGTAACTGGGTACTTGAGAAAAGTTTCCATTAGCTAACAGAACCTTTGTCCCTTGTTTAAGAGGTTGTGGTCCAATAATGACTTTGTTTTTTGGCTTATTGGAAGATGAATGAAGGGAAAGTTTTCTTTTTTGTTCATTTTCCTCCAATCATTATGGAAGACTAGTTGTTTCAGTCAAGTGCAATTTCTGATCAAGAAATAAGGTTAGGTGGTCCTTTATAGTAGCATGATCTTTCTTAATCTTCAGTTATTTAAATGCATGTTCTGCAGTTTTGTTGTAGCCCCTTTGCATTCTTTTATTGCTTTCTTTTTTCTCGGAGGATTGTGCTATAGCATAAAATTTTGCCTATTATCACCAGGGCTCTGTGTCTGTGGAGACAAGAAGCTGAAAATTGTGAGTACTTTTGGAATCCTCGGAACATTTATAGTCTATGGAATATCCTTTAGAGCATAAACAACCCTCAGGAACTTCTGGGAAGCCCTTTCTATCCCAATCAAGTCAAAGGACAAAGCTGCAAGACAGGTTAAAAACTGAGAAGTCTAATTTGTCATATGCTGATCTCCATTTTGAAATTACTAAGGATGCAAAGGCCATCCCGCCTAAATCTTCTGGTAATCTCAAAAAACAACTGACTGATAGGAAATCAACTGAGGAAGATGAACTTATTAAGTACATGTCAAACTTGCCTAGTTATCTGGAGAAAGGGAAGAACCGCCATCTGCAGGAGAAAGTTTTAAATGTTGGTGTCCTTGACTGGGGGCGTCTTGAAAAGTGGCACCACGGTCATAGACAGAATTCCCATGAGAGTTCCTGGTATTCCGCCTCTAGCAGTAGTACGCCATCATCATTTTCAACACATGGATCATCTTCTCATTGTAGCTCTGCTCCCAGTCATTCTCCTGCTTGTCCAAGGACACGACGTCCTTCTCTGCAATGTCATCTGAGAGCATCTCCAATAGAAGGCCATTCTCAAGATATCAAAGCTTCTGGGGGAAATATGAGAAAGTCTGAAGATCTAAAACCTGCCCCGCGTGAGACCTTGAGTGAACAGGGGAAGTTTGTAAGAAGAGATCAGCCATTTTGTATCCCAACAATCAAGCGGGAAGAGTGTCAGAGAGAAAAACCAGGAACAAAGATTAATCAAGGAAGTGGAATGAACCCAAATGAACTGAATTATGAGGTGGCATCATTTGCAAAGTTGCAGATGAAGATTCAAGATGGTGATGTTAAGAAGAGAGCAGAGAAGTTGCAAGAGCCAAATTTAAAGAAGTTTGACCATGTTTCCACAGAGTGTAAAGCTGTTGTTCTCCTTTTGCCAAGAGATCTACCCATAAAACATCATTCTGGAGGATCCCAGTTTTCTGATCTGCCGACAGTGTTAAGTCGAAGATCAGTAGAAGCAAGTCGAAGATCAGCAGAAGCAAGTCGAAAAAGCTTTTCAGAGACATTTAAGGATATTTTCTATGAGGAGCTCAATTTTGATATCCCACACTCATGCCCGCTACCTCGTGAAGTAGACAGTGACCACTTTCAGCTAACGCAGCTGAACACCATAGACACAAAGAGTGTCAACTTTTCATCTGAGACACCTAAGCCCGTGCCATGTTCAGCTAAAGCAAGAAACAGTCTATCTAGATCCAGAAATTTAGGAGAGAAAAAGTCAACATTCTCACCAACCAAGATAATTAATGAACCTTTGAAGGGGTTGGAGGTGAAGGTAAACAAAGCAACCGATGAAAAAGCTAGAAGCTCTTCACCTTTTCGCCGACTTAATGTTGGTTTGGGCAAGATGAGCAAAAGTTTCAGCTCCAAAGAGGGTCTAGATCCCCAGCAGTTGAGGTCTAAATATACTTCTGCTAAGTCTGATTCAGAGAAATCTGTAGCTTCTAATTGCCTGGATACTTCAAATACTGATAAACTTAGTGATACAAGCAGAGCCAGGTCCAGCCCTCTCAGAAGGTTACTTGACCCATTACTGAAGCCTAAGGCAGCCAACAGCCATCACGTTGTAGATCCACTTCAAAGAGAATCTGCGTCAAGGGACAGGGCTTGTAAAAGTTCTGGCGGACGATTAGATTCTTCAAATTTGTGTTCAGGGAAATTAAGATCAGATATGAAAGCTCAAGCTCTTCTGCGAGTTGCAATTAAAAATGGCCAGCCTCTGTTCACGTTTGCGGTTGACAATGGCAGCGATATTCTTGCAGCTACAATAAAAAGATTAAGTACCCCAGGAAAGAGTGACTGCAGCTTGACTTATACATTCTTCACTATACGGGAGGTCAAGAAAAAAAATGGAAGCTGGATAAATCAAGGGGCCAAAAGTAAAGGCAAAAGTCAGGATTACATTTATAATGTCATTGCACAAATGAAGGTTTTTGATTCGCAGCTTTCCAGTACGAGAGGACAACATTGTAGGGATCAATTCTGCTTGAGAGAATATGGTTTGTTCTCCGTGGGCTTAAGACAGGAAGACCAGCAAAACTCTGGCTTCCAGCCAAATGACGAACTTGCAGCTGTTGTTGTCAAAATTCCAAAAGGTATCAATAGAAGTTCTATCAGAGATGGGCGGAAGGGCGATGCATTGAATGACTTGTTAGAGGATGGCTCAAAAGAGAGGTTGCCTGGGGTGAGATGTGGTTCCAACACCGAGAGACACGGCGAGGAGCTGCCTTCTGTCAGTACCAAGGACCCTGTTAGTGCCACAGTCATACTTCCAAGTGGTGTGCACAGTCTTCCAACCAAGGGAGGACCGTCATCGCTGATTGAACGATGGAAATCAGGTGGATTATGTGATTGTGGAGGATGGGATTTGGGTTGCAAACTTAGGATTCTAGCCAATTCGAATCCTGTCAGTAAGAACTTGGATTCATCCGTACCATTTCCCGTAACGGATAAATTTGAGCTATTCTGTCAGGTACGGATATTTTGCTTAACCTAAGGTAATATTCACTGAATTATACATGTAACCACCTATAGATAACACCTTTTTATTTTATTAATTTCACACAGGATGATGCTGAAGTAAGACAACCTTTCTTCAGTTTGGATACATTTAAGGATGGGATCTATTCAGTTGAGTTCAATTCTTCACTCTCAATTTTACAAGCATTCTCTATCTGTATAGCAGTATTGGACAGTAAGAAACCATGTGAGCTTTCAGAACCAAGCGAGTCTCGCGAAGAAAAAACTCCAGAGGAAACCATATCAATGCAAACGGATAGAATAAGGGCCCCCAATCGAGCTGAAGAAGTTCCTGGAAGATATGTCTCGTATCCCCCCGTCTCTCCTGTTGGGAGGGTCTAGGTTCATCTCTGGAATTGTCTTGTAGTTACAAACTGATGATTTAGGTAAATATTATCTGTTGGCTTGGTGTACACAAAACCTTCACGGGCTTCATGCTAGTTTCGATCAGATTCTGCTATTCAGATGTGCACCTGAATGGAAAATGATCTTTAAAACCCATCTTGGCCTTTACATTCGGCTGGGAAAAGTGCCAGGAGCCCTTGTGTGTTTTGTGTGACTTTTGACTACAGTAGCAATAGCAAATGTACTAAGAAGAAGGGAAAAAAAAAAAAAAATCTTCATCAGTTAAGTGTTCATATCATTAATGAATGGTATTTGCTTTCCCCGTTACTCTTAAACATTTGTAGATTCATTATATGTATGATGCAATGAATTACATAGTAGGAAGATTTATAGAGTCAAAACATAATCCAGGTCCCATTCAAATGCCAGTGGGAATTGCACTAACATAAGGTTAAATGTACTGCATTTCGTGGCTGTGCCGTCAAGAAAACGATGCTGGTTGCTTCTACTTCGAAGCAATACTATCGTGGTAGGAAAGCCATGAGACTGCAAGAGAAATGAGACCAGGTCCCATTTATTTGGTGAAGTTTTATTGTATAGGGAAATGTCAACATCAGCTTTACCTCACAGGATATCGTTGGCCATAACGCCACGGATATTGGGTTTCTGAATGTTCAACATCTTTTATGACAGCTTTTAAGCCTAATTACTGCCTTCTGGTAGTGCTTCATGCTTTTTCTCCATCTTTCTGGTCTTTTTTGGTGAGTGGGTCAAGTCGAGACCACTCCACCAAGCATCCACAGCCACCGCACTAAAACTAAGCCCTGGAAAACCCCAAAAAGGAATAAAGTAGACGTCTAGAGTGGCTTCCAAGTGAGCTCCGGTAATTCCACAAAGCACGTTAATCTAGAGTCTATTGATGCAGAATAGCAGTCGAGAGCTGCAGACTCAATTATGCAGTAATCAGGTATAGTATGACGAAGTGGTGACGAATCTCGCGTACCCTTTTGGAGAAAAGCAGTGTCTACCTTCATTCTCCAAAATATTTTAAAACCTGTGGTTGATTTGTTTATTGTTTCTTTTGGGGTATTTTTCGCCAACCGCCTCATCATCCTCTTCTTTATTACGAACGAGAGAAGATGAAGTCAGAGAGAGAGACACAGAGACAGAGTTTTTACCACTTTTTGACTGTTTGATTCAATACAGAACCGGATTGTCTTCTTCTCCTTCATTTCCTTTTAATAAAATCATATAATAGTTTACGGAGAGAGGACAATTCAATGCAAATTAAATCACTTCACGTGATTCTTCAATCCTCCGTGGTACTACGAATCTCGTTTCGGGTTTAGTGGTGATTGATGTCAAACTTTGACATCAGAATAAGAAATGCCGGTTTACGTTGCTCGTGAGGCTCCTAAGGTTCTCTTTCTCTCTCCCTCCGCGCCATTGTTTTATAATATACACATTCTGATCATGATCGGTTTAACAAATGTGAAGTTATGGAGAAAAATATGCACAGAGGCGTCCATAGAGGTTCCTCTCCTTGCAGAAAACTGGAAGTTTGTTCTCGCTGGACTCGTTTTTCAGGTCCTCTTTCTCATATACTGTGGTTCTCTCGATTCCAGATGATATTATTGCTTTTAGGGCTTGTGCATTGGTTGATATTTTGTGCCTCACTTGACAATATCTGTTTAGTTTTTGTTGGGTGAATTCTTTGTATGAAGGTTTCTTGTTTGAAGCTCACGATTCAGCGAAAACATCATATAAATATGAAGTAACAGTACTTCACTCCAAAAATGAGAACTTCGTTATGATTGCCAGCTATGTACTGTATATGTGTAACCGTTCCAAGTTTCTGGCTTTTTTTACTGGAGTGAGACAACTCTCCGGGATAGGAACATACTCAAAGTTATCAAATTTGGTGCTTCTTTCTTAAGCCCAAGTAGTGGTTTTCCTGAAGCCTTTTAACCTCTTGTAGCTTGAAAGGTATCTTAATCCTGCACAAGAATATACTCTGCAAAGAGTTCAAGCTCCGGGTGGTGATGAGAGAGATCTCTGCCTTTGCTGTACTTTCTTGTTATCTTGCTCTACTGTAACATGAATTCGGTGGCTTATCAGATTTCGGAGATTGATTTGGGAAATTCTCTGTTTCCAATGGCAATTTGCTCTTTTTTTTTTCTTTTGGCGTCACAACTCGAAGCATTTCAAACACCGCCCCAAGTAGACCGCTGCTGGTTTGTCTTAGTTGCCTTAAATACAGCCTCACAATTTTCTTTTTCTTATCTTAATGACCATTCAAGACTAAACAGCAGAGCTGAAAGCTTTCTTCACTTTGTGGGTTTATTTCACATATCATTGTAGAGTTCTCTGTTGTAAACTCTCTTTCCCTCTCCCACACTGATTCTTGACATGATTCGTGTCATTTTGTATTCTTGGAGACTTGGTTTTGGCACTTTCCCTACAGTATCTGATTGGATAACAGAGTAAGAATCTCTCAGATGTTCAAGGACTAGTTTTGTTCCATTTACAGTATATTCATGGATTGGCTGCCCATGGAATTCACTACTTACATCAGCCAGGACCAACTCTTCAGGATGCTGGTTTCTTTCTTATTCCAGTGAGTATCACATTTCAGATTGCAATTTGGTTCCATAATTTTTGACGTAGAGTAGTAGTATTTTTTCTTTTGCTTTTGTGTTTGTTTAGGAACTTGGTGAGGGCAAAGCTTATATCAGTGAAACTATATTCACCTCCATCTTTTGTTCCTTTGTGTTGGTAAGTTCTCCTTAATCCACCTTCTGCAATTATTTTCTAACAATATAGCGTTGATTTTTTTGAGAATTTTATCCTGTGTTGTCTAAGTGATGGAATTCTCATAGATTTTTGCATAACTTCTGCAACTAGTGCTACGCAAAATATAGTAGAACTGCATTCACCATTTCTCTACATATTGTTAGTAACATTTGATTTAGAATTTCATTCAGCTTCGTCTGTTTCTGCCTTTGTTTCTCTTTTTCTCCTTTCAAAGGTGATGTCATGTTCTTTCTATATCAACAGATAAAATGTATGCTACAAGTACATGTATATAAGGACTCATTGTTGAAAATAAACTTTTGCTAGTCAGCTGCTAGTTTTTTCTTTTCTCTTTGCTGATCTAGTATATTGTTAATTCTCTTGCAGTGGACTTTTCATCCTTTCTTTCTTCAGAGCAAACGAATCTATACTGTTCTGATATGGTGCAGGATTCTTGCCTATTTAGTCGTAAGTAAAAATTATAGTAATGGTACAATTATATTCTGCTTGCAATACTAAACTTTTGAAGGTTGTATTTAGCTTTTCTTATGCAGATTTTTTTTTTATAATTAATTAATGGAAAAGGAAAATTATGAAGGCGTTTGTTAGAGTAAATCTTCTTTAGGGTTGCCTCTGACTCATTGTTCTGGTATCACTTTATTCAGCGGCAATGTTTCGATCCCTACTTAATTCTTTTTCCACTGAAAATGTTCAATGATCCAGATGCTTTTCATGGTTTGAAAATTTAGATACATTATGTTTAGTGTGCATAAAATGTGAGTCAATTTTTTCCTCTTAAACATTGATGTAAAAGAAAAAGAAATATGCTAACCCCATAAATATATATTAAAAGTGCAAGCCTAACATAGGTCCTTTTATTTTCCACAAACTAAGGCTTCCAGGCATAAGTTGTATTTGGCAGCTTGATAAAAATCCAATGCTTGAAGGTGATTTGGGGAGGCCTCACCCTCGGGCGTGTCTCCCATGGTGTATCTTTCAAAATATGCTCATAAGCCTCCTGTTATATTCGTTTAATTTTTAGTGAGAACTGTGCAATGAGTGCACTATCTTCATGTATGAAATCACAATCTGCCAAAGGAAACTGGCCCTCATTGAAAGCTCAATCCCATGCTAGTCGTGAATAGTTGGGTCTCTGGCCTTATAAGTGAGGGGTTTCCTCCCCTTAGTGTTAATTGGTTTTAGGAGGCCAACTAGGGCCCTTAATTCTATATGATATCAAAGACGGCCCTCATTCATGTTGTGGGCAAACCTAATCTCTTAAAAATATACCAGTCCAGCCAACAAAAAAACTGAGCTTGGACTGTGGGGAAGTATTCAAAACTTAGTCCCGCAGTCTCAAGTAGTCGAGTCTCTGGCCTTATAAGTGAGGGGTTTCCTCCCCCTATTGTTAATTGATTTTGGAGGCCAGCTAAGGCCCTTAATTCTATAACCCTCTTCAAAGTTAATGTTTGTTGTTATTTTTTCTTCATTCCTAGATCAAAAGGACTTATTTAGTACTACTTTTAAACATTGCTTTTGTGCTTCCGCATAATTGGCCCATGCATTGAACCCATTTTCTTCCCCCGTCTTCTCTCTGTCTCTCTCTCAAACTTGGTTGGAATAATGGAAGTAACAGTTTCTTATACTGTCCTGCTATCCTTCTCTGATAAATCCTTTAGGATTTCTGTACTCTTTTTTAGGCTTGTCAAAGTCTCCGCATCATCACATTCTATGCAACTCAGCTTCCTGGTCCAAACTATCATTGCCGAGAGGTAAATCTAGAGAACTTCGCATGCTATACTTTCAGTTTGATGTAAACTCAAAAATCATGTTACGACACTATCAGAGGAGAATGTATCTTCTGTCCTCCTTACTAACTTATGATTAGAGCAATGCTTTACAATCAGGTACTGTCTCTTTCAGGGCTCGAAACTTGCAAGGCTGCCCCGTCCAGAAAGTGCACTTGAAGTGATTTTAATCAACTGTAAGTAAGACCTAAAGTGCTTCTAGTTAACTGTACGTAAGACTTAAAATGCTTTTTATCAGTTGTAAGTAAAATTTAAAATGTTTTTAATCAGCTGTAAGACTTCAAATGATTTTATCAACAGTAAGTAAGACTTAAAAATGAATTCGGACAACAGTATGTAAGAGTTAAAATTAGGATCCTATATGTTCCCATAATGATGCTACAATCACACAGTTCATCACCTTGATGCTTATATGCTTATATGCAGTTCCCCGGGGTGTTCTATATGGCTGTGGCGATCTGATTTTTTCATCACACATGATTTTTACCTTAGTATTTGTCCTGACATATCAGAAATATGGCACAAGGAGGTAAATGATCGTTTGCATCTTATGCTTTTTCATGACAATTACCTTTACTGTTTCTCAATTGAATGCAAGCTTACCCTATCAGGCATCTAGGAGTCTTTTCATTTGTATGTATACTGTTTTTCCTACCTTTGTTCTTAATGCTGTTGTGGGCTTATCCTTGCAGGTGCATTAAACAATTATCTTGGTTGGTTGCTGTTATCCAGAGCCTTCTGATTATAGCATCTCGCAAGCACTACACAGTTGACATCGTTGTGGCATGGTAACAGAAGGATTCTATACATGAATAGACTCTTTTTTATTTCTTTTACTGGCTGTGAGCTTTTCTGTTTGTGTGCAGGTATACTGTAAATTTGGTTGTGTTCTTTGTTGACAAGAAATTACCAGGTTAGATTTAACACTGTTATCTTTTACTTACTCAGCTTTAGGGTAGGTCGATTGCGATATGCAGAAAAATTTCTTGTCACTTTATGAAAATGACCTGGTGTTATTTGGATATATCACTTAAGGAAAGATGAGGTTGGCTTATCGAGGAGGTAGTGGAAAACTTGCCTACCTTGCCCCCACTGGCTTTGATATATGTTGTTGATAAAATAATTTTCGGTTATTACCTGATGCATCACTTGTTTAAAACTGGAAAGAACCTCAAAACAATTAATTGGTACTGCTTCTGTAGAATACTTGAATCTCGGTAGATGGTGACTTAGTGTCTTGTGTTGCAGAATTGCCAGATCGATCCAGTGGTTCTACGTCTCCACCTCTGCTTCCATGAGCACCAAAGAGAAGAATATCAAGAACAACAAAAGGGCATTAATAAAATTTCTGTGAATATTTCTGATTACCACACGTGTAACTATGAATTGCTGGATGCTTCTTTTCCTGTGAAATGGATTTGGAAAGGCCTTGTTTTAGGAGACATAATACAAATGAATCACAATATAGGAACAGTGGTATGTAGTCCATTGATGACAGCACCAGCTGAAGATAGCTATGCTGCCACTAGCAAATTGTCATGTCCGCGGTTCTGCTTTCATTAATCCAACATCAACTGTTTTTACCATTGATAAACACGAGTTGTATTGTTGAAAGTGGAAAGATTTATATTAGTTTTCAAAATGCAATCCTTTTCCTTGTGTTTCCTGTTGATGGCATTTCTCGTTGATTTTCACCCTTGTTTCCCACGGTGAAGTGCTCTTATCTTGCACAACCACTTGTTTATTTGAGAGAGACAGAGAGAGTACTCAATGAAGAGAATCTAGATCGACGAAAAAAGTAACTTTTCATATCTGGCACAAGTCCAATACATTGGCCGTGTGCACCAGTTGTCATGCGCAGAGTTCATTTCTCGAAATTCGGTCCTCGAGAATCGACAAGCTGATGAGGGTGGCATGGAAAAGGAAAGGGACCATGGTACTTGATGGTGGCAGATAGAGGACACACTGGCTTGGAGACTTTGAGGCTGCTGCAAGTAGCAGATGAGGAGGCATGTGATGATGCCTTTTGGTGCTTGCATGAGCCAATTATGCAGCTTAATAATGCTTCTTGACTGATGTCCCACCATGGACAGGCACCAGGCACCGCTACTCTCTGATGTCATCTTTCCCCTTTCCATCTGTAGGTGCAGCGTGGTGTTGGAGACAACACTCGTTACATCACCTGCCCTTTCCTAGTATCTCTCTATCAAATAGGCCTCCTCTGGGCTCTACCTTTAGCACTGACATGACATCTGGTACCTCCTCGGCTTAGTCCCATAGGATGTCGAATGTAGGTAGAAGAGAAATCACCTTTGCACCTGCAGGCACTTCCTTTGCCTTTTCGGCCTCCTGTTGCAATCCAAAAGTATGGCCAAGCTGCACTAGTTCCGAACAAGTAGCCATCCCCGGCTGCAGGCCCTGAGCCTTTTTGGGATTCTCAAGAAGGCTCGTAAATGCAAGTTTACTAGACCTCTGCTTCTGAATCATTATATTCGCCCATGGAGAGCTATGGTATTGGGGGACTTCAATAAACTGTCGCTTAGTTTAGCAGCCCGGAATCTCTTTTCACGATTTCAGGAGCCATGTTTACTGATAAGATCAGTCAAACACTCAAAAGTGAACTAAATTATTGCCAGGACATGTTCTGCTGTTCGTGTATCCCAGTGGTCCATCAAATAGCGTGGTTTAAATGTTTTAAAAGTTGGAAAATTTGGTCTGTCACCTCAACCAGAGGAAAAGAAGCCGACCTTTTTCCCGACGCCCGCCCAACCCCTGGGAGTGGCCTCAGTGTCTCTGCTAAAAGCTTGGCAAAGAACTAATATAGTAATGGCTGTACACAGCTACCCTTTCTTGCCCACGTGAGGTTTCCCAAATGAATTCTTTGCGTGGGGCAGGCTCTGCGGGTGGTCATGCATGCACGAGACCCCGGCAAGCACTGCCCTGTTGGGTCATGCAGAGTCAGGGGACGCAATTGAGAAGAGAAAGTTGGTCAAAAACCTCCCCTCCTTGGTCTCAATGCTCTGTTCATCATGCATGCCTCATGAGGACCTTCACTTTTAAATCATATGCCTTTTAGGTTGGTCCTGCCTTTCTTCTAGACAGTGGAGGAACCTTTTGTAACCAGAATAGGCCTGCAGCATCCAAACCTGTCCATTGCTGTACCATTGTTGACATGTGCCTCCATAAACTACCTGATTTGTAGCCCACAGCAGGTTCACCTTTATCTGTCCCCAAAATGAAAAGGTTTAAAGGCACTTCCTATGCAGACCATTTTCGTCAAAGAACTGAGCTTTTACATCCCTTCTTCAAATTAGAGATATTATCTGAAGGTCTACAGTTCTGTGAAAGATATCATGATGACCCAGTTAGATTTTGGGTCATTTGACAGCGAAATCTGAAGGATTCTGAGAAAGTAAAACATGGAAAGTAGGTCCAGGGTAAAACAGTGCCTTTATATTCGCATCAACATCTTCATCCAGCCATCATGGTCTCCAAGTGTGGACAAGGACGTCTCTGGCTATTAAATAATCCATTTATGCAACTCCACCTAAACTGAAGTCCAAGATGTTGTCCATGCCATTAAGGTTTCCTTCTTTGACTTTGACTCTCGGGGACTAATCGCCGATCAATGCGAACAACCAACGCCCACGCTCCTCGGCAAATTCAGATCACGCTAACCAAAACGCTACAAAAATATATCTTAGAAGACCAAAACGTAAACCGAAGCCGAAGAAAATCGTCCCCAACAACGGTACCACGCGCGCGGGGGAACAACCGCGGACGCGGTGAATGGCGATTGGTGGAAGGGGTCACGCGCTTGGGGAAAGAGTCAGCTCGGGGACGGGGTTCTGGAAAACAGAAGGAATAAAAACTGTGCAGAGAATGATGAGCTGGTGAGAGAAAGAGAGAGAGAGGGAAGGAGAAACAGAACGGCGAAATCAGGCTCTTCAGATCCAAAAAGTTTACTTTTCCTCTTTTCTCTTGCTTTCTCGCTTCCCAAACAGCCAAACACATCTCTCTCTAGCTTTTATTTATACCCCTCTTGCAGTTCCGACCCTATCCTCGTCTGCTCGTCTTTAAGAAAGTGAGAGAACGAGAGAGAGAAGCTTAGAGAAAGAGAGAGAGAGAGAGAGAGAGAGTGGGGGATTAGTTACGTATTGACTTTTTCTTAGTACAGGATTGGCAATGGGAGCTCGTTGCTCCAAACTGTCGCTTTGCTTTTGGGCGTCACACATCAAATCCAATCTGAGCAACTTGTCAGACATTGGTGAGGTTTTCTCTCTTTCCGAGGGAATTCGGTTGGTCTGTGTTTGTTTGAGTTTTCTGTGTTTGACTTTTGGGACTGTGGGTGCAGAAAATGGGGGAAAAGACGGCAGCGACGCGTTGCCTGGGTTCAGCGAGTTCAGCTTGGATCAGCTCAGCGTTGCCACTGCGGGATTCTCTCCCGAGAACATTGTCTCGGAGCACGGAGAGAAAGCTCCCAATGTTGTGTACAAAGGAAAGCTTGAAGACGATCGCTTGATCGCCGTTAAGCGCTTCAACAAGTCGGCGTGGCCCGATTCTCGTCAATTCCTTGTTCGCACTCTTTACTTCAATTCGTTGTCTGAGTTAATTTGTGCATTTTCTTTATAACCGGTATATTATGTATACATCTGTGTGTACACGCGTATATATGTAAATATACATTTGTGTTGGACGTATTTATATGCATGCGTGTTCGGGGCTTTAGGTTCTGATTGACGGGATGGGATTGTAGGAAGAGGCCAGGGCAGTGGGGCTGCTAAGAAGTGAGCGGTTGGCGAATTTGATAGGGTGTTGCTGTGAAGGGGATGAGAGGCTGCTTGTGGCCGAGTTCATGCCTAACGAGACTCTTTCTAAACATCTTTTCCATTGTAAGTTTCAATCCGTGCTTTGTTTTGTTGCATATTATGTTTAGGTTTGAGCTCATTGGAATGCTGTATTTTTAGTTTAATGTGGATAGGCTCTTCACTGTCTAGTTTGGTGCCGAGAAACGGGTGACAACTCTGAAATATGAAATTTGAACTTGGTGCTAAATGCCGGGTTTTCATTTTATTGAAAATCAGAGGCGTTGTACCAAGGGCATTCAGTTATATGGACAGTTGAGTAGAGTAATTGATTTTATGGGCTACTACAGTTGAGTGGAGTAATTGATTCTACGTGTTACTGAATAATTAAAAGCTTTGATTGAAGAATTTTTTTTTTTTTTTTTTTTAACTACTAAACCATTTAGCTCTCAGGGCCTTGGTAGAGTGGAGTATCTGATTCTATTGGCTAAAGCTTAATCAACATATTAAACCCTGGGTCTTGGTTTATTTTTAACTTTTCCTGGATTTGAGCAACCAAACGGTCTGTGGATTAAATACCTGGACGACTCTTGTGTTCTTTTGAGGCTTCCATATCTCCAATTCAGTATTTTAGAAGAAATAAAGATAAAATCTTCTGTCTTCTTGATTACGTACTTATTCAGTTAATTCAATATGTGCCTTCACTTCAAATAGTCAATACCTTCTTTGCTCTAATTTGTATGGTTAATTTGATTTAGGGGAGACCCAGCCAATGAAATGGGCAATGAGGCTGAGAGTGGCGTTTTATTTAGCACAAGCTCTGGATTATTGCAGCAGCAAAGGCAGGGCATTGTACCATGACCTTAATGCTTACAGAGTTCTGTTTGATAAGGTATTTCAGGTTTTACATTCTCAGCCTTTTTTATTTTTTATTTTTGAGGTTCCTTGTAAGATGTTTTTTTATCTTTGGCCTTATTATGAGTCTACGCTTGACAGGAGGGTAACCCCAGGCTCTCCTGCTTCGGCCTTATGAAGAATAGCCGAGATGGCAAGAGCTATAGTACAAACTTGGCCTTTACCCCTCCCGAATACTTGAGAACAGGTAATAGCTCTGGCTCATGGCTACGATATCTAAATTTACAGCTTATTTTGTACTTAGGATGTGATGCAAGTTGCTGAAACTGAAAATGGTGATGTTGATGTTGTCTTTGACAAATCTCTCTCACCACTATGAATCTTAATAGAGAAAAAGAACGGAAATGATATACAGATCAAAGTATGTTGTAAGATGAGATCTCTTAGCATGTTTTGCTTCTTTGTTTTTTCGGCAAAAGCACTTAATGCTACTCCATTTGAATCAGCTGGAATATGCTGGCCTCTTCAGCCATGTAATTGTTTTGTTGTTGTCATTCCCTCTTTCATGTTTAAAGAATTTGAACATTTCACGTCAATCTATGCTTTTTTCGCTGAATTGGTTTGATTTTTTCCATTTACAGGGAGAGTGACACTAGAGAGTGTAGTTTACAGCTTTGGCACTCTACTGCTTGATCTTCTCAGTGGCAAACACATCCCTCCAAGCCATGTAAAACACTTGCTTCCTTTTATTCTGTTTCATCTACCTTTAAACTTTGCTTAGATAATTCGTGACCTCGTAAGAAAGATCTTTGGGCTAAGAAAGTGACTTAGACTCTCCTCTGGTTAGAGTAGCAACTCTATGGATTGAGTGCTTTCTAAGAGGTTGGATTGTGTTGATTTAGCCGAGTCATAATCAAGGTTATAGTTAGTTTGATAATATTTGTAAATGTTGAGATTAATACTTCTCCTTTCCCCTCTTATCTACAGGCACTTGACCTGATACGTGGGAAAAACTTTCTGATGCTGATGGACTCATGTTTGGAGGGTCATTTCTCGAATGATGATAGAACTGAGTTAGTACGATTAGCTTCACGGTGTCTACAATATGAACCTCGTGAAAGGCCAAATGCTAAGTCTCTTGTGACTGCTCTCGCTCCTCTTCAGAAAGAAACAGAGGTATGCACAACTTCTTTATAAAGAGAGGGACTTTTCTGGGATTACTACACACTAACACACAACACGACATGAATTTTGGCATTGGGACATTATGGAGAACTTCCTCATTATTTTTTACTGATGGATCTGTTACATTACTTTGCTAATGATGAAAATTGGTTTTGCTTACTTCTGCTTCAAAATACTGCTGTTTAAAATTGAGTGCCTCAATGATATCATATCATCTCGTTTGGTGACATTTTTATAGGTTCCATCATATCTATTGATGGGAATAAAACAAGAAACTGAATCTCCAAATGAAACAATGTCATTGACACCTTTGGGTGAAGCTTGCTTCAGAAGAGATCTTACTGCAATACACGAAATCCTGGAAAAGGTTGGATACAAGGATGATGAGGGTGTCGCAAATGAGGTTAGTGATTTCAGGCCCTCCTAAATTCTTAAATATTCTATTTCAGATCAGTTTGGTGGAAGAAAAAGCGATTTTTAATATCTCATCTGTTAGTTCTTATTGCTTGATATTTCTTTGGGTAATTATAGCATGGAGGAATATGGGCAAACCTTTGAGTGCTGAAATATCATAAAATGGAATGCCGTTTACTGTCCACCTTCCTGGACTTGTGAGATATAAATTTTATTTCTTATTCATCTATGATTTGTGTTATACTCACTTCTATTTTTTCATCAAGAAAGAACTATGAGGAATAAAAATTGTCTTTGGAAATTTTTCATTGCTCAGTATCTGCCATATAATACTCTTCATGGAGCCAAAAGGTGCTATCATCACTCAGTTGTCAAGTTTCGAAGTCCAGAATAGGCGAGGTGTTTTTATGGCGTATGGTTTTTCAGTTTACAAGCATGTACATCTTTCTACCTATGTTTTTTTGGTCGAGCAGGCCAGGTTATAATAACACATGAATGACCAAAGGAAAAATGCCTTCCCATGATGCTGATCATGTAAATTGATTATTAGTATTTATCCTTAGCACACTTGAATTGGATACCGCAGCTCTTATGCCATATTTCTCAGTACCATGGAATTTCCTTTCCCCTGCAGCTTTCCTTCCAGATGTGGACAAATCAGATACAAGAAACATTGAATTCTAAGAAGCGTGGAGATTCTGCTTTTCGAGCTAAGGACTTTGCTACTGCCATTGATTGTTATACACAGGTAATTCATTTCTTTGGAACTGTAGAATCTTGTTGCTAAATTGCTCGTCAGAATCAACATGCCGACTGAAATGCATGGTCGTCTTTTAACACTACGACATAGTTACAGTTCTCTTACACCAAAAGTCTTCCAACTTTCTACTCATCAAAAATTTATAAAAATACTAGACCACGGGGCACATCCTTGCCCGTATTTATTCTTTGTAACTACAAGGCTGTTATTAAGTTCCATTAAGTGGATTACGGATTGAGAAAAATGATTATCAGTTGGCCAGGACATGATTCTTTGTCACTTAAGATGAAATTGGAGTGCGTGATGTGAGTAAACTAATAAAAGAAAAGTTGAAAGCAATGATAGCCTCCATCAAAGCGATCGATAAGCTACCTAGTTAAAATTTAAGCTTTAATTATCTTCTCAGCTGTGTGATAAAGACGTAGGGTAAATGTTGATTATGTTCCTTTTTTTTTTACTCTTAATGTGGTCTTCTTCTTTGCTTGATTGTGTAGTTCATCGAGTGTGGGACCATGATATCGCCAACCGTGCTTGCCAGACGCTGCTTATGTTACTTGATGAATGACATGCTACAAGAAGCTCTTGGAGATGCTATGCAAGCCCAAGTAATAGCCCCTGATTGGCCCACTGCCTTATATCTTCAAGCAGCTGCACTCTTCAGCCTTGGGATGGACAATGATGCACAGGAAAGTCTCAGAGATGGCACCTCCTTGGAAACCAGAAAATATAGAAACTGAAAGTGTATAGCATTTTTTCTTCTTTCATTAGGCACAAAAAGAAGGGGGGAGAAAAAAAGAGTAAAGAAAAATACTCCTTGTATCTATCTTCCTGCATTTCTTCCTTTTGTGATGAGTTTCGGCAGCCTCTTAGCTTTTTATTCGCATCAATGTTTTGTTGTAGATCAATGGTTTTAATTATCTCAATCTTATTTTCTTCTGTACCAGAATTAGTCACATTCCTGAGTTGTCACCTGTTTCCTTTAGATTGTGATGATGACAATCAGTTTGATCACTTAACCAACTAGCTTAGTGGTGAGCTAGTCAAAACTCTAATAATAAGAATCTGGTTTGATCAATCTATGAATTGATTTAATGGAAGCAACAAAAATGAGGGAGAGTTTTCAATCATCATTTATTTGATGATTGAAATAAATAAATGATGGACTTGATGCAAACCCATATCCATTTATTTGTAAACTGGACAAGATACAATCTATTGATCCCAAAAAGGCACCAAATTGAACAGTTGAAGACTAGCCTCGATTAATGAACAGAAAACAATTTTTCAGACTGGAAACTAAGGGCAGCATAAATTCAAAATGCCGCTGTTGTTCTTTCTCTCGGACGACAAATGGAGGTACCTTAACGAAGTTAGGTAAAAACAAAAATAAAGTAATAATCTCGTTCTCCATCTTTGGCATGCAGCCTGTGAAGCAAGTAACTGGTGTGGAACAACTTAGAAGAAGCAGTCATGGCTTCACATTGGAGGCCGACCAGAACCGAGCAGCTGACCAATTAGATTAGTCACCTGGAAAATACACAAAAAAGTTGGCATTGATTTCTATAACTTGATGACTAGTAAAATTTCATACTTCAGGAAGTGGTGTACATCGTGCTTGAATATAATTTACAACTTACATGCCAGTATTTTGAAACACAGCGATCAATGCAACTATTTTCTCCCATATTGAGTTCAGATTCCTTGTACCTGAAAAAGAAAAAAGAGTTCATATTAATATTGACCTGCCCCATTGAATATCTTTTCCTTTCCTTTTGGCACAAGAAAGTGGAGTGAGTAGTTTCTGGAATTCATTAAAACAAAGGAATATTACAGAGCCTTCTCTAATAAATTGGCAGAAATTATTGTACCTTTTCTCCACGCACTTATTAAAACATGTGTGTGTAAGCCTGAATCATCAGAAAGAGAAAATGTTAACCTCCAGAAATAATCTTATCACAACTGGAAACTCATAATTAATGCTTAATTTTACCAAATAAATCACCAAAAGACATTCCCAATGACAGCAGAGCCATTCAATGTCTCTCAATCATTCAAATCCGTAGTAGCTATGCTTAACATGACAACGGGAGATTATATCATTACAATGAAAGAGGAAGTCCAAATAGACTGAATTGAGGGGCAAAGGCATACAATCAAGCAACTAATGAGTAGCACCCTTATTGGAACTAAACCTAATAAACGGGATTCTTTTTTTTTTTTTGTGAATTAACCAGTTAACTATTTGCAGAGGAATCTATACCAAAGTTGTAATTTACAATGACATCTTTCCTTTCTCCTTCTTTACATAACCCAGGCCATATACATACTTTCTTTGAGAACATTGCATTTTTAGAAAAAACCTCTTGTCAAATAGATGAAATTCTAATATGGTAGAACGTATGCAAGTTAGAAAACCTACTTGTTGAACAACTCGACCCTGTACTCCATCTCCTTCTCCGCCATTCCAAAGATCTGCGCAATCGCCAAGATCAAAAAATTGATAAGCTTCCAATCAAAAGTTCAAAACACAGCAAAATGCTCAAAAGAATCCATAGCTATTAACCACATCTGCCATCACCCTGAATCGAAAAGCATTCGCAACCCAAACACAATATGATGACAAATTCAAAACATCAACTCCGACGTTTGCACATCCGCCATCAAATTAGCACTTTCGATTTTTTTTAAAAAAAAAAAAAACTCAAGTACACAAACATTTGAAGCATCCAGTTCAGAGGGAAAGAGAATGCTAAGAACAGAAGCACAAAAAGTAAGAAAAGAATTCCATTTCTGAACAACAAAAGGCACCCACCTGTTCTTTCTCTGAAGCCGACGGCGCGGCATTGTTGGCAGCCATTAGACCCTGAAACAACAAAGCGTAACACAGAACTACTTTAACTTCAAGAACGCAATTTTATGCATGGGATAATTATGTACAGTCAACCTTAATCAAGAGCAAGTAAAATGGTAGAAAAATTAATTTTAGAACAAAAGCTTCGACCTTCAATTCACCTTACTCTGCGAGATGGAAAATAAGGTGATGTGATCGCAGTTCAGACTTACAGGATCCGATGGGAGCAGAATCTGAGGAATGGAAACCTAAGACTTATTTATGACTTCAAGAGTGCGGAGTATCGGTAGAATTAGGGTTTTAGACCCGATTCTACGGTGTGATTCAAGATAGACAGGTGGAAAAGGAATGAGCGGTGATGATGGTACCAAGATAAATTTGCATTAATGGGGTCTTTTACACATAATTTTGAGATATGTTCTGAGTTTTCATATTAAAGTACTAATGAATATTGAATGAGTGAAGGTGATATATTATTAATATTATAAAAATATTTCACTCTTTTGATAAATGTTTGAGAAACTTTTAAAAATTGTATATGCTGAAAAGTGAAATTTAATAACTATTTGACAAAAATTGTATTTGAAAAAGGCTTGTATACGTGAAAGAATTCTTTTTTTTTTTTTGGATATTTTTTGAGAAGTATTTCTAAACAATGCCCACTGTAAAGTTTATAAAATAATTTGTTAATATATGATGATTACCAAAGTTAAGATTGTGATTCAGTAATTCTATTTATTAACTATCATGTTCATTAAATTTTTAAAATTATTTTATAAATGCTAATTTATGAGTATATTTTTTCTCTAAATAAACATGAAAAATTATTTGATAAATTGAGGATCTGAGCACTAAAATATGTTTAGTATGAGTCATACTTAAAAATCTCTTTGGCTAACTTATAGTTAAAAAAAGTTCACAATATAAAAGGATAACTATGTAAGTCACTAACTAAAAGATAAAACACATTAATAAATATGTGACTTAATTGATACTCCATGTTATTAAAATAACCAAATAAAAGTATACTTTTTGAGGTATAGTAATTTCATTTCATATAAAATTAAAATTGACAACAACCCTTGTGGTTGCCATATTACCACTATAGTCGTGATATCAAACATCAAACATTATTTCGAAATATGGTCCTAAGAAAATTATTGGCTAATTTTTAATTTTTTTGAAATTTACCTTTAGCATGTAAATTCCAACGTTTGAGGAGTTTTCAGAATTTACGAGGTAACCTTATTTTAATCGAAATAGGTTTCGCCCTTGAAAGATATTTAGGTGTGAGCTAAGTGTACCTGAGACCAACCCTGGAAGAGAAATTAGAATCATCTTCCGTTCACCGCAAAACCGCGCTTCACTGTGAGTGTCCCCTCGTGACTCCGACGAATTCGCCGGCAACCCACCTGGTAAGCGTGAGGACACCACCGTACTCGGACAGACGGTTCACCTTTGAAAGAGATATTCTTTGTTTTTCGATAATGAAAAGAATCGATTTTTAGCCGCCGTTTAGAAAACCAATTGCAGAGTTGCTTATATATTTTCCGGGTTGTTCTAGTCTGTGATTAATTATCTCTGAGAGATTTTTTTTTTAGTGTTTTTTTTTTGGGTTCATAGTGGTTTGTGGAGATTACTGGAGAAGATGGAGCTTGGTTCCCACTCAGACAATAGTAAATCAACGTTTTCTTTGGCCGAAGAGGATCATACGCTCGCCAACGCCCTCAGATTCACCTTGAACCAAGAGTTAGTGCTCTTAGATTCCTCCATAAATAAAAACTTTAGTCTTGTTATTATGTTCTTCCTTTTTTAACTTCTCTGCTTTATTTGCATTCACTGTCAATTATAGTAAGCTATTTTTTGTTTGGTATCTGTAATCATGCATTTTGAGCACTATTTCCATTCAATCCAGCACATGAGTGTCATGTATGGTTATTTAGAGACAAAAGCAAGATGCTCAAAGTCTTGAGCTAGTAATGGAGTTTATTTATAGTCCCAGCGGTGAACACAAGATGATATCTTTTTTGCTTAAAATCTAAGCCTTTCATCCACATTGAACAGTTTTTATAGAGCTATAAGCTTCTTAGGGAGATTGGGTTCATGTGCTGTACTTAGTTAAAATGATCAAAGCTTTGCCCCTGTTTTTGGATTATTTGCTTTTTTTCTCTCTAAGCATCTCATAATGTCCTCTTGCAGTCCAGGTGTTTCGTTTTGTGGGTATAGCATTCCTCATCCCTCAGAAAATCGAGTTAATGTTAGAGTCCAGACGACAGGTGAGATATGTTCACCCATCTTTATCGACATATTGATTATCTTAAATGAGTGTTGTCTGATAAATTTGCTTTTTAATATCTGCGTCCTGATGGTATCCTTAATGGTGGCTTTGATGAAAGATAAAAGTGTCCTACTACTGATTTCTTTTGCTACTACAAAAAGATTGTTTTTACTTGTTTCTCACTCTTCCAAATAATTCATTAGGCATGTTATTGTTAGAAATTTGTTCTTGAGTTCAAAAGAAATTGTTCTGAAGGGCTTATGTTACTATCTTACCATATATGTGATTGGCCCAAATATGAACTTTTAATCCCTCATCTTCTTGTTCAACATCTTAATCCTATATTGGTAAATAACTTTGAGGCCTAGAATGCAAAACCATGATATGCAGCATATCAACATGAGATCCTGCAATCTCAAGTAGTTGGAATATAAGGTGCTTGTGCGTTTTCTTTCTTCCACAATGTTGTGTAATGGCATTCTGAAGAAATGATGAGAGCAAAACATTTGCTGTTACATATGATGATGTTCTTCCCCACATATTCTTGTCAAGAATTCAGTTTTAAGTAGGCCATGCATTTAAGGTGACTTATGGTGGCTATGTATCTGATGTGAATTTGGAAAATATTTTGGTTCTTGCGATGGAAATTTACAGGTGCTCCAGCGAATGAGGTATTGAAGGATGCATGCCAGGATCTGATGATGATGTGCCGGCATGTTAGAAGCACTTTTGACAAGGCTGTTGCTGATTTCAAAATGAGCAACCCCGCAGATACGGATACAGAGAGCTACTGACTTTGTTGAGAAAAGGAAAATATGAAATAGAAATCAACCTTTCGAACTCGCGCTCTTTGCTTAACAAATTACTTGTGGTTCTCATTGTAATTCTGGATACTAGCTTCCAAATTAGCTCAGATGTTTGACTTGGAGCTACAAGTTCCTCTTGTTAATTGCAAAGCATTTCATCTTGTTCAGTTGTCTGTTATTTGGCTAGAAGGAAATGATACTTGAAACTTTGGAACTCCCTTAGCATAGCGTGTGGTTATACCGCTTGCATTCCTTCTGGTAACTTCGCAGAGAAGTTTGATGCGCAAAAATGGCTACTGAAGCCTGTTTCCTGTTTAGATTCTCGACACCATGAAAAGATACTGAATAACAAAACGGGATTATGGCTTCGTTAATTTAGAATTATAAGACTCGTAATTGAATTGCACACAGAAGCTTCTATAATTATACATGGGACACACATACACTACTAATTCTGAAGTAGATGCCAGTAAGCAAAGAGTGGAAGGCCAACCCAGCACGAGGCAGAAGCTCAAAGCCTGGCTTCTGATCAGAATATATTACGACATTCTCTTCTGAATCATGAGAATATTTTGAAGTGAAAGAGCCAAGAAATGACAAAGCCGAGGACCATGCAGGCCAGTAGAAAATGCATTACGCGGCCACTGCGCCAGATCGTTCGACTCTCCACTAATATCATAGGTGGTGCCGATGATGATGAGGCTGCAGCAGTGGCGGCATCGTTCATCTCATTTCTTTGCTCATCCGCAATATTGAATGCAGTGGCACCACATATCTCGCAGGTTCTGCAAAAGAAAATTTGAGTAATCAGAACCAAAATGATATAGGAAGTGTCAAGTCCAAGGACCAGAAGCAAGATGTGGATTCACAGCTCTATCAAGTTCATTCCAGTGTATGTGACTGATATTTGCACATAAACTTAAAAGACAAGTATATTCCTCACACACAGATTAACGTGGAAATTGGAAGAAAACAGCACACTAGTAGAAGAGCTCTTGCACCGTACTTTTCCAAAGTGATCTACATTATTGAAGATGACTATTTGAACTATTCAGGAATCAGAGATTTTCAACAATCTTCCACAGCCGTAAAGTCATAATAGTCATTATGGGAGAAAGCATTCCAAGAAGGATTCAATGAGGTGTTTCCTCTAAAGTTGAAACAGCCACATCTGCTTCCATTGTGGTGACCAAGCCATTACGGCACGGCATGCCTCGTATTGCTGTCGTCAACATCAATCTAGGTTTACACACCACATCAAAATTGATAAAATGATGTCAAAAAACCATATCAGTTAACACCTCGCTCAATCATGCTTTGATCACCATGTTTGCAGTCATGCCAAGCAACTTATCCAAACCATGGCAACCTCCCGCACTTTGTATTAGCACAACTCTATTTAGCAAAAACTTGCAGAGACAGCTTGAAGACCAACAGTAGCTGCAGTTGCAAATTGTACAGCATGGACAAAGTAGCTATAACTATTTGATTAGTGATAAAGGCTTCTCGTCTCCAGATGTCCCTAAAGTTAGGATCACTACTATGGGTATGGACACAAGAATTTCTTATCTAAACGGCAAGTTAGCAGAAAAATAACGAACCACCGGAAAAATGAAAACAATTGCAGGCGGAGACATCTTATAAATTACCTATGCACCAAACGCCCAACACAGAAAACAATCTTGTTGCATGAGTTCTGGCAGAGAGTTCCCCTAAAACATTTCGAGTCTTTTTTATATAGGTGTCTGCTGTCATCTATAAAAGAGTGAATTCGGCAGCATGAAACTTACTAATGGTTTATTTGACAAGTCCTAAAAATAATGTGATAGTCCAGAATAAGAGTCTCATGCCTTTTACTGACCCAACAGACTAGTTCAGTCACTTTCCTCAAATTTCTTAGAGTTACAAGATGCCAGCAAAAGTTGTAAGACCTAACACTGTGGGCCAAAATCAACATTACCAGTTGAGAAATCGATTGATGGTTATAAAGAAACCCAATTATGTGCCAGTGCATAAATTGCCATAACCCTAGTGTACACAAATTTTATATCATATTTCACTACAGCAAGGACTCTTTCTCTTGAAAGGAAATTATATCCTACATTAACCTTTCTGTAATCAAAAGGCATATAAAACACGACTTGGAAGAAGACAGGCACTTTCACATCCACAGAAACAGAATTCTATTTGCCACAGTCAATTAAACATGCACATCTGGTAACAAATGCATCTCCATCTTTAAAGCCAACCCCTAGACAAATAGAACAGCATTCACTGGCATATGAACCTACTCTCTTGATAGTTCATGTCACATCAAAGATGCATCAAAAAGGTCTCTCACTCATGAGCTCCAAGATAGAACCCATGGTAAAAACAAGAGCAGTTCTCAATAAGGTTAAGTTTGCAGTCAAGTGGCTTTTCTGTCTCATTGAGCTTGCTACCATAGAGATAAAAGAAGAAAAACGATTATATGACCACTAACATGAAGAGAGATTGAGCAAGGATAGTTAAAATGCAGTTGAATAAGCTGAAGCCAGCAAATGCAGGTCGTAGTGAGGACTCTTGTAAGTTAAACTGAAAATTATTGAGTATGGAAGTAGTGTCTATGTTGGTAAACAACATTGACGATCCCTGTGCTACATTTGTGATTTCAAGTCGGGAGATGAAATAGGAGTTCACAGTCTATTATAAAAAGAACTGAATATTCCGAATGAAGTAGTACAGAACTCAATGCTACCCTGATTCAGTTCATGTTTTGCTCTATGCAAGAAATATCCTCTAAATTTTCCTTTCAACCCCTCAGAACAGTAAATATTTGCATTTATTTTGTGTCTTATGGTTCATAAAACCTCAGCCCAGACTTTTACACAAGGATTCAGGATTCTAAACCTAAAATGTCGATTGGAGCATACCCTCACCCCTGTTTCCTTGGCTGCTTATAAACATGAGCAAGGGAAAAGAAACCGAACTACTGAATACTATCTTGTTTTCTTCATTTTCAAATAATAGAAGACAAAAATCTAGAATCTAATTGCTCTACCAATCTCAGTTGTGCGGAATTTTGGTTGTCTAGATGCCACACAACGATGAACAAACTAAGCTTCAGTTATTCTTGTCTATCCTTCCTTTTCTCATCAATTAAGCAGTGAGGGAACGGAAGGAAAATACAAGAACAACAACAGAACATTCCCATGTTCAAGGAACAAGGAGCAGACAGTGAGCAAAAGAATCCCAAGATTTCATCTTCATCACTACCACTAACAAAATTTCTCACAAACAAAGTGAATTAGACATGAAACTGGCACTTGCATGGCATATCCGAAAAAGAAAAAACACTTACATACAGAATGCAAAGACTTTCTTGAACTACTATACAAAAATTTGAGGCTTTTACTCACGTATTGCCCTTAATTTTGAACCACTTCTCGGCACATTGTTTGTGGGCAGCAGCCAGATCACCTTTACAATTGCACCCCAATTCAATTGCCACCTCATCCTCTATACCGCCCTCCAGACCCAATTGACAAATCCTACAATCTCTTTCCTTTTTACCCAAGTGTACCTTCTCTTCCAGACTCCCACTCTCCAAGTCCACCTCTGACAGACAATCTGACCCAAAAGAGTCCCTATGAGAGCCCGATGCATCCTCAATCTCTAACGGCGACTGCCAGGACTGATCGTCGGAATCGCCGGAGAGTGACACATTACTGCTTCCTACAACCATATGACGATAATGGCAGCGGCCTTCGCGGCCTGTGTCAACATGGGGCCCTTCAAAAGTTGCCATTTTGTAGGCACAGAAAGAGAAAGATCATGGATTTGTGAGAGAACGCATGGCAGGCTTCAAACGTTGAGGTTTTCTCCTAAAGGGTTCAAGGCATTCTGCTAAACCAAGAGTTAAAAGAAGAAACAAAGCTAGACAGGGAAGGTGGCGCACGGAGCTCAGATAGTGCGATTGGACCCGTTGGAATAGCTGGTGTGGCGTTTGTTTGCTCCTTTTCATCAAAGATCAAAGTCACTATCCCTCCGCTTTCTTCACCATCTATGTGAAAATGTGTCAGTTCTCGAGCAGTGTTGGTGAAAAGGAAATGCTGAAAGCTACAGTTTTTGGTGATGAGGAGAATGGATCAATGTAGACACTAAACGTGGGGCAGACTGACGAGCAAGAGTATACAAGGATGATGCAACTTAACTCTTTGTTTTTTTGTCAATTTCCTCCCCATTTCTTTCTTTGTTTTTGGTTAGTGTGCGGTCCACAGACACTGATGGGGTTTTACTCACCAAAGAAAAAGTTTTCTAGTACCCTCCTTCCTTTTTCTTCTTTTAACCTTCCTTTTGCTCCCTTCCTCTTTTCTGCTAGCATAGAAAGGCAGCCCAGAGGTTCTCGGCCTCCTCCCGCCCGGTGGGAAAGAAAGCTGTAGCCGGAGACTAATGTTCCAAGTCATAAGATTTGCCTCTTTTTATCGGTAAGATTCATTCCTTAATGAACAGAAGCTAGACTCATTTTCAAGAAAACAAATTTCAAAAGTGCTTCATTCCATCTGTTTAAGGATGTTTGAACAGAAGCTTAACCTAATTAGCCAAAACAAAGTTCTACTAATCTCACCATCTTAGTTTATAGATTATCTGTTAGTGGGACCGTGAGACAGCCATGTTGGAGGAGTTCATTTTAACACACATGCAACATTCATTGTTGCCAAAAACGATACCTTAACCTTGCAGTATTTCAGAATCACCTTTGCCTTCATGGGAAAATAACTAAAAAAAGACAAGAAATTTTGAAGTGGGAATGTTTACCCAAATAAGGACAGTGAAAAAAAAGGACAAGACATTGTACTTGGAATGACTTCTAAAAGATAAGTTAATACAACATTCATCGCTCATGGTCAAGTCCACCTCCATAGAGATCCTATTCAAAAGATGCATCCAAACTCAACTGAACAAATGATGTCACTTCGATCATGCTGGAGATGGGACGGAAGCTTTGAAGAATAGATGTGATTCAGAGATGGAGCCATAGCTGTCTCAAGGCCGGAAGACCAGAGACTGAAACAGAGCTCGTGAAGTCATCATACATGACAGGACAAAGATCCAATGTATATAAACATATTTGCTTCGACTTTAGTCTTGGTGAACCAAGTACATGTTTTCTTGTTAGATACGTTTTCAATTTCTAAATTCTCAGCGACCCCACGACTTAGGAGCCTGCAAGTCTATGTTAAATATCTTCCACCGGAAGCAAGATGAAATAAAAAAATAGGGAGATTCACCTTCTCCCAGGCGAAGTTAAAAGTAGAGGTCAACAATGCTGGGGCATTGAGCACGTGAGCAAAGCTGAAGAAGGGCATCCGATGGGATGCCAACAGTCATTCCGTCAACCCCACATGCACTAACGCACTCATCCCTGTCAATCCATTCGAGCATTCATCGCCATCCCAGATGTTTTCTGCGTCGTATTCTTAGATATTTCTGAAACAACCATCGCTTTCACGATAATGTAACTTCTGTCTCTGGTTTCGAAAGGTTAAACGCAGAAGACATAGATGAAGTGGGCAAGAGGAACGGTGCAGGGGCGTTGTTTCCATGGCGAAGAGCATGGAAAGGAAGGTTGAGAATTCATACGTTGAGCTACGAAGGTCAGAGAAATTTTTTTCGCACTTATTTTAGGACAAAACGAACGAGCTACTAAAATGGTACGAGTGATTGGCTACAAGTTTTATTTTTTTTGCTAGAAAACAGCCAAAAGCTGAAACCCAATTAAGAAAGGTGAAAAGATCAAAGAACTCGATGATTACTTATCCAAATAGGATATGCATCCACTCAATCCACCACTGCCACCAACTATGACTACTCAAACGAAGAATCTCGAGTGGATTATAGTTGGCCAAGGTGGGGTTTCCAACGGGGATTGGAGGGTTGGGTTTAGTGGGCCAGGTTGCATTATTGAGAGTCAAATCAATGAAGGGTGAGAGGGTGAGGAAGGACGGACAAGGAACGGCTCTGTAAGAATAAGACAGTAAGGACTGAGGGGTATAACATTTCTAATTGCAGATTCCTCCTAGCTTTGCATATCACTAGCCAGGGACATTCAAAGGTAGTCGTACTACAGCGGCCTGGCCAATGTGGGATTAGTTCCGTCGTTTCTCAAGAAAGCTTAGGTTCTTGGTCGCATGCGCTTTATGTCTAAATCCATTTCAATGGGTTTTATGATGTTAGTCACCCAACATCATAATGGTGGAAGTCGAAGGCCAAACAAGAGAGAAACATGGCTACTGAAACCCATGATATATCATCGTTAATTTCAGCACCGATTTGCAGTTTATCCAGAAGAGAAACCAAAACCAGCACTTGAACAATTTTAAATCAAGCAAGTACCTTCCTAACTTGTGCTTTGCAAGCATCTTCAGTTTATTAACTGAGACAGGACTACTTATCACTCGAGAAACAACAAGAATTTAACAAAAAGAAGTCCATCCTGCTCAACTTTTCGCTTATGACAACATAATCTCCAGTTGCATTTGCCAAAAGTCTGTTGGCTTCCAAGGAAGAAAGATGCTACAAAACGCATCAAACACATCCAGAAGGAACTGGCTCGAAGACAAACTACATTGAAAGACAACTGTGCCAATGGAGGACAGCTTTAGGACACTACAAATCAATCAAAAAGGATATCAGTGTGTAAAAGGTCAGGTAACCAATGCCTATAACTAATCAATATGCATCAAGATGCTTGAACTTCAGCTTTTGGGACAGTTTCTGTGGATTTAGTCAAGTTGGGTGCACTTTCCGTTGATTTTGACAGGTTTGGAAGGTACCTCCAACAACGCTTGTGAACTCCACTTATTTTCTTCGGTGCATCAGCAGCAGGCAAACCTGCATTAGTTCTACTAAATCAGCCAAAGCTTGAACCCTGGAACAGAGGAATGTAACCTCACAACAAGCATCAAAAAGCATGAAATAAATGCAGAAAACTAGCATCTGGGCAACCAATGCTCAAAAAGATTGCTCTTGCTACTGGAAAAATAATTACAACCCAGATCAAATCGCCCACTGCCTACTCTTGATGCCATTAAATGATCTAGATTGTGGCTTTTCCTCAACAAACTTGTATAATCTTATTCAACACAATCTCTTACTTCAACGCTGCATTGTTCGAACAATTTTCTGAACCCTGTAATTTGACGTTATATTCAACATATTACTTGAGCACTAAAAGATTAGAGCCAAGAAATAACCAATAAAATTATATCAGTTTTCTTGGTCACACTTCTTGCAGCATTTAACCGTTGAAAAGATTACTAGGCACAGTTAAGACCTGGTCTGATTGTGCATAAAGAACTCAGTTAGAACAATAAAGCATTTCTCCTAGGAAATAGAAGTTCTTTTCCATTTCTGAAATTTCTCATGATAGAGGCTTATGTATATATCAAGGTTTACACCATCAAAAGATCCAAAAACTGCAGAAGGCCATACTTAACCCAATCAAAATAACTTCAACAAGACAAAAAGGTTTCAGTCGGCTGAAATGCTTATCAGATTCCTTCCACTATATAGCAACCAAAGCAACACTAGTTCAATAACACCAAGCAACAAAACAAATCTAACCGAGAAACAAATGTAAACGCTTTAGGAAGAAACCCAACACTGACCGTCTTTATGAACGAGTCCCCAAGCCTTGCCATGGCTACCATCCTGCAAGAAACCCAACAACCACATAAACCCTAAACCCTTAAACCCATGAGAGAGTGAGTGACAAAAAAGTGGCATAAAAATTTCAAATCAAACCATTCTGGCTCTCGAGAGACCACCTAAAGCTTCACCAACATATCCCCCACAATTAAAAAATTTGTGTAACCATTGCCATCTACTTGATCTCCAGGAACCGAGTTTTACATTATTGTGAATAAAAAAATCAGAGGCTTTCCAACTTCTTCACTTTTCCATAATTTCTCAAAAAGTAAAACATTAAAAAGAAAAATTGGAAAATCGACGAGAGAAAGAAGAGTGGGGGAGACGACAGACAGACCTTATAGAGATTGATCTTGGTGATCTGATACGAGACACCCACCCAATGACTCTTGGCCATGTGGTACCCGAGACCCCAGTTGGGTAGGAACTGGGCCACCTCGAAGAGGTTCTTCTTCTTTCTTCGCTTGGACTTCTTCGTGGACGAAGAAGAAGAAGCGCTAGGGCTTTGAGCAGAAGGAGAAGGCGAAGCAGTGCTGAAGCTTCTAAGGAAGTTGAAAGACAGCTTCAATAGGCTTCCGGTTCGATCACTCGCAGCCCTGCCCACCAGAGCGCTTGCCATTTCTGTGTTTCGTTTAGTTCCTCTGCTCAACGAAACGGCAATGGCTTTCTTCTTTCGCTGCGCTTAGAGCGACAGCGAAGTGAGAGGTTTTAGGTTTCCTTATTCTGAAATGACCTCGTCAGTTCAAGCAATTGCCAATTGATCCCCCCTCGACTCTCTTTGTTTTCACCCTTTTGGCAATCACAAAAATACAAATGAAAAAATATGTAGTTTGCTTGTCTAAGATTGACTTACCCAACAAACACCATTAAGTTGCTTAACCAGTTAACTTAGCAATACGTTAATAAAGACTCCGATTGTAAGATTTGAAGGTTCAACATTTCATGTATGTGAATGGAGTTCATGTATTGCAATATTTAAAATAAAAATAAACACCATCATGTAAACTTGTATTCATTATTATGTATGGAAAATTTGTTTTCATTATTTTATTTGTTTTGGATTGAACCACTTAATCATTGTCATTATTGTTGTTAGAATCATACGTGTCATATTGTTGATATATTAGAATATTATGTTTTTGTATGTTTTTATTGTCTTATAAATCTATTTTAGGGAAAAATAAAATAAAAGGTTTACAATGCGAGGGAGTCTCATTCTATTATGGATTGATTGCCTATGAAAAGTAACCAATGTATGTGTCATATTTTTTCATTTACATGTGTATTTGTCCAAGATTGAATTACTCAATCATTTCTATTATTGTTAAAACCATAAGTACGTGCAAGATGTTGTATTACTCATATGTAAAAGTCTTCTACTCTCTTACAAATTCATTTTTAAAAGAAAAGATTAAGGGTTTAAATTTCAATAAAAAATCTCTCTATCAAGATTGTACTTTAAGTGCATTTTGAAAATATCAACAAAGTTTAGATAATTACAAACCATTACAGGATTAAGCCTACATATTATTTTTTGTAACTCTTAATTTCAATTTTAGTTTTTCCTTAATTAATAAGAGTGTTGTAGAATGTAGCTTATAGATATGTTGTTTTGCACATGTAGAAGAATCGTTTTTCTACAAAAGCTGCATAGACTAAAATATTTGTACACAAATTGTGTTAATGGTTGTTGTTATGTTTTAAACAACAGGTGCAACAAGCAGCTTTAAAATTCTCTTGGAATGATGAAGCAAGATACCTCCTTCTAATGAGGTGTCAACCAAGCAAGGCAAGAGAACATGCAAGCGATGGAGCATGCTAGTAGTTGGTGGCAAGGAGTAGAAAAACAGAGAGAAAAAATAGAACAAAAGAGAAGGTAGAAAAACATAAGTGCAAAAAACTATGAGAGGTGTGTAGAAAAGTGCCAAAATTCCTGTTTTAGTGCAGCAATTCGTGAGAAACCATCTCATAGATTTGTGTAAAGGAGTTCTTGTATGTATAGGTGGTTGTACTGTGTTGACAGATTTGTAGTAGAAGGTTTCGGAGATGGTTTTACTTATGGGTGTAGGTAATTTGCCTAACCAGGTAATCTCGTCTTTCGTGGTTGTAAGATGTTGAGTTAGTGGAATTGTGTTGTGTCTTGTATTGATCTTTGTAGTTATTATCCGGATATTGTTAGCCTTGGTTGCATTGAATCAATTAGAATTACAACTAAATGGTAAGATAGCTTTTCTACATGGAGAGCTGAATGAACAAATTTATATGCAATAGCTAGCCGGATATAAATTTCCTGATAAAGAAGACTGTATTTGCAAATTAAGAAGATCTTTGTATGGCTTAAAACAATCCCTAAGGTAGTGGTATGATTGTTTTGATACTTTCATGCTGAAAAATGATTGCTGCAGAAATAAGCATGACAATTATGTGACATATAAGCAGCTGCAAGATTACTCTTTTATCTACTTGTTGCTACATGTAGATGACATTGCATACTTACATATTTACATTGCAGCAAAGAATATGATAGTTATTGAACTCTGCAGGTTCAATTAAGTGGCAGATATGAGACGGAGGATCTAGGAACTGCCAAGAAGATTTTGGGGATGGAAATCAGTTATGACAAGGAGCTGGAAAGTTGATTTTATCACAAAAAGAATTACTTTGTGAAGGTGTTGAAACAACTCAACATGGATCAATGTAAATATGTAAGTATTCATTTTGCTGCTCACTTTAAGATGTCAACTAAGTTGGTTCCTTAAACTTATATAAATAAATAAAAGAAATACATGTCTCAAGTTCCTTATACACGTGCAGTGAAAAGTTCGATGTATGGTGTGTACTCAACCAGGTTTAGCATGCGCAGTTAGTATGGTTAGTAATGAATGATCTAGGAAAAACTCATTAGGAGGCTGTTAAGTGGATTTTAAGGTATCTCAAAGGTACTACAAACTTGGGACTTGTGTACATAGGACTGGAAATGCAGAAGTTGCAGGTTATACAGATTCGGATTATATAGGGGACTTAAATTATCTGCCTATAATCTACTGTTGCAGTATCTACTACAAAAGCTGAATTCATATGGTCGTGGTTGAAGGAATAAAATAAGCAAATTGTGGTCCATTGTGTTTGGACTTAGTTGGCTTGTCAAAGGGACAGTAGAAAGAACGGCCCAACCATCTCATAAAATTGTGTTAAGGAGTTCCCATGTTGAGCACAGATTTGCAGTAAAAGGTTTTCAAATGTTTTCATTCGCTTCCGGCTCAATACCACATGCTACTACAAATCATCAATTGGTAGTTAAGTAAGCGCAATAGAGCTATATGTATATATGCGCAAGAAAGCAAATTAAGAAAAGCGAGTTTTAATAGAAATTATGACAATCGCAGCAGAATATAATCTGTCTATCATCCGCGTTCGATCAAATGATACAAAAAACCTGCAACTGGAAGTTGAGGTTAAACAAGAGACTTGCTACCATCAGAGCTGTCAGTCCTGATACTCCGCCTCTTCCTCATCTTCGTAATCTACCTCCTCATCTGCTGTAGCATCCTGATACTGCTGATACTCTGCGACCAGATCATTCATGTTGCTCTCTGCCTCGGTGAACTCCATCTCATCCATTCCTTCCCCAGTGTACCAATGCAAGAAAGCCTTCCTCCTAAACATGGCCGTGAATTGCTCACTCACCCTTCTGAACATCTCCTGTATGGATGTTGAGTTCCCAATGAAGGTTGAGGCCATCTTCAGACCAGTTGGTGGGATATCACAAACAGTTGATTTCACGTTGTTGGGAATCCACTCCACGAAGTAGGATGAGTTCTTGTTCTGCACATTCAGCATCTGTTCATCTACTTCCTTGGTGCTCATCTTACCGCGGAACATGGCTGATGCTGTCAGATATCGGCCATGTCGTGGGTCAGCAGCACACATCATGTTCTTCGAGTCCCACATTTGTTGAGTGAGCTCAGGAACTGTCAGAGCACGGTACTGCTGGGATCCTCGTGAAGTCAGGGGGGCAAAACCCACCATGAAAAAGTGAAGGCGAGGAAATGGAATGAGATTCACAGCAAGTTTCCGGAGATCGGAGTTGAGCTGTCCTGGGAATCTAAGGCAGCATGTAACCCCGGACATGGTTGCAGATATTAAATGGTTCAGATCACCAACTGTTCACAACATCACGGAAGAAAGTTAGGAGATCCATTTACAGACAAACTTAATGAAGAAAATAACTTGTCCTGCCAGATGAAATGCAGGCTATAACCACTGATCTTTCCCATTTCATAGCTCAATGACCGTCAACATGCTTAAGATTTCTCCAACCACTAATTACTATGAACATCTAGTACTAACAACAACATCTAACAAGTACAGGACAGTACCCAATAAATAGATCAAATATCAGATATGCAGCAGAGAATCAAATTTAGTACTACATGGTCATTTTGAAAAGAATGATCACAATGGGTAGCAGAGTCATTGCATCTAAAGCACTATTAATCATCCCAAGGAAAACAAAACGCAGGTTTCTATAACTATAAAATATGCGAATGTGATTAAACTAGGAATGCCTGCTCAAAGAGCCAGACTTACAGCTGGGAGTGGTGAGCTTCAGCGTTCGGAAGCAAATGTCATACAGAGCCTCATTGTCAAGCACCATGCACTCATCTGCATTTTCCACAAGTTGATGAACAGACAAGGTGGCATTGTAAGGCTCCACAACGGTGTCGGACACCTTAGGCGATGGAAAGACCGAAAAGGTCATCATCATCCTATCCGGGTACTCTTCCCTAATCTTCGAAATCAGAAGCGTCCCCATTCCAGACCCAGTTCCACCACCCAAAGAGTGGCACACCTGGAACCCTGCAAAGAAACAAAATCGGGCGCACAAAGCCACATCACAAACCCAAATCACAAAATCAACAAAAACAAACAAGGACTCAAAAGGTCAGTCTCCACACCTTGCAAGCAATCACAATTTTCGGCCTCTTTACGAACCACATCAAGGACGGAATCAATCAACTCGGCACCCTCAGTATAATGCCCTTTAGCCCAGTTGTTTCCGGCACCGGACTGGCCGAAAACGAAGTTGTCCGGCCTGAAAATCTGACCGTACGGACCGGACCTGACGCTGTCCATGGTCCCCGGCTCCAAGTCCATGAGAACGGCACGCGGTACAAATCTGCCGCAACTGGCTTCATTGTAATACACGTTTACCCTCTCAAGTTGAAGTTCCGAGTCCCCCTCGTACCGACCCGTGGAATCGATACCATGCTCAGCACACACCACTTCCCAAAACTTGGCACCGATTTGGTTACCACACTGGCCTCCCTGGATGTGAAGGATTTCTCTCATTTTTGCAGCGAGGTAGGGTTCGCGTAGAGAGAAAGACAGAGAAGTGCAAATGCGAAGAGTTAAGGTTACGAAAGATTTTATATAGAGGTACAATAAAGAAAGATAGACGGCGTATAGCGGCTCCTTCTAAATTCGCTTTTCCAATTTGTTTATTATTTTGAATTCTGTGAGTGGGAATCCACAGTCAGATGCCGCCACTTCCAAGACGTTAACGGATAGAAAACTAACGGTTAAAATCAAGACGTAAAATTTTGAAATTCAAAATCGCAGATACAGCTGGAGACAACTAACCTTAGACTCCCTCCCGCGTTCTTGAGTGCACGTACTGGCCCACACCCGATGGTTACGCCGAAAAGACTGCAAAACCCCTTCTGAAAACTCTTGCTCCCGTTATTTTCTTGTCTTTTTCCGATGGGGGCTGCTCGAGAAGCTCGAACTTCGACGACGCTCTTGTAGATTTGAACCTCTTCGGATTTAACAGAAGGGCCCACTTACTGAGACGGGTATGCAAAATTACGCTTAAATTTCTCCTCCCTGTCTATGCCTTTTTTTTTTAGTTATTATCACACCGATTATTTTATTTTCCTATGTGTTAAGCTTAAAACTAAAAAATTCCAAGCCTATATTACCAGCAGGGGTTTAATTTTCTTTTAAGAAATGCAACTTTGTGAGGAAGGAAGAAAGTTAAAGCATGTAATTAATAGGTGTTGGTTCATTTAACAAACAAGTTGAACTTTAATTTCATTCAATTATATGTTGAACAAAAAGCAGACATCAATGATATCTATCACTAGGCTCTCGTGCATTATCTTTAATAAATGTACGTACATATATCTCTAAAATAAGAGTTCAAATTCCATAAAATGTCACTTCTACCACTTTTCGTATAGTACGATCTCGTCAACGCAGGGAGCACATAGACCCCTACCATTTGAAAATTTTGACAAGAGATCAAAATTGAACGTACTGTGTAGCATGCTACTGCCTTTCCACCTCTTTAAAGCCTTCAAGTTCATAATCCGAATCATTAATACAAAAACAAAAGTTTCACTCATCAAATATTTCAAAATTGTAGATAATATCCGAAAGAAAACCCCCCAAAAAACAAAAAAAATTACTAGTTGAAAGAGAGATTCTCAAGGAGATAGATTCACGATCACCGCCATCTAGTCCACTTTTTCTGGTAGTACCTTGTAGACCCCTTTTAAAGACAAGTTCGAACGTTTTACTGTGAATAAAATAAGAATTAAATGCTTCGATTGTGTAGAATAACAACTCGCCGACATGACAATTCTTTACTGGAGGGGTGTAAAAAGTCGACCTTACACAGAGTAAGTATGGTATAATTTTTCAGAAATCTCTAATCAGAAAGTTAGTCCATCTGATTAACTTAAACGAAATAAACTTCGCTCCAATTGAATGGAATGAGAATATTAATCCAGTAGCAAATGTTGGATTCAACTTTACGGAAAAAGTAACCAAAATTGAGCAAACACAATCTAACTCATTCAACTGTCGTCAATCCACTAACCTCAACATTCATGCATACAAGGCAAAGAAATTTCTATATTTTTGGTGAAAAAGTTGATATACTACAGAAGAATTTATTACATTAGTGTCGAAAGTTCTCAGGGAAGCAAATGCTATCTAAATCCTGTCACCAATTCATCCCCACCGCCAGAATCCAGAAACTCAACTTTCCTTTTTATTCTCGATACTACAAATCCAGGGACTCAAAAAATAAAAAAATAAAAAGCAAACATGAAAATTGACATTTTAGTATAGATAATGGTTCTTTTGCAAATCAAGGGTTATTTTAAGTTAAAAGTACAAAAGGGAATCTACAAAAGGTAGTATTCAACACAATGTAATCATGTCAAAAGAGATCCCACCAAACCAAGCTTTAAACTTGACATATAACAAGTACATGAAGCATAATCCAATGAAATAGAACCTCAAAGGCCACAGGTCCCCAGACATTGGAAAATAGACAAGCAGGACTTCATCACTTGCAGAGAAAGGTAACCAAGTCAAGATATTCTACGTACTGGAATATCTTTTAAATTAAGGAAAACGACAACAGAATGACATGTATATGCTCCCACTCGTAAGTTTGATAAGAAATTCCTCTCATTGGTGCCACCTTCTAGCTTGTTTTCCTCTAGCTTCTGTTTTGCTTTTCCTCAAGCCTAGTTTTCTTCTATTTTACTTCTTAAGATATTCCTTCACCATACAATATTGAAAAGTGTGTACCTCTCAAATAAGCATTACGACACTAACAAACTTAAATCAGTATCTTCTGGGATCATCCAGACAAGATCACGTCCAAATCACAAAGCCTATGGTTGTGGAATGCACCCATCACAACAAGCTCTGGTGCGAAGACAAAAAAATTTCAAATACAGCAGTTAATATTTGCAATAAAAGCATTACAGTCTTATGCAATCTAGTTTCTTTTGCTAAATTCGTTTGAATTTACATCTATTATCACCTAGCCTTTTCCAACTACTAATTTAGTTTTGGGCCATTAAGAATGATTTTTAGCCAAATCACTTGACGAAACAAAATCTGGTGTATTTTCCAGGTGTAAAAGGGCTGCTTTAAAGGCTTTGGCATGTACCTTAATGGCATATTTCTTTTAATTTCAATTAATTTTTTGGGCCAACGTATTTTCATATGCAAGGGGGGCAACCAAAAACAAGTGGTACCTTTTAATAGCACTGCAGGAAAGAAAATAGCAATACTTGGGAAGCCTAAAAGTTGTTCCTCCCTATCCTAGGGAAACTGGGTTGGGCACAACTTCGAAAAAAACGAAACTACAAAGTAAAATCAATAAGAAAACATCTTTCAACATCATGCATCTGAACACACAACTAAGAAAACATTTGAGATATTAATTAGACGAAATTTTTTCAATGCTATCATTCTTAAGCATCTGATAACTAGCCTCTGCATTTTGGGTCAATCAAAAACAGAATGAAGCTAATAAATCAAAACATTCAAATATAGATCCAGCTATCAGCCAACGTATAACACAAGTACTTCTGACATTTGAATCACAACGAAACCCCAATAACAACAATGAACCTGTCAAGAAGCCCAATTACCCAGATTATACAAGACAGAAACAGATTGAAGCAATAACCTATTCAAATTGCAGTTAAAAAAGTATTCAATACAAGTAGATAATGCACTTTCAATAAAACCAAACTAATACAGAAACTGCCACCAGAAATTAGAACGTTAACCTAACATCTAGCATACAACATATTGAGACCCACTGCAGTCCAGGCGTTGATTGAAAATGCAGCATGTTAAACCAATAGGCTTTTTCCCAACAATCTAAAAGTTGACTCCAATGTTGTTTCACCATCAAGTCATCAAGATTTCTGTTGGGCCACGTCTGTTAAATCATGATCTAACACATTCCCAAATATTGGAAGACATCATTTACCTAGCATAACTATCCGTAGCATAGCTGCAAACCAAGACCTTTCTTTGATTTCTATACACTAGATGGTATTTGCACTTTACTCAAATCAATACTTCAGGCTATGACTTCTTCTTTAGATATTTCCTTTTGTCGAGACAGTCGATAAGTAAGCTATGAATGCATCAAACCATGTTGAGAATTCCCTCAGGTGCATTTGAAAAATTGATGCAGAAGATCAAAAGAGGGAAGTGTCCTAATTCCTACTGGTCTGAAAGTTTATGACCGCTAATAAGTATGCAGCAAGCAACATAGAAACGCCAACTTCTTCTGCAATCTTAAACACAAATCAAATGAGAGAAGCAGACAGAAATTACAATTTGAGATAACATTTCTGACCAAAAAAGTCAAGCCTTAAAAACCACAAACCTGGTAAAAACACGACTAAGCAGGGTTTGAGTCCCACAATTGCGATCTAACTTCAGAAAGGCCACTCCATAACTTCAATAAAACCCCAAATTTCACATGATAAAAAATGAGATGAAACAAATTCATGAAGCATGAAAAATTTTCAGAAGATCACAATGGAGAAAAAATGAAATCATCTATTCAGTGGCAGTATCTACCAAATCACTGGTATTACTAAAAGTACTTATCTAAAGGTTTTTGACAGCAGAATTAGTGTTGAGAAGGTTTGTGGCACTTGAAATTTCAATTGGAATCACTCAAATCAGATTTTATGTTCGATGAAATTAGTGTTATGACACATGGCACACCATTTACAGAAGGAAACCAAAAGGGAGAAAAGCACTTGCATCTAAAGACTTTTATGACCACAGTTATGGAAAGCACTATCATATAAAATATGTTTCTAACACCCATTATGAAGAATTAAAATACCATAATCAAGAAACACAGGTGAATCAAGATGGTTTTGTTTTTTAAGTTCACAGATGCTCTGGTAGAGTATAAAAGCTGATTGCCATCCATCTTGTGTTTTTTTTTTTTTCCTTCCAACATACGCGAAGATCTTTTCTTTCATCTTATGGCCAAAAAGTAGTTATCACAGATCCCCTATCTATGACTGTTTCTAAAATACTGTCATCATGAGGAGAAGTACCGTAGACAACAAAGTCATTGGACTTCCAGAAAAGATCCATGTTTGTATTATTTCTTTAATCATAATACACCTTGAACCTTGAATCTAATGCTAGAATAACAACTTGAAAAGCATTTCCACTACATACTAGATAGATCACTGAGTTGGTCCAGGGTGAATCTAAGTGTGCATCTCCTTCCACTCATCAAAGACAAACCTTGATTGACTCAACCCAGGGAAAAAGATGAGAACAAAGACCCCAGACTTTTCTTGAAAAGCATTTCCACTTCCACTAGGCTATCGCAATCCTAAGTTAACTGCATACCATCACATCCAAAGGAATCCTAACTACTCCATAGTTCACCAGCCCTAATAATGTTATCCATGTTCCATGCCAAGGGAAAATGAAGAAATAAATATATGGTCAACCTTGAAGTGAAAATCCTACTTATAACACTAAAATGAGGTAAGAAGCCTAGAAAATAATGCTGTATCCTAAAGCAGTACCCAAATTAATGCCCAAAGGAAAAGTCCCAGATTTACTCCAAGCACCCTACTGTTCAAATTTCAATTACAGAACCATAAAATCACAGAACAGTTTAAAAAAGAACAATAAGAGTGTCAAGGAAGCAACATAAAATCACACAAAAGGTCACTAATAAAAGAAAAGTCAATACTAAGAAGCAAACTTTTGCTACTATGAAAATCTGCACATCTAATACATTCTTACCACATTCACAAAAGGTGACCGAGTAAACCTTTCCACTGAACTTTCAGCCATTGTGTTGTCTGCTTCCCCGTAAAAAGACAGGTCGAATTGAAAATCTATTGTAGAAAAGAAATTTCACCAAAAAAAGAAAAAATTAACTTCAAACATAGGCCTCATAGCTTAAGTGAATTCTGATAGTACTATGCATTAGGTTTCACATTAGGCGAAAGAAAATTAATAATGAGACTAGATTTCTATCAAAGGAAATATTGAAGAGGCTTTTAACTCGAAATAATATCATCAAATCAGTCATTTCTCTTAGCCACCAGCTTGTAATGGAAGCTTGTAATTGATTGACAACCTAAATCTAGTCAAAGGCTTTTCTTTATAAAGTGTTCAGCGTTGCTGTCATATCACCCAAAATGTGAACAATGGGTGTTTCACTATCAGTGCAAACCGTTCTTTAGCACCTAACTTTACAACATGCTTCAAAGGTGTGCAAGCCGTTCTTTAACTCCTAACGTTACAACATCATGCTTCAGAGGTAGATGTCAACAACACCTAAAATACGAAGCATAGCTTTCTATCTAACAGTTCCAACAGTCATGATCGAACACACAAAGATAAAGGCCATAGAACAACACTTGTTTCATGGGCTAAGAAAGGATTGTCTATCAGAAGAAAAGTGTCTTTACCAAGCTACGTGTTATGTAGTTTCAATCCCAATTATTGTCCCAACAAATAAAACCACTTCTACATAGCATAACTAAGTATGACTAGCAACTGCTTTCCATCCTCCATTCTTTCTCTACTTTCAATTCTCAATAGTTGTTGTATAAAATCCATAAACTCATCCAAACAACAATTCATCCGAGCACACTTCCACATCCAATTATTAAGTTACTATGGCTACTAACACAGATAATCAATCACTAGGCTCCCTAAGTTTGTATATTGTCAATTTAGTCTAACTTCCTATTTGGGAAAGCAAAGAAAAAAGGTGAACACAACTGGATGTTAGAAACTAGTACGTAGACATCCTAACAAGAACTCTTTTGGTCTCCAGGAACTAATAAGAACTTGAAATGTAAAACAATTCCCGGACTAAAAAGTAGTATGAACACATATGTATTAGTTAACCTAACATTGCTCAAACTGTTGATATTCTTTCTGCCTTGCAATGACTCAAACGGGCAGGGACTCTCTATTTATTTACAAGGCCATCAGTACCATTAATTTAAGAAAAGCAACACAATAAAAAACTTCTAGATATTACTGTACACTCATTATGCAACCTCCTACGGAATCATACTTATTCTTTCTCCTTCCTCTGCTCAGTGGTTAGAATCTAACCAAAGTTCAAATGATCTAATTTGCAATTCCAGAACGCACTACATCATTTTAAGATTTGTCAAGTCAATATTCTCGTGAAATCCCAATGCCAACTCTTGCACAAAGACTTTGAAGAATTAGAAGGAACATCAGACTCAACAAAGAGACCACAGAAAGGGAGAGGTGATTGGCCAAACAATGAGAATACATGGTTAAAAAATTTCAAACTGGAAAGAAGGAACATAACAGAGAAGTGTGTTTCTGAATGACATTGAAAGACCATACAAAATGTTGGAGCACAATTCGAAAAACTGTATACAATCCCCGAAATCTAAGATTTCTGCAAATAAAGACTCCCATCTTCTAAAAAGAAGATCGTCCAAGTCTCCAAATAAAAGTTAGAGAGGCTATAACCCTGACAAAGTTTGGACACCAGAAGCAAATCACCAGCTAAACCAAGCAACCATTCAGATAACTTTAATTCTAGCTATGACACCCTGTAAGAGCATGAAGAAAATTCAGGTACAAGATGAGGAGGGTATTTTGACAAGCTATCAAATATAACTGACCAAAATTTAATTCATTACAGGTAAGCATCACATGCACAATTAACTCAGGAACTAAATGGTGTCAGTTTTTACACAAAACTATTCCAGTTCTAGAATATATAATTTAAGGCCAAAAACCAACAAACTTAACTGCCAATGCACTTCAGTTCCAAAACCCATCTCCATAAATATGGCAGCAAACCTGAAATGACAAGACTAACATAAACCACACTGAAGGGAGAAAAGAGGCACAAAGGGTGATCACCTACGTAACTGTTGGTAATGATACCAAAAAACTAAATTAAATCCAAGTCAGCAATGGACCATTTTTCAGCACACCAGCACCACCTAAAGCTTGTTCCCATGGGATTCAGAACTGGTATTCTTTGACTTGCTTGCATCTTCAAGTGCAGAATGGTCACTAGTTGATCTAAAAAATAAAGTAAATGACAAAAGGTTAGATATTTCCAGCTCTCTAACTGAAGTTCCAAATAAGAAGTGCACAAGTGTCTATAACAAGAAGGAAGATGGCTTACAATTTTTGTTTCTTTGCATTCTGCTTGATACTCCGTACCATATCCATGGCAACCTTCTGGTGCTCCCTTGTTTGTGAGTGCAACTCCAAGCCCCCAACTGTTTCACAGTCAACTTTACAGATTCGACACCATCCTGTGCTAGCCATCTTCCTCTTCCTCGGGTTACCAAAAGAATCTGCCTCTCCCTGGAGACATCCGTAGGTTTAAATATAAAAATTGAAAATCAAAACAAACGTGGAAACAGCTTATATTACAAAGGAGGAACTTCAAAAAAATAAAAATAAAAACAAAGGACAGTGCATTTGTCCTCACAGGATGAATTAAATGGACCTATAAAAGATGCAAGACAACGAGTGTAGAAAATGATACTTACTGTATTGATTCCACCATCACTTGGAAATCCCTGCAAAGAGTAACGGCTCCTAAATCCTGGCTCACCAAATCGTGGATGACCCTGTCTGTTTCCTGCACCAAAAGGCTCAAAATTCCCCAGCCCAGCTAACTCTCCCATCCGTGCATGACCAGGATAGTCACCAAAACCAATTGGCTCACCCAACCACATATGATTAGGCAAGTTATGGGGACCTAAATGTTCACCCCTCCGCAAATGGCCATCTAAACCAATCATATCGCCACTCCTTAAATGCTCCCCCATCCGTAACTTACTGGGACCCTCAAACTCACCCCTCTGCAAATGATTCGGAAAAGGAGGGAACCTGCTTTCATGGAATGAATTGCCAAGTGGATCACCAAATCGACGTGGTTCCCTGCCATCAAAGTCATCTAGGCCTGAATGACCTGGAAGCCCTCCAAAACCACGTGAGGATATGCCAGGGTATTCTCTAACAGGACTTCTCGGATTCAGACCATCCATGTGACGTCGAGCATATCCAGTAGCTGGTCCAAGAAAATCCGGATGATTATGAGCAGATTCTGGCAAACCAACTGGTCTCTCTCTTCCATCATAGGGAGGCAAGAATCTTGAATGGGCACTACCAGTCCGAGGATCCAATTTCAAACCAGTATCATTATTTAGCCCATATGGTCCAATCTCATGGGGCCTTGAATAACTCCCAAACTTTGGTACAGGTTCACCATCTAAACGAGAAGGCCTGGGGAATTGATTGAGATCATCTTCAAACTCTCCTCGGTCTTTACCATGTCTGCCTCCAAAGGAATTGGAACGCTCATCTGGGAAAGGTTTAAACCTATCGTCCCGCAACCCAAGTGCTGATGAGGACTCAAGGCTAGGGGGCACATTGCTTCGCATTACACTGGAAGTCGGACCAACTGCACCCAGTCCGAAAGGCCCAGGAAGATGCAGATCAGATCGTCTACCATCTATGTAGCTTGGTCTGTGATTGATTAACGACTCAGCTTCCATTGGATTAGTAGGATGCCGTTGACCCATCAAACCTTCAGGACCAAGGGGTGGTGGTCTAGCCATCATTCCACCATGTGAATCAATTGCACCAGGAGGTAGTGTACCAAATGCCCCTCCAATGGATTCGCCTTGAGACATTCTGGAAGCTGCAGCAGGAATAGGGAGTGCGTGCCCTTGGCTTCGAGGCCCCTGCAGAGCAATAGGCTGCAGTTCAAAGTTCTCTGGGGGAAAGCCATAATAACCTGGTCCCCTTCCAAAGGAGGTAGTGGAGCCAGGGCCTGACATGCCACCAGGGAGAAGTTCAATACCCTGAGACTGCTTAAGCACAGCAGCCTGGAAATGTTCAGGTACATGCCCATGTCCATTAGGCCTTAATTGAGAAGAAGGATGCCCTGCCACATGTGTGTGATGTGGGAGCAAAGCGGGAGGTGCCTGTAACAATGGAGCACCCGGCCTCTGCCGGAGAGTAGAAGGTTCAAAATGCTGTCCTTGATCAGCAATTGGGCCTGAGTGAGAAGACTGCGTGAAGGCCCCTGATTGCACTTGGCTTGCTGGAGGGAAACTTCTGTGTTCATCTACTACAGGACCTTGAGAAATGGTACCTTTGAGGACAACATTCTGAGCAGGACCATGGGAGTCAGAAGCTGAAGTCATGGACAAAGTTTTTGTGGATTCATCAGCACCTGTGGATGGTTGCTGAATCTCACTGCCATCCTTCTGCGTCTTCCCACTCAATTTAACAGCATGCGCAGTTTCATGAAATGGAAGATTTTTCAGCATAGGATCGCCCTCATTTTCTCTATCTTCCATAGCTACATTGTCCAAATGCCTTGGGCTAGCATTAGAAACATCTTTTTTGACCTCAGCTACAAGTTCACCTGATTTACCAATATTTAAGAGCTCCGGACCACGTTCTACCGCCTCTTCCTTCACCATCCGCTTAACAAGTTCCCCATTTTCCACAGCATATGATCCAGGCTCTGAATCACCAGCATCCTTGGCCATAGTATCAGTTTCAGATTTCACAGTTTTTAGTTCAACAGAATCAGAACCTAGACCAGATGCTGCATCCAAATCATTTGAGACCTTTTGTGCAGCATTTTCAGCAGATGGTCGAGGGCCTTGACCACTCACACTTTTCTCAAATACATGATCACCTTGCCTTAGGGGCATTGTTGGCCTTGATGTGGCCCTAAGGTGTTGTTCAGTTGACACTGGCCCTTGGTTGTTTCTTAGCACATTGTTCTGATTTGCAGATGGTTGGGTTGCACCAGGATAAGTAGGCCTAGGCTGAACAGCACCAGCATGTTGCAAATATTGCTGTGATTGTCCTCCAAGATTTGAGATCAAGGGTCTTCCAGCAGGATTTTGAGATCCGTGTGATGATGCAACATTCTGCTGCAACTGTGGATAGGCATGGGTAGGTTGCAGATATGATTGAGGTGGTGCCGGGGGGCGCAACTGAGAGAGGGTGGGCGTCTGCTGCTGCATGAATGGACCTTGTGGTACAAAAGGCTGCTGATGCTGCATATGATGCTGAGCCATAGGCAGCTGAACTGGCTGCATTACAGGGCGCTGGTGGGTTGCTTGTCCGGATTGTTGAACTGGCTGCTGTTGTGCAGGAGGAATGTTTTGGACTTGGCCTGGCAATGGCAACAAAGCTGCCTGTTGCTGGCTTGGAATCGTTACATGAGAAGGTGGTGGACGTATAGGAGGATGTTGTTGAGGGAATTGACTTGGCACTTGACCAGAATGTTGAGGTTGTGGCTGAGAACCACCTTGCGGGTGCATGTGCATTTGATGTTGCTGCGAGGCTGCTGGATGCATATGCTGCTGAGGTTGAGGATATGATTGATGGCCCGTCACAGCATGAGCAGATGAGTGCTGCATCTGAGGCTGGACATTAGGATTTGGGCTGGGATATGGCTGAGAATGATTTTGCACTGGCACTTGTAGCTGAGCTTGTGAATGAGGTTGGGGCTGAGAAGGGGGATGTGGATGTGCCTGTTGCTGAAATTGAAGATGCTGATGTTGCGTCTGATGATGAGGCTGCTGATACTGAGGCATGGCCACGTGTTGCTGTGGATGAGGTTGGGTGGCATGGGGCTGAGCTTGGGCAAATATCTGAGACTGAGGATGTGGGTGGACTGGGGCCTGTTGATGAGTCTGTGACTGAATTTGAGAGTGTGGCAACACCACACTCTGTGGCTGCTGCTGCAGGTTAACTTGTGCCTGGTTCTGTTGAGCTACCACAGGAGCTTGAATATGTGGATGAGGCTGAGATTGTCCAAGAGGCTGAGGTTGTGGCTGGGGAGGCAGCACATGCGGCTGAGGCTGTGGCTGGGGGTGGGGGTTAACCTGAGGTTGTGGCTGACTGGTCACATGTGGTGGATGAGCTTGCAAGCTCTGCTGAGGGTATTGTTGAACTGCTGGCTGTTGATAAGGGTAGTACTGCTGATAGTGCTGCTGATAGGGGTCATATCCAGGATATTGCTGGTAGTATTGCTGATATTGTTGTTGTTGCTGATACCACTGGTCTGAAGTTGGCACAGCAGGCTGAACTGCAGCTTGTGCCTGAGAATTCAGGGTTGCTTGCTGATTAGGATCCTGCCCTGGCGTAGTGGCTGCTGAAGTTTGAGTCGTCTGTGCCTGAGGAGTTGTTACTCCTGCCTGCGTACTGGCCTGGGTTTGATCAGCAGTGGCAGTTCCGCCAGCAGCTGAAGTGTCCTGAGCACCCTCTACATGCTGCACCTGAGGCTGAACACCCTGTCATCATATAACAAAACATGAATCAGCAAAATCAAAAGCAATCAATAGGACATATTTTTATTCATTCAAATGTGAACTAGAGGGAAAGAAGATTTTCAGCACTCACAGGACAATTTTGCGCATGTTCCTGCACTTGCCGATGCACAATCTGAATTCCACACCTGTTGCAAACAACAGGAGAATTTCCAAATGCACATCCAGCGCAATGAGCTGTGCACTCAGATAAAGGGCCCTGCCATATACATCCACTTCTATGATAGAGACAATGAACTTCTATTTTGCCAATGGTTTCCGCAAGTGTTTTATTTGACTCAACAAGAGGCTGCAATAAGGAGTTATAAAAAAAAAAAAATTATCAGTACAGAAAAGGAATAGTTGGAGCTAGAAGGACGACAATAGTGTGAGAAATAACCTTGGAATCTGCTTCAGTCACCAGGTAGCCATCATAAGGACAAGCCCGAGTAGTGCTCACAACGTATGTTAAACAGGGCTTGCAGTATAAATGAGTGCATTGTGATTGTAATGCCTCATTTGGGTAGACAAGTAGACGGCAGACAGGGCAAAAATACTCTCCAGCTAAAGTCTGAATGCTTAATATGCACTCATTATCGAATCCCATACTGACCTCAAAGAACAGCTTCAGCTCCCACAGTACATTAACGCTTATACCTGCATACAACTTTTGCATAAATATTCTCTTAACACTTCATAGGTATTCTCGCAAGCCGCCTGATTCAAGAAATCCTTACGAATAACACTAATTAATGCACAGTTTTATCAGTAAACATTGATGATACGTCGATAGCAACAGGTCCATCAACTCCAGATTCCATTGACAACTAAAAAATAAACCAGAAAATTTTTTCCGAATAGAAGTGAAAGAAAATACAAATCTTGACGAAGCTAAGGAGCAAGCAAGCAAGGGAAAACAAAAAACAGTCATATGGATCTTTTCGACTATGAAATGCGCATGAAAAGCTCGGACAGCGCACGAAAAACAGCCGTACTTATCTCCTTGGCCGCTGAGATAGTTCAACAAACGGCTACGGACGTAATTAAACAGTACAAGAATCAATTCCTTTTTTTTTTTCGTCAGTTTTTCCGCAACCAAACAATTTACAAGGAAAGGGATACAATGCTACACTTCAAGCATAATCTCATACCTTAAACTATCCGAAACAGAGTCAGAGTTCGATTGAATACCCTAAACCCTAGTGCCGCTATACCTGTCAAAAGTAAAGAGACCACGAGGAATTTAGGGTTTTAGAGATCGTATTAATTCTGTCTATCTTAACCAGAACAGTTCGGAGGAGCAAGGATTGTTAGGGTTCGTCCTTGGGGATCGTTCCGGCCAATAAGTCGATAGGTTCCATGTGCACGGCAGAAACACAGAGATGGCAAAGGGTTACCAGAAAAGCGAGTGTGGTGGCAGAAGCGGTGCTTGTATGTTCACCTAAAGTGATGATGCCAATGGCCAAATGGCCCTTTCTGTGCTTGGATTCCCGGCTATAGGGTGATGACGGCGTTAGGAGATTACGCTAACGTCCACTAACAGCAGAAGTTCCAAGAATCTTTCCTCTCTTTTTTTCTTTTTTATGAAACGAAAAGGTCTATAAATGGAGAGATGTACTATTGGCTTTTCCTTTTTTCTCAAGTTCTCCTTGAAGTCAACAAATATGTGATTGAGTGAAAAATAAATAGAAATATAGAAAATTTATCTAGTATTGGTGGGTTAAAATCAAGGTCCATTCTTAAAACATGTGTTCAATGATACATCCTGATAATTAATAAGGTCATAGAACATGTCATTTATTTTAAGTGTGGGACAACATAACCCAAGGGAAAGAACCCATATAACTTGATAGCCTGGCCCGAATGTAACTTGAAACTTGTCGATTATGGGCTCACCACACTTTTGTTGCACGATTCTAATACCATGTTAAAATTAGGACCCACTCTCAAAATACATGTTCAAAGGTAGTATACTCCTGGTCATAAATAAGGCCATAGAATAAGCCATCCATTTTTGGTGTGGGACAATATAATTCCAAACAAGGTGTATCATGAAAGTATAGTCTCTCTGAATGCCTCCGTAGTATGATTAAACAACTTGATATGATCATGTGCAGAAAAATACATTCATCTTATGCTTCTTAAACTCCTACGGGCATTTGTTATTCTAGTATCCCGACTTCTTCAAGAATGCAAGAATTGCAGGCTAAAACAAAATGGTCAAATGAGGCAATTTTTTAGACGAAAATTCCCAAGACTACTTCAAAAGAAAACTCTAGACTGATGATAATTAAAAATCAAATTGGTGTTGGTTGGTTAGCTATCAACCTAGCCCATTTTGGTTGGTATTGGACCCCTGATTGATCAACTTCAATCGATTTAATATTAAATCTAAAACAAGTAAGTGTTATTAATGGTTGAATGCACGACAAATTAGAGGTGGTTAGTAATAGAAAATGGATATTTATAATAATTATTGTTTAAGCATCAAATCATCATCTAGTGTTTTATTTTTAGAAAGTAGTAAAATACTTATTTATATTAGTTTAACTTGATCATTTAACAACTTAAAGATAGTTGAAAGATCATTTTAAGTCATCTACCAATTAATGTATAATTACACATCTTGGATCATTTAATATCCACCCTTTTTTAGCAATGGAGATTATGCTTATTAAAATATATTTGAATCAATAATTAGTGTACATGTGAGTGATTTTAATTAAGAGACACAAGAAATCAAGTTAGAATAATACTTTTTTTTTTCCAAATGATTAGTCTTCATTCATTCATAATGTAAACAATCTATATTATGTCATTTCAAATAAAAATCTCATTGAAATAGTGGATCTTATGTTGGCTCATTACATGAGTCCATGTAATGTGGGCTTATACCAATGAGCATAAACTAATATTCCCCACCGTAGCTAGCTAAAATGATTTGTTGCTCTATTATAGTTGTACACATATTGTACATATTTGTGTGCCTTATTACTTATTTGTTATTGTTTAAGTGTGAGCTATTTATCTATCTTATAGTTTGTAATGAGTTAACTATTTGTGTGGACACATTTGTTTACTGGCTAAGTTCCCTTTTTAGCTCTCCACAAAATATGTCTAATAGCTTGTTGCACGAGAAATTAAAGAAGGTGACTTGGTTTCCTTATATTGCATTTGGTCACTATGCTCTACCTCTTATAAGCAAAACACTCCAACACTCATAGAACACACTAAAAACATGATTCACGGGTAAGAGCTTCTCTCTCTTTACAGTCCACCTTTAGCTCCTTATTCTCCATAGATTTACAGCAAGCTTGGCTGCCTCATTGAGCCATACTTGGAGAGAATAGAGAGGAAGGCTTGAAGTCATCCTACAATTGAAGAAATAGAGTAAACTAGTATGTCTTCCAAGTTGTATTAAGTGTTGCTCAAAACCCACTCTTTTCTTCATGGTTGATGTTTTGATCTCACAAAAGAGTCTCATTTGAGGCCAAACTTTCTAACATATAATATCAAGATATTAGCTATTTTCTCTATCTAATTTCTTCAGCCAATTTGATATTTGATATTCTTCACTTTAGTTGAACCCCAAGTGATGAAGCAAATAACCCTTATACAAGTACATAAAAGGTTACGGTTGGACCAAGGGCTGACTATGGATGCACATTCATTTCACATTTTTCTTATTTTCTCATTGATGGTTTGTCTTTCTCACAATTTATTATCTCATAAGTGATGGAACTTATAAAGCAAAATGTCATAAGTTTAGGTTTTGAGTACAAAGCTAACTTATTAGATTTAATAACTAGGCTTTTTTTAAGCCTTAGATTTAGTAACAAAGCTTCTTATAAGCTTCAAAATCTTATCAATTCATATTAAGTATGGAACTAATGCCATTACTTTTTGTAGAATAATTAGGTTGGGTTTTCCAATTTTACTAGTTAATAATAATTTTCTCCACATGGATTTATATTATCAACATGGTCATCATAAGCATTGTCAAATGTTATAATTAAGCCAAAAGCTATAATTGATAGTCAATACATTATCCTATTATATAAACTTATAAACGTGCCAATTACTTTACTTGGACTAGCCCTACGTGGACTCCTATACAAATCACTAAAATAACCTCCTTTCCATAGTTTATCCTTAGTAGTGTAAAACCTTGCCTAACCAGTGGTCATGTATTTCAAGTTTGAGTGATTAATCAATTTAAAGTACAAAGATATTGTTAGGCCAATAAACCTAACAATCATGTCTCCCCTAATGTGACTGCCCTGCATGACAACTAGGGCCTCTTCCCTACCTAGTTTAAAGGCCTCCTCTTAAGGCAGTTAGGCCTAGCAATGCGTCAACCACCAAAGCTTGAATGAGGTTAGTTTGATATCATTTTGTAACGTATTAGAGTTTTAATCCAAAAAGTGAGATAACCAAGCTCTTTATAAACTCCAGTATCACTTCATTAATGTTTAATGGAGGACAAATGTCATACACGGTTATTTGGCTGCCCTCTTGCTCAACAGGCCCGGGCTTTCCATTACTTCTGGGCTGGACTCGGCGCGAAAATCAGCCCCAATCCCAGGCTCAGGAACTGATGGGTTTGCTCCGGCACCTCGTTCCGGCCCATTTCGGCCACCTAAAATCGGGCCACATTACCGTTTAACATTCATATAAAACATGTAATATTCTTAAAGAAGAAACATTCATATAATATTCGTAAAGAAGAAGTAGATAAGACTCAGATCTGCCCTACTAACTATTCAAGTACAATTAATGCGTTCCAGTATAATTATTCACGTACAATTAATGCGTGACAGACTGCAAGGGCTTTAGAATTAATCGACCGTGATTTCCGGGATATTTTACACGACTACGGCAAATATGCCAACAAAATACGACGTTAAATAATCCTTCTGCTACGAGTCACCTTATTAAGTAAACTTCCTCTCTCCTTAATAAGAGAACGCTAGGAGCTGAAAGCTACATACTTAAGCTATCGAAACTTCTCAAACAACGACAAGCATGTTCTAATAAAGACACTGCCTCGGTTAATCCCGGCGGAAGGAGTCGGAAAAATCTAGTTGATGGAATAGTTTTGGTTGCTTCTCTTGGAGGGCAACGCCACGGACTGGTTTTAACCTTAGCGCCCCAATCCCTGTCGGACATGGGCCCACTGCAGCATCGATGATCCTTCCTGCTGGTTGCCATTTCGGGTTTGGTTTTGAGGTTTCTTGGAGGGATTATATTGCCTTACACTTCAAGGCACGGGAAATTCGTACTTTTATAAAAAGGATCCCTCCACGTCACACTTATTCAGAAAAACGCGATAGTTGCGGATCGGATCCGAAATCCAAGTCCATCCGTGACCCGTTCGCTCCACATCTATCACAGCGACTGCAAAGGGGGTTGTAGTCATCATTGGGACCCACATAAAACCTATATCAATTGCAGTGTCGACACCTCCAGTCCAGAGCTACCAATCCAAGCTGAACCGCTTGTCAGCTACCATTTCGTTTTTCTTCACTTTGACTGCACTGCAGGTTGTTTCTACATAGGCACGCCTCTCTCCCTCTCCTTCTCTCCCTCTGCGGGAAATTCTGTCGAGCGTTTGACCATCAAATTAGCAGAAACTACTTTCAAATGGTGGTTGTGTGCTAAGGTACAATCTCATCTGCAAATTTATGTTATCGATGTTGTCTGTTTCATTTCTAGGGTCAAACCTTTACTAAATGACGTTTTTTAGTTATTTCCTAAGCTGGTCATAGGTAGAGACTTATCTTTCGGGGCGTGATCATACCTTTGAGACGCTTCAAACTAAGATGAAATTGTTAATTTATGCTTTGCCTAGTCAGAAATCAGAACCTGAAGCAACTCGTAAGAGAGAGTAGCTGAAAATCTGTGTTAAATTTGTTGGTGAAAATATATGTCTAGCAGGGAGAATTCATCGAGGTTGTTTTGATTATCTGTACTTGGATAAGACTCATTTGAGTTAAATCTTTTTGCTTGTTTCTCGTATGTTTTACATTCTCATGCAGTGTTATGTACTGATTTACTGACAAAGTATATGTTCTTGATGAAGGGAATGAGAACTGATTGAGCTCTGATTTATCTAGGTGCCTGAGTGTGATGGACTTCTCTTTTCGTTTTAACCTTGGTGTTCGGAGGTCAACTGCAAGTTTTTGGTTATGGATTGCCTTGGTGCTTCTGATAAGTTGTAGTAGAGGAGTAGTCTCGGACTCCGATTATTTGATTGGGCTTGGAAGCTCTGACATTACAGGACCTGCAGCTGATGTCAATATGATGGGATATGCTAATACTGAACAGATTGCATCTGGAATTCACTTCAGACTGCGAGCTCGCACTTTTATTGTTGCAGAGCCCCAAGGGAAACGGGTAGTATTTGTAAATCTTGATGCTTGCATGGCTTCCCAAGTTGTAACAATCAAAGTGATTGAGAGATTGAAGGCCAGGTACTTAAAGCTATGACTTACTTTGTGATTGATGCATATGTCATGGCACAGTAGATAAAGTCCACAATGGAAGTTATAACACCAAATTGCAATGCATAAACGTAATTATTCTTGGATATATGGCAAGAGGGGTGCTATGTTGTTAAAACGGGTTGTGCTGGGTATCAGGTGTTTTCAAAATGCATGAACTTCAAATACTCATTGTCAACACCAAAATAAACTGATTGGATGTTGCAACCTCTGTAGCCATCGAACTCAATAATCTCATCGTGTTATTTGGCAGGTATGGAGACCTATACACAGAAGAAAATGTAGCTATTAGCGGAATTCACACTCATGCAGGCCCTGGGGGCTATCTCCAATATGTTGTGTATATCGTAACATCTCTTGGATTTGTACGCCAGTCATTTGATATCCTTGTTGACGGGATTGAGAAAAGCATTGTACAAGCTCATGAAAATCTCCGGCCAGGATCAATTTTTGTGAACAAGGGTAAGGGAGAGAGCTCTTTTACTCGCTACATCCTTTTAATGTGTCAATATGTCCTCATACATTTTTTTTCCCTCCCTCTCTCTCTCTCGTCAATCTCACACTCCCTTTCGCTTTTTACATCTTTTACTGCTTTTGGGCTCCAATATCTTAGGTGCATCCAAAATCTGTATGTCCATTCATGACCATGTATCTGGATCAGAATGCTGAAAGAAAAAGGGGCGGTGGTTTGCTTTTGCGGTTTTAGTTTTCTGAATGGTTGCATCTAGTAAGAAGCATTAATTTTATCATGCATAATTGAATCTGGATTTTCCGATTTGATATGTTCAGGCCTTTAGAAGATTCAGATTTGCTCTTTCTTTACTATAGTTGTTATTTGTTGGATTAGTTGATGATATTTTAGAATTGGAAATCATTCTACTTTGCATCTTTGGTGCACCTCTTAAATAGTAAAATTTGGAGTCGTTAATAGAGATTGAAGTTCATGTCTTCCGTCATAGATGCTTTTAGCAATCTGTTACTACCCTAGACTTGTAAGTTGCTGGAAAAGGGATAAATAAAAATATATAAACCTTAAGAGGAGAAATAGGGCTGCTGTTTTGAATTTAGCATCCGATGGTAAAAGAACTTTAAATGTAGTGCTGCTTTTTTCCTACAATGAACTATGTTGTGCCCCTAACGATATGGTACAATCAAAAGTTTTTGCTACATCTTTTCTCCTTGAATCGTCATATAGTCTAATAGCTTTGGTTTGAACTTACAGGAGAGCTCTTAGATGCTGGTGTCAACCGCAGTCCCAGTTCTTATCTTAATAATCCTGCAGCAGAGCGTAGTAAATACAAGTATGATGTTGATAAGGAAATGACTCTTTTGAAGTTTGAAGACGATGAGTGGGGTCCAGTGGGTAGCTTTAATTGGTTTGCAACGCATGGAACTTCTATGAGTCGTTCAAATTCATTGATAAGTGGTGATAACAAAGGTGCTGCTGCAAGATTTATGGAAGACTGGTTTGACCAGAATGTTACTGGAATCCCACTGAGCACCGCAAACATCATTTCCAATGTTCATGTTAATCGTAAGTCACTGCATCGTGCTTTAGATTATAATATTTAATTCCATGCTTTTGGTCATTGTCACATTATAGTAGTATTTAAATCAGGTCCTAAAAAGAATTATACTACTAAAATGTTGCATCTGTATGGCTACAATTTCCAGTCTCTCGTAGAACAAAGTCTTTAATCTGTACTATCTAATTCCAGTATTTAAACATTCTGATTGTTTTTGGACTCTGAATCAGTAATCTGCCCATGCTGCTAGGGCAAGATGTGAGTGTATGGAGTCCGTAGTGCAGTAACTAGGAGTACCTGTTTATATTCTGTGGTATTACATAGTAGCACTATTAGTCTAAGAATTGAAACAAATACGATAAAGAATATAGGGCCACAAACTTACAAGCCTATTCAGTTATTATTTTGGTTTTTTATTTGTTGTGCTTGGATTTTTAAGTTAACTGACTTCAACTTATGGATTGTTACTGAACTTATGACTGTGGTTGGTATCGCTAGCCAATGTTAAACATGTTACACAATCTGATGTGTGCTTCTCTTGGTTTAGATTGTTGCTTTTGAGACAGGGCAACTTTGTTTAGTTAAAAAGGTAGATTCTAAACAGGAGTAGAAACTCCACGATGGACATGATTTGTAACCCTGTCCTATTACCTTTCTTCTCTGCCAGCCCTACATCATGCTTTCTACAGTAATATTTAATGGGTTTGAAGAATACTTGGTGCGTGAGCATGTAAAATTTGGGTCTCGGTATATCTCATTGTTTTTGGATTTGGCCAGGACTGTCAGCTTACAAGTTATTGGTGCTTCACTAAATGTGATTTATGCCCGTAATTAAGCCAAGCAGCTTTTGTGTTAACATATGTAAAAGTCAGGTGAATATTATTTCAGTATGAAAGGCAGTGAAAATAAAATTGGTAGTTGTTATAGGAATGCAGCATGCCACCCTGGAAATGATTAGATGTTATAAGGACGAAACTTGTGTCAGGTTAGCAAATGCATGCTCGATTTTTAAGGACTAACTAAAGTAATCTGGGCACAACTGTATTTCACGTGTTGGAATCTATTGCACATCCTAATGTTTGTCGGAGGAAAAGTGAAGAGGAAATTCAATTCCATCATTCTTTTTAACTTTTTTTTGATGCAGATCACGAGTTACTGGAGCTTGCTTCAACCTTCCAGTCTTCTCCCGGTAGCCCAGTAGCTAGCGCACATAATGTTGCTAGACGTGTGAGGAGTGCTCTCAAGCAGGATAAGAAGCCAAGATTTGTATCCGCTTTTTGTCAATCAAACTGTGGTGATGTTAGCCCAAATGTTCTTGGCGCCTTTTGCATAGATACTGGTCTACCTTGTGACTTCAATCACAGTACATGTGGTGGGAAGAATGAGTTGTGCTATGGCCGAGGACCAGGGTACTAGTCCCTCTGACAACTAAGACTTTTCTTTTTCAGTTTACTGTTTTCTTTTGTAGCGTAACATATTGTGCCTCATGGTTGGTGAGTACTAAATGGAATTCTACACTTAACATGGCAGTTACCCGGATGAATTTGAAAGCACACGTATAATTGGAGAGAGGCAATTCAGAAAAGCTGCAGAGCTTTTTGACAAAGCATCTGAACAATTAGAGGGGAAGGTTGACTATCGTCATGCTTACATTGACTTCTCACAACTCAATGTAACGCTTCATAAACAGGGAGGAGGTACTGAGGTGGTAAAAACATGCCCTGCCGCAATGGGATTCGGATTTGCTGCTGGAACAACAGATGGACCTGGAGCTTTTGACTTTAAGCAAGGAGATGACAAGGTATTGGCAACAGCAATTCCTTATGGGTTAGACATGATAAATTGAATCTTCTATCGATCAGATCTTGTATCTGTGGTCACTGTTTACGCTGATTGTCATGTCAGGGAAATCCTTTCTGGAAGTTGGTGCGCAATGTACTTAAAACCCCAGACAAGGAACAAGTTGACTGTCAAAAACCAAAGCCCATCTTGCTTGATACTGGCGAAATGAAGATACCGTATGATTGGGCTGTAAGTTGCTGACTTGTTTTGCCCATAATTTCTACCAATGCGCATATTTTATGCGAGTAGAGTGTTGTCATTTAACACCTAGACATTCTTGGCTTATTTTCTTTTTAAATCAGAATATCTTGATCAGCATGAGACTATGTAGAGCTGCGTTAATTGTTGTAATATCAAATTGGTAGTACCCAAATGCATAATGGAGTTTAGATCTGAAATCTCCTATCACATGTGCTTGTTAGTCCATTCCTAGAAGTGACTAGTATATTATTTTCTTCCATATGGAACTTTTTTGACGTCCAACTATAGCGGCTTGGTATTGCAACTGTCAACTCAAGGTAATTATAGTAGAATGTAATTGGTAAATAAGTTTTCAATCAATGCCCTCTGATTAATTTACATAACTTTTGCCTAGAATTGACTGATTGGTAGTAGTCATTTAAGTTCAAAGAAGGCAAATAGAGGCTTCTTTGTAAGATATTTGAGATTTTTTGTGGTTGGATTGTGGTTATTAGAAGTACTAATACTTGAATGGGTGCCCATGAATTCTATTAAACGAATTTTCATAAACCGTGTTAGTCCTGCCTCAAAACAATGCAATGAGATGACCTTGGGGTTCATACGTGATGGGGTTTATGGAAGCATTTGACAAACACTGCCAATATTTGGCATGGAATTATTTTGATGACATAAACTGTCTTATCCTTGTCAAAGAGTGATTAATGTTGATATAAATTTTTAAGATTCCTCCTTGATTTGTACCTACTTTAAGCACAAGTATTTTCCTATAGATGTCTTCTGAGACCACTGTGCAATATCGTTTTTTCCCCCAAAAATTAGTAGTTTTGCGTTCTAAAAAGTGTTTATTGAATTATTTGCAGCCTTCAATACTTCCAATCCAGATCCTCAGAATAGGACAGTTGGTCATTCTCAGCGTACCTGGAGGTAATGGGTTTCCTTTTTTATTCGTTACTAAGCATGAGAATGAGAATAGATAATTATGCATTCAATTCCCTTGATGAAAATCATGAAGCACCAGATTTACGTTATCCTTGGCAAGCAATGCTTACTGTTGCTTCTAGATACTTAACTACATATTCTGGCTGTTTGATAACTATAGAATTTACAACAATGGCTGGGAGGCGTCTTCGTGATGCTGTGAGGACAGTGCTTACAAGTGGAGGTAATGGAGACTTCAATAGCAATATTCATGTTGTTATAGCAGGGTTGACTAATACCTATTCGCAGTACGTGACTACCTTTGAAGAGTACGAGGTGCAGAGATATGAGGTCAGTAACTTGGTTCCATGGAATGAACATGTATACTGTTGTTATATTTATCGAAAAAGTAGTATCATCTACACATATGACATGGCTTACTTTACTTTTTTATGATATTGTCGTGTTATTCCTGAACCATGATAGATTAAATGCTGTCTACTTATGCATTTTGTCATTTGGTAACGTTTGGACCCCCAAGTATTTTCCTACTCTCCCATCTCTTACCTTACCTTAAGAGCCATGGTCCAAGGAGCTGGTTCGGATGTGTAGTTTAGGGTGTGAACCTTGATTTCAATGACTTCAATACAGCACTGTACTCTTTTTTTCCCTTATTTGGTCACACCTCCTTGGGTTAAAACACAAGTGCTCGGACACAACTAAAATAAATAAACAAATTGCAGTCAAAACAGTGATCAGACCCTTTCGTTCTTTGCTGTTTAGCTTTGATAATTGTCTGTAAATTCCTTTTCTATTATCTTGTTACTGATGTTTTGCTTCTCAGGGAGCATCCACTTTATACGGTCCGCATACTCTGAATGCCTACATTCAGGAGTTCAAGAAGCTTGGGAATGCCCTCCTCACTGGCCAACCTGTTGAGGCAGGGCCACAACCCCCGGATCTCTTGGACAAGCAAATCAGCTTCCTTACCCCAGTCGTGATGGATGGTTGCCCTCGTGGAGCAAATTTCGGGGATTGCTGCACTGATGTTCCCCAAAATTCAACATTTAAGAGAGGTGACACGGTGACTGTAACCTTCTGGACAGCCTGTCCCCGAAATGACCTCATGACTGAAGGTACGTTTGCCCTTGTGGAGATCCTCCAGGGGAAGGACACATGGGTAGGAGCATATGATGATGATGATTTCTGCCTGCGTTTTAAGTGGTCAAGACCATCCAAACTGAGTACTCGAAGTCAGGCAACAATAGAATGGAGGGTCCCTGAATCCGCACTTCCTGGTGTGTACAGGATAAGTCATTTTGGTGCTTCAAGGAGTATTACACGTTCCATTCGCCATTTCACAGGTTCATCTACGGCGTTTGTGGTAGCTTGAGGATCTCCTTCTTTAGTTTTGTCCACTTAAAGCTATTTCTGTGGGCTATAACACGCTTTGTTTGCATGTGATTTCCATAATGTTTGTATACATACGGCAATGGCTAAAGCGAGTAAGTGCTACTTGATTATATTCCTGTCTTTGTATCATTAAACTCATTACATGGCTTGCCCAACTCAAAGAAGGATGAGGCGATCTGTCTATAGTTTACCCTATTTACTCGGAATGGTTATGCTAACTTGTATGATTCTTAGCTTGCATCCTCTTCCCTTGCATCTCAAGCACTAAAGAACTCCTCTTCCCCTTGCCAAATTTTGAAATATGCATTGGGATCACTTCTAAACCTACTCTTCTTCATAAATGCATGTTCAAAGAATTCTGCATAAAAGTGCCATTTCCACAATTGTTGATAATTACTTGGCGTTACCATGAAGATAGCTTTTGCCATTGTTGGGTGTCGAAGAATCGAGATCAAAAGTTTACCACCGCCTAAATGCTCAACATAACATCCTTTTGCGGCAGACCCAGAAACCAAAAACAGCATAACATTTTCTGAAGAAAATGGCTAAACGGTGGATGGAAACTAATTGAAACACAGAAGGCTCGATGTTAAGGCTGAAATGAGATATTCGTGCTAATATTTCCCGCTCTTCGAACATGTGAACTTGATCTGTGTCTTCCCCTGAAATTAAATACAGGACGACGTCGTTTGGTCGCTTGTCAATTTGCGCTACTGCAACTAATTTGCGTTGCCACAGCTCAGAGACGCATAGGACCCTCCCTTTACGGTAGTAATCCCCGCGACCTGCCAAGACAGAAGCTTAGCAGCTTGGAGAAGTAAAGGGAGCTCGGCGAACATTAGCGTCCAATTATCTTTTAAATCAGAAATCTTTGAGGCTTTCAATAAAGAAGAAAGACTTGCTCACAGTTTCTGCAATTCCACCGTTCCGAGATATCTGGATTGCTGCGTCGCTGTAATTATCAAAGAGACAAAGCAGCGAGAGAGAGAGAGAGAGAGAGAGGAGGAGGAGGAGAAGAAGAGTTGAGAAATGTCGGTTCAACAATACCTGGAAAAGCACTTGCTGTCTCGGAAAATCGAAGATGCCGTTAATGCGGCCGTTAGGGCCAAGTCCTCCGATCCTGTCCTCTTCATCGTAAGTTTCTCTTTTCTCTTTCTTCGCCTCCGTTTTGTTCCTGAGAAAATGAATGCCGATGTCATGCTCTGACACGCTCTAACTGAACCGTTATGAGATCGTAGACCTCAGTTTTTTTCAGAGATCTTCGTATTTGGTCAACATATGCCGCAGAGTATAGGTTTTGAAGCTCCTTTTTTCCATTTCCACGTTTTCTTGGGAGCCAAATGGAGGACTTCTGTTATTTGTCGTCATTGATTCTTTAGTTCTTTTTCTCTGAGATTACATTTCATTTTTTGCGAATTCACAGTCTAATCATATGCGAAAAGCCGTTCCTTCTGTAATCACGAAGATCAAAGCGAGGCAGATTCTCGATAGCAGAGGAATTCCAACCGTTGAAGTGGACTTGTATACCAACAAAGGGATGTTCCGTGCCTCAGCTCCTAGCGGCGATACTAGCGGAATGTAAGGTTTCTTAGTTACTTCTTTATCTTCTTTGATTGGTGGGAAAAATTCTGGAAATAAAACTCTGTAATTGGAACAGAAAATTCTGATGTATGTAACAATTGCTTAACCGAGAATTGTTTTTGGATCATAGCATGTCACCTCGCATCGCTTGTGTCCTTGAATCATGCATGATTTGTGATGGATGCCTTTGCAATTGTTTTGACAGCTCATTGCTGCACCATCTTCTGCATTGTTCTCTCAGTTAGTGACCTGTAATTCCCTTTGAAATTAGCTTACAAGTTGGCTCTATGCTATGTAGTTATGACTGAAATCGACCCCCTTATACACCCGTTTTTATTGTAAAATCTGTTTGTGTAATCTTTTCACTAGGTTCTCTGAGATAAAGTCAGCACAAGGCGCATTGCTGGTTGAATTCCCTACTCTTCCAGTGAATTTCACATAATACATCAACTTTTGCGCTTTCCAGAATTTAAGAAAGTTTTTTCAGCTTTAGAATCCAAGAATATAATTATCATTCTACCAAAATCTGGATATCTCTTCTAGGTACGAGGCCGTTGAAATACGTGATGGAGACAAGGGAATATATCTGGGAAATAGTGTGACTAGAGCTGTTAAAAACATCAACGAGAAGATATCTGAGGCGCTGATTGGAATGGATCCTACACTACAGTCTCAGATTGATCATGCCATGATAGACCTGGACAAAACGGAAAAGAAGGTAGTGCTGTTCTCTTGTTATGTGGCCCAATGTAATTAGTCGTTCTGCTTACTTATTTATATGTGAGAGCAGCCAGATGCTAGGATACTAGTATCTACAAAAATTATTAACATCTTCAAAAGATTCAATCCTGAGCTAGTATTAGACTTGCTTGTTTCTGAAAGGTCTAATGTTTAAGGTATTCAGAAATTCTTGTCTTGTGATTTCAAATGATGATATTGTTTGACATCTGTAGTATGAGTATGTTCGCAATTCTGCACAGAAGCATCGGCCAATATTTTTTTTATGCCATATTTCTTTGTTCAAATCTAGTCTATTCTGGATGTACTCATTCCAGATCAAGCGTGTTCTTCTTTCTTTGTTCCTTTTTCCTGTATGAGAAAAACTTTTTAGCTTGTCTTGAACGATAGTATGGTTCCAAGCAGGGCAGCTTGCGAGAGACTTATTTACCTACTAAAGAACATCGGTGATAAGTAAATTTTGCTTAATGTGATGTGGAAATGGATCTTTTAATACATAATGGTTTGCGGTTAACAATTTGTAAGTATATTCTAGTTTCTAATTTGAAGGTTAGCTGTATACTTGTTCTCAATTTTCTCATCATGGTTATCAGATTGATTTACTTGTTCTGATTGCTTAAACAAAGATGACGCAATAGCCTTTAGTATCATTGATGTCTTATTATTCATCATGCACTCCTTAATTTTCATTTTATATAATTGTTGTTCTTGGAAAGATGGCCTTTTTATTTAATTGTTGAATTTTCTTTACTTTACACATTTTATCAGGCATTGTTTTTCTTAGTTGGATTTATCTTACAGAGTGAACTTGGAGCGAATGCTATGTTAGCTGTGTCAATTGCTGCATGCAAAGCTGGGGCTGCTGAAAAAGAGGTTTCTTTATTTGAATTTTTATGGTTTTATGTAATTATGCCACGAATTCTGTTCTTTCAATGAAATCTGAGAAATGAAAAACTAAATATCAGGTTCCCATTTATAAATACATTGCTGATCTTTCTGGTGAGACCAACTTGACTCTTCCTGTCCCTGCCTTCACACTTATAAGTGGTGGAAAACATGCTGGGAATCATCTAGCCATTCAGGTATGCCCTGGTAAGGTTAATTTCTAGATTTCTTCTCTTTATACTGTTTGGAATGGGTTGTCATTCATGCTTCTATTGAGTCATTCCCGTTTTTCTCTTCTTGAAGGCTTTCCTAATTTGGAGGAATTTTGTGATGAGAATGGTAATTGACTTAAAGTTACAGATTTATCTATGACTAAGAGGAAGTAATCATGAAACCTATAAATCCCTCCCATGGACTGAGGTGCTGCCACCCAAGAATTTTTTTAAATAAATAAAAACTTTTTCAGTATCGCTTTTCAGCTGAAATGGAATCAAAGAATACGACATCCTCTTAAGCAGAAAAAAAGAGGACATTTCTTCAACTTAACATAGAGTTTCTCCTGGTGAAAAACCTCCATGAGTTTTCTCAGATGATTCACTTGATCATTCTTATCTCAGGTGTAACCAATATCTCGTTCATTCTTATCTCAGCTGTAATGAATATGCCATATGTAATAAAAACTACAAATGAACCAAGAAAAGCTCATGATACATCATTTATTGCTTGCATGAATGTGCTGGGTGCATTTGGCGGCCCAAAAGATTTATGAGCAATTTAAATAATCCACTAGCATCTCTAATGTCATATTCACCCCCACTCTGAATTCTTTATAGTCAAGGGAGAGGAAGTGTCCACTCAAAATGTGGCCTTGTCCCCTTTCTCTCTTTTCAATAATCATATTTAGTTATTACTAAGCAAAATGCATGCCTGCATAAAATGTGTCTTGTTGACCATATTGGGTCGCTGTTGGCTTTCATTTAATGTAGAGTGGAGTTGATGGCTTTTTTCTTTGAAGCTACTCCTGTGTCATTCAATATATAGATGTGAAGTAATGGCCCAGCATCGTTAAATTTCTTTTTCTTTCTTGTAAATGCAACTTTGGGGGCTACACTGCAGTTTGAGTCCTTGTGTAAATATCTCAAGATTTTGAAATAACTATCAATTAAACTAATTTAAAGTTGAAACGTTATCAGGATATCATGATTCTTCCAATTGGAGCAAGCAGATTTGAGGAGGCACTGCAAATGGGCGCTGAAACTTATCATCATATAAAGGTGATTTTCTTCATCTGAGCTGTCTAAAGCTTGAGGATCTTTCCCTCAATGTATATGCTCCTCGTGACATGACCTTGTGAGAATCTTATCAGATGTATATGCTCTTCTTTTGTGCAAAAATTAATCGGCAAAGGAGTCAACCATTGTGATATGAAGCTTAGAAATGGTTTCTTTTTAGTGATTTCATTCTTTGTTGGTGCTATAAGGCACTATTACAAGTTGACACCAGTTGGGGCTAAAACGCCAGGAGCATTATTTGTCTAAGCTTGTTAAGTCAAAGCTCGTCTCCAACTCATCAGTTTCTTTTTCTTTGTAGGCCTTTGTTTGAACCATTTCACTCCCCCTGGTTGTTCATCGCTTTTCAATTTATTTGGTAACTCCCTACTAGTTGCAACCATAGGTTCTTCTTACATAGTAGTGGATCTCCCAAATTGACTCTCCTACGCTGTTGTTAGTTGCTCCCATTTGAACTTTGCATGAATATATTCATTCAAATTTGGTTTTGCTCAGATCCAGCCAAACTAGGATTTTCTAATGATAGTCATGCTAGTTCTAAATGGTATCCACATGCAGAAGGGTTTTGCGTACAAATTATTTTTGGCTTTATTTGGCCAAAATGTCTTTGGACTTGACTCAGGTCTTCTTATTACCAGCGATTGGCTTCTGTACATGGTTGGGCATCTGGAACTTATTCTTTCTACAATGTCCAAGTTTTCTTGGTTTCCAAAGTATTTCTTGGTACAAACGTAATAAGCCTCATTGTAATCTCAGAAATGAATGTGAAGCTTTCCTTCCTTCATGGCCTTTTCTACATGACTGTTATGCATGAACCAGTTTATTGGTACATTGGTATTCCTCGAATATCATCTGTATTACATACTTAAGTCAATAGTCATCTTTGAATGGTCTAGTCATTCTATTCCCGCTCAATGTCCATGCTTATGATGTTTTTGCAAAAGTTCTTATGGGTGTTTTAGTTCTGTTAATAGGGAGACAACATTTACACTCATTCAATGTTTTGTCTATATTTAAATCTCAGGCTGTTATTACAGAGAAATTTGGTGCAAACGGATGTAATGTTGGTGAAGATGGTGGTTTTGCTCCAAACATCTCTGGGCAAGTTTACTGGCCTTTATTATTTGTAAAACCACGCGTTAATGTGTTTTCTAGAAGTAGTTACCTGCTCATTTCCAAGCTTATGTGAATTATTTTTGAGGAATTGTGTGGTGCTTATAATGATATATTGTTATGTCTCAACAGCTTTAGAGAAGGCCTGGATCTTGTAAAAGAGGCTATTGGCAGAACAGGGCATGATGAGAAAATAAAAATCGCCATTGATGTTGCTGCTACTGAATTTTGCATAGGTAACATATTCTTCTGGACTAAATAGTCCTGCAGCATATGCAATAAGTGAAATTCAATTAGTTATTGGTTGTCAACTAGTTTGTTTGATCCATACTGTAGTAACAATCAGAGTACATATTGTTGTAGGTACTGAAGAGATCCTTTTTTATTGGCAGATCTCTATGCAAACTAAAAACCTGCTTTCACTCTTTTGATAATGCCTATTGATCACTCCTGCATTCTTCCTTGACTAGAATGTACATTTCTGTAGAATATTGATCCTGTTAACAAGTAAAGATCTGTTTTCTCTTTTCTTCCTTGTTAGGCACCAAGTATGATCTGGACGTCAAAGTTCCAAACAAGTCAGGGCAAAATTTCAAGTCAGGAGATGATATGATTGAGATGTACAAAGAACTATGTTCAGGTAGCAGCCTACTTTCTCATTCCTTTATTTATTTTTATCTTTTTGTTCCATTTCTCCAACTAATTAATGTCATTTTCTTTTCACTGGATTCTTAAGAGTACCCGATTGTATCAATTGAAGATCCATTTGACAAGGAAGACTGGGAACATATCAAGCATTTTTCCAGTCTAGGAATTTGCCAGGTTTGTTCTGTATTTCTTCATATAGAGCTTTAGACAGAACCACTTGGAATTGCATTCCACATTAACTTGCCTATAAAAGGCATATGTACTGTGGTATTATGTCCCACATTCTTTTAGCATTATGGACGGATCTGTGCGCAAGTTAATGTTTCCTGACCATCCCTATCGGTCTTATGATTGTGAGAGGAAAAATAGTGTACCATGCATTGCCTTATTTGTACCTAAACATTCTGCTCATGATGTTGCCCCTGCAGAACTTGATCAAGTGTTCAGTTGGTCTATTGGAAATCTCTTCTTTTTTCTTGGTTTCTATGTTATCTCTTGATATTTTGGCCAGATCTTTTGAGTGGAAGCTTTTGCAGGTAGTGGGGGATGACTTGTTAATGTCAAATCCAAAACGCATTCAGAGAGCAATACAAGAGTCGGCATGCAATGCGCTTCTTCTCAAGGTAGTAACCAACTTTGGTTAGAAATATGTGAATGTGATAACTTTAAGTGATTATTCTGATATTGTATCCCTGAACTGATTGGGGAACACCCTGATTTCGAGAAACAGGGACAAGACTTTATGTGTAGCAGCTCTCTTTTACTTTTAAATTTTGTCCTGCTTAGGAAAGAAGGTGTTAATAATTTTTCCATGGTCCAATTAGGTAAATCAGATAGGCACCGTGACAGAGGCCATTGAAGTTGTGAAGCTGGCAAAGGAGGCGAACTGGGGAGTGATAACATCTCATAGATGTGGGGAAACCGAAGATTCTTTCATTGCCGATCTATCTGTCGGGCTGGCCACTCGTCATATCAAGGCTGGTGCTCCTTGCAGAGGAGAGCGGCTGGCCAAGTATAACCAGGTAAACTTTGTACTCCATATGTCGATTTTTATTCCAAGTAGTGTTTTTAAGTTGCATGTGGCTGAATTTAGAAAATAGTAAGACACTGCATTATGACAACAACTTCACTAGATGTTGTCATGGTTTTCTAAGCCAAATTTGTAAAGTATGCGAAGTATATGTCCTTAATGAACTCTCCTCACGCTTTTACTCTTTTAATTTAATTTTTTAAATTCAATTCACTATGTTCTATTTTCTCATGCTAATCTACTGATTTTATTTTTTAAATCCGCTTTACAATGTTCTGCGTCCCATGCTCTTAAGTTAAAAAGCATATACCTTGATATTGAGCTGCTGAATTGGCTGCGAGTCAGTCTGTGAGACAGCTAAATTTGTCATACGAGTATGATGTTCCAAGTCCTGTACAACTGCTTGCTGGCTAGTTGGTGAAAAGGAACAGAGAACATTGTGACGGGATAGATAACAGCTCAAAGCCCTGATTCACGTGTGACCTTAGGATAGTTCACCAGATGGAACCTTTTAATCTGTCTATGGTTTTTATTCAAGATTCAGAACGTCGAGTCACTATTCTTGATTAAAATGGAAATGAAATGAGGAAACTCACAGCTTTCTTCCTTGCAGTTGCTCCGAATTGAGGAAGAGCTCGCTGATCAAGCCGTTTATGCCGGTCAAGATTGGAGAGCATCCTAATCAGTCCCTTTGGATTTTGCCTTCACATCTTTCTCTTTACCTTCTCTTGTAACATTTTCCATGTTTGGAGCTAAAAGAGTTTGGATCTCCTGTCAAGCTAAACAGTTTTGTTCTATGTTTGTAATGTGTGCTGCTTTTCCTTTTTCTTTTTCTTTTTCTCCTTTCTGTTTTCTTCTTGTGATTATTTCCCTTTCATTAGGAGGCCGAAGAACGTTCTGGAGTTGTAAAAGCTAGAAGTGATTGTTTGCCCAAGCCTACGACATTGTAAAACTACACAAAAACACGTTGCACCATGAAATGCCATGCCATTTTTGGCTTCGTTGTTTTCTCGCCTAGTAATGGCGCGGTACCTATACTGAACGATTGGCCCTATTGTTAATCCCCTCATCCCACCCAGAAACTGTCACAATTACCATTAACAGTATGCCTTCTTCGTTCAGTTACCTGTTATGTTGATGAAGCGAACCGTCAACTAAACAATTCAACCTATTCTTGACTAGCTAATTTGTGTATAGTTCCAAAACTCTAGCAATTTTCAGAAACCATTAAATCGCGTAAACGAGCGAACATGCATCTGACAAATTTCAGCCTACTTCTGGATCACAATACAAAAATCCGTTCATCACTTGCTTGGTCTTTAATCTTTTACACTGCCAATTCTTTGCTCACAAGGAAAAACTAAGGATAAGAATGCACAAGAAACATTCTCCAAAAGATTTCAAAACAGAGCAATTCGCATGAACAAGGAAATCGGATTTGCGGATCGGCATAAAACCTAAGCTTGAGGCTTTGTCTCATCTTCATCCTCTTCTATCTTAGGCGCCAAGTAGAACCTAATATAACCCATCTCTGCAATCTTGTATTCAACAACCACAGGCAGATCTGAAGACAGACTAATTGTGACGATGCTTGACAATGGGGTTGCCTTCGTGAAAGAGTTCATGTACCTCAGCGCAAATGTCAGTGACACCGGCTCAGTCATCTCTATGATTGTTGCTTCTTCTGGCTGCAATTGTTTTTGGATGAAAACAACCACAAGTTGTGAGCATCTAATTGAATTTAACTAGAAATGAAACATCGGATGCACATGATTCCATCAATCCACGCGCAAGAGCTAAAATGTTACTTCAGTAAGAATATCACAGCAAAGCATACCTTGTCTACTGTGCTATTCTGCCTGCAAACAATATTTGCGGTTCCAATATCACCCCTTGTGGAGAACTTCACACCTTCCTTAGTGACAGAGATAACAACTGCAAGCAGACATTGACCCTAAATGTTAATGAAACTGCACGAATGAGATGAACAGACAACAGTTGATGAACCATGAATCCAACAAAGAAGCCTTTGTACCAGTGTCACCAATGGAGCTGAGATCTTTGCAAATCCGAGCAAATTCAGGTGCAGGCATCCTAACAATAGCCTGGTATTCCGCCTCTGGAATTCCTAGGTGCTCACTATCAATATCCATCAGTTTCATCTCAAAATCGGATATCTTGTCTTGCGCTTTAGTCCAGTACCCAATTGGAAGAATAACAATCGGTCAGAACAGTCACAAGGGAAACAAATTTCCTCCGACTCAGAAAAAGGATAAAGCATAAAACAAAGCCTCAGATTAATCAAGAAGACTAATTTTTGTTTCAGGAGCGCTATGGAAAATGACACAGAAGCGAGAGCTAAAGTCTAAAATGTACTAAACAGTCGTACAACACTCATCAGATTAAGAGTTGCATCTGTTCTCGAAGCCAACTAATTCATTTCGCCTTCACTCTCAGGAACTTCGACACCAACCAAACGCAGCAAAATAACCTGACGTCTCAAAATGAACCATCCATAAAACTAAATTCACAGAATAAAAAATTCGATTCCAACACAAACCCTAATTTCCCTTATAAAACCCTTAACAGCGGTAAAACCCTAACATTCATAATCAAGAATTCAGGGAAGCAAGAGCAAACACGTACTTGGGCTCTCGAACATGAAGGTGACAGTATCGCTGCCATCGTCGGCCTTGATGGTGATGATATCATCGTTGCCGGCGCACTTGAGCATCTTGGACATGTTGTTGAGGTTCATGCCCATGGAGAGGTTGCGGTCGCAGCGGTAGTGCTCGAAGCCCTCGGATCTGAGGAGCAGAGCCACCAGAGCGACGTGGCTAGAGTCCATGGCCTGGAGCGAAAACCCCGAGGCCGAGCAATCGAAGTTCGCATCGTTCACCAGATCCTTGATCGCCTCCATAACCTTCTTCAGTAGCGACCCTTGGACTAGCCGGAGTTCAAGCATTTTCTCAGTATTTTCTTTCCTTCTTTCTTCGGGAGTAGGGTTAGGGATTTCGAGCGCGAAATGAAGGAGGGAAATGAAGAGCTGCTGAATGCAATCGATTCGGGTTTATATAGCCATCCAATAAGTGGGAAAGCTTTGAAGTAGTGCGGTTAATTTGGCGGGATTTGGGAGGAAATTCGTTCCCGCCAATAAATTTTCGGTAAGGGATGGATGCGCTGCCTACTTGTCCAGCTTTTGATCGTGAACGTCTGATTGCTTGTATCCTGTGATTGTTATTCGCATCTGATAATCTCAAATTATGAGTTGGGCTTGGGACTTAGAATAAAAGATTAACAATACCATTACCAAATGGGAGTGTGGATCAACTCTTTCACAATACATAATAGATTGTAAAAATAACCGAGACGTTCCTATATAAATTTTTGATAGAAATGTGAATGATGTTTGTATTATTATAAAATCAAAGCATTTAACTAATAAAAAACCAAACAGAAACTCAAAATATATAAACATCCCATACTTGTCTTTATACACTTAGTTATAGCAAATAAAAAGTCAAACAAGTCCATTTTTACTCACTTATTAATAATGTTTAAGACAAAAGTCTCACACTAAAAAAATAAAATTATCAAATAATGTTTAAATGTAAAAAATGTTAAGCTTTTGTATTTGACATCATGTTTTATAATGTAATATCAAAACTCAATTTTATTTATTATGATGTTTGTTTAACTTTTAATCTTTTGAATATGATGGAAGGGGAACGTTTATTTTATCATGTTTAATCTTGAGCTCAATATATATTTAGTGTATAAAGAATTAATGATTGACATTAAAAATATACAATCATTACATAATATTTAAATATAGAATACGTAAAATATAATCATGGGGCAACTATAAGCTTTATTTATTACTAATGAGATAAAAAATCTAAAATTTGCATATATAAAATTTAAAACACTAAGACATTGTAAATGAGGGGTGTCCCCTTGTTTGAATGGTAAGCTAAAAAACTCTAGCTTGTAAGTCTATAAGGTTAGGGGTTCAAAACTTTCCTTTCCATTCCTTGTATTTATAAATTAAAAAAAAATAGAAAGAGAGAAAAAAAAAGATATTATAAATGAAACATTATGAAGAGATAATGATTTTAATAATATTACCTTATAGGAAGCTCATGACTTTTGGCTTGCTTTCTTATCCACCTAATCACACTTTTATTTTTTTGGGGTCATTAATATAAAGTTAGAGAAAAGACCTAATATTTTCCTTATGTGCTCCTTTTATAAATCTAACTTATCATACACCTAATAATAAAATTACAACGCACCCTAGTCAGTCCCACTTAATTAGGCAAATTCATAATCCATTAATATAAGTCATACAAATAGGTCCCGCGAAACCCATTAATATAAATCCGCATTAATAAACCTATCAAAATTAGGCCAATAACAAGACTGCGTCCAAGAGAGGAATAACGGTCTAAAGTGGCTTCCCGCTTTGCCATTTTTTCAGCTTCGAAAATCATCATAATATAACTAGTCCTTCCAAATGCCAAATGTGAAGATTTGAACTACTAAAATTAAAGAACGTGATATTTCATCTTCTTTAATGGACAAATTGTTATGAATTACGTTCTATGTATCATTTAATATTAAGATGTATGGGAAAATATTGACACGTGTAATATTCGTGAATTTATTTACAGGAACCAATTCAAGTTATTTTAAAATTTTAATTAAGAAATGGTAAAAGAACCCTCAAGGAGTAGTTGAGTCATTCAGCAATTATGAATAAAATATTTCGGTTACCTTTTACTCGATTAAAAGATGAGCAAACCAATACTTGATGTTTGAGAGTGCCTAAACTATCATTTCACAATCGAGAACCACAAATCCAATTATGAAACTTCATGGTTTAATTACTAGAGAAATGTTAGTTTAAGAAGACTAAGAATAGTTTCTTTTGATGGGTGTCTCTATTAAAAAAAAAAAAAAAAACTCAAACGGAGACAACCATTTCTCTAGTAATCAAGTACAATAATACCACTTTGAGGCATGTTGTTAATGACAAGATACTACAACTGTCATTAACAATTTAATTTAGAGACGAGTCACATTATAATGGTGGAAAAGCTTAGCAAGCACGAAATGCTTTAGAGAGTTGAAAATAGACATAAATTGAAGATTCCCAGATCTATCAATCTTCTGAATTGTTAACAAATCAAGGAAAGTGTTATGTGCCTAATCAGGAAGTTCTTATACTATGATGGACCAAGTTAAATCTCAACATATAAAACTGAAGATATGGGTAAGTTGGAAGAAGTGATGCAAGGCAATTGAATGTTAGTTTAAATAAAGATTTGGTTGTTAATGGGTGAGTTAAGCAGTTATGATTAGTTGTGTAAATTGAGATTATTTGTTGTATAAGAATGATTGTTTAGATTGAGATTCTTTGTTGGATGAGGTTGCTATTTAACAAGCATCTGAACACTATAAATATTAGCCTAGTCATATGTTAAAAGTACCTTTTAAACTAAATAAATCTTCTCAAGTTTGAAAACACTATCTTAAGGCATCCTTTAATTGCTAAAAGTTCGAAGACTTCTTTATTTGGATTTCTCATCATAGGAAAGTTGAAATAGTTCTGTCCAATCTGGAAGGCCCATTACTAAATCAGTCACGTGACAAAGGTAAGAAACACAATCATGAAAATGGAATTTTATGATAATTAGACACCATATTGGTGTTACTAATGAAGGATATTTATTAGTAACAATGGAACCCATTGTGGAGTAGAAAATAAGCAAGTCTTCATGTTCCACTCAGCATTGCATGACTACAAGTTTTCTTACTTTTTTTTTTTCCCCACTTTTTCATTGGATGCTTAGAGTTTGCTTCTAAAGCTTTTCAATTACGTCGTACATAAAGGTCCACAACCATGCCAATTATCATTATAGTGTTGTCAAGATCAGTGCCCAAGGTTGATGTTAAGTTTCGCCAACTTTTTAATACAAGGATAAGTACAAAGTATAAGAAATAAGCCTAAAACCCTTAAAAAAGACAAGATATTTATATATCAAACATTAAAAATTCATATTAAATTGCAGCATAAAACACTAAAAAAAAAAAAAATTCAAATATAAACACCCATTTCACCTTCTTTGGGTTTCAGTTCTCGTTCCCGGATGAATGAATATCCCTTCCTTGGCATTCAGAATCAACGGAAAAAGCTTCTGCTTTCCAAACACCATTAGTTTCTAGTTGTTGAATGTCGGAACAAGGACCCATTCATTTAAAGCCATTATTCAACTTCTATCTATCCGGAAAAGGATTCAGAAAAAGAAATCTACATCGTACACGAGAGGGAATCTCCTGCACATTGATGACAGCACCTACAATGTTCTCAGCCGTTTTCTTTTTCTCTGTGACAAGACAATAAATCATGTACGTTGGTTTTTCTAGGAGGTTTAATTATTTTGTCTTTCGTCGTGTGGGTAGATCGAATCAGAACCCTTCCTCGTGGTAATGGGAATCAAAGTATTTGTCTATGAATTCTTGTCATGTGGACAGGAAGAGGGTTTCGGGGTTTGGAGATTTTACAATGATAAATTATGAGAGGGAAGGATAAAAAAGAATCGAAGGAACAGTTGAAAAGAAGTTAAAAATGATTAGTTGGCAACAACATCTCCTAGAATAATTGAAATGATGTTGACGACGAGGAGTCGGGAAAACCTAGTTGGACAGCCGAAAATGGAGGCAGATGAAGGCGTTTTTCACGTACCTTTCCTTCATTATTACTTATTAGTACTACTTAATAAGACCTGTTTTCCTCGTTCATTACAGCAAGAACTGCCTTTCTATCCTCCAAGTACGGCTATCCGGCTTTTCTTTGCAGTTTGTAAATGGCAGATCTCAAGCCCCAGACGGACATTTCCTTCGCGGAGATATTCCTGTGCAGCGCTCTCGCGGCTTGTTTTGCCGAGGTACTCTCGATCTTCCTGATCGTGCTTGCATTTCTGGGTTTGCTTAATTTATCACAATTCTCTTGTGTACTAAGCTCAACAAGTTTCGACATGGGTCAGAAGAATTTCAAATTAAATTGTGGTGATAGTTTTTAATTCTGCTATTTTCTTTGGTGGGAAATTCATTATTTCTTTGGTGGCATAATTCATTCATTTCCTTTGGTTACATATCTTATTTGGGTTCTGGGAAATGTGGTTCAGCTGAAGTTCAGACGTACTGGGACTGCTTTAAGAGTAGCCGGTTCTTCTTGTGTTTGGAACGGGTCGTAATCTCTCTCTCTTAACTGCTACCACAAATTCGAGCATAGACTAGAGCTTGAGTAAGGTATTGGGGTTTTTTTCTTTTCTTTCTTTTTTTTGGTTTTTTCCAAGGGGGGTGTTGAGGATAGCAAGAAGGCTTACTTTGTCTCCTACTCCCATCATATAACAAATCATGTGGCTTCTGCTAGCCCTTGGCATATCGGCATTAGCAATCGCGATGCCAAGTTTTGGCCACTTGAATTTTAAGCGTTGTGATGATGCCTCCTGAAAGTTGATCCGGTAAAAGGATTCTGTTGATTCTTCTTGATGCTTGGCTTTCATCCTTCTAGGAAGAGCAGAAAGAGAGAGAAGGAGAAAAGGAAAGGAAAAGGAATAAGAAAATCAAGGGAGAGTTTGGAAACTCGAAGAGGAGAAGAAGAAAAAGAGGAACAAAGGAAAGAAAGAAAAGGAACTTGGAGTTCTTGGATAGTTAGACACTCTTTTCAGAAATGCTTTTAGAATGTGACCTTGTAAGCATCAGGTAGCATTGCCTAGGTTTGTTAGTTAATGTATATAGGCATTATGCACTGATCCTATATTCATCTATTCTCCTTCACTCGATTGAGCTTCTTTGACTTGTGATACGCCCTTCTCAATCTTAGCAGTTATTCAATGATGGGTTCTGTGTATAAATCCTTTGCTCTACAAGTTGTTATAAACAAGAATTAATTTCAAGATATTCTGATTTGAAAACGGGTGCATGACTTGGTACACATTTGCTAGGGTGAACAGCCTTACTTTGTCTGAACTTGATGGTTTTTGTTTCAGCCCAAGCTAAGATATTAGGTTTACATAATCTGTTTGGTTTTGAAACATCATGACAAAATGTTTCCTTTGTTCCAGAGATGCACAGACAAACACACTCCCACACAAACACACACACGCATCAGTTGAGCTCAAAAATATGAACTGCTTTTTACTCATCATCATGTTCATGGATATTTTCACAGTTCTGTACTCTTCCTTTGGACGTTGCTAAAGTCAGACTTCAGCTCCAAAAGAAATCGGCTACAAATGATGAAGTGGGCGTGCCCAGATATAGGGGCTTGTTGGATACTGTTGCTACTATTGCAAGGGAAGAAGGCCTGCCTGCACTTTGGAAAGGCATTATACCGGGATTACAACGCCAGTGTCTTTATGGAGGCTTAAGGATTGGGCTATATGGGCCTGTGAGTTTATAATTTGTGCTTTTCTTGAATGTGGTGAATTACTCATGATATCTCGGAGGGACATGTTTATATGTGTGCAAAAAATGCATGTTGGGCAGGTTAAGACATATCTTGTTGGCAGTGAATATATTGGAGATATTCCTTTATACCATAAAATACTTGCCGCTCTTTTGACGGGTGAGTGTGTTTGGCTACTGCTTTTGCTTGCTGTCCAAAATTATATACATTAAATTTTTGTTCACCCCAGTGCTTATGCTTTTCTCGCTGTTCCCATTCCATCTTGAGTTGCTCAGTTTGATGTTCACATCGAGCTTTTATTTGCAGTTTTTAAATTTCCTTTCTCTCTTTACCTTGATAGGTGCTATAGCAATTGTAATTGCTAATCCAACTGATCTTGTCAAAGTTCGACTTCAAGCTGAAGGAAAATTGCCAGTTGGGGTTCCCAGGCGTTACTCTGGAGCTTTGGATGCTTATTACACTATTGTGAGGCAGGTCGGTGTACTTGCTGTAGTATGCATTTTCCATTTTATGTATCTAATTGTCTAATTCTTATATATTTATCTAAAATTAGGAAGGAATAGGGGCCCTATGGACTGGACTTGGCCCAAATGTAGCACGAAACGCTATAATAAATGCTGCTGAACTAGCCAGTTATGACCAAGTGAAACAGGTAACATCATAGTGTTAAGTCTTTCGAGTGGAGCCTATTTTGTAGATTTTGAGATGTTGCTATGTTAAGTTAATCCCAAAAATCCCTAATTCTCTATACTTATGCAGATGATTTTGAAAATTCCAGGGTTCATGGACAATTTTTTAACTCATCTGCTAGCTGGTCTAGGTGCAGGTTTTTTTGCCGTTTGTATCGGTTCTCCTGTTGATGTGGTAAGCCTTTTTCCTGCTTCCTTTGCTTAGGCCATGGACATACAAGTTAGAGTTCTGCAAGAGTCGTCGCCTTCCTATAGTTCTAAATCTATTCTTGTATATGACAAGACTACTTGAAGAAGTCATCCTGTCAATGTATCTTTAATGTTCTGTTTGTTTCCACAGTTCTGACTAGCAAGGCTCTAATTCTTGCTTTCATATGGAACTCAGCCCTCCCTCGCTGATTTCTCTTCTGAAAGTTTACTGGGAAATCTGCAACACCTGGGAAAATTTGTGATGGAAATCTTAGACAGTAGTTTTTTTTTTCAATTAAGACAAGTTCTAACCGACCAGTTGACCCCTTCGCATTGGAATAGCGATGGAAAAAATTGAAAAAACTAAAGAATTACATGCTCTCTCTCATTTTTGAAACCTCATAACTACTAAGATATCCATATGTTTTCAATAAGTTCATATTGACGATGATGATGACAGTGATGGTGATGGTGATGGTGATATTTATATGAGTGAATCTCTGCATGTTTTTTTTGCCTTTCTTTTTGTTGTTGAAGCTGGTTTCCACTTGTAGCATAATCCATAAAATTATTCACTGCAGGCTTTTATGCGGCTCTGCTAGTGAAAGATTGTGATCAAAATTTGTTTCTTATCGTATGAAGCGATTTGTGTAGTATTTTAAGGATGAGCTAGTCAGTCAATATTGGCTTGGATGCCATGCTTGTTATGTTCCAGGTTAAGTCCAGAATGATGGGAGATCCAACTTACAAAAGTACGCTTGAATGTTTCTTCAGAACTTTGAAGAGCGAGGTATGTTGATTTGTCTCTGAAGTTGATATTTAATCTCATGTAATTATAAATGTCATTTATTATCTCTCTGATACATGTCATGGGAAAATACTTCAGATTGGACTACTTAGAAGGTTACGTATTTCTCAAATAAAAAAGTCACTCAAGAGAAATAGAAAATAACAAGAAACTACTTAAACACGGAGTTAAAATCGGGGGCAAGCATCTGAAATAAGCCTAAATAATGAGCTAGAAACTGGCTTCTGAGAGTAAATTACCTGGCTGCTAATAATTTTGCCTTCAAACGGCATCTCCTCCTCAAAAACCGGGTAGCTGTTTAAGTCATGGGTTTAGGACCTATAGGGTGCATGTTTTTATCTTACTAATGAAAAACGAAAATCACTATAGTTTGTGCTATGTCAATGTTAATTGATGCATTGATATAACCATATATTTGGAACCTATTCAGCTTTAATAATAACCAGTAACTTGTGGAAAACAATATATTGCAGGGATTTTTTGCCTTTTATAAAGGGTTCTTCCCTAACTTCAGCCGGCTCGGAGCTTGGAATGTGATTATGTTTCTAACTCTGGAGCAAGTAAGACATTCAAATTCTGTTCATGCATCTTGGTATCGACTTTTAGCTGAATCTAGGCACTCACGTACAGCTGATTCTGGAAATTTCTGTTTGCACTCTTGGCACATAATGCTGTAGCCAGTTCGCACACTCTTATATTAAAATAATTTCTCAGGCACGCTTAGCTAAACTTAGTAAGATTCCAACCCGTTGCACAGGCCAACCACATTTCTAGGTTGGAGAATTTCTCTTGCTTTTGTTAACAATTTGGACATGACGTTCATCTTCCTTCAATGATAACCCATGGAAACAGGTCCAAGCTTTTTAAAATGATTTTCCTCCTTGAGGTTCACATTCATGGATTTTGGATCTACTCCTTGAAATTGTCTCGATTTAGGACAGAAAGCTGTTACTTGTTTATTGTTTTGCTTTGTTGGTTTATAATAGTCAGTTAAATTACTCCATGAACACTGAAAAATGCTTATCATTTTCTCTCTATGACAGGCCAAGAAATTTTTCGGAGGGGATCTCTAAATCTCAGATTTTACGAGTTGAGAATTGGCCTGAGGGAAAGCAAAGGATTTACGTGGATATTGCTTCTTCCTTTTTATTTTATTTTTTATTTTTGGTCGGAGAGATGAGATTGCCTCTGCAAATCTTTTTTCCACATAGTTATCTTCAATTTAGTCTTTGTAACGATGAACTGACTGCCGAACTGCATTGGCTTGGAAGGGCTTCCATCATCATTAACATGGACCCCTTTTGTCACGGTGCCAGCAGCTTCCCTCCCCATGTCCCCCCTCAAAATGGCATTGCCATATATGATTACATTGTGAATTTAATGAGATATACTATCATTCACCAGCAAGAAAAAATGACTTGGGACCTAGATTCTGCAATCTGAAGGGGCTAAATCCAATCCAGTACACAAACGTTAACATTAAGTTTACTTGAAATTACTAACCTCATGATCCTAACAACATAAGTTAATCAGCTTATAATGTGAAGGTGACTATTCCACTGTTGACGGAATAGCCAGGTGCATATACAGCGATCACGCTTGTTCTATTTCATGTCCGGGATACCAGATAAACCCTGGTCTTGATGACCGACCCATTGCCAAGCTTGAATCCAGGACTAACCGGGAACCCCACGATCTGACCCGCCGGAACTCGCCCGCCTGGAAATTTAACAACACTGTCCATATACTGTGGATGAAACTCAGCCCCACGACTGGCCTCGAACTGACTAGGTGCCGGGTCAAGCGAGAAGGCCAGCAAGTGAAGCAGCCACAAAGACTTGGCGAGCACCAAGAACTCGCCGTAGAACTGAGTCCTGGGGTGGTTTCCGGCGAGGACCTGGCGTCGCTGCTCCAAGTCCCCGAACAATGATTCCTCCATCTTGGGATGGATAATGGAGAGGTACTTCTTGGAGCAGAACTTGCCGAAGTGACAAGAGGGTAAGATTCCAAGAAGCTCCGTGGGGTCCATGGCCTTCATGTCACTGTACTGGGTAAAGCAGTCGCAACGGTACTGCTCAGGGTTTAGGAGGGAGGAGAGGCTGCCGTCCATGTAGAAGGTCTCGTGGTCGAAGCCTTGGAAGAGTTTGCGTAAAACGTATGATTCGAGAGCGTATTTAGCATGGTGGGGTGCAACCACTGAGGTGCTGTTGGTGGTGGCGGTGGCGGCCATGGGAAGAGTGTCTGCGCCGTTGGCGGTGGCGGCTTCGATGGAACGGACGACGGCAGCTATGTCCCAGTGGGCGGAGCGCATTAGGGAGAGGAGTTGGGATGTGAAAGACTTGGATGCCTCCTTCACCTGCGTCATTGTAGCTTCGAACAGCTGAGGTGCTGGACAGGCAGCAACTGTCGCCAATGAAATTAACATTTCAATTACGATTTCCAACATCTACTCCATGCAAAAAGTTGATTATTTCATGATTTTCTTTTTTAACTTACTCACTATGTATGCATCCAATGTTGGACCCTAATCTAATGATGGGTGCCTGTTAACTTACTACTAAATCAACAAACATTGCAATATATTTCAAGAAATTGCAATCATTAAGCCACCATGAATTTACGTACGAAACACAAAAGCATTATGACCCAGGTCTAATTACTGACTTTTTACTTTTGTTTTGGTCCCTAAAAGACAAGAGAAAGTGAGATTTATGCCCAACCGAGTTGACCTATAAAGTGGGTGTTGTCTCCCAAGCAAAACGGCAACGTTTACGGGCTTTACCTTGACTTTGAGTGTTGGAGCTGAGCTTTCGCTTTGACTGGTTCGACCGGCCGCTGCCCTTCTTCCCGTTGGTTCCATTGAGGCCTTGGCTCGAAACGCCGACGTTTTTCAGCTTCTCCTTTAGACTCTCAACCTCCATCTCCCTCGACTTCACCTCCCTCTTCAGCTCCGCGACCGCCGCCTCGTACGGCGCCACCACCTCCCTCACCGCCACGCCCCCACTCACCCTCTTACGCCGTGAACCACGCGCCCCGCCTCCACCCGCCCTTATTATCCTCCTCCTAAATCTCTCCCTCAATACCCCGAGCTTCCTCAGCTCCGCCACCACCGCCACGTCAGCCACCCTCATCTTCTCCGGGTCCCACGGGCAATGCGCTTCTTGGAGGCCCACGTAGGCTCTTTTCATCGCCGATACGGCGTCGAACACCTCGCTCATCAGCCTCTCCATCTCCACCACCCTCTCTACTCTCACCTCCTCCTTCATTCCCAACCAAGCCTTGTACCTTTCCTTTTCCTCTTCCTCCTCCTCTTCGCCTTCTTCTTCTACTTCTTCTTGTTCTCTTTCGTCTTCGCGATCGTCGGACTCGTACTCTTCATCCTCGTCTCCGGCTCGATTCTCGCCGGAATAGTGCCTGCCGGCGGCAAGCGGATGTAGCAAGCACGAGGCTGCGACTCGTTGGATCAGATCCGAGAAATTCGATACTTTGCTCGCCATTTCACCTTGGGTGACGAATCCAAAAAACAAAAATTAGCAACGAAGATTAGATAAGCTCAGGCTGTGGCCCAGAGCGCTGACTATTACATTATCTCCACTGCGATAGTACCCCACCCATTTAAGATAACAAGCCAAGAGATGGAAAAAGTACGTCTAATTAATGAATCCCATTCAATCTTAGTGGTATCTCTAACCTCCTGGTTTGGTCGGAGCGCAGATGGAGTCCTTATTGCTTATCCGGATCTCTGCGGGACGGATCGGAATGGAGAATGGCGTCCGCCGATTGGCCTTCTCTTCCCAGATGGTCACCGGGAAATTTCAGTCCGAGCGTCAATATAAGGAACTCCGTTCAGCAGTGGATGGATGATCTAGGAAGTGAAAGAAACTTCTGCTTGGAAAGCCGTGCCCGAGTATGGTCCTCACTGTCTGACTACGAGCAAGTGGGATTACGAGTGAGAAGATCGGGAATTATTCAAATATTTCTCGGTGGTGGAAAAGCGTAGACTCGCCAACATTGACTGTGCACGTGTGGTAAAAATAGCTTCACGTTTGCCATGATGTTTCTGGCAGACAGATATGCGGTTTTGATGGCGAGCGTGTAGCTGTAGAAGCTGAACCTGCGGCTAGGGTTGGAATCTGAGTTTGACTCTAGTGCATCTCACGGGGGTCGTCCTTGATGTTTTAATTTCTGGAATTTGGTAGCCTTTTTATTTATTTTTCTTGGATCAGTTATGCCACGTACTTTGCTGAGCTAGGAACCAAGAATAGCAAGGCCTTTTGCTTTCTTTATTTATACGTATTTTGCCAAACACAAGTAAAGTCTTGCCATGTAATGGTCCAATTGCGATTTCTTAAAACTAATCTGAGAAAAATAGCAGTAGGTTTGGAATTAAAGCCCACCTAATCTAGAATTCTAGTTGGTCAGGAGAAATGGCAAATTTTCATCTATTACCACGTAATTGACTTCCCGCGGTTCCTTAAAGCTAGTCGGACCCAGAATTCTTGTAAGCTAGTTTGGATCTCCTTTTATAATCGTTTTCCGTCTCTAAAATCAGATACAATGGTTTTTCCAAAGGTTTAATAATGAGGCTAACACAAAACGGCATTAAAAGACAATATAGAGGACGGTTGTAGGAATGTCCCTAGAGCCCTCAAATGGTTCTAAGTATGTACTACAAGTAAAACAACGTTGTTCTAATCACTAATTATTACAAAACCCTAAAACTTCTCACCTAACAAAACTATGGATTTAGTCCATGGTGATCTCAAGGAATTTCACTAGTTTCCCGATTAAAGCCACTACTTGAAAAATGCCAACTTCCCACTTATTAAAGTGAATTTGTGAGAAATGCCAACTTCCCACCCATTATCACATGGATTGACTTCTTGTCGTTACTCAAAGCGAATTGGACCCATAATTCTTAAGGAAATAGGAGAGGATCTCAACAAACACCAAAAGTTTAATGCCGTAGGAACCTTTGGAGAAAACCACAATACAGATCCTTGCTCCACGAATTGGCTTGGGTAGTTTAGTGGAGATGGTCTTACCTTTTCGAATTCCTTGTTTGTTGTCTTGGAAAGTACCAAAACTGCCTTGAACGAAGGCCTTACAGAGATGACACAACCATAACTACACTATTAGATTAGAATGCAAAATATAGTTGATAAAACTGAGACTTATCCATCTCAAGTGTCATTAGCATTAAATGAGTTCTGAATGTCACTCAATAGCCTTTTGTAATTATAAATAGTGTAACTTCACTTGTAACATACACACATTTTTCACAACGGTTGAACCTCAATACGACCTTCCCTTCAAATGACCATAATTTTTGTTATTGGATGATGGTTTTCATTTCCCTTTCCACAAATCCCTCTTCATGCCTACCAAATGCTTCTGTAAAAGTCTTGGTCTATTTTTGGACATATGAGGGGTCAATATGATAAAATATTAGGATATATTTTCTCAGCAACATTCCATGATCTCCACTAGTTCATCTAGGCACGATGTGGAGGATGCATAGCCTTTTGAGAAAACTACAATACAAATCCTTGATCCACAAAACGCCTTGGGCAGTTCAATAGAGATGGTTTTCCCTCTTTGAAGCTCCGTTTATCTCGGAAAGTACAAAGTTTGTCATGAACCAAGGCCTTGTAGAGATGACATGACCATAATTTATGTTATCGAATCTTGATTTTTCATTTCATTAACTACAAAGGTTTGAAACTGCTTTTCATCCTTAGCAAATGCTTTGGCAATAGTCTCAGTCAATTTTCAAATGTCCAAGGGGTCAACATGATAAAATATCAAGATAACAGTTTGGGATATGTTTTCTCAACAACATTCCAAGATCTCTGCAAGTTTGTCAAGGCATCACTTGGAGGATGCATAATTTTTAGAGAAAACCACAATACAGATCATTGATCTATAAATCATCATGGGCAGTTTGATAGAGATGGTTTTCCTTTTTGAAGCTCGTTATCTTGGAAAGTACAAAGTCTGACTTAAAGCAAGGCCTTACAAAGATGACATGTTACTGAATCTTAATTTTCAATTCCTTTGCCACATCTATCTAAATCCACTCTTCATGCCTATTAAATGCTTCAACAATAGTCCTAGTCTGTTTTAGGATATCCGAGAGATCAACATGATAAAATATAAGGATAAGAGTTTGGAATATGTTTTCTTAACAACATTCAATAACAATCAAAATCATTGATCTACGAATTGCTTAGGTAGTTCGGTAGAGATGGTCTTTTCTCTTTTCGAAGCTCTTCGTTATCTAGGAAAGCATAAAGTCCACAATTCATATCATTAAATCCTAGTTTTCATTTCCTTTGCCACATCAATCTAAAACCACTCTTGGTGCCTAGCAAATGCTTCAACAAAAGTCCGGCCTGTTTTTGTACATTCAAGAGGTCATTATGATAAAATATTGGAAGAAGAGTCTAAGATATGTTTTCTCAGCAACATTCTATGATCTTCGCTATTTCATCTACGCAATATGTGGATGATCAATAACATTTGCAGAAAACCACAATGCAAATCCTTGATTCATGGATCGCCTTGGGCAGTTTGGTAGGGATGATTTTCCCTCTTCAAAGCTCATCATTATCTTGGAAAGTACGAAGTTTGACTTGAACCAAGGCCTTGTGGAGATGATGGTAAAGTTCCTGTGCATGTTTTCACCTTTGAAAATCTGAAGACATCGTATGATCTCAACAAGATTCGGAAAGTGATGAAAGGAATGGAGAAGCCGTGAAGGGGTTATGGAAGAAGAGAGACCACGACCATGACTCCTTCTCTAGACAAGAGTACCAGCCCAATCATGTCACAAAGGCCCATTATGCAAAATGAAACAAGTGGAGACAAGTTCCCAAGGAGAAGGCATGCCCACCAGTCCTTCCAGTTAAATACATGCGCGCCACGACAACATTGTGACAGACCAGGGATTACATATGAGTCCGGGTCTATTGCTTGGAAGGCAATTATCCTAACCGTTGGACTACAAACACATGCTTTTAAGCAAAATAACTCCTCTTCTCCTGTGAAGCTGGTCAGAAGTGAGGGAAGAATTTGTAGAGACAGAGTATTACAAGGATCTCAACGGTGTCGACAAGCAACACCACACGGAATTATTTCCCAACTTCAATGCTTAATGCTCCTTTGCTGCTCTAGGAAAGACATAAAGTCAAAAAGAAGTTTAGTAATCCATTGTCCCCTAAAATAACTCATATACAGTTTGTCACGAACTCACATTTTCTTGGATGAGCAAAAGAAAAATAAGAATCCTTCAGAAATTAGTCTCTAATATTGATTAGTATCAATTTCAAGCGTCATTGGGGATATCAAGTTAGAAGGTCCAAATGCTCAATTCAAAAATTAACTTAAGAGTTGGAATGTCCTTTTTTAATTTATATTTAATCTTAAGAATCTTACTTTTTAACGTGTGACTTTTGCCTTCACACAAAAATATTAGGAGAAGAGTCTTGGATATGTTTTCTCGGCAACATTTAATGATCCCCACACATACATCAAGACACCAAGTAGACGATGCATTGCATATGAAGAAAACAACAATACAAATCCTTGATCTACGAATTGCCTTGGGTAGTTCAATAGAAATGGCCTTCCTTCTTCGAAGCTCCTCGTTCACTTAGAAAGTACGAAGTTTAACTTGAAGTAAGACATCGTAGAGATGATCGATGAAGTTACTGCGCATATCTTCACAACTGAAGCTCAGAAAGACATTGTGATTCCAGCAAGCTTCGGAAGGCAATCAAAGGAATGGAGCATCCAGGGGCTAACAGTTTGATACCGCTTTTCATGCCTAGCAAGATTCCATGATCTCTGCAAGTGTATCAATGCATTATGCAGAGGATGCATAGCTTTTGGAGAAAACAACAATACACTTTTGGAGAAAACAATAACACAAATCCTTCAGTACAGATGGTCTTCCCTTTTGCAAGCTACTCGTTGTCTAGAAAAGTACAAAATTCAACTTGAACCATGGCCTTGTAGAGATGATTGATGAAGTTTTCTCGTGTGTTTTTGTGTTGAGAAGTCAGTCCCACATGGGTGCGTAAGATGAGGCTTTGTGCCTTATTAGTGTTTGGGACCCACCACGTGCTTCAGACGCGCGAATTCTTTGATTGTCTTATGACTGCGCAAATCTGTGAGTTTCACAGTGACGGCTTGACGCACCGGTTGTAGCACCTCATTCCTGCAAAATTTTATGAAAGCCAATTCTTGTTGACGCACTGCAACCGGTATTTTTTTTAGACGCACTGCAACCGGTAATTTTTTTAGACGCACTGTTCGAGCCGCCACTAATTCGTCGGCTACCTGTGAGCAGTTCGAAGCAGATCTGCCGAAAGCCCCAACAGGTAATTCCACCAAATAACAGCAAGAACCCATGTGTATCTCCACTGTATTTGGTAATCCATCTGAAATCTTGATATCACAATTTCCAGAAGCCTGTCCGATACAACATATGGCCAAGGAAGATGACCTATTCTCCAAAATAATTTTTTTTAGAACAGGTGCAGACCAACTCTCTTGTTTCACCCCACAAGGGAAGCCATAATTTGTAACAATTAGAACCTTTAGTTTTTCCATCTTTTTTACAAACTCAAGTAATTGGTAATCCCCTAGCTGAAAATTTAGAACTAGGACCTCAATTTCAGATGGTTGAATAATTTGCTGACTAGAAGAGAACTTCTCATCTGCAATTAAAAAAAAACTCCATATGATTTGGCAGTACCAAATACTAGTCTATAGGTCAGAACTTGTGTAAGGATATGGGCTTGTTTGAGATTGAGAAAGATAGACCTACCAATTGTGATAGACAAGCTGCGCGCTTTAATATATAGCAGTTCCTTCTCTGACTGCGAATCAAGAGATTTGTTTTCACTTATGGGTAAAATTAGTCTTTTCCGTTGTCCTATCGGCCCTTGGTTGCTCTGGTGGATAGCTAGCTCTTTAAGAAGATTATGTTGCTCGACAAAGTATCCACTGTAGTCCCCGCCATAATAACATTCATATATACTGGTAAATGAGCAAAATGTTACATGCATTGAAGAGATTCAAATTCTTCAATCTTCATATACAAAAATTTAAGTTCTGTGAATTCGCATCCAGATGGGGGTAAAATAGGTTAAAGAAGTCAATCTATGAATGTGTCTAGGATCATTAAACTCAATCTACAAGACAAGCTACAAAAATGTAAATCATAGTGGCAATTCTCCATTAATTCTAGCAGCTCTAGCTTTGATTTTTTCTAATTCCTAGTAATTAGCTTTCCACATGGAGATCTATAGACTAGTATAAAAAGTGGCGCCTTGTCAATCAACTGGTCACGTAAGGTATGATAAATTGTCATGAATAAGTGTTTATTAAGCAGAAAGACAAAAATATTTTGGGTCTGTACACAGAGGTCACAACATAATACGTGTAGCAACTAGCAATGAAGTCACGTAGAGACCAACCTATAACACAATTACATTATACAGATATAGTGGTAGCATACCTCGGGATATGGGCAAGATTATGGGAGCTGATCTGATTTAGGATGGAAATGGCTCGAGCTCTATCTAGTTTGTATAATACTGCCCATATCTCAATGAGGACAACGAGAGGGATCTGTTGGCCTACGGGAAACAAACCTAGGTCCAGGAAACACTCCATGGCTTCATCATCCAAGCAACGAAGGATCTCCTGGGAACGCTTAAGCAGCTTTCCACAAGAATCAAGAACTAAATGACCAGCAGGTCGATCGATTACCCAACTCCGCCAGACCCCTGGAGGCTTCCCACGAAATGATAGTCCAAGCTCTACAAGGGCTAGAGCGTAGCCCTCACAGTCCCTCAGTATCTGTAACGCAAGTAATTCAAATAAAATCAATTATTGTTTGGGGTTGCAGCGATAATATTGGCCACAGTTCCATTGATCTAAACCGCGTTACTTGTTTTCCAAATGAAAACATGGTTTGTAGAAACCCAAAAAGTAAGATTAGAGATAATATTAAATATAATTCAAACATATAAGTACTATAGGCTGCTAAATTACCTTTTCAATATACTCTTCTGGAATCAAATGACTTTCCTCTTTTAGCTTAGCTGAGTGGCGCAAAAGTGCCAATGCATGTTCATCATCCAATGGTTGTAAGGTGCATACAGATTTATCTTCTCCAGTTACAATACTGGAAGTCACCAAAATACAGTAATTTGGGATACTAAACTCAAATTCCCTGACAAGGCTTTCTGATTTAGGCCAAACATCATCCATGATCAATAATATAGGACCTCCTATTTCTCTAAACAGTAACCCCACTTGGTGGATTGCATGTTCATCACTTCGAAACTCAGGCACCGAACAACCCAGATGATCAAATAGATCGTGCGCAATGCTTCTAACCTCTGGAGCTCGCGAGACCGTGATGAAGAAAATATTCTCCTTAAATACGTCTGTCCAAATACAATGTAGTTAGAAAGCATTCACCAAAAGCACACTTTATGTCTGATAACAATTAGGATTGGAGTGAAAATTAGTAGACCTAGATATGTATATTATAGGAATATTTTAGAAGTTGTTCTCCAAATATTGTCCTTGAACACGTCTGTCCAAATACAATGTAGTTATAAAACTGTCACCAAAAGCACACTTCATGTCTGATAACATCTTCTCCATGGGAGAGATATGATGGCTAAACTACAAGCAAGTAATCCCAAATTCTTAAACAATGCCATCAATTATATAGAAGTAAAAACTGTTTTTTTTTTTTTTTTTTCCTGCTCTTCCGTGTCAACAACTCTAGTTTACCCCACCTTTTAAAAGCACTAAAGTGACTAGAGTGAATAAAATGAATGAACCAAGATTTTTGATGGCGTACTAATGTTACCCTCACAGCACACAAATTTTGCAAACGATCTTTCAATGACCCCTGCAAATATTTGAAACCTCAGCGTGAATGCGATCCCATTCATTATAGTTCAGGTAAAAAACATAACATTCTAACTGATTTTCTTTTATCAACGTCTTATGATTTGCAGAATTTACGTTCATATAAAAGAATTGGCGATTAGTTACCTTTGATTTGCTGATCATGACCAAACCTTATCGCCAGTGTGGTCTTCCCGCATCCCCGAGGACCAGTTAATACAAGCGGCGAGACCCTCTCAGATAGCAGCCGCCTCTTCAACTCCTTCAAGGGCTTACCCAAACCTATAATAGATTCAGTGAGTAGAGGGACCGCGCAAGAGAGCCTAACATTCCTCACGCCCAAATTTTGAGCTTGATGCAGTGCGTGCACGCTGGTTTCCGTATTGATTATCCTGTTGCGCATGTCGATTTGCGTACTGAACGCGGTCTGCTGAGCGTCCACCAAGGCTTGCATAACGATTTGGATATCGTTTGCACTCGTTTGCATAGCGTTTACACTGGTTTGGAGAGCCTCCAGGAATTGCAAACCCCGCAGTCCATCACTCGCGACCAAATCCACCTCGGTTTTGGTAACGTTTGAGACGGCCAAATTCTCCAACCCGATCCTTGCCATATAGAGTGGAATATAAGTCTGAAAGAATTTCCGAATGTCCTCTTGCAACCTGCGGAGCTCGTCCTCGAGTTTGGATGTCTTCCACAGGTTCAATCCACTGCTTCTCGAGCGGCTCGAACACTTCTGGACGATGGTCTTGCCCTCCACCATTTTTTGGATCAAGCCCGCTGTTTCTTCTCTTGGGTGACCCACTGTATTGCTTAACTGTATTATCCGTTCAACCATGGGCTCCCAGCAATTTAGTTCGGACTTTAGGTCTTCGAGTCGTGATTTCAACATACAGCCTTTCCCCAACACATCCTTTACTATTCCATACAAGTCTGAAAATACAGCTCCCAGAGCAGGCCCTACAACCAATTCTAATGCCATTACTATGCGTCACAAAAAAACCCAAGAGCTCCAATATGGAAGAGGAAAAGAGACCCAAGATTTTGTGCTCAATCCTTGGTAGCCAAGAAAACAACTACTCTCAACCAATCTATGCTTCAAACTCTCCCATTTTTTTCTCTCTTTTCTTTTTTAGCACCGATGAGGGTAGCAAAAGAACAACAAAAGTAGAGAATCAGAGGAAAAGAAAAGCTCTTGTATCCGCTATCTATGAAATCTAAGAAAACAAGGGAACACTCTGGTCGCGTATGACAAAGATATAAGCCAATTTATATCCTCAGATCTCGCATCTTCTCACTTTCTCGTGCCGATTAGGAAGTGCAACTGCAAATATAATTAAATTAGCACAGCAGATTATTTAGATTCAAGGATCGAACAACATACATAGACAGAACGGAATTAAACGCAAGTTTACAAGGAAAACAAGATGCCATACTTATATGAGCTAACTGATCCCTGCCTCATAGTTTTACAGAACGGATAAGAGCCTCCTTGAATCCTTCACCATCTTCATACGCAATGCTCTGCCCCCACGCGGATCTGAGAAGTCAGAAATAGAACTGAAGTCCTTCTTGCCCGTGTGAACTTTACTAAAGCCAGTTGATTCCAAGATATCCCCTTTTAAGTTACTAGAACCAGTTTACAAAAGAACCAGTCTTCAGCTTACAAAAGAACCAGTTTCTCGCCTCAGCCACGCGTTTTTGGCACAATACCCAATTTTCTTTTAAGCATTTCTATCCCGTTACCGCGTCGGGACGAGGAAAATTGCGAGGATGTTTCTCTCTTTTCTTGGGTCTTCGTTTCTTCGACGGTGGACTCTCCCGTTCGCTGCTTTTTGAGCATCATTTGAGTTGCTAAATAGATTTTTCACCATATTCCTGGGATAGAAAAGTTCCAAACATTCCAACTTGTAACTTTCTCAGCAAGTGCCACACAACGAGCCATGACCTGGTCTACTTCTTGTTATGTTATGTTCTCAGCAAGTACCACACAACGAGCCATGACCTGGTCTACTTCTTGTTATGTTATGTTATGTTTTCCGTAAGGTCTGTACAGCAGGGTAAGGTTATAAGCGAAGGAGACGAGCGGGCAGAGGGGATCTTTTGCAAAACCCTGTAACCCGTTCTGTGAAGAGTTCTCATCTCCATGAATACATGCTCTATTTAATCAAAGCGTTTCCCATCCAAGATAGCTAAAAAGAACCGTCCTCAACCTTGTTCTCAAGAGTTCGTCTTGAACCCCAAATCGGCTAATTGATCCTTTAACCGTGCACATAACAATAAGGTATTGGAGCTGACACCGGTAATGGCTGGCTTAAAGCAAAGGAATACTGGATAGAGATTTCAACCAGTGCTTCTAGTGTCATGCAGTAACAATTTGCCTACGTGTACCTTAGAATTGACAAGAGACTTGTGGAGTTGCAGACGCAGGTCAACACGTTGAAGGAGGAACCCCGAAGAGAGAAGGGAGAGTCTTTGAACTCAAGCAAAGGGAAGGGAGTCTCATCGTCCGACGTACCTGGAGGGAATGCATGAACTACAGTACCCAGGGGATTAAAGTTTGAGTTTCCCCGCCTTGTTGGCGGAGAAGACTCCACTTGATAGGTGTGCCGAGACATGTAGTTTTTGTTAGCTTAATTTTAATTAAGCTTACTTAAGTGGTCTATATTAAGTTGGTTTATGAGTTTTAAATATGGACTGGTTGATGTGGGTCGTGGCTAACCAAATATGGCTATGATGAGTGGGCCTATTGAGTTGCACATAAGGTAATGTTAGGTCTTATCCTTTAGCTTATGATATATATATATATATTATTCTTAGGGTTTCATAAGGTTGCTTTTTACAAAGAGATGAAACCCTAGGTTATCTCATCGAGCAAGTGACTCTTATGAGAATAGAGGATATTCGCCTAAGCCTGAGTTCCAAATCACATTATTGGGTTTACGACATCAAAAGAATGGATTACAAGAGCGGTATGTTTCTATCTATTCTCTTTGTATTTGTTTGCTAAATCAAAATCATACAAACATTGTTTTAGATCTGTCTACACAGATCCTATAAAGTTTTCTTTTCTAATATGTGGTATCGGAGCATCGTAGATGAGGTCTAAAATCCATTTTGATTTTTATTTGGTTTACAATCCGTTTTTTTTTTTGTTTGGTTAAAAATATGATTTGCTAAACTTTTAGGTGTTTTTGCTATTTAGTTAAACGAATTTTCGGATTATTTGGGTTCAAAATGTGATTTTCGAAAATTTCAAATTGCAAAAATTTCAAATCTCTTAATCGGGCAAAATTTGATGAAATTTTGATATGATTGAGTTGTTTTTCTCTTCATTTGGCCTTTTTGCATGTATATCTACAAATCTACATGCATTTTATGATGTGAAATTGCATTTTACAGTCAATTTTTGTGTTTTGTCCGAAACCTAACATTTTTGGGTTCAAATTTGGTCATTTTGTAGCTTAATCCGACAATGGGAAAACATTTTTGCTCTTTTCCGGCAAATATGTGCCGAAATCGGCACCGTTTTTGTGTAAATTGTGCACGAATAAGCGGATCACGAAAAAATCATTCGCGGTTCGTTTGGGTCATGTTTGGGTCGATTTCGACCCGAATAAGCAGTTCGACCCACTTTGCGGGTCACCCAGATCTGAACCTAACTGGGCTGGACCCGGGTCAAGATGGTTCAACCCATTTGGGTCAAGCCGGCTTGGCCCATCCAGATCGGCCCGATTCGGCCCATTCGGGTCAACTCGGTTCGGCCTATTCGGGTCCATGGGTTTGGCCCATTCGAGTCAACCTGGTATGATCCATTCAGGTCCATGGCTCTGACCCAGTCAGCGAGTCAACCCGACCTGGTCAGCAGGTCAACCTAACCCAATCAACTGACCTAGTAAACCTGACCTAGTCAACCCGACTCAGTCAACGATCAATGGTAAAAAAAAAAAGAGTCAACCATTTGACCAGAAACTTTGACTGGCGCATAAAAGTGTGTGGATGGTCCAAATTGAGCACGGTTTGAACCAGTGTGTGTATTTTTGAATAATGAACATTTTGATATGTTATTTTATATGTTTTATATATCTTTTCAGTCTTTTTTGATGCTTTAAAGTTTGGAGCATGTATGTTGACACATTGTTTTCTTTCTATCATGCTTAAGCTTGTTCATATACATTCTTTTTATGTTATTATGGTATAAGTAAATGTAGCATGTATTTAGTTGAGTGTGTTAAAGTATTTATTCATATTCTAATGAGTATGGATTCTAGTTAAGAACTGTTTCTGGATCAATGTAAAAATGCGCATAATTTCAATTTAATTTTTAATTAAGCTTACTTAAGTGGTCTATATTAAGTTGGTCTATGAGTTCTAAATATGGATTGGCTGATGTGGGCCGTGGCTAACCAAATAGGGCTGTGATGAGTAGGCCTATTGGGTTGCATATAAGGTAAGGCTAGGTCTTATCCTCTAGCTCATGATATATATACATCTTATTCTTAGGGTTTCATAAGGTTGCTTTTTTACAAAGAGACAAAATCTTAGGTTCTCTCATCGAGTCAATGACTCTTATGAGAATAGAGGATATTCGCCTAAGCTCGAGTTCCAAATCGCATTATTGAGTTTACGACACTGAAAGAATAGATCACAAGAGCGGTATGTTTCTATCTATTCTCTTTGTGTTTGTTTGCTAAATCAAAATCATACAAACGGTGTTTTAGATCTGTCTATGCAGATCCTATAAAGTTTTCTTTTCTAACAGTTCTTTAAACTAAACCAAGTGACTAAGGTTGACAAGGTTCCCATAGCCGCTTGGAACCTGGAAGGTGAAGTCCACATTTGGTATCAAATGCTGTGGAAGCAAATTGCAGCTGGCGACTTGAAATGAGAGAAGCTAATTGACGCCCTGTTTGGAAGGTACAATCCTTAAAGGCCAAGTTAAAAAAAGTTAGGAGAAGTTGATGTCCATGATAGGAAAGCTGACAGTCCTAAAAAACACCTTATGCAAGCCAAAGTTAAAGGAGAGGTGGCCTCTGGTTTAACTGCAATGAGTGCTACGTGCCCGGACACTGTTGCAAGTGTTTGTTTTTGGTATTAGAGAAAATCACAATACTAATCCTTGATCCATCAATACTTGGGGTTTTTGGGTAGAGATGGTCTTCCTTTTCTGAAGCTCTTATTGTCTCGGAAAGTACGAAGTCCGACTTGAACCAAGGTCTCATAGAGATGATCGGTGAACTTTTTGCACATGTTTTCACCTTTAAAACTTAGGAAGATATCGTGATCCCAATGAGCTTCGGAAGGCGCTGAGGAACAAAGTTGCTATTGAATGGCTTATGGATAAGAAATGAGCTAAGGAGTGCGCAATTAAGAATGGGGAAGACAAGAGGAAGGCTTCTCGCCTCTTCAAACAACGTGGCTATTTTTTGTGTCACTTAGTTTCATAAAAACTAAGATTATCAGAAGTCGTGCGATGTATCGCTTTGGTGCAATTAGTGTAGCCATATCTTTCAAAGAAGCTATTTTGTATAGCTCACAACGCAACATTTCAAGGCATATTTCCACTTTGTTTATGAGGTCGCATAAGGAATGCTGACAATAATTCATGTGCCATCCTCAGTGCAATTGGCATCTTTATTCACTAAAACCACTGCCTAATCACAAATTTCTTACTCTGCGTGTCAAATTAGGGGTTGAAGGAAAATGTTTGGGAGAAAGATTTTGACCACGCTGGCTAAGTTTGCAAGGTTAGGATTAGTCAAATGCAAAGGTTCAATGGAAATATCTTGGATTCAAGGAGAAAAGAGGCCACAACTACAACTACTACGGATAGGGCATGAGCTCGATCTAATCCCAAAGACCCATCATGCAGAACGCAACCAAATAAATCAAGAGCCCATAGAAAAGGCATGCCTACCTGTCCTACGAGTTAAACACATGAACGTCATAGCAACACTCTAACAAACCAAGGATTAACTATCAGTCCAATACTAACACGATACGGCAAAACAAGGTTTAAGCATGGATTAGCCTACAAAACAAAGCTGATAATGCATAGACTAATACATGCCAAGCATGATAAGCATTAAATAGTTTTTGAACAGCACTCAATAGCTTTTGTAATTATAAACCACAATTTCTGTTATTGATTCTTGGTTTTCATTTCCTTAGCCTCAACAGTTTGAAACCCTTCTTCATGCTTAGCAAATGCTTCCGCAAAAGTTTCGGCTTTTCTTGGACATCTAAGGGGTCCTTAGGATAAAATATTGGGAGAACAGTCCAAGATATATTTACTCGGCAACATTTCCATGATCTCCACAAGTTTGTTAGGGAACCACCTTGAGGATGCATAACTTTTGGAGAAAACTACAACATAGAACCTTGATCCACAAATTGCCTTAGGCAGCTTGGTCTTCCCTCCTCAACAACTTGGTGAAGTACTCATCCGTGTGAGTTATCTCGTTGGAACACATGTATCAAATTACCTCTTGAAGGTGGGGATTATCAATATCTCATTTTAGATAATTAACACATTTGTAACACCTCTGTGGTATAACCAACCACCTTAAGGGATCATTTGAATCATCCTCTTAGTCTACGTTTTTCTTTTTTCTTTTTTGGGTTCATTTTAATATTTTACATTTGAACAGCTAATCCTTTCATATATCTAATAGACCAATTACCAAACCATGGCTGCATGTTTTGACTGGCAGAATGTTTCACAGCATGTTTTTGCTCACACATCCTCAAATCAATGCCACCAAGTCTGACCAAGTGGATAAGCTTTCGAAGATATTTTATCCATAAAGATGGATATTTTTGGGTCCCAAAGTCGTACAACGAAAAGCAAGTAAAGCAAGAAAATATCTAACTACTTCTTTAAATAAGTCCAGATCCCAGTCAGATCTCGTCGCAGCTCAATTATCGAAGGAAAAGTTGGTAGCAAAATTGATAGGAGAAAATGGAGTCCTGTGGAAGACCCAACCGGAGTGATGTCCATTTGTCGGCAGAGGAAGAGGCGAAGCTGGAGGCGAAGGCAAGAGACTACTTCGATCAATCAGCTCCCAAGCGCCACACCAAGCCTCAGCGTAGCGAGTATGCTTCTCAATATGTTGACGCTGTCTCCAACAACGTTATTCCTGAACTCGCTGAGTTCCAGCGTTTGGAAGACGATCCCCAGGTTGCCTTCACTGATCCCTTGCTTGAATTTACTGTCGGTTACTTTTAAATCGAGAATTTGGTGGAACGAGAAGCAAAATTTAAAAACTCATATTTTGCGTTTGCCGGGAGTCGAACCCGGGTCTATTGCTTGGAAGGCAATTATCCTAACCGTTGGACTACAAACGCTTCCTGTGTATTGGGCATCTTGTTAATCTCAACACTTTTATTCTTGTGTTTTTAAATGCAGAAACTGATCTATAATGGTAAAGAAGTAAGAGAGGAATTTGTGGAGACGGAGTATTACAAGGATCTCAACGGTGTCGACAAGCAACACCACACGGTATTATACCCCAATTTCATTTCTTAATTCTCTTAGTAATATATATATTTAGTCACGAACCCACATTTTTCATGGATGAGCGAAATAAAAATGAGAATCTACTCCAGAAATTAGTCTCTTATATTCATTGATATCGATTGCACCAAAAAAAGGCAGAAAATGCTAGATGGTTTTTTATTAACTATTTGCTTCTAAAATAACAGTAGGAAATTTTCCAAAATCGACGGGATTTCATTTTGTCAAAAGATTTGATAGGGGTCTCCCCCTAAAGTAGAAAATGACTTTAACAACTACTTGAACCCTTCCAGACAGGATCAGGGTTCATCAAGATGGAGAACCCCGATGGCAACTGCTTCAATCTGGCTCCTGATTCTGACCCCAGCTGCCACGCCTCTTGCCAGTGTAACCCAGCCACTAACGACTGGACTCCGGCTGTTGATAAGATGGTACACAAGCATGCTTACCTTGCAAGCATTTCTATTCATCTCTGCCTTAAGTCTGTATAACTAAACCCTGTTTGGTTAACTTTCTTTCAGGCAGCCCATGCTTCAGACAAGCCAAGCAGGAGTGACAGTTGAATTGCAGGGTGGGTGCCATTCAACAAAGATCCAGATGTAGCCGATTTTCTAGGCATGTGATTGTCATGTTAATAAATTCTACTCAAGCGTGCTTAAAGAGGATTAAGATTGTATGACTGTAGTCTCCTATTTATAAAAATATTTTTTTTGAATAAACTAAAATTTCTAATAGACAGGAATTTTAACTGTACATTGGCATCAATTAGTGAGTTGTGAGGCCACTGACTAGTGTACATGTTAAAAGGCTCCACTTACGCTTTCTCCACAGCCATTTCCATTAGTGATATAGCTACAGCCCGGTGACGTACAAGCTAGCGGCGAAAACAATGTCGCGCTTTATAGCATTGGATGCGGTCTCCATTTTCTTGTAGAGTGCAGAATTACCCATGATTGATGCGGCGTTTTTAAATTCACGACACGTCTCGTCCAGTCTGACAATGGTGCGTACAATCAGACCTTCTGGGACATCTGTGAGTTCACAGATATCTGCGAATGGAGTTCCCTGGTACAATTAAAAAATAGCTTTGTGAGATGGCAGATTACTACCAAAACGATTGAAAATGTCTGCGTTTAGGAGTTCTGAAGGAAGACCTTTGCCCATTCATAAACCACTTCAACGAGACCAAACTTGAGATTGTCTCTGGCATATTCTTCTGGATTGATCTGTAGTTTGAACTGGGCTTGAAGCTCCCCAAGTCTTATTGCAGTATCATATAATCTGCAGAAAAATAACTCTATCTTTTAGATTTTTCTTTTCTTTTGTTGGGGTTGGAGTAGGATCTGGATCAAATTAAAATCAAGGAAAAGAAAACCCCAAGTCAATAAGAGTACTAAATCTCCAAAACTACCATCTAGGAACTTTCATGAAACCACCAAAATGATTGTACCAAGAGCTTTCAGAAATTGAAAACTCAAAGCTATTGTCATAGGAGTCTCATTACCCCAAGAATTCTTAATTCATGCTACAATGGGGAACAATCTGTCAGGTATACAAGAAGATATCTAGCAATCGGCTAAGGGGAGAGGACGAGGGGGAAAAAGAAGGGAAAACTGACCTCTTTCTAGCCTGGGACAGCTTAGGAGTAAGAGAAGGTTCAGAGGTATTCTTCTGTTGAAACACAAAGGCAGACATTAATGCCACGGCTTCTTCTGGTTCCAGGTCATCCAGTTGATTCTCAAATAAACATTCAGTGCAAATCAACTCCTCCCCCGAGTTCATCTCACAAGCTACACGGCCTTTTATTTGAACAACAAGATCAGCATCTATACACCCAATTTCCTTCAGAATATCAATCTGAAAAAGTACGACGTTATAGCGATTAGAAGTTTGATGTATAAGCCATCACGAGGTCAAAACATTAACAAGAAATATTACTGCCACACAAACACACCCGGCCCTGAAACTCCGGCATCTGTTGAAGTGCTTCATCTGACATTTGAAATTTTAGCGCATTGACTTCATCTTTATGCTTCCTTATCTCTTTTGCTAAGTTAATATGCTCTTCCAACTTAATGCACCCATGACATTTATTCTTTGTCATATTCTCCACAAGGCCAGTCCACTTGCGGTATTTGTCCACAAGAATCATGTCTTTCAACTTCAAATCTGAAACAGAACCACCAAATCCTCAAATATAACCCTACTATCAAATATTACACATCAAATTTTTTATCTTTCCAATGTTTAATTTATTAAGTTCGCTGAGCAACAGTCATACCTTTCACTGGATCTAAGGGTGGAGGGTACTTATTTCCATCGGATTTAAGACCCAATAGCTGTTGAACTGTCTTGGAGTAAGCAGCACTACTAGCATCTTCAAGAAGCCGAACCTGGTCGATTTTTATTTTGCAATTGCAAATGCATAAGAACTCTTTGCTATCAACTCCTCTAACCTCATAACTCATCCCAGCAGCGGTACCATGGTGAGGTAAATTTATGTTAATGACCCCTGAGCCTTTGCGAGATTTGGCAGAAGAATAATATTCTTCTTCAAAGTCACGTTTTGCTTTCGGTAACAATAATTGACCTTCTGAGAAACCAACGCCTCTTTTGTCTTGTAAACTACTACTGGCAAGGGGACTTTGCACTACGGGTGGTAAATTAGGTTTCAGAAGCAGAACAATGTACTGTTTGTTACTAGCAGAGGGTGCTTTTACTACAACTCCAAGCAAGTGGTCCTGTCCCTGCCAATTATGAATGACATAGACATAATAAGAAACTGTGTATCCAAACAATTAAAGAAAATCCTTGATATGAATCAAAGAGCATATTGCACAAAAGATATGGACACTGGGAGATAACATCATCACTACAGCACCAATTACCTAAATAAACATGGGAAGCACCACTCCACGCCTGATAACTTTGATTTTGAAAGTTCAACTTGATTTTTTTCTCTCATGGGTGAAGTGCAAGAGAGTTACAACTCCAACACATTCCAAAATTCTAATTTTAGATCTTCCATCACTTTTGCACATAAAATACCATATGCTTTTAGTCAAACTTTACTCTAGGAGTAACTTTTCCATTATTATAGGGTAACACATACTAAAACAGCCATATCTAGGTAAATAATCCTGCACAAATACTTCAAAAGGGGTGCTTTTCCCTTTCAAACCAAATCCATCCAACAAAAGAAAAAAATACAAATTATAAGTGTTAGTCGCCATTATACCATTTGAATAGGAGCAAGAACAACTTACTGATTCTGATTTTACAACTACCACCCTTCCAGGGGTCAGAAATTGTGGGGCAGCAGAGGACTGCATGACTGCCTCAGAAATCTCATCGCGATATTGCTCAGCTTCTAAGAACATCTCACAGTATTCCTCAATTGCTGGTTCACCTTTTATACATCTACATGCAAAAAGACGTGCTTCAGAGACCATGCAAAAGATGGAAGACAAACAGTAACAACTAAACCTTAATAGCCTTCCCTAGCTCTTGATCTATCAGATTGCACATTATCACGGGAGACAAAGGTTGGCAACAGTAATGGATTCTAAATTATCCACACAGCTGTTGATGCTACTTCCATGTCTACAGGCAATATGTTCGAGAAAAATTACGAGCAAGATAGTCTCCTTTCCCCTTCATAACACAAAACAGTAATGTCCCAAATATAGCCGCAGGAGCTTCATCTGAAACTCACGTTATTGGAACAAGATGCTTTTTCCTATGATATAAGTTTTCATTATGATGTAAATTTTTTCTTTTCAAAAACTTTGTGAGTCACATATCAGTCCACAGAAGAAAATGAGAAACCATCTTTACAGAAGGAACATGCAAGACATGGACTAAGAGAAGATTCAAAGACAAATACAGCAACTTTACAAACTAAGATGAATCCAACTAGATTCAAAGAGCCTAAAAACATCCTTGCAATCAAGTGCGTGTAAGGCTGCAGTTCTTCAGATGGCCACAATAATATAACAGGTTAAGGCATGTCAATCCCAAGGAAAAGATTATCACTACACCCAAGAAATATAGAGCCATTTCATGCAGAGCAAATTATGAACAACTGCAGAAAGCACAAGAGTTATTTCTGCCAATCAATAATCAAGATTACGGCCTTTACATACTCAATAGTTTTTGTGGGTTGAGCAAGCTTTCGCATCAGAAGTTGTTGTTGCTCGGGAAGTTTCTTCTGAGCATGGAATTCAGCAAAACTTCTTTTCAGCATGTCCTCCACCTACAGAAAAGGTTTAAATGGTATTGCCTGATTGGATAAGAGTTGCTGAGAGAAAACTTAAGCAGAATAGATAGTCTTGTGCTAGAACGCAGCAGATGAACTGTTGGACCATAAAAGATATAAGGAAAAGTGAAAAGATAAGGATGGGAAGCCAGTCCCCAAATAGTTTATTATCGATATGTGATTAAAACAACCATTTTGCTCTAGGCTGAGAAGATCTGACAAAATTACCTTAGGATCAGGCCCATTATATCTACAAAATCTATGTATTGCTTTCTCGTTCATGTTAAATGGAAATTATGGATGATGAGTATCTGTATGGATGTCCTAAGTTACTATAGTATGGAATGAGGTTCCCTTTTTTCTGAAAAAATTTTGTCCAAAATCTTTGTTCTACGAAGAAATCTGTGGAATACATGCCTTTAATTCCTCAACACGAAGAAGATGCAGGATCATGATATACGTCAGCCGAAACTGAGACTCAAGCCTGGTTGCACTTCCAACTATAACATGCTTCAAATCACTCTCTTCTGGGGGTTCATCGCGACACATAACAACAACTGTACCTATTTTATCAAGTCCTCTTCTGCCAGCACGACCTGCCATTTGAGTGTATTCTCCTGGCAATAATTGTCTGAATTCCCTGCCATCGAACTTCCTTACAGTATCAAAAACAACCTGCAAAAGCCTCAGTTTGGTCAAAATTCAAAACACAAAAACGCCAAGTCTTGAACTGGATATAACACAGCACATAAGAGCACCTTTACACCATCATTATAGACTCTCATCTACAGATTTCAGTAATTCTGTATACTAATCAATTATGTGTTTCTTGTTCTTGACACTGAACAATACGCCACATGAAAAATGCAAGATTTTGGGCAGGATAAGGGGGGTTCATATGGATGTAGACCACTGTTTTTATCCTTGGTAGGGAATCATGCAGACTTGGTTTTCCAGTCAAAACCATCAACCACAAAGATTGAACCAAGGAATCACACTTCCATGTCCGTAACAGCTATCTGGTACTTAATGCTTGTGTTGTAAACAGAAACATATCTTTTACAACGCAGATGAAGTCAAAGAGGGATTAAGAACTTTCCAAACCATCCTGCCAATGTCTGGTTTCTGTCATTTATAACTCATATCAGCTATTACCATAATATGAACATAGCCTTCAGAGATATTGGTTTCATGCTCATATCAAAGGTACAACCAAAAAAGTTACTATGACCTAGAGTGTTCTGGAGCCCACTGCTTTAATTGATCAAGAAGCAGCTAGTTAAACTGACTTCCAACGAACTGAACGTTCAAGATTCAAAAACTATCACAAAAAGCCTCACCGTTCGAGCTGGAGCATTGACCCCCATTGCAAATGTCTCTGTTGAAAATAGAACCTGTAAATTAAGAACAAAGAGATAACTTCTAAGATGCCATATAGGAAAAGATTCATCTGAAAATTACATCAGTTAAAACCTTAGTTCTAATGCACGATTATGAGTTTGATAGCAGCGTTTTCTTTACCTCTTACAGCAGAATGACTTTGAAAACTAGAAATGAATGCCAAACAACACTGACACTGTCCCAAAAAGAAACAGATTTACCTTGATCACACCACGACAAAAGAGCATTTCAACAACTTCCTTAACAATTGGTAGCAGCCCTGCATGATGGACACCAATCCCTCTACGTAGCAGGCTTTGAACTCTGAGAATCTGTAAATCAAGTCATATTCTTATCCCCATAGCTCATTAAATGTAAATTAACAAAGAAGAATCTGTCAACTGCCAAACCTGTGGTAAATTCCTGTCAGAACCCTTCAGTCGTGAAAATGCTTTATCACAGAAGACTCGAATCTCACTTTTCTCAGAAGTACTGGTAAGGTCCATCCCATACATAGTATCAGCAGATTTATCACAGCGATTTTTTGAGAAACAAAATATAACCACCTGCACATGCAAGTAAAGGCAAGAGAAAACTCCAGAGTGAAATCATTAGTGTTCCAAATTAAACAAAAGGAACAAGAAGAGAACCTGATGCTAACAAAGGCAAATAAGCTACCCTCAGGTTCCTTATCCAAACACAAGTACATTAAATTGTAGAAATATTTCCAAGTGGCTCCAAACACAAGCTTTTCGTTAACATCAAACAGGAACTTTACAAGCCTAAATATTACCAACTACGAAATCCTTCCAAAATATTGAGACTGCTTCAAGAAACACCAAGTTGCCATTGATCATACCCAAAGCAACAATTATGCAGAACAATCTACTATTTCAAGATTCAGGAGAGGAAAATATAAACTCATATTTGATGAGGAGGACAAAGATCAACCACCATTGCAAAATGAAGATGATGCACATAGCAATAAGAACAGTTTTTATTCCTGGTTTTTCTTCGTTATGGCAGAAGACAGGAAACTTTACAAAATTTCTACAAAAAAGCTACCTCCCTTCTATCATCTTTCAGAATTTGTTCCATGTCCTCATTTATATTTTATTTCTCACAAAGGCAAACAAGGAACAAACTTTTACATAGTGAAACAAACCTTCACAACCACAAGTTCTCATGGCTTCAATTCAGAATAACCAGAATAAAACAGGGACACAATTAGAAAGATGAAGGAAGATATATTCTGACATACAGGTAATAGTGATTTCTTTGATAACTTGTTAATAAGCAACAACCATGAAGAAGCATCCGATCTCCTTGACCTCCAATTATTCTGACCATTGCCATTGTTCTGATTCCCCCCACCAGTCCCGGAATGCTTGATCTGCTTTCCTCGGTTAGAATGCTCAAATCTCTGGGGTCGACGTCCATCATGAGCAGATGAGGCCCCAGCATAAGATCCAGTGCTACCACCACCAGCAGTCAAATTCTTTTTCTTGAATGCATCTTTAACAGCTTTCAGTCCCTGGGGCATAAATGTCTCATTTTCACATACTTTGTAAAGCTCTCCAGAGTAAAACAGACAGTGCTCCAGTGGTACCGGTCTTTTTGTGGTCCTAAAAACAGATACAAAATAAGGGAAATTTGAAACAGGAAATCTACAATATAAATTTCCTTTCTACTCTATTCTTATTTAAGAAAAGACAGCATGAAAAATGGATAAGAGGGGAGAGCAAGAAAAAACCAATCAATTCAGAAAATTCCAGGCAAACAAGATCAAAGTAAACCAAACTCTAGTTAGGAAACAGATTCACCACTTACCCAGTTACTCGGATTTCCTTTTGCTTTGTCCGACCAATCCAGTCAGCAAACTCAACTATGTTTGGTACCTATAAAAGGATAAGGACAACTTCTATAAGACATATTACCCAACTTAAGGATATAAAAGAAAAAATTCACAGCATCAACAAGAACTAAGACATTGCTAGAGAATTAAAATAAGTGAAAAATAATAATAAAACAAATCTGCAAGAAGCAGTTAAATTTTTATCCTCTTCAAGAGGCAGTTTAATTGTTATCCTCATGATTTTGGGAAACAAGGCACTCAAAATGGTTGAACACAAGAAATAAGAAAGTAGTCCTCCAGCAGCACTCTTTTGCATCTGCTTCTGATATTTTTAGGCAGGGTAATGTATGCTGGTTCACTTATTAGCCGGCATAAGATTGAAAGCGCTTCCATCCTCTAGAATCAACTAGGAGCCACCTCCAATCACAACCGATGAAGTAGGTTCTTTAAGTGACATTTCAGACTTTCACCGAGAGGGTAAAGTGAGACTAGAACCACAAATAACTTCGTAATTACAAAATATAAATGTAAATTATGTTTATCAGTAGAAAAACAGATTACTGATGGAAGTAATGAAAGTAACATCAGTAGAAAAATGTACAGCTTAAATGTAGATTATCACAAAATATACAACAACAGTAACTAGCCATTAGAATTTCAATGATCAAGACGTGCACTTCATGATAAACAAATAAAATAAGTAATAGCAACAAATAAATCGGAGGTTATGTTTATGGTACCACATAATGAACTAAACATCAATATAAATGAAATTTAAGAGAGAATTTACACATGATAACACCCAAATATTCCTTGCCTTAAACTAATGGAAGTGAATGTCCGATAAACAACTTTACATTTTTAGAAGCTCATTTGGAAGAAAGCAATAAAAGAACTTTTTATGGCACTACGATCACACAGGGATTGGTAAATCACAGTAAGTAATAACGCAGGTTAATAAGGCATGCACAAATTAAGAAGCATTACCGTGGCCGAGAGAAGAACAAAATTAATATGCCTTGGAAGCATGATTATAACTTCTTCCCAAACAACACCTCTTTCAATATCATTGACATAGTGCACCTCATCAAATATAACCTGTCTCCTCATAATACAGTAAAAACAAAAGAAATGATGTAATTAATAAATAAGAAAATGTGTAGATCGCAATAATAGAAATAATGGAAAAACTTTATGCTTAAAAAAGAGTGTGGAAATTACTGTTAAGGAAAACGAGCCCCTTTACCCATTCAATGTCACGAATAATATCTGCACCCCGATAAAGCATTGACCTTAATATCTCAGTAGTCATGATTAGACAAGAAGCCTCCGGCCTCAAGCTAACATCACCGGTAAGAAGTCCAACATCAAATTTCCCACTGAAATCCCTATATTTTTGATTGCTGATGGTTTTAATAGGTGCAGTATAAACAGCTCTTGTGCAATGCTGCATGGTATTGAGATCAAGTGACAAAACTTAGCAACAGAAAATAAATATAACAACAGAAATTGTTAGAATATTAATATTCTAGTAGATATGAAGTGTAAAATTCAGGATAACAAAAACATGCGCTACATTCAATTACTCAACCAGTTGAAGTATTTTTTTAAAGGGAAAAAATGAGTGTGAAGTCTGAGCCATACTTTTGATGCCAAAGCAAATGCATATTCTGCAACGACTGTCTTCCCAGCTGATGTATGAGCGGCCACAAAAACTGAGTCTCCCATTTCAAGATAATATATAGCCTGTAATTATTAAAAGCCAAAAAGACATTCTTATTTGGCTGCAATATTAAATAATTCTGATCTACCCTTCGAGTTAGCAGAGTAAAAGGAGAAAAAAAGAAAAAGAAAAAAGAAAACTTAAATAGCACCACACACATCACGCACAAAGGATTAAAATATGTAAAAAAAAGGTACAAGTTCGTATAAATTAATCCACATGCTTCTGTGATAAAAAAGCTTTGACAAAAGTTCCAAGAAGGCCAGTTCTACTTATAGTTGTACTTATGCTAGCATTTGTAGACGATTAGAAGAAACAGTAGTGTCCAATTAAGCCTTCTTTGGTGCATAGGAGTGCACATTATAGTTTTTTATCAAAGCAGATGGCAGAAAAGACTTGCATTGACCAGTACCTCTTTCTGGAATTTATCCAATTCAAAAGGAAATTCTAGTGCCATATCAGGAACAAGTTCATGAAAGCGCTCTGCAATCCCTTGACCACCTCCCATAACAGCCCAGGCCTGCCCATTGATGAACTTATAAAAGAATAGCACAAGCAAGGATGGAAGAGATAAATAACATAATACTGTCCACATAGAGGAAGTTACCTTCCGTGGCTGCTGTCTATCACCGTCAACAGTCCTATCCAAAATCGACGTTGCCCCTGCTGGTTCTACTGATAAAATGTCATCCAAGAGAGATGATTCAGGATCATTGGCACCACGGGACACATCAGGCTCGTTTGTGCTGTGGGACACATCAGCCTCATTTGCGCCATGGGGCACATCAGTCTCATCTGCACCATGGGACAAATCAGCCTCATTTGCACCACGGGACAAATCAGCCCTATTTGCTTCAGCTTCTGACTTAACAGATTCTACTTCTGACAATGGACCTTCATAGTCAGCAATGGTCATAAGCCCAAAAAAAAAAAAAAAAAAATATTAGATAAAAACTATCCAGGATTACTTTGGCTAGACAATATTTTTAGAGATCATTGAATCCTATAAAGTGGTATTTTTTAATTTGACCATACAAAAGATGCTTATTCATTTGGTAGGGTACCTCACTTGCTCGAATGAAATGGTAAAGAAAAGAAGAAAGGGAATATTCCTGCTTTTATCCACCCTATCAAAGTGATCCATCAGTTTTTTGGAAAATTATAAAGGTAGTCCTTAAGCAGAATCAAACTAGATTACTTATGGCCATTTACATCATAGAAAATGCCAACACATTAAAGACGACAAATGCCAAGTTTTGATAATATTCTAAGAGTAATATAAACATGGCTCTCAAAAAGGCATGAAAGCATAGTGCAAAAATGAAAAACAATGCTATGTGTTACCAGAGATAAAATGTGAAGTATGCTAGCTTTCATCTTGATTCATAACAAGAAAACTTGCTAGAATTTTATGGTCAAATCAATTATAAATCGTATTGTGTCAACTGGCATGCAATTCCAGTCAGACTACTTTTCTTCTCAAAAATTGAAAATAACACGAAATTAATTAGATTCATTGCAACACAACATGTTTGTTCCCCTTAAAGTAGTATTTTCCTGATAATATTTAATGTCATTATTTTTTTAAGTATTGACAATAAAATAAGCTCCTTTGCCCTATAAAGGATAATGTTTCTGGAATAAGCTATTTTATTTAGTGTCAACTCCAATCTGGATATATTCCCAATTTATTATTCTGATTGTTAAAAGCATCTAAATCATTCCTTCAGAATTCAACTCTTGACCTCTCTCTCCAAATGTTTATGGAGGACAAGATGCCATACAATCCAACAATCCCTGGCTACAATCAATCCCAAATTCTGCAACTTGATGGCAAATGGTTTATGAACACCAAACTTTTCAATATACAGCTTAAAGTAAAAGCAAGGCTTCTTAAATCTTTCATGCACTACTGGAATGATTGAGAAAAGAGGAAACAAATAGAAGTTCCTTGATCCCCTTTCGTTAACTATAAGAGGCATAAAGAGCAGAGTGCTCAGAAAAAATGAGTCATTTCTTTCAGGCCTCATTTTTCCAAGTAAAACCTTCTCCTCAGAATCAAACTTGAAACATACTACAATCCAGTGCAAAAACTCAGATCCCATTACATTCAAAAATGATATATAAGTAGGTTTAGACCTACCAGGGTCAAGTAGGTATACAAAATGCACTTGACGTTGCATGGATATAAAAAACATAATGAGCGGCTCATTCACAAGCCCAAGCTGAGCAAGACTCCACATGGCTCTTTTCACACAGGTAACGACTTTGTATAGAGATGAACCAATAACAAAAGATCAAAGTGCAGATTGCACATACCATCTCCCTCAGATTCAGGAACAACATCCTCTTCCCAAGCCTTCTTGAACAAGTCATCAAACTGTACAGATAACTCACCCTGCATAATAAGTAACACAAATCGTTACTCAACAGCCAAAAATCAGTCTATTAAAAAAACTCATGACACTAGGATGTTCTAGCTTGAGAGGGAATTGTAACAAGGAAACTGAGATAAACTTTTAGATGTTTAGAGAGGAAAAAGAGCACACAAACTCACCATATTTTCATCTGACATACTCTGAAGCGAACTTTGGTCCTTATAAACATTCCATGAACATGGATAAGCCTGCAGGAGAAGGTAAAGCAAAAGAGCTTTTATAAAAAATAGAGCTACACAAAATTGATTAAGCAATTTGTTTGAAGTTTTATGGGTGATTGATAAGCAAATTAACCTTGAGATTGCCAAGGTCCAATCCTTTCTTCAAGCTTGGAACACTTGTCTGAGCAGGCCCACCATTCAAAACTTCATGTACCCATTCACCATTGGATGCACCTTCAGGAAGATTCCTTTCTAAAGATTGGGAATCATCCAAACCCCCAGGGCGAAACGGGCGGTTGTTGATGCTTCCTCTGATAAGATCCTTTGCATGTCCAGCTGCACGTGGCAAAGAGCCAGAGTCTTGAGCTCCAACCATTAGTTCTGATACATCCACCTAAAACAATATAATAAGCCAACTCCCAGGCCAAAGTCAGAATCAAGAAGGTAAAAAGCATAGCATTTAAGAACATCATCAATCCCAAATACTTCTCTACATGCTTTATCATCAATGTATAACAGAAATAAAATATTAGCATAACCTTTTTTTAATTTGTAATGTCAAGTGAAATGTGGTGTCTCTAACTGATAGATGCACCCGTTGAGGAAGTGATAGCCCCATACCTCAAGAGATTTGGGTTCCCATGTTTCTCGCGTTGATCCCTTCTTCTGGCGCCTAAATGGTAACTCCCATGCAGGAATCACAACAGAACGTGGTAATGAAGGCTCTAGTGGTACTTTTGCTCTTCCAAACCAATCAAAATCCCACTGCCTTCCAGCTTTTTCAGGTGAAAACTCTCCAGGGTCCAATCTTGGCAAGAGATAGGTCTCTTCTATGTATGCTTTAATGGACTCGGGGGTTTCCCTCGGAAAAGCAGGTGGCTGAAATAGAAATATGATAGCTCATTAAAGCGGAAGAATGAGTGCTCCTCCAGCAGGAAAACCAAAAGCTATTTTTTTTTTTTTAAAGCCCCACACGAATAAGTTGAAGCACATTAACATGCTCAAACAACATGAGAGCTGTTGAATTACTACTAACCTCAAAAGGTTAAGTTTCTGGGAACTAATAACTCAATCATTCTAATTAATATCTTAAGTCAACAAGTGAGCCCAACTTGTGGAATATTTAATCGATCAAAAAGAAATTATATAGTAGGCATTCAAACTAATGACCTTTGCTATCACTTATGCTCAAAACCTAACTGTCACTCCCACTTACCTACGAGACTAAACGACAGATGTAGTATTTTAACTGAAAACAGAAGGTGGCAACCAAGGTTCAAAGGCAGTACCAACTATAGCAATACCATAGAAAATTAACCCTATCCTGAAAATTTAAGCCCGAATTCATTTCTTTGCTTTCAAAGAGAAATACCGCTAAAATGCACCTTTTTAGTCTCGAAAAAAAGTTGAAGAAAATGTATGCTCCCTTTAACCCCCAGAATTGGGAAACTCTTTTGCTCCCAGATTCAATTCGTTTCCATTTCCAATAAATCTTATCGAACCCAAAAATTAATATGCATTAATGCAAAAACATGCAAAATACATAAAACCGAAAATGCACCCAAATTTTTTTAACAAAACTGATCAAGCTTTTTAACATAAGCAACACAAGCTCTAACAAATTAGTCATCGCCCGAAAAAAAGGAGCTATATAACAGAGTTCAAAACTGTTAACGACTTCCAGTTTCCGAAGTATAGTGTGAGACGAAACACTAACCAAAATGAAGTCGGGAAGCGACTTGACGGGGTCGGAGCTCTCCACAGTTGAGATAGGCTCCACCCTAAGATGGCCACTGTGGCCGGAGAAACCGACCCGGAAAGCTAGCTCATTTGCCGCTTCGATTCGATCCATCTCACGCGGCAGCGCTTAGATTTTGAGCTCTGAAAATTAAGCGCCCCCTGCACTGGTCTGGTTTTTGGAATTCCAGGCGTGATGGTTTTCGCGGGATTCGAGTAGAGTCGGAGAAAAAGGTTATGCTTTCTTCGTAGCCAAGTCCCGCTTTGAGTTGCAGTACTGCTTTTTACTGCGAAGGGCCTGTTTGGCTGTGAGAAGTAAGTCGTTCCAGTTGGAGCTTGGGATATTTGCACCGGGCAAATTAGTTAGATTTATTATATATTAAAAATAATTTATTATTTGTTATACACAAGATTATTTATTTTTCTAACCGATAATAAATTATAAGTGAAAATAAAAATATTTTTTAATTAATCTACTAAAGTAGGAAAGTCATCCTAAAACCTAAAGCAATAAGTAATAAACTCATATTATTAATAAAGTTAAGATTTATATATCACTATTCCTATATAAGACATAACATTTTTAATACATTTTTTTTTGGCAGAAGCCATATTAAGAAGTGGATTAGGAATCTAATACTATATTAAAATAGAAAATTCATCTAAAATTATGAATAGTAGATGGTAAATTCCCGTGGGTTTATTTGCATTCGTTTAGCCGAGCAGGGGTTGGCTGGGAAAGGAATGAGATTAAAAGCGGAAGAAAATAAGTGAAGATAATCAGGATAACCGACTCCACGACCATCTTCACTTGCGGGGCCCCGTAGGGTTCGTAGCCAGCTTTGACGCTGTGAAGAGCGAGCTCAGTGACGCAATTCAAGTCGGCCAACCCCTTGTTGAAATAGGCCAGAGCAGAGTCATAGGCGAGCATGGCGCATAGGTTGCTTAGAGATCTTGAGGCCGATGGCTGGGAACGCTCCGACTTTCCTATCATCTGCGAGTCTTGCCTTGGTGACAATCCCTACGTTCGGATGGTATGATTGTTCTTCGATCTCATTGAACCGTTCTTGGGGTTTATTTGTGTTCTTTATCTTCATTGAGGAACCCTAAGATTTGGTTGGTTTTGTAAGATTTTACAATATGGACTTAGATTTGGTGGTTAAAGAGTTCCTTTGAGGCACGTAATCGGTAAATTGTTGTGACGCCCAAAGCTGCATTGTTTTTTTTTTAAAAAAAAAAAAAAAATCAATAATGCTTTTGTTCCTAGGTTTTGTTGGCGTCAAGTTTAATTGCGCCTATATGTATGGGTTTATGTGATAATTTAGAGTCTGTTTGTATTTGGTCGATTACTTTAACAAAGGGGAGGTCCGAGTGTTTTCTTGGATTTGTTTACGCTAATAACATATATGGTTAGGCTAGTAATGTAAAGGGGCAGGCCATAATTTTTGAAAATGTGATGTGCTGAAAGAGACAAATAATAGGTCGCAAAGAGATTGTGGATTTGTTGGGAGCTGAGATAGGGGCGGAGTGGTTTGTGTGAGTTCTGTTTTACATTATGGCAGTAGTCGTTTTCTTTGTTCTCTCCACGTCCTTATGGAAAGGTGAGTAGGATATTAGCTTTAATTCTCCATATTAGATTCTTGTGGAAAGTGTTTGGCAACCAAATTCACTTCAATACTCTTTCATTTGCATATTCAGTATCAGGCTTTTAAAAGGACAGTGATGGGCGAAAGGATTTTTCAGTGATTGGTAGTAGTTATTTGGTCCTTTTATGAATCACATTAGACAATTTAGCTGTTTGTTACCATTCATAAGTGAATTGGAGTAGCCTCTTCCCATATGTTCGTTTTAAAACTATCGGCAAGCTGGCCAAGATTTTATATAGCTAATGCTAAATTCAATCTTGTTTATCACTTAAAATATGGAAAATATTGCAATACAGCCTATAATGTTGTTGCAGCAGGGCATGTGAAAATTTTAAAATAATGTTTTTGGCTTTGAAATGTTTTATAAGAGAGAAGCAATTTCAGCAATTGTTAAACATTGGTATGTGCATATTTGGATGCAGACAAGAGCCGACTTTGATAAGGAATGCAAGATTTGTACGCGGCCATTCACAGTTTTTAGGTGGAGGCCTGGTCGTGATGCGAGATTCAAGAAAACTGAGATTTGCCAGACATGCAGTAAGTTAAAAAATGTTTGTCAGGTTTGCCTTCTGGATCTCGAATATGGTTTGCCAGTTCAGGTTCGAGACACTGCATTGTCCATCAGTTCCAATGATGCCATTCCCAAGAGTGATGTTAATAGAGAATATTTTGCTGAGGAGCATGACCGCAGGGTATGTTTTTTCAAGTCTTGAAGATTACTTTTAGTACATATTACATGGTAAAAAATAATGAAACTACAGAGTAGCTTAGTGACAGTTGCTGTATAATAATTGATGGGCTTTCGTGTCATGTACAGCTGTTGCCTGAACAATTATGTTTTATACAGAGTAGCCTGAACAATTATGTTGATAAATATGATTTTGTTTTGCATGCAAATGCAGTCATGTGACCGGGAGCAATGCAGTGCATTTGCATTGCATGATGTAATTTCAACAATTCTTGCTGTATGATGAAACGGGAGCAAATTGCTTCAGCAGTCAGAGCAAACTATGCTCCTTGGAGCTTCTCCTAATCGTTTTTATGTCGTTATGCAGTCATGTGACCCGTAACTCCCCTTTTTAAAGTTTTTTATGTTAGTTTTATGGCTATAAACGGTTGTTTGGGCCATACCCAGGATCCATGAAAGAAAATGTTTTATAAAGTCCTGTGTACCATTGATATCCTTAGTTTAGTCGTGTGTTTGTTCCTTGATGACATTGATGGTGATTTTCTATGCATAAAGCAGCTCCAGTGATTTCATTGATCTTCTCCTTTTCTAGCACTTCATACACTGCTGACTTTGTTATTCATCTACTTATGTACATTATCTTCGTCCATGACATCATTCTTCTTTTGTGTCTTAATAATCACACTGTTGTCTCTACAGAAGGCATTCCTTTGATTCTCTGATTTTGGCAAATTTCCTTCCGGTTTCTTTAGGGTCTTTGAATTCTTCTTTAAGTGCTTCCAGGTCATGTGTTCTATTTGTTTCCTCTTCAGCTGTTCTAAGCAGAATCTCATCTTGAAAAGTGATATCTGATATTGAGCTTCAGTCTTTTGGAGTTTAATTCATGCTAAATAATTTATTTTGACAAAGTACTAACCGAATAATGAAGCTCTGAGTGTTTGCTTTCTCTTCCCAGCCCCAACCATACAATCTCCCCCCTTCTCCCTCTCTCTTCCAGAGAAAAAAAGAAGTCTGGGCCCATTCTTCCTGCTTTTAGTTGAACTTAAGAGCTTTTATAGGTTGGATGTAGATCAATTTCATCTGTGCTGGGAAGTGGTAAAACTTTGGCATAGCGTTCACAAGAGATGTCTATAGTTGGTTTATCTTTTTTCTTTATATCTGTGTCCAAATTTTTTTAGTTACATAGCCTTGGTTTCTGATTTTTATTTTTCTTCTGTGCTCAATAAGTCATTTTTTATATATTGTAGGCTAGAGCTGGTATAGATTACGAGTCATCATATGGAAAAGCTCGTCCAAATGACACCATTCTGAAGCTTCAGAGAACAACACCATATTACAAAAGAAACAGAGCACATGTTTGCAGTTTCTATATAAGGGGAGAATGCACAAGAGGTGCTGAGTGCCCTTACCGACATGAGATGCCCATAACTGGGGAGTTGTCACAGCAGAATATCAAAGATCGTTACTATGGGTATGTCCAGTGGTTGATAATTTCTGTCTCTTCAATATTATGAAGCATACTGATCTCTCTATCTTCCCTCTCTTGTGACTATATGTTTGACTATGAAAACTGGGTCTGAATGCTAAACTTCTTTTAGATGTAATGGGGATCATTGTTTTATTATTGCCATTAGTTAGTTGTATTTAGATTTGTTCCCGATCGTTTTTCCCAGCAGTGCCTAGTGCCCAAAGCTGGCAACGTATGACTTTCATGCTTTGTATAAATCAGTGCACTTGCATACCAACACATATATGTATGTGTACCCAAGCATGTGATGCATAATCCTTACAGGTTTGTTTTCTCTGTCTCGTTTTTTTTTTTTCTTTCAAAATATGCAGAGTGAACGATCCAGTTGCAATGAAACTACTCAACAAAGCCGGAGAAATGCCTTCTCTGGAACCTCCTGATGATGAGGGCATCAAGACCCTCTATGTTGGTGGCCTTAATGAAAGGGTAACTGAGCAGGACCTGAGGGATAACTTCTATGCTCATGGTGAAATTGAATCCATAAGAATGGTGCCCCTACGAGCTTGTGCTTTTGTAACATACACGACGAGAGAAGGTGCGGAGAAAGCTGCAGAAGAGCTATCTAACAAACTGGTCATAAAGGGCCTGAGACTGAAGCTGATGTGGGGCAGACCCCAAGTACCAAAACCAGATTCAGAAGGCTCAGACGAAGCAAGGCAGCAGGCCGCTGTAGCTCATACTGGGATGTTGCCTCGGGCAGTTATATCCCAGCAACAGAGCCAAATACAGCCCCAGGACCAAAACCAACCGATGCACTACTTCAATATTCCACCTCCACCTCCACCACAGCAGGAGAGAGCCTATTATCCGTCAATGGATCCTCAAAGAATGGGTGCCCTTATTCCATCCCATGATGGCGCTTCTAATGGGCCATCAGGTTCAGGTGAAAACAAATCTGGTCCGGAGAAGCAGCAACAGGCGCAGCGTTATCCATATCAAGGTATGCAGCCACCACCTGGGCAGTATCATCATCAGTTCTATCCTCCATACGGATATATGCCGCCAATGCCTCCTTATCAGCAGTACCCTCCACAATATCATTCCGGAATGCCCCCTCCACAGCCTCCACCTACAAACCAGCTTTATCAGCATTCGGCACAATCTGCTGCTCATTCTGGAGCACCACCAGCGTCCAGTAGTCACGCTGCGCCTGCACAACCAGGGTCTGCAGCTCCTACGTCTATACCATCAGGGTCTGCCCAGCCGGCTCCTGGACCTGCAGGATCTACACCTACCGCTTCTGGACCATCAGGGTCCTCAAATCCAGCGCCATCGCAGCAGTGAATCTCTTTTCCTGTATTATTTGTTTTAACTTTTGGTGACATTGTAATGCAATTCCTCATGAAACTGACTCTCTAGCCGGGTCGCATCCAGGATAAACAAGATTTTCTGGCTTCTACTAATGGGCGATTCTGGTATTCAAGAGTTGTAATCTATGTCGAAGGATTTGTGCTTTATAACTAGAGTCTCCTGCTTTTCTGTCTTTAATCTTGCTTAGGTCGACATGTTGACCACCTTTCTGATCAGGAAGAAAGCCCAATTATGAGGGACATTAAGTTATCACTGTAATTTTATCTTTTTAAGTCGAATATGAAACATATGCAATTAGTTTCTCCCATGAATTAGACAAGAATAGGAAGTCTTGCAAAGCTACAACCACCAAATGAAAAATATAGAAAGCTGTATTGGATAAGAAGGATTACAACATTCTATTAGGACGGATTGAGTTGCTCGAGTCGTACGCGCAGCCTTCAGAAATGAGTGGGCTTTATATAAACGAGCATCTCCACGTGTGACTACATGCACCACCGAGATCCCACCACGTGTGGTACGAATTTGATGCCCGCACGTCTTGTGGCAGGCAGAGTCCCCAATCGTCCACCGAGAAGCACGATTGCATCCTGCTTTCCTTTTCCATTAGATTCCCTAAAGCCACACAACTCAGCCACTAGTAACGACCCACGTTAAAAAACAAGGCCCTATTTCGTCATTTGGAATATCAAGTTCCCAATCGTTTTACTCCACATTTCTTCGCATTGAAACGTGGCCCGTTTTTGGTGGTCCGCACAGGAAGCGTAGGAAACCTACTGGATGGAATTCCCGTAAATAATAGGGTCCGCGAATTGTTAAACCGGAATTGAATGTTCTTTGGCATCCGCTTCTCCAGAAGCTTCCCGTTGTTCCGCTTCTATTTAAACTTTCCGCTATCCCTCGCGACGCATTATTTTTCACGGAATTGTCTGACTCTGGGAGAGAGGTGAGTCTTTTGGATTTGCGAGATAAGAATACAGAGTTTCTCCGCCCTCGGGTGCTATGGTAAGTTGGATCGCGAAAATTTCGTTATACAGAGTTTCTATAGGTACTTTAATTCAGTTTTTCCTGCGTACGGATAATTGCTTGTTTTTGTGTGTTTTCGTTGCTGAATTTTGTTTGTATGTTACGAAAGATTTTCACTTCATTTTGCATGTCTGTATTTTTCGAGACTGATCTCCACTTCTATTCATCGAATGTTCGTTGAGTGGAACTTTGGTGGCAAGAATTATGTTTGGTCCTCTAGGGACTCTGGTTCGTATTATTTCTTGTTAATTCATTGATCCTGATGATCACGTTATTGGGAGAAATTTTTTTGATGAGTGTTCTGTGGTATGTTTATGGTGGTCGAAGAACATAATATTCTCTGCGATGCTAGAAAATCATTTTCCAAAACTGTATTAAGAAAATCATTTTCCAAAACTGAATTAAGGAAATCATTTTGTCTAAGTCGAATCAGTTTATTTAGATTTGAGATAGAGATGTGGCTCTCGTTTTTTCACAATTTTGGTGTATAGCCTGGCGGATTTTTTTATCTTTTATTTTTTCGACAAATATGTGAAGCCTTCTCTTGTTTGAATTGGATGGTGAGATGAAGAAACTAAAGTTTTTTGTGGAAACGGAGAGAGGTGAAATAGTTGCAACTTACGGTGCCGAGAAGAAAAGAATATATTTATTATTGTTGTCGTGAAAAAGGCTTTCTTCGATCCAACCATTCCAGAGGATTGGATATTTTGTTATTATAGACGTTTGTTATTGCTTTTTAACATTATTTGTCTGCAATTTTTTTTCTTTTATTGGTTGTTTGTCTTCTAAGTACTGATCTTTGTTTCTGTTCGATGGCGTCACAGATGTCGTACTCCAGAAGGTCTAGGTACGTCTTGCTATTTATGATATGGTGATGGGTTGTATTGATGTTTCTCGTTGCTAAGATTTTAGGTATTGCAAATTTTCCAGGTATTCTCGATCTCCCTCGCCATATGGGCGATACCGTGGATCTGTCTCAAGATCTATGTCACGATCAAGGAGCCGTTCAAGGTAGTGGCTTCAAGCTTCCATTGTCATTGTTCTTGTATACGGTGTCTAGTAATTCTGTTCTCATGATTTTGTTTTGCCTGCAGGAGCCCGTCGATTGATGTGGACAATCCTGGTAACAATCTCTATGTAACAGGATTGTCGCCTCGGATCACAAAGAAAGAACTTGAGAAGCATTTCTCAAGCGAGGGAGATGTATGTACTCTATATTTCATGCTAAATTTATTACCATTAGTTTTGAATTTATTTGGCCAAGTCAACCTTTTTTTCCCCCCTCGTTCTTATAGTGGTTTCTGACACATATTGAAATCTTTCTTCTGTAGGTGGTGGAAGTTCATCTTGTAGTTGATCCCTGGACTAGGGAATCCCGTGGATTTGGGTTTGTTACAATGGAAACTGTTGAGGATGCCAATCGCTGTATTAAGTATTTGAACCATTCTGTTCTTGAAGGCCGCGTCATCACCGTGGAAAAGGTAAAAGCTCTTGAGTTGTAACTTTGTTTGTTGCCCACTGGTTGCCTTTTCAACTGGTGACTGCGTGTCTTTCAACATAGTATCATAATATTAGCCACTTTGTTGCGAGTTCTTTGAGTTTGAAAGTTGTGTGCTTCTTTCCACTTGAAGTTTTTGTGGCAGCAGGTTAGCTGTGTGTAGCAGCTCTTCACCAACTCAAACTACAACTAAACAAACAAATCAAATACATCAAGTCTCAGACATGGGGTTGTATGCCCTGCATTTCTCTCTTTTCTCTAGCAATTAAATATTTAGTGATGTTTCAGATCTTATTGTTCTCTCTTTCTCTCTCTTTTTTCTTTTCTGTTTCTATCCAGCTCTGCCCTTCCTCATTCTGTTGAGTTGACTGTAATTCTCATTCTCATGCTTTGATTGCACTTCTTGCAGGCTAGGAGGAGGAGAGGGCGAACTCCTACTCCAGGAAGGTATCTGGGATTGCGAACAATTCGCGGTAAGAATGTTTTTTTTTTTATGCTTTTAATTAGTTGCTTGATGGTTCTGTTTGTCTTAGATATATCGCGTCTGTATCTTATTTTCTTCTTTTTCTTCATATAGTGCGCCATCGAACTCCCAGCGACTCTCCTCGGCGATCTCCCAGCTACTCCCCTCGGCGATCTCCCAGCTATTCTCCTTATCGAAGGGGTCGCTATCGAACACCTCGCTATTCATCGGAGCGGAGTAGGAGTAGGTCATACTCCCCCTACTATAATCGGCGGAGGTCTTACTCCCCTTACCCTTACCGTAGCCGGCGGGGTTCATACTCCCCTTATTACGGCCGGCGCAGGTCATACTCTTCTTACTACAGTCGGAGACGATCATATTCTCGGTCTCTCTCCCCTTATAGCAGGTCACCTGTTAGTCGGCGTGATCGGTCCTACTCTCCCTATGATTACAGGTACTCACCAGATGATCGGTATAGGAGGCGTCGTGATCGTTCCTACTCTCCTTACGATTCCAGGTATCACTCACCAGATGACCGTTATAGTAGGAGGCATCAATACCGTTCGATCTCTCGAAGTCTGTCACCTAGGCCAAGAAGGAAGTCAAGGAGGAGCTACTCTCGTAGTATCTCACCCAGGCCGAGGAGGAGCTCGAGGAGGAGCTACTCACGCAGCGTTTCCCCTAGATCGAGGAGTTCCAGGAGGAATTATTCTCGAAGCATTTCCCCTAGACCAAAGAGCTCTCGTTCACGGCGTGAATACTATAGCAGCGACTCTAGGAGTCGTAGTGTCACGCCAAGTTCTAGATCTGTTTCGAGGTCTATTAGTCCATCTGATAGGGAATGAGTTTTCTACATATATGGCAAGTTAAGGGATTCTGGTCTTTCTGTTGAGTTACGTACAAACAAGTTGCTGTGTGGAGTTTATGGCTGGTCCTTCTGTTAGCTAGTATTTACATCTTCTGTGATAGAAATTCTCTGCTAGTTTATCTTACGTGATGCTGTGTTTGTTTTATTTCTAGCAAGTGATGTGGGTGGCGTTGTGATTGGGCTGCCCCGGATAGCCAAACTACTTGGTTTGGGGGTCTATTTCAAGCTCTAAAGGGGTCTAAAAACTAATTACCTAGTTTAATGGAAGACTACTTGAATACTAGCATGCTAAAGTCGACAGAGTTGCAGAGCAGTGTAACAGACCTAAATCGTTCTCACTGTGCCTTGGTAAGCATGGATTTTCGCAACTTGCCTGGGCTAAGCCAATCTGCTCTAAACTTGGCGACCTGAATTTTTGGTGCGATTAGTTTAACTTGGAACAAGTTTTTAACTCCTCTTGGCTCTGCCGAGCTACCGTGGGTACGTACTTACCCCGGACTGACACACTGATGGTCGTTAGCCAAAAGGTTGATGTTGATGATGCAGCTCCAACAAGATGGATGAACTAGCAAACCATCTGCAGGTTCAAGCTTATTCTCCCAATAAGATAGATTACGAAGAGAAAATGCTTCTAAAATCTACTGGATTAAGAAAGATCATATATGAAGCTGAACTAGACATTTAGTTTTCATGAAAAGAAAAGACCTAACTGTATTTTAGTGATAGAATCTTACTAATATTTCTTATGCAAGATATCTACAAGATACGGCATAGACAATCTCATAGACGACCAAATTTTTCCCTCCGCCTATTTTTTCATTCCTACTAGAAAACCAAATTAATGACACAGGATAACAGAAGCACCAAATAACAACGTATCATATATAGGAATAGTATTTCTGACCTCTTACATAATTTCATTGTATATTATAGGAATAAAAACAATTCGTAACTAAATGTTTCGAGTTAAAACAAACCGTTCTGAATCTTATAGGCAAGCACCTGGCTGATTTATGTCTACTGCCCTCTTTTATTTATTATCTTTGGGCCCTCCCGTTTGTGCTTCTTGAATTATACAAGTCAGAACGCAGGACCGTTGAGGCAACTATGGCACACGGCATTCCTCAATCCTCCAGATTTCTTTGGCATACTGAGCAATCGTCCGGTCGCTGCTGAATTTCCCACTCCCAGCAGTACTTAGAATAGACATTTTTAGCCACCTCTTCCGGTCCCTGCAAGCAAGAGGAACGGTAATTACAACCCAGACGCGAAATTCCGGTTACATATTTCGACTCATGTACCCTCCGGTAAATATTCTTGCCATGTTCAATATTTTCGACCACACTGGTTTACATGTCATTATATCCTGTGTTGAAAAATTAAATGGAAAGAGTAGATGCTCACTTTCTATGGCATTGTATCCAACGACTTCGTTGTACACCAATAAAATTAATGGAAATCCAGTCATCTCGACTTTTTGTGTGTTAGTGATTTTTACCATACCATTCAAGCTTTCAATTTTGATAGATTCAAAACTCAATTTAGATTCAGCAGAAATTTGTATTAATTTTTTCATCAAATAAATGATAGAATCAGAAGAACATTTAATAAATTTGTATTGCCATACCCTTTTAATAGAAAAAAGGAAACTTGTCACCACCTTTAAACTCACCAAGTAATCATGACTTATAACTTCTTGTACTTTTTAATTTCGTATTAGAAGAACATGATGTTACTCTTACACATTTAATAAAAGAGTTCATAAAATTCATAAATCTAGAACCTACTTAATCTTAAGTGGAGCCAAGAATTAAAATCTCAAATTGGAAAAAAGTACATAGGGTCGCTGACTTGATTTTAGTAAATTTAATTATATGCTAAGTCCTCGAATTGCAACTGTAAATCTATAATAATGGTATTGCCAGTTCCAACACCATAGAATGCACGCCTTGCCAGGCCAGGCGTGCATTATTAGCTTCGCTTGAGTGAGCTGGTGAAGGGGCAATCCGATAAATTATTATCTTGCCTATTTGAGCAGTCACCATTACCTTTTCTGTTCAACGATCAAGTTCACTGATTTAATATAAGCTATGAGTGTTAGTTGATTGCTTAACAGTCCAGACAGATGTTGATATTTTATTTTAAGGATGAGATCAACTTATTTCCTCTTGTAGGGGTTTAAATGTTAACAAGAATGTAGCTTGCAGCAAATGTTATAATTTAAGGGTGCAGATATCTTACTTGTAAGCTTCATCCACTTTTTCCTGAGCATCCATGTAACTTGGGAAGTCATGACCGACTAGAAAATAATCTCCACGACCATAACCAGAGTTGCCCTCCAGGGAGTCAAGAAGTGGGTTGTAGTCGTAACTTCCAAACGCTCCACTCCTGATGAATTGCTTGGCCTCCTCAAACCGAGGGTCTGGTATGAACTGTGTCATCCACAAAGGGCCAATATCAGATGAGGAAATAATTGGCTGCTTACTTGTAAAGTCAAGACATGCAAAATACAAGTAGGAAGAAAAACAGTAGGAAAACAAATTAGAAGAAAAAAAAATGACCAACCATGAGAAAAATAAAGGAGAAGCCGATGTTAGCTTTCGCAAATTACACATAAAAAATTGTTGCCCCGAGAGTACTTCATTAATAAATTAAAAAGGTTCCGCACCATTTAAGGAACTCAGCGACTGCTTTTGAATCAGAAGTCAGTTTACAGAAGCTCCTTGAGTAGATGTAAATACATAGTTATCAAAACAGTGCCCCTAGCAATTTCTGTGGTATGTAAGTAAGAGTATCATGTGCTTGGCTACTAATCTATAGTAAGCCTTACCTTTAATTAAATCATTTAGGCTTTGTCATGTTTTCAAGCCATTCAGGATTTGAATGCTGATGTAATTTCACCAATAGGAAAAGGTGCATAAGAATGAGGAGCTTTTGTAGCAGTTACATCTTTTAAAAAGGAAAAAAATAAAAAAGATTTTTTACCAACTATTTACAAATTGCAAACTTCATACCAGTCCATTCTCTCTTTCCTTCAACAGCCTAGGTACTTCATCTGCTGTTGCACCGAAGAGGAAAAAATTTTCTTTCCCAATCTCTTCTCTGATTTCTACATTGGCACCATCCAGAGTACCTATGATGAGACAACCATTGAGTGCAAATTTCATGTTGCTTGTGCCACTTGCCTCCATGCCTGCAGTGCTAATATGCTGTGATAGCTCGCTTCCTGGAATAAGCATCTCTGCTACAGAGACGTTGTAATTTGGAACAAAAACAACCTGAACTTTTCCAAGTTACAAGCAGATAAGTCTACAATAAACCTTGACAAAAAGATGGAAGTAGATAGTACCTACGCATATGTACAACTCAACAAAAAAAAAAAATAGGACATGTAATTCTGGATTTGAAGGCATACAGCACGGCAAAAACTATAACCAAAGATATTTGTCCTAAATGTCCACTACTGCCTTATAGAAATGCATTGTTGCTATTCCAATCAATCAACTTGCAGCACGTTCTGAATCTGAGAGAAGCAATATGAAAATTTGTTGAAAAATCTACCAAAAAGAAAATAGAAATGAAGAGCGTTTTACGGAACTTCTGTGTAATACACTGGTAAGAAGAAATAACATCAAGTTTGGTGAAATTCCAAGATTAAGAGTCAGGAAGTGACACTGGCTGAGGAACATCGAAAAGGCACTACACTTAATCATATCCTAAATATTTTCTCCTCCATCACTTTTCAAGTGCACTATGAACTACTATTCAACCATAAACTATGCATTGCATTGACATAAATCACCAGCTTGACTATGAATAATGAAAAAGCAACATAAGTCTGTCTCAATAGCAACATATGAGACCCATGTATAGTAGGGACTTCCAACCCATAGCTATGAACTGTCCTTGTCACCAGCATGGGTATTACAACTTTGTATGAAACAAATATCAACATAAAATTACCTTCAAGTAGCTATTGACGTCCGGGTCATTGTTGACAACAGCACCAACATCATTCACCAGCTTGACTATTCTTTTCGCATTTGTATATGTTGCAAATGCCTTTCCTCCAAACATGATGGTCCGTGAAGTTGTATTCTTCCGTTCTTCAGGGCTCATCTCCTACGACAATTCAGCTTCAGGAAGGTTCTCAAAGGTAGAGCCACGCTAAATAGGAATGACATTCTAATTTTGTGTAAGCATGGGATGTCTTTTATACCTTTAATTTCTTGTACCTATAGATTGCCCCCAGAATATTCAGCAATTGTCTCTTATACTCGTGGATACGCTTGACTTGTATGTCAAAGAGGCTGTTGGGGTCAATGCTCACACCGGTCACTCTTTCTATGTACTGTGCCAGACGCTGCTTATTTGCCATCTTGGCAGCAGCCCATTCAGCTTGGAAGTCTTCATTGTCAGCAAACTATAGGAGAAAGAGTCAGTGATGAATGAATATTTTGCACTCAACAGGAAGCTGTCTTACAATGGAATGAAAGAACAATATTTCAAATCTTTGAAATATTATTTCCAAGGCACACCTCTCGAAGACCAACAAGTAGGTCAAGGTTGGTAGTCCATTGTTCGGATTTCAACCATTTGGTTATGATGTTGCTTAGCTCAGGACTGCAAAATTGGAGCCATCGGCGAGGCGTAATTCCATTAGTCTTATTTTGAAACTTTGTTGGCCATATGGAGACGTAATCTGCAAATAACTCGGACTTCAGGATATCACTATGCAACTGGGCAACACCGTTTACCTAGAAGAGAGAATCAACAAAAAAAAATTCCAAAGAAAGAATTCTGAAAAATAAGAACAGAGGAATTTCAGAGAAAAGAGGAAAGGAATGGCAAAAGTGAAATTCAGAAGGCCAAGGATCTTAGTAAGAGTACAAGTCAATGAAGTCATTTGGCATCATTCATGGATGACACCATGGTCGGACATTCAAATAATTCTCACAAATGATAATTCTACAGACAATTAAAAACTGTTGAGTGACATATGAGACTACTCCATAGATTTTCCCAAAAAGAATCAAGTACTTACTGTATGAGCAGAAACCACACATAAATTTGCCATCCGCACAACTGGCTTTTGGGGGTTATCATCCAAAATGCGCATGCTGGAAAGCTTACTTTCTAGGTCACTCTGTGTCCCATGAACCGTTGCTATGAACTGCAAGACATTTCCATTCCATACTTAAAACAAAAGGTATGATTCCTGAGAGACAGAAGAAAAAGGTATGAAATAAATGGGAAGCAACATACTCTCTTGTCAATTTCGGCTATGATTTCCATATGGCGAGGAAGAAGCTTCCACATCACAGCTTGTGACCATTTCTCAAGCGCTTCAGGAAGGACTGTGTGGTTGGTATAGGCAATAGTCCTGGTCCAATCATCAACATCTAAATTGAGCTACTAAAAAAGTACAACCCAGAGATGCTACGAGACGCAAAAGAAAGAATGTTGTGCTGCAACAACCCAAGTAAAGAAACATCTTGTAAAGCAAAATCACCTTGTTGTGATATCCCAAGCTTCATCCCACCCAAGTCCTTCGTCATCCATTAGCAGTCGCATTAGCTCTGGAATTGCAAGTGTAGGATGTGTGTCATTCAATTGTACCGCAACCTTGCTGGGAAACTCAGACCATTGCCATGATTCCTTTCCTGGTCTCCTCTCCTTAAATCTGAGTATCATGTCCTGTAATTGGCCCCAGGATTAGAGCTGGATACTGTAAGAACTATTTAGTAGACAAACAATTGTACATGGCTTTCTTATCGGCAACTGCAGAGATAATTATCTTGTAATAATACTAATTAAGAAAGTATCCTCTCCGATAATAAACAGAGTGTTAATGCTCAACTCAAGATGTGCATGGGCTGCTATAATCTCACATCAGTTGAGCCGAGGGAGTGTAATTTCCATGCGATGACCTCTCTTGATTTTCCCATTTAGAGAGGTTTTCATATGCATCTTTGTGCACAATAACCCATATATAATGTGTTCAAATCTTTCCCCCCAGATAAATTATTTTTTATTGCTTCCTTGTTACATTACTTGGGGAAAGATTATCTTATAATATGCAAGCATTTCAGTAACATGGCCGCATGGTCAGAATGAGAGAAGTCATACAGAGAAGAAGAAAAAATTGAAATGTAAGACAGGAACCTGAAGTGATGCACTGCAGAGAAAGAACTGTTGCTTCAGCCGCAAGAGCTTTCCACTTTCTGTGGCATCTCCTGGATATAGAACAGCACAAATCTGCAAATACAGAAATTAATACCGATCCATTTCCTTAAATGTTAAGAAGCATGAGTTTGTGGACATGATAATTGTTCACAAACACACTTAGACCATAGTATCTATTAATTTGAGATCCAGTCGTCAGTATAGATTTGATAAATGGAGAGCTAAATTTTTCGCAAAAGGAAAAAGGTAAAAGGCTTAGCATGTGTAAAAAAGTTTATAAATAAGAATGGTGCCTGCTCTTTGAACTTCAAGGGGCAGGTCCACAAATGCTTGCCACACCAGTTATCTCACTAGTATAATATGTTTGTGCTGCCATCTCCACTTCTTCTTTTGGCAGAGAAACTATAACTTTCATCACTTAAGTAATTGATCCAACCTGTTGAGCTTGAGAATGACGCTGTGCAGCGGATTCGTATTGTCCATGATTAAATTCGAATAAGTTGAAATCCTCAGCGGAGGCTTTTGCTTCCCAGAGACGAAGACTAATAGTATTCTTAGTTTTGTATCCTGGAATTGGCACATCATAAGCTAAAGCCTGCACCACCTCTCCACCAACCCATTTTCGGCTGCAATACACAGAGAAGTATCACCAAGTGGATTTGTGTATTATAACAGCAATCAAGTTGCGAAATAAGAGAGTAATAAATAACTTTATATGGACTGTTGGTCAAACAAGAATGCCATTCTTGGACTACAATATACAATTAAGAATTAAATTTTCAACTGACACTTACGATCCATTAGGATTAACCTCAACATGGCCAAAGAATCTCACGGCATATACTATGTCATGCCTGACAATTTCCCAAGGGCTAAACTTCTGCAAAATTCACAAAAGTGTCACAGCATTCCATGAACTCACTGTATCTGGCGGAGTTTTCAAGTGAAATCAAACCTCAAGCCAATCCTCAGCAATTTCTTCTTGACCCTCCTTTGTGATCCGCTGCTTGAATAGTCCATATTTGTACCTCAAACCATACCCCCATGCAGGCAGGTTCAATGTTGCCATTGAATCTAGGAAACATGAAGCGAGTCTTCCAAGACCACCATTTCCCAGGGCTGCATCTTTCTCCTACAAGGATTAGTTTCTAATAACCATAAACATACTGCACATTAAAAATGATTAAAAGTCACTATATGGATCTGTTAAAAGCAAACTAAAATCCAATAAACAGGTTAACCCTTATCAAGACGAACAACATGACGAAATGGTGGAATCAGATTTCAGTTTGGGATAAATGGAACAAGGCACCGTAATCGGTGATGGCTCATGCCTATACATCTGAGTGTGGCGTAGGGAAACCCAGTTCAATAATGACAATGACATGAATCTTTAGAAGTAAATCAAAAAATAAAAATAAAAAGAACAATATTCCACTGTTGTTGGAGCCTAGCATTATCCATGACTTGCCGAGACCGGTCATTTTTCCAGTATAATAATCATAACTAAAAGCTTGCTTTATGTATCACATGGTTGAGAAGTGTAAATCCTCCATTCTGTTCAATAGATTCTATGGGCAGACTCAACAAGGTCAAAAAGATTAGACGTTTTGGTGTCAATGAGAGCTTAGTCACTATAGAAAAGAAAGGACTACCTGCTCAGTTATTTCCTCAAGGTCATATCCCAATTTTTTGAGAGCATCCCCATACGCATCACGAATATTCAAGTTCCCAATAGCATTAGTCAAAGCTCGTCCTTGAAGATACTCCATTGATAAGTAGTATGTTTGTTTGGGATCGACTTTGTGAAAATGAAGGTATGTCTCATTCCATTGCTGCAAAAGTGGACAACAATCAAACAATGACATAATTAATCCAGCTCTTAAGAGTAGCTAAATGCAAGCAACTTACTACTTAACTGCTTAGAAAGGGCATAAACATTGCATGAATTCAAAACCATAAGTGAACTTCTTTGATTTCTGCTTCCTTTGTTTCCTTCTTTGAGATTGCTCTCAAAGCAATATAGGACTATCCATCTCTAAAAAGCATGCGATTATCACACAATAGCAACTCTTATTCAAAATAGTATATGCCGCAGTGGCAAAAGTTGCAACCGATAGCATACGGCCCCACTTTGCCAAAGGTATCTGACGACTGCTAAAGTCAAACCATTACGAACAGAAGTTAAAAAAGCACACACTCGCGCCTAAACATCCGAAACACATCTGTTTAATGTATTCTTCAAAAAATCACAGCGTGTACTATATTGCTATCATTTATAGCATCAAGCATCTTTAGCCTGTACCCGTCCTAGCGAAACAGCACTAACAAGATCGAAACCAAGACGAAAACTTGACTACACACAGTACATTCACAGTATCACAAAATGCAATTGCAAACTTTACATATATAAAGATCCAAATATGGACGTAATCATTATATTAAATTCAGATTAAGGAGTAAGTTTTCTGCAAACTTCCTGAATCCAAAAATTCAACCATATTGACAACAGAACCTCAGAAATCGTACTTGCACGAGGCGATCGCGAACGCTCTCCGCCGTCGCGCAGTACGCCTGCTCTGCCTCGAACTTGAATGGCGAGAAATGAGGACTGAACTGCGCGTGGTAATTGATATTCGATGCAATCGCCTCAGGCTCCTCCGCCAGCGGCTTTGCCACCGCAGGGACTTTAGCAGAAATGCCACCACCAGTGGAGCCATTAGTTTCCGCGACATCCGCCATAGCGATCTGCAAAACAAGGCCTTGCTCGCAACCACTAAAGGAAAATAAATACACAGAAACTGAGCTTTAGCAGAGCTCAGTACGGATAAATAATCTAAAACTCAAACACCGCGAGCGAGGTACATGTATTACCGAAACAAAAATCTGAGTAACAGGAACTTGAGGAGGAAGATATTTTGCAACTTTACATGTAGTCCAAATAGGAGAAAGGAATATGCGTGGTATTAAGAGAAAGCGGACAAAGAGAGAGCTCTATGAATGTGTGGAAGACTGAGAGAAAATATCAGAGATGAAGGAAGAAGGGGAAGTGATTGAATGGAACGTGAGATCACATGAGGCAGGAGCCAACGAGTGGAGTAGGGAAGTGAGTGGAGGCAACAGCACGCTTGGCTTTGGGATCGAGTACTTGATTTTTAGTCTTTTTCAACGGAGGGCGGTGGACACGTGGTCGCTTTCAATGTAGAGCGCGAGCGACGAGAGTGCATCTGGCCCTGACGGTTGATAGAGTTTTGCCCGACGTCACGGACCTGCCCTTCTGGAAAACGCTTCTTTGGAACGACATCTTCCAGCGAGTGAACTCGGAGGCAGATTGATTTTAGACCGTTGAATTGACCAAATCATCTCTTTAATCGTCCGGGTGATTTGGTCTTAGGCTTGAACAACTCATTGGAAAGAAGCCATCATTATCTTTTGGATTTGTTTATTTAAATTAGTAAATAAATGTATTAGTTACCGCGTAATGCCTAAATTATTGTGTTTAAGTCTTCTATTATTAATTAAAAATAGGCTTTCGCATTCCCACTTATTAACTTTATCACAAGCCCATTTTTTAATTTAATAAAATAAGTAATTAATTTATTTTATATGGTCAAATCATTTTGCTTATTTTTCTTAAGAAGAGTTTGTGATATTATTCCTTACCCAAATTTACATTGTTCTCAACATTAGTAGAGTCTACTACGTGAAGCCACTAAATTGAATTGCAATTTAACTTTGATATCATTTATCCTATTTGCCTTCTTGACTTGAGAATAATTCATGATAAGTTGAATTACTTAAATTTTTTTCTTTTCATTATAATTCAAAAGTCTTTTCTTTTTTATTTGTAGCGTCACTTAATAATCTAATACTACGATATGGTTGGAGGTGCTTATATTACTTTTATTAGAAAATTTAAATGACAAACAATTATTTATGAATCTCACTATTTTCGGCATCTTTAATAATAAAAAAATAACTACTTGATTAAAAAGAAGTTATTACTTTTTTCTTTAAAGGGAACAATAAGCATGAGATTCCCAATATTTTCTACCTTGGGGTTCATGATCTAATAGGTAAATCATTAGCAAGTACTGCAGTAATATGTAGAGGATAACTACCGATCTATTCTATCGTAAAAGGAAGTTTGAAGAATGAGAGGATCAAATGAGTGGAGCAGCTGCAATTAACTGAAAAATGTACTCTCCCTGATATTATATCACGAGAAGCACAAAAAGTTTAGAATCTACATGTTTTTAGATTTCAAAAGAATGAATACAGACTCATTAAATACTTTGTTCGTAAGAATAATTATTGCACAATGACATTAGTCAAATCAAATCTCCAATTGTGACTTAATCATGCAGAAATAAATTTGTAGCTCTCATCATCTCCGGTGTAGGAAGATGCATGCCAATTCTTCTTAGCATCACGCTCAGGAAACTCCGCAGAATGGTAAGAAGTAAGAAGGGGAGAAGCAGAAATGGATATTTCTCTGAAATCTTTTCGGATGTCCCATAATAACTCACAACATCTTTTCATGGAAGGCCTTGACTTTCTGGTGGGGGCAAGGCATTCATGAGCCACTTCGAATATTTTCTCTGCTACCATGACTGATGCCTCGCTCCTTTGTAGCCTTGGGTCCATGGCAAGTACAACCTCTCTTTCTGTCAATTTCTGCATTGCCTGCATACATGAATTTTAGGTGTTTTACAGTCTAATGATTGGAAGCTTCTTTGAAATGGGAGCTTCTCACATTGAGTCACCTATTTAGTCATCCTGAAGGATATGCTATGCAAATTGTAAAAGAAAAGTACACATTGCTTATTCCATAACTACATAATATGAGTTCCAAATCTAGATCTAAGTTTCCAAGATGGATTCATTTTTCCTCCTTTTGCTCTGTATTTAATCATTTAACTCTGATATTTGGTTTGATCAAATCGAGTACTCATAACATTTTAGTATTGCAATCAATTCTTTATTTTATGAACAGAAAACACAAAAACACGACTACTGAGACTGTTGATTATGAACGGGTACAGTAAAACCAGAAAACAGAATGATATGACATTGCCTATTTGTATCTGCCATGAAAGATTATAAGGCCCTAATTGAACAACGATCTACACAACTTATAGGCATGGCTTTGCATTTTTTTTAAAGATAAAGTCCGGTTATGATTAGTCCATTGTGTGCTTTATAAGATTGGTACACATTGCTAAGGAGGCTACTTCAGAAGATAACCAGGTTTGTACTTTGTACTGGGATACCAGAATGCTTACCCATCTTATTGTTACACGCTCGTTGACGGGTCTCTTCGATTCAATGGGTCTTCTTCCAGTCACTAGTTCTACAAGCAGGACACCAAAGGAGTAAACATCACTTTTTTCAGTGAGCTGATTCGTCCTGAGGTATTCAGGATCCAAATATCCTGCTGTTCCTTTGACTTGAGTTAAAACATAAGTTGCTTCACCATCTTTAGCGGCTAATCGTGCAAACCCAAAGTCTGCCACTTTAGCTCGCATTTTCTCTGTTATGAGGATGTTTGATGCTTTTACATCTCTGTGAATCACTGGATGATCTGTTACATCAAAAAATTTCAAGTCTCCAAGTGCTTGTACAATAAGAAAACGGTGTCACAAGCAGTTCAGCAATTCAGGGCAGAGTTTGAATCTCTAAATTGGCCTAGATTATGAGATTACTACAGACTTCTAGACATCTTTTGGACTGTTTCATGCATATAAAGTTGCCTAACGTAAATTTTTGGAGTTAACATTGCCCATGTTTTGCTTTAAATCACCTGCATACCTGTGTACATGTGAAGGTAGGTAATTGCATGAGCTACATCGATCGCAATTTCCAGCCTTTCTGCAGTATCAAGTCCATTCCCCCGTATACCTGCAATAACATTCTTTTCCCAATAAACAATCTGGCTATCATACTGATATCTGTTCTCTCTGATTGTAGCTAAACTGTACATCTAATTTCTACTATGAGAAAAATAAGTAGCTGCCACGATGGAGAGGGTCTCTGATTTCCACCCTAGCCTTCCCAAACACTTTTAACAGATCGAAAACTTCAGGTGGAGATGGATTTAATTTTGGCATTGCGAGTGAAGAATAGACTTAATACCTCATGATACTCTTCACTTAATGAAAATGAAAGAATGAACAGGATGGTTAAAGCAGAATCACATTTTCAGCACTATTTTCTGCTATTCTCTTATCCTTATGGCGGAATGCATAATCCAAGTCTTCTGCCTTCTGGAATTGGAGAAAAGCTCAACAGTATTTGTCGGTTACTTTTCTCATTTCAAGGGCAGACAACACATTAAACATAAATATTTCTGCATTCATCGATTCTATTGGCCTATCGTTCCAAGGTAGGTAAGAGTTGTTGCTAGACTTACCATCCAGATGTTCCCGAAGTGTTCCGTTGCTGACATATTCAACTAGAATGATCCGCTCATCGCCGTTCTCCAGATATCCATACAACCTTACCAAATTCAGATGCTCAATCGTCGACAAGGCGAGGATTTCATTCTTGAAGTCAGCCCTGTTAAGCATGTCCTGCAAATGTTTTCAGATCATTAGGAACAATTATTACAATTGACCTTTGCTTCTAACGATATCTTATAGCATCCACAGTTTCATTCCTAGATTTTTGGGTCTAAGGGATATGATAGATTACCTTTTTCGCGCGCTTTACAGCAACAGGAGTTCCATCTTTGAGCTTACCCTTGTAGACATTTCCGAACCCACCTTCCCCAATTTTATTATCCGGAGAGAAATTGTCGGTCGCTTTATAAATCTCTTCCAAGGAAAAATTCCCAACCTGTCCAAAGGAAGCACCAGAGGAACCGCTGGAACGAGAGGAAGCGAATGTCGACAAACTCTTGGTGCTGCTTGCGGAAGAAATATCTGTTGGAACTGCATATCACGGGAAACACTATTTATACCTATAAACCATATGTTTTATAGGTCGGAGCTCGTGCTATGATTATCTCTGTGAATTCAACATGATGGAATTAGAAAACTTACAAGAAACACCTTTGGCTTGATAGTTATTTTTGCTGGGGATGGATTTAGCACCTTCCAAGGTTTCCTTTCTCCGCCTGAACGAAAATTTGGCAAAAAACCCAGCAACTTTCTTGCCTGCAACTTTGATATACCAGAATGCAGGGCGACTTCTATCATTGTCGTTATTGCTGGACTCTCCACGTTGGAGATCGGAGCCTTCTTTTCTTGGGTTCAGAGGGGAGAAACGGGGACCCGGCGATTTACTCATTGGGAGAGCTGATGGTGGCGTTTTGGCTTTCCGTTCTCGAACATAACATGCCTGGATCAGTCAGTTGAATTGATCATTGGGGAAAAATTCAAGGAGAAATTAACATATTTTATGTTTGGAAGACTACTTCAAGTTACCCGGCGTTCTTCCGTTGACTACTTAGCCAAGCCCGCACGACATCATTGGGAGTGAAAAGTCAAATTGCTGTGTTTTTTTACAGTTGAAAAGTCTTTTGCGCGGTGGGCTGGCTTCGACTGGACAACGTTCCCAGTCGGTAAAGCCGGACAAAGGATGCAGCAGCCCCGGCCCCCCAACACTGTAGTGATCCGATTCCAAAACAATCAGTTTTTCTTTTCGTGGAAGGCTCTTGAACGGACCCCATCGGCCTCTTCAGCTAAAGGGACAGTTTGAAAAGTCAATTTGTGAATCTCAAAGATGATATTGGTCCAAGATGACTTTCAAGGTATCTTCTTCCACAACAATCGTGTCTTCATGTTGAATCAATGTGATTAACTGTCACAGAGTCATACTGAAATCGATTTCGAGGAAGTTTGACAGGCAGAGGCATCCAGGTCTCCAATGTTGCTAGTGTGTTCATTGTTTCCACAACAATCGTGTCTTCATGTTGAATCAATGTGATTGACTGTCAGAGAGTCATATTGAAATCGATTTCGAGGAAGTTTGACAGGCAGAGGCATCCAGGTCTCCAATGTTGCTAGTGTGTTCATTGTTGTTCAATGTTTTTTTTTTTAAGCTAAACAGCATTTTGGACTTCCATGATCATATCAAAGACTTACTATCTTAAATAGCAATCTCGACTGCTGGCTAATTCAGCAACAAATGCGTAATCTCTCCGACTCTTGTTGGTCCGCTGGTTTGTCACCTTAAAAAATAATGTATGTCGTTAGACAAAAAAATTTGATGGCTCTTGTGAGTAAGCTGGTTGAGACGAAACGCAGCATCTGGGCTGCTCAGAATCAGGTGAGAATCTAGTATATGAACAGCAGATGATCCCACACCAGGACCTCCTTAAGTGATCCCACACAATACACATTGGTCGAATAGAAAAACCCAAATGCACCTGTACTAATGGCATTTGATGCATGAGAAGAAGTAGAAGTTCATCTTCTGTACATCTATTTGAATGCGTACCCCAGCTTCAGGGGTTGTAGCGATTACTTTCACAGAGGAAAGAGCCCCCTTTCCAACATTCTCTAAAATCCTTTGAATCAGATCCTTAACTTACAGCAATGTGAGGTGTGTAACAAAAGTCTTCGAACCTCAACGGGAATCTGTAAAGCAAAAATGTAGCAAAAACCCTTAGTACTATAAAAAATGTGAATGGCGATGCTTAACTATCTACAAAAAAATCTAGAACACAGAGCTCTCACACATTCTGTTAAAGCTATGGGATTTTTTTACTCAGTCATGCAATTAAGAGTTCTCGCATATATTCCTGAAATCTAATTATTTGTGACCGAAGTTACATATAAGGTGTACAAGAGCTTTAACCAGCACTATCCTGGTAGAGTCAAAACATAATTTCAGGAAAAACATCAAAGAATCGACATAACTGAATATGACACTAACCTGTTTCATCAAAATTTACCCTCTCTCCAGTGGAAAACAGGATATAGAAAAGGGAGGCAAGAAAATACAAGAACGATGTGAGCAGTAGAAATCCTTGGAAAGAACCCACCAGCTCAACAAAGAAACCAGCTCCAACTGTTCCCGCAATAGCAGCCAATGTTCCAGCTGTATTTGAAATTCCTAAACCAGAGATGAAGTGGTTCTTATCACATATCATTCCTAATTATAATGTTCAGAGACACTGAATACTTTCCAAATTTCTCATCAGATTCAGAAGCAAATCTTACTTTGCATATTTACTCGCCTATTTTCATATGAACAGATTACAGCAACTTGCAGAAAATGCACAAATTGGATAAAATAAGTTTGCTGTGTAGTGATATAAGTATAGTATTACCATGTAATACACCAGAATAATGTGGTGCGATCTCCTGGTAACAAAAGATGAATGAAAGATTAGAGAAAGCTGAACAATCATTCAATTTGCATATAAGATCAAGTGTTTTCACATCAACCTGAAGATTCACAAGGAAACCAGAATGACTGAAAGATTTCAGCCCAACAGCTAAAGTAAGCCACGCAGACGCGATTGATGGACTTTTTGCTCCAGTTAAACCAATAAGAGCAATCCCAGGCCCAATAAAACCAATTGACTGCAGAGAAGAGGTAGGTTTTTATATAATCCACAAGAGAGAGAGAGAGAGAGAGAGAGAGAGAGAGAGACGAGAAGCAGGAGTAGCAGACACTAATTAACACACGAAAACTAGTCATAACGAAATATGTCATCAATAACTATTTCCCATCGTCAATAACATGAGAGATTTGTTTCCATCTTTTTTGGGAAGAGAGAGGAAGAACCCCATGGGAGCAGGGTGGGCGAAGGCTGTTTTACAACCATAACCAGGCAAGACTGTGATGATGCAACATGCCAATCTGCCCAATATATTTGTATGGAAGAAATTAAATATCCAGTAAAGATCATTTTCAAAGGAAATAATAGTTTCATAGACTTGCTCCTGTAGTGTAGTGACTGGTTTTGATGAATACAAATGTTGAAGAACAAGAAGACTCCTCACTGAAAGGCAAATCAATGATGCCATTTACATTGAAAAGATCATATAAAAAGATATTAATTTCCTTCTGGCTCTAATATTCTGAAATACTAATATCAATTCCTTTCTGGCTCTAATTTCTTTATTCTGAAATACTTTCCAATGCAAATACCTCCAATATGGTTTATGTATGCTCAAACCGAATCCCTAATTACTAATTAAATTGGTAGATACAATATACTGTTGATATCTTAACCAGATCAAAAACAAAACTTTTGAAAAATAGCTTATGAGAAGAAATGGCCCTGTTCTGCAAATCAAACTGATCACACTGAAAATGACATACCTGCATGATCTTACGAGTCAAAGTTACACTAACACCACTTTTTATCAACATGTCTGACCACAAACCACCAAAGTATCCCATGATTGCCATAACACTCCATGGAACAGCACTAAACCAGGCTGCTTTTCTGAGATTAACGTGATATATCTGCAGCATAAATCGTAGTTCACAATAGTTAAAAGCTCAATTAGGAATCTACAACTCTCAATCAGGAATCATCCCATTCCCAAGTACTTCGACTTACTGAGTTGAAATAAATGGGCATCCAGGATAGAATTACAAAAAAGCCCTGCAGAAAAAAGAACAAGAAGAGGAAAGATGAGTTTGCAAGGAGATTTACAGACTACAAATTACAGTTATGAGTTTGCAATTTACATATAATCTCCTGACAAGGGTAGATAACAGATAGATGTGTGCAGGTGCTCACACGCCGAAATGCAATTGATACTTATCCCCTCCCTAGCAGACTTTCCAAATTAATAAGGTAGTCTTAGCTTCACTGCATCTTATTAAACTGGTACCTCTAGAATTTTCGTTTTTTCTTGAAATGTCAGTGGAATAAGTGTTATATACATTAATGAGACACTTTTCCTCAAGACCAACAATGGAAGAAAAAAAAGCTTTAAAGTACAAGAGTCTTGTGCAGGCTGGAGTACAATACACAATACCGTTGAATCAAAGGACGTATTAGCTTATGCAGACAATCTTGATAATAGTATCCTTGAAAGGAACTAGTGGAAAGTATGAACGCATTACCCAGCTATGCATGGAATTTGCGACAATTAGGGACCATGTTGGCAGTTTAGACAGCAAGCGCCTGAAAGGAGGGATTATTTTCGTTGTCTTAGATTTATCACCCACTGTGAAGGATTTCTGCTTCTTGTCCATTATGTACTTCAATTCAGATTTTGATATCTGAGGATTTCGGTCAGGAGTACTTGATATTGCAGACAGCCATACCAAAACCCACAGGAATCCAGAGAGTCCAAAAATTATAAACGGTCCAAATATTCCACCTTGTGACATAAGGATGGGAGAAAGCGTGAGTCCTGAAGCACATCCTAGCTGAAAACCAGCCATTGCAAGTCCAACAGCCCCAGCTCTTTCTGTCTCAGGGAACCATCTAAAAGAAAAAGTTCAGATCTTTTTCAGCATTTTAGCCACCTCAACATCTTAAACTACAAGATAATGTGTTCATGAGCACCATCATGGATTTAATCAATGTGTTGTTAATCATCACAAAACTTTAAGTTGGTTCCCCATCTATACCTGGCTACCATGTTGTTCATGCAAGGAAGAGCTACCCCTTCAGCAACGCCAAGGAGAGCTCGCATAGCAAGAAGCGCCCACAGAGAAGTCTCCGCAGCCCAGGGAGTGAGAAAGGTGGCCAGCGACCATAAAGCTACACCCCAAGCCATGACTACTTTACCACCATAATAATCCACTAAAGTACCTCCAGCTATTGGTGAAATCAGATATCCCCACAGGAAAGATGACTGCAATAAATGTCTATCAATGAGCCAGGGATAATTAAAAGTAAATACGAGTAGAACTATCATTATAACTACTTGCTCGGAGATCCATAAAGCGTTAGATATACGACACTTCACTTGGAGTCTCATTGACATAGTAAACAGAAAAGTACCTACTGGAAAAACCATCTAGATGCCTACTTGATTTTATTTTTCCTTTTCTCTTTTTTAGCTATATCATTTCCAAATTATTACTCATAATTGTATTTCAAGTCTTGTAGTGAAGCCAAAAAAGAAAAAAACGATAAGAAAACTAAATAAATAAGTAGAAGGCTACTCCTTCAGAACTTCTAGCTACCAATTCAGCTAATCACATTCCACGTTTATTCTCAATTCTCAAAATAAAATCATAAAGTGCCGCTAAATACATTTCAGACTACCTATTTAACAGACCATATGCTACCATAAGAGGCTCTGCGTGGTTGCCTGTCCGAGTGTGTGTGTGTGAAAGAGAGACAGACAGACAGAGCGAGAAAAAGAGCCACCTGAACAATACCGGAGAACGATCGGCTCCATCCGCGAGAGAGCGACAATGGCACAATTGCCACCGACATCACTACTCGGTCCGCATTACAAAGTGCCAGAGCCAACGCCAGCATCGCCACCACCTTCACTCTCTCCGAAGTGATAAACTCGGCAAAGCTCGGTGCCTGCAGTCCGTTCTCCTCCGGCAACTCCCCCAACGGAGCGTTGCCCGAAGAAACCCCAAATCGGAACGAGCTAAGATTGCGAAACTCAGAAGAGCGATGCCGAAGTCTACTTCTCACCACTGAATTCGTCAAAGAGCCAACTCTGAAGCATTCTCTGTTCCGTAGCCCAACGAAACAGGAAGAAACGACACGAGAGTTTCGGAAAGCTGTGAGGGAACTGCAATGAGGTGGACGATGAAGAGAGATTGCATAGCTCATCACGACGGCCCCCGGCGGAGAAAGCCCCACGGAGTACCGTGCTGGCTGAGGATATCTCCTTTAATATTTAGCTGTATTACCGGTTCCCGTTCAGCTTGCCGCATAAAGCGAGTGGTAAACCAGGAGACTCGAAGAGACTTTGGGGGCCGAATGGTAATCCGGCTGACTAACTTTTGCATGTGACGGCTTTTCCACTACTTCAATCATTTCCTTTAATAAAGCAATAAGAATTAATAATCATATATTTTTTGTAATGTTCTGAGGGTTGATTGGCCGAGCACTAGTGAAAGTGACCAAAACGTCAATGGGCTCAGATAGGCCGGCAGAAAATAAATCACAAATTCAATATCGGATAACTTAAAAGATCACTCAGTCATATATACAACGATTAAACAAGAGCAAATCCAGTTCCCATTGAAGATACATCACTCTACAACAAAACTAAAACAATCGTCTAGTGGGTTTTAGAATAGGCACTTGGGATAACGTTCAAAGGATCGATGTGAAATGGACTCGGACCTCAGAGTTTGCTGGTATGTTTGCCAAACAATGAATGCCGACCTTCAGCAATAACCTCACCTGTTGCTTTGTTTCTTATAAGCACGATAGTTCCAGAGTAACCTCCCTTTCTTCCCAAGACCCTCGAGGTGATCTCTAACTCATCCTGCAATTTGCAGATGTTATAAACAAATCTCAACCTACAATCCACCAAAATGTAAACGAATATGAAACTAAAACCCTTCTAACACAAAAATAAAGGGTGGAGAAGCTAATATAATAGTAGACTCTCTCAAGTTGTTTTTCATAGTGAAAGAGCTCTAAAACAGAGAAATTGGAATGAGCCCTTGGGAATTTTAGAAGGCATTTGTAGTCAATTAAAGGTGAAAAACGAGGTTGCTTGATGACAAACACTTGTATAATATGTTTAGAAGACTTCGAAGAGGAAGACCAGCTTACATCAACCCTCGCAGTTGAAACAAAAGAGATTGACATGTCCACTGAAACATTCATGGGGAGACCCTCAGCATAGACTACAGCACCACCGGCTTCATCAACCAGGTTTGCAATTGCACCTGAAGCCAACTTTCCAGTCCTGTCCTGCAAATATGTTTCTCAAAAGAAGCACATTTTAAAATCACTCCAATCAAACAAGAAAAAGAACAAAAAAGAGAGAGAGAGAGAGAGAGAGAGGTAGAATTTACGGTCTTCTTAACAAAAATTGTGTCCAAAATAAGTTGAAAGCACTATCTTTGTAAATGTCCTATTAAAAACAGCGTGGAGAATGTCTCACATTGCTTAAACCCAGTTTGAAGGAGGGTGGAAAAAATCTTAACACTACATCAAAACATACATTCAAAAGGCAGTATCCTCTGTATATGAAAGAGGATATATTACTATTTAACTAGAACCACAGCACACACTTTCTATGAGGGAACATATTAAGAACAATGTGGATAGAGTTCTATATTGACTAAATCTTTACTTAGGAAACATTTTTAGAATAAAATACATAACCCTTCCGTATAAGCTAGTTTAGAGGAAAAATGTTTTGTTAAGAGATTCTTATCCCAAAAAGTATTGAAGCAATAAGTCGGTTGCTCAATATTAACCACCTGAAGAAATAGTCTTGGTATAAAGATAACAGGTAAAACTTCAATTCAAATGCTTAATCCTTTTTCTTTCATCCAGTTATATTGGATCAACTGCTCACTCTAGCAACTAGCCATCTTTATCCACTCACATCCACGTATGTATACTCTAACAAATGTGTTATCAGCTTTAGAAAATCTTAGCACCGTTATTTCATATGTTTTTCAGTGAAACATATTAAGCAGACAAGAAAGGGCTCGACATACAATTTGCATAACATGTAGTTGCAAACAGCTAGAATCAGGCCTAATAATCCAGTCAAACGACATAGTTTAACAACCGAATCAAATTATATCAGAACCTAGAGAGTTCAATTAGTTTAAAAATTTAACGAGTCACATTCTCAACTATATAACTCAGCAAAATGAATTCTCAGTTAGTGCAAGCAATTTTTCAGGAATCCTAACATAAAGCTGCTATAACTCAATCAGAAGTTGAATTCATAAGCTACTGATTCAAAAATTTCCAACCATGTAATGCAAGAACATTGTTCGCCGAATTAGTGAGGGGATCGGATATCTTACGGTGAGGCGAGGAGGGACCTTGAAAGTACAGACGACGAAGCCTGGTTCCACCCGGTCGACTCGAATTCCTCTGAGAGCAAAATCCTCGTAGAAACTTGATTCTACCCCAACTCGGTGAGGATGGACGGTGAGTCGCGACATGCTGCTGTCTTCCTCTTCGGGCAGCTCCAGAAACTGTTTGGCCTTGTCCATTATTGGGGTTTCTCAGTTCCCTCTGATCCCTTCTCAGTGGCTTTTTCGCAGAAAAGCATAGCCAGTACGTTCCTACGTCGGCTAGGGCCAGGAAACGAAATCTGGGCCGTTAAAATGTATAAACTTCTAATGCCTTTGATTCCCTGGCCCGTCAAAGTTAAGGAACAAACTGGACTATCATGTTACCCAGAACTACAACATAAAAGTCCATCCTGTTTTTGGGTTACTCTGCAAAAGCCCACAAGGGAGATGAAGGGATGGGTCTCGAGGCTAGAATTGGGGTGCTCTAAATTTTTGATTCAATGTGAGATTAAAATCTAAAACTTTAAACACATTTCAAACTAAATTGAATAGAAAATCATTTTCATAATTCAAAAATAATTTTACTGTCACTTTTTTATATAAAAAATATTTTTAAAGAAAATTTAAGTGAAATTTTAGTCTTCTATTCTTTTATACAACACCCTTATGGTTATTTGAGATAATTTGTTTTGCGGTGCGTGAATATGGATGTTGCATTCTAATATTAAATTTTAATAGTTGCAAAGGTCATTCTTATTTAAAATTCAGGTTAAAGGTAATCAGATCATTCTTCATATATAAATATTTCTCAAGCAAAATTTATGTAATATAAACTTTATCAGAACATCGTAACAAAATTTTCAAGCATTATTCTCATTTTAAAGTACAATCTTAAAAAATGAAAAGTTAATGTCTCTCTCATGTCACATCTCATTAGTGGAACCCTTCAGAGGAGGTCTTTTTCTCCCATTGAAAATGAGAGTGAAAGGCACTGACTATATAAGCAAATTTTTACTTCTCTTACTAAATAACCTAAATTTATGAAGAGTACTATCATACTTAACCCATGAAACAACTTGGTGCCTCTATGCCCAAGCGCTCATAAGAGTAAGGAAAAGGATATGCAACCCCTAACGTAAATTTAGGTGAAAAAAAAATACACATTCAATAAGTAGAATCTTTTGAGAAAAGACTTCCTTCTATATTAAGACAGAGAGTAAGAAATTTTAATCATATAAATGGGCCTAATTATTATTCTTAATAAGGTTGGCCTTTTAAAATAAATCCATGCTCCGTTATATTTATAATGACAAATCTATCAATTAGAAATGCGACTCATCTGCTAAAACATTCAGAGCGTACAAATGCGTTGGCCTTTTAAAACCTTGATGTGAAATTCAATCAGAGCCCCCCATCAAGACCGTGGGCCATTGAAGTTGGTCAAAGTCAAGGTAACCGGGGGCCATATATTCGGATCTCACTAGGACCATCTTATTATACGGAACCAATATAAAAAGGTCCCTCGTGTGCCTTCCGGGCTTTATTTTGTCAGGTCTTAAAGAAAGGGAGGTACTCAGAAAGCAGACACCAATCGCCAGTCGTCCACGAGGCCGAGGAAGGCTGCCTTGAGATTGGACTATGCATGTAGACTTTTATGTTAAGTCTACGCTTAAATTCTTAACATTGAAACTTTTTTTTAATTATTTTTAGTATTTTTACTCCAAAAGAGGTAAACACTGAAGGGGATTCGAATTAAATTATATTAAATTGAGGAACTCAACTAGTTAAAGTTTAACGCTTAATTAAGGAAATGGCGAAAAAGCTTTACTTGGGTATGTGGGTAAGCATCGTGGGGAATCACTCTGGAATCCTCCAAGGACTGACAAGACAAATAGCTGTGGGTCGAGCTTTTGTCGAAAAGTGAACCTTGAATGCAACGCCGAAGCAGAGAACTTACTCCAAGAACAAGGATCCGTATTTTGTTCAGATTATAGCCAATAAACAAAGACTGCGGGGCTCTCTTTTCCCGAATTTGGTCTTTTCCTTAGTAGCACAGTTGCTCAGGAGGAACACCAAATTCCGGACCCCAACGTGAATTCTGGTGTCCTTTCTGTAGTTGACTTAAACTTTTAGCGGACTCCAAGAAAACAAGCTTTCTTTTTCCTGGGCTAATTAGATTTTCCGGGCTGGTGAGTTGGGCTATCTTTTCTTTTTCCTTTTCCATGCGAACGCGCACTCTGTTTTCAAACTATTTGCTTTCCTTCCTGCTTTCTTTCTGAAAGACCAGGAAAGAAAGCGTTCTTCTTTCTTTCTGAAAGGCCAGGAAAGAAAGCAACGCTGTCTGCGACTGCGACTATTCAGTGTAGTTCCCCGACCTTTGACTTTAATGGTGCGACAACTGTACTGATGATTCGAGTACCATCCACATTTATGCTCGGAGGCCCCATAACCAAATGAAACGTCAGAATACTCTTCATGTTTTATCATGACCCTTCAAAAGCAATGCAGTCAGAAAGGTGACGTTAAAGAAAAGGATAAATAGGAGTTAGATAGAGGTATTCATTGGCAAGCCCGGGAATATAATGTTTAATTCATGAACAAGCAAGTTTCTAAGTAGTTAATAAGCTAGTAATTAGTAGTTGTTATTGCTTGCTAATAACAACTACTAATATGTAAGTAATTATTTTTATGAGTTAGGACTATACTTTGCATGTTATATTTATTTTAAGTATAATTATTACGTCCAGTCTTATTAATATTAATACAATTTATTAAGATACAGTCCATGTTTTTTTTAAGAAAAAACTATGACTTAGGTCTTTTTTAAAATTTTTTTTAACACTCACATATTTATTGATGTTGAACTTAAGATCAAAACTTAATCACTTTTATATTGATTGTGAAAAGAACTGTTGGAATTTGTCGACATTGTATCTGTAATGATTGGTTATTATTGGGGGAAGGTATGAAAATGAACCATTTTATGTAGTAGGGACTGGCGCATAATGTTGAAGGTAACGAAACAGGGAAGGGTTTATCCGGGGTTTCAGTGAGCGTTACATTTGGCACTCTCCGTCTGTGTGTGGAGCTCATTGGTCGCTCGCTACTCTCCAACTGAAGCGACTTACTCCATTCCCTTCCCCTGCCATGCACCGACTCACAACCACTACACTCCTCAAGCCATGACCTTGCAACCCAGGACGCGCCTCTCCAGCTGTCACCGGCACCCGACCAGACCGGTCACCGGCTTCTGTGCTTTGTGTCTCAACGAACGCCTCGCTTCCATCGACCCGGACTCGCGGCAGGAAATCCCCGCGCCGGAAGGATCTGGTGCGGCGGGTAAGCTCCGGAGATGTAAGTCTTACTCTGCCAGGGAGTTCCCGGCCGCTGCCGGTGCCTCCGAGCCGCCGCGCCGTAAGTCCTGCGATGTTAGGGGTCGGAGCAGGCTGGGGGACCTCTTCAATCTTGACGACCGGCGGGAAGGGAAAGGTACGGAGAGGACGTCGGCCGTGGAATTTGGGAATCTAGGGTTTGAACTGAGGGAAGAAGATGAGAATAAGGATGATCGTGACGGACAGGAAATTAGGGTTTCTGAGCCGAATGTAGAAGAGAATGGGGCTATGGAAGAAGGAGCAGAGTTCAAGACGATGAAAGAATTCATAGATCTCGAATGGCGGAGCAAGAGGAGTGGAGGAAGGGACTTCAAGGACATCGCTGGGAGCGTTTGGGAGGCGGCTTCAGTGTTCAGCAAGAAATTGAAGAAATGGAGGCAAAAGCAGAAGAGAAAGAAGCAGAACAATGAAGGTGGTGATAATGGTGGTAGTTTAGAGGACGTTGATAGGCGGAATGAGAGAAGGCCTTGGAGGGAGACGCAATCGGAGATTGGGAGGAGATCTTGCGACACGGAGCCGAGGATATCGGTCGAAGTAGGGCGGTACTCGTTCGACGAACCGAGGGCTTCTTGGGACGGGTATTTGGTAGGGAAGGCCTATCCGAGGGTTCTTGCCCCCATGCTGTCTGTAGACAAGAGGATGAGTCCCGGTGGGTCGGTTCAGACGAAGGATTACTATTCGGAATCAATGCCAACGTCGACACATAGGCGAAGGAGCTTTGATCGCTCGAACTCGCAACGGAAAGGGGGAGGAGCAGAGTTTGACGAGTTTAAATTGGCGTCCAACGCGAATGCAAAGGTGTCTCCGGAAAGCACGGGCTTGTTCTACGGCGCAAAGGTTTTAATTGCAGAGGAGGAAGAAGAAGAGGATTCGAAGGAGACAAATTCAAAACATGTGGAAAACGATGGATTAGAGCTTCCTGAATCTGTTTCCAGAGATAGTGGGGTTAATAAGAAGGGCTTGAAGAAGTTGAACAAGTGGCAAAAAGTGGGGAGTATTTTCGGGTTGATACAGAGACGAAGGGGACGGAAATGTGGGATTGAAGAAGAGAATGCTAGCGGAAATGTGGGTGATCGGCAATTTAGTGAGTCTTGGCAGATGCTGAGTAGGGCGCCCAATGGAGAAGCAAATGGGTCTGTGAGCCAGAAGCTTATTCGCAGCTATAGTGTAAGCTGTAGGAGGAGCTCCGGCAACACTGCCGGATTGCTCAACAATATCAATGGTGCTGAGACCAAAGGTAATGGTCTGAAGAGAAGAGAAGATTTAATGCTGCAGCAGAATCGGAGTGCAGGGTATTCACCAAGCAACGTTGATAATGGCCTGTTGAGATTCTATTTGACGCCATTGAGGAGCCATAGGAGAAGCAAATCTGGAAAGAGTAAGCTGAGGAGGTCCCATTCTATAGCCAAGACTGTCTTGTAAAGGTACATCATCGACTGTTCTTCTAAGACCTATCTTGTTGTAAAGGCATATATAAATGTGTTGTTCATGTTCTTGGGATAGAAGCACGTGATATATTGTTATCTTTTACTGCTGAACATGTTTTTCTAATAATGTCAGTAATGGAATTAGGACACCGCAGACTGCTATTTCGTCAGCTGTTAAGAGGTAAGGAGAGTTGATATGGCAATGTAGCATAGCATATGCAATTGTGATTACCTCTCCAAGGATGCTTGCCAATAGCTGGAGTATGTCTGACTGGTAAAATGATGCAAATTTTGGACTCTAGATGTCTTTGAAACCACTGAGAGGTTTTGATCTTGGGACGTAAAAGCGGGCAAGTGAAATCCAAGTAATTGTGTAGGTAGCTCTCTGACAGAATCAATTGAAAATCATTGTACAGTAGGATCTGGTAATCACCTTGAACTTAGTGACGCCTCATGTAAATAAACTTGAACTTCCCCAACTTAATCAGAGAGGAGCTGAGTTTTAGATTCTCTTGTTGAGTTTTGAAAGGGATGGAATTCTCTACTTAAAAGTAGAGTTTCTTAATCTTGCTTTAGCTTCATGCCTAGAGAATTTTAAGGTTTTCCTCGTCGTCTGCTTTGTGTGCCCGATCCCTTTCACGTGTGCTGGAGATGCAGAACAAATTCTAAAACAGGTAGGCTGCGCTTTTGATTCAGTACAAACAACTAAGTTGATCGTGCCCATGGATTTGATCAACCTAAAACTGGCTGGCGACTGGTATTGCATACATGAAACTAGTAGAATTACTGCACAAGTCATTTTGTTTTCTAACTGAAAATCCCCAATTTTTTGAGTTTTTATCTCCCAATAAACACATGCATGAACTCTTTTCATATCGAACTTGAACCACAAAGTCCCAAAACGGCGCCTATAAAAAAAGAGAAGTGATGCTTTGCACAACCATCATATTCACAGCCGGATAACGCATAAGATTGACTAAAAATTATCTCATTTTTCTTTTTTATTTTACTTAGCAAGTGGACATCAAACAGTAAAGAGGACACGAAGTAATCAAATCTAAAGACGACAGCAGCCACTCTGCTCAAAGTTCACCCAACCTTTATAGTTTTACAAAATCATCTCTCACATGATACATCTGAGAAAGCAGACTCATTCAAGATCGAAACCCTTCTCTTGAAGCTCTTGAATGACCTCATTCCTCATCCTCATCCACAGCTTCAGGGCTTCTTGCTCCAACTTCTGGTTCTGCAACTCCTTTTGATAGTTTAATGCGTCTCTATCCGTTTCAACAATCCCTTTCGGACCGATCGTCGTGCCAATCATGCCCCCTTTGGCAACGAAATCCTCCATTGCTTCTTCGTCACCCGGGTATGGAAATTCTCGCCGCTCGTAGAGGTGGGCTAGTTCTCTTTCTTCTTTTGGGCGGGGCCTCAGCGTCCACCAGCCTAGTGGCGACGTTTCGTTGTATACCCAAACGGCACCAAATAGCGCGTACGTGCACAACAGAGCTTTGCCCATCTGCTTATAGTAGTATAAATCATCTTTGCCCAATCCTATTTTCTTCAAGAACTTCTGGGCTTTCACCGATTTCGCCAGTAGAAAACCTGAAACACAAATTTTAACCTAAGAAAAAACAGGTTCAAACATTTCTCTAAGCTGTTTGAGGCAAGCATGTTTCACGCCATGGTAAACAAACGAGTGAAATGCGTTAAAACTACGAAGACGATGATTTTGAACCCAGAAAAAAACAAATTTAAATGAAAAAAGGAAAGAATGAAAGAGAAACGAAAAGACAAGAACAGAATCTGTATGTAACATTTCATCGAACAATTGGGAGGCAAGCGTTGGAAAAGCAATTGCACTTCCATTAATATTGAAATTTCCGAGGGAAACATCGTATTTAAAGCTTTGGGGAGACGCATTATATTCAGTTTTTCAAATATTAGACTCTCTTGAATTACCTGTTTTGGCATCTTGATATCGCTTGCGAAACATTTGGGATCAGTCAGTGCGAAGCTGAAACAGTGTTGGTGTCTGACAAGTCGATGAGAAAAAGAAAGTAGAAACAGCATATCGGAGAGCATTAATCTAGTGCCGCTGTCGGGTTCAGCCCAGTGCACACTTGATTGGACTTATCTAACGTGGGCTTAAAGTAATTGAACCTATATGAGATATCCGTTTGGGTTGGCCTACTGCCTATTTAAGACCTCTTTAGCAAAGATGCCACTAAGCAATTATCTTATTTACGGGGAGCTATTACGAATCTATTATGTTAATAAATTTAAGCCTTTTGATTTATTGGGTTCAATGGACTTAATAGTTGAGTTTATTATAATTGATATTGAAGATAAATTCAATATCTCAATTTGAATAACGAAATGAAAAATTTACAGAAAAATTATATAATAACTAAAACATTAGTGTCTAAAGAAGTGTCTAAACATGTGAGGCTAGAGTGAAGTCATCGCAGAGTAGGTCAGCATCAGCAGCATTGAATGATAAGCATAATAAAATGCTATGGTTAAAAAGTAATTAAATTTATGAAACTAATAGACTTATGCCTTTTGGCTTAATGCTTGGTTTCATTGCACGAACTTTTCTAGTTTTTATTTAGTTCTTCCCCTTTCATGCAGTCAATATGGTGGGTTTAACATTTTGTTTGCTTTGAGTATTTAACATTCATAATTCTTTCTCACACTTTGCCACCGAACAAAGAGCTCAGATCAAGTTTTCACCGACAATTTGGTATTCATAGAGGAAACCGAGAACAATGCTGCCTACTTCATCGACCAAAGGAAAAGAATAGAAGAAAGAAAGGACTTCCGTTGATTGAATTTGTTAAAAGGTGAACCACAGACAATATACTGACACACATGCCTCGTCTAGCTCGTAGCTTCTATCAGTTTCATTTAATTTTTAAAATTTGTTAAAAAAATTAAATTCAGATTTTGATTACAAAAATAAAATGTTGAAATTCAAAAATCAAACTCAAAGATTAAATGAAACCAATAGAGGTTGTGAACTGGATGAGGTGCATGTATCAGTGAGCCTATGGTTTACCTTTTAGCAGAATAGATGGAATCTGAAGTGGGCCTAATTAAATGTATCATAAAAGGATAGCTTAACTACTTGTTTCAGGGGAATAGCAGGAAGAGAGTTACTTGTTGGTTAGAAGCTTTAGAAAAGAGCTAAAATCATTGAGGCGGCCTCAACAAGTGTCCAGAAATAGTTCTTTTATGAAAGAAGAGAGAATAACAAATTCACATTGCCGTTCACTAACTTTTTCTCACTCCATTCGAATTTTGAAAGCAAACATAAAGAGGCTCGTCTGTGATGTGGACTTTCAACTTTGTTGCACACACTAGGGGATAATATTCTTTAAGCAGGCTGTATAGACAATCGCTTCAACTGCCGGAGAGAGCAATCATTTGAGGGTCCCCACAGGCCTTTTATATGTATACCAACTTGCAATGAAGAGATAAGCTCCCAAGTTAAGGGCACTCATCACGGCCAAGAGATAAAAGAAGTCATCAATATGACCATGATTCAGATTGTCTGGTATCCATCCATAGCTCCCGTGCCTTGTAGTCGCTTTGGTGACAATGGTTACGAGTAGAGAGCTCAAGTAGCTCCCCAGTGCCACTGTGGTTAGTTGGAGAGCAGAGCACAGGCTCCTCATCGCATCAGGAGCTTGCTCATAAAAGAACTCCAACTGGCCAATGAATGTGAAAACTTCTGCGCACCCTATGAGGAAATACTGAGGAACTTGCCAAAATATGGACATGGACATGTGCTCATCGTCATAGGAGTTGTCCCTTCTAACGATTCGCAGTCTTACAAGTTCCAGAACTCCTGCAGCTAACATGGCAAGAATGGAGATGAAGAGGCCAATGCCCATCCTTTGGAGTTGAGTTATGCCATTCTTGTGACCCGTGAATTTTCTAGCGAATGGGACGAAGATTCTATCATAGACTGGGACCCAGAAAATGACACTGAGGGTGTCGAAGATTGACAGAGATGCAGGTGGGATCTCGAAGGTGGAAGGATGAAGTCGGGCATCCATGGTGGCACCTTGCAACACAAATAAGGTGCTCATCTGATTGTAGACAGTGGCAAACATAATACCTGTGGCCCATATAGGAAGCAATCGTACAACAGCTTTCAGCTCCTCAACTTGAGTAACTGTGCAAAGTCTCCACGCGTCTACCGATCCCTTTACATGATCTGTTGGGACCTCCACTGCCGCTTTGTCAAGGCAACTGAAGCCACATTGTGATGATTCAGGATAGGTCAGGAAACGCTAGCAGAAAAGAAAACAGAACCCAACAAAATAAAAACAGCTGCCTTACATTTATATAAAATCACTGTTGGCTCCTAAAGGATTTGGAAGAGTCCGATTATTAGAGGACTACCATTTTTCCAAAGAGTTCGATTCATTTTTGGGTTATACTCCAAAAGTAATAGTTGAGAGTACAATAAGAGTTCTTTGTTCCAATGTAAGACTTCCTAAGATTATAAGGATAATTCGTAGAGTTTGATGAATGACAATCCGTACATGTTGCTTTCCGCGAAGTTGAGATAGTTAATGTAATTTTAAAGCATAAAATGATTAAATAATAGATAATGAAATTGAGATTCATATGTTTTTCCCTTCTTTCTTCTTTCTATTTGCTTTTGGTAGATCAAATAAAAATTGACAATCAATCATTAGGATATGTTAGTTGGTTTGGCTAACGAACTAAGATTAACTCCAGTTTAAGTCTGTGTAGATTTTACTCTTAAGGTTCCAAACCCTGGTGGATGGCTAGTCCTTCTACCGAAGGACAAACCCATAAAGGTGCAGAGTACTGATATATTTATCCTTGCATATTGATTGTGAACAGTTAGCCAAACTTATGAGTTCAGAAACTAACCTAGCGAAGCTTATGAGTTTAGAAACTAACCTGAACTCTTTTGTGTGATCAAGCTTGCGGCTTCCTTTGATAGCAGATTCTGCGTCTGCAGTCTCATACAAAAGGGACTTGTCAGCAGGTACTTCAACCTTATATTTTCTTACCGAGGCCACTAGCACTTGACAGATGCGTGTCAGAGGACTGCCTCCTGGTTTCTGGTTCCGATATAACCGAGTACCTGAAAAGAAACTCAATACTGCAATTGCCATGGCTACTGCAGGGATGCCAAAGCCCCATCCCCAACTCACATTATCTTGTACCCAGACCAGCAAAGAAGAAGCAATAAGAGCGCCGATGTTGATTGAAAAGTAGAACCAATTGAAGAAAGAAGATTTATGTTTCTTCTCAGCCTCATCAGTATCGTCAAATTGATCTGCTCCATACGATGAGACACAAGGCTTAATCCCACCAGTGCCTAATGCAATCAGATAAAGCGCTAGAAAGCACACTGCAACTTGTGGTTCTGTTGCATGGCAATTGTCTTTTCCTTGACATGTTGGCTTTATCCCAGAAACTGATGCTGACAGTGTTAAAAGTGTCATACCCTAGGTATATTTGAAAAAGAATTCATAAATTGGCAAGAACATCTGATCCAGAGACAAGCTAACTCTGAAAAGTCAGTTCAAACTTTTGCAGAAGAAAAACTACACATGATTGTTAGCCTCCAAAATGTTGAGGAAAGAAAGGATATTTCATTTTCAATGGTGATCTTGGATATATCTCTTAAATCAATTGCATTCAGAACTAGTCTATCAAATGCTACCAAATGGACAAGGTTAAATGAGAGGCTAAGTTCATGTTTCAAGCGAACTAAACTTACAATGACGTAGATAATGGAGAAACAGGCAATGGTCCAATATCTTCCAAGATAGGCATCAGCTAAGAAAGCCCCAATCAATGGGGTGATGTAGCATGTTCCGCTCCAATTTGAAACATTGGTACTGGCAGTAGCGCTGTGCTGATTTAGATGATACTTAAAGTAAATTACCAGATTGGTGCTCATCCCATAGTATGCCAATCTTTCACAACATTCATTTCCTATTGACAAAAGCTTTAACTGATTAGCTTCTTATTTCCATTAGTAGATTGCAATGATTGTATTATTAGAAGATGGATTAGACAAGTACCTAGAATATAGGGGCAGGCCTTCCAGGTTCCAGTTTTACTTTTATCAGCAGGATTTCCATGTTGATCTACGGTCCCATCTTTCGTGTACCTATCATCTTCTGCCATGGTTCTTCAGAATCTTTCTGGTGTTTGCTTCCCCTATGTAGTGATTTACTTGAAAGGCAACAACTTCCAACGCGAGGTTAACCTAATATAGCACCAAACAAGAACTAAAATTGCATTAAAAATTAAAACATGATAAGTTATACGGCTATTATGGCATCCAGGCTCACTTCGGCAGAATTCCTACTCTAGACTGGACTGCGTGAAGCAATTCAGCTGCAGGCATTCTGCTTAGTGAGAGAGCCAATATAGTCTTGAATCATTGGCACAGATCGACAGACAGACAAACAGGAAAAAAGGAAAAGGAACGTGGAATGTTCTAGAATTTTGATTCTGAATTTTCTCTGCTTCCTTGGCAACCAGAAGTTTGCCAAGAAGTCTATTAAAAACGATTTTAAGCTACACAACAATCACAAAGGCCAAGAATATTTAAAAGCAATGAAAGAAACTCTTGATGGTGGTAGGGAGACAATAGCCTTCGAGAGTTTGTGGAACACCAGTTTGATCCTAAACACACAAGGTTGGATCTCGTTATTTTACTGCCCAACCTGAGATTAGGTACTCGTCTCTTAATTTCTCCTAACCTTAACACTCACATATTCAGACCCTAGCATATGGGAGCTAGAAATTTCAGAGCAAATTTGAACACCAAAAGACATAATTCAGTTGTTCCTTCTTCAAATAATGAAGAGGCACAAAAAGGAACAAAACAGGATGAGGGCAAAACATCAAACCTGGCAGTTAACACTTCATTGAAAATCAGAGTATGCCTTCAGAACACCGGTAGCTGCCTTAAGAACAGAAGAAAAGCTGGGAGAGAGAGAGAGAGAGAGATTGTTCATACCCTCAACATAGAATCCATAAATTCTAGATAATAGTCAAAGCCAACCATTGTTTCGCAATGAGTACCTAGTTTTATCCATCCAATGAAGGCGTCTTCTTCTGCGGCTACCATTCATTTATCGTTTGACATTTGGAATATCGAGGAGGTTAGTGCTCTGATCTCGTATGTGACAAAGATTCTAGTATATCCCATGAAAAGAACCCGTAAAGTGTGAATCTTTAGAAGTTTTCGGCTGAGGGATCTTTGAAACGGCAATTATCAAAATCCCGAAGTTTACTACGCCACGCCATTGTCGACAGCGGCTGCTTGTCTGTCAATGCGGCAGACATTGCGGAGACGTCTGATTCAGATGGCCGGGCCCGCTTTGTTCTCAATAAAATAAATGTGGAAATGGGTTGCTATCATGAAACACCATAGGGGAAGACAAAAATGTATGCATTCACTTATTTGGGGAAAAAGAGGAAAAAGATCGATGCTTATGGTTTTTCAATCCGTGGGTCCATTTGGTGGATATGACGCTTTCTAAGATGTGGAGTCTGATCTTATCATTACTATTAATAGAATGGTTTAAATTCTACCACTTCACACTGTATTATGGACTGGTCCAAGGGACTAAATGCAGAGGAAAAAGAGTCTTTTTAAGACGTGAGAAGTCAGAAGATTATCAAAGGTTTTATGTGGTGCCAAAAGGTACACAGTACCATTGGCAAAGTTGCAGCAACTTTTTTAAAGTGAGATTTTTTTTTTTTTTATAAATTTTTTAAGTTGTTTAATTAGCTCGAGTTCACTTTGAATCAAAAGAAAAAGAGAAAGCTGGTCAAATGGGTATCTTTATCTTCTAGCCTACTCAAACTCTTCTTCCCAATTATTGGTGAAATCTGAATATATGTATATATATATATATATATATATATATATATATTTTTTTTTTTGGGTAGGTAAAAGGGGGAGAGTTGTGTATTGAACCGGGACTTTTTTGATCCTAAGTAACACTAGCTACTCATTGAATTGGACGCTGGCCAATGTGAAATTTGAATTTAGTCTTAAAATTTCTTAACATAGCTGCAATCGGGATGCTATTTTGTTAATCATATCTATGAACTTGGAGTTATATGAAGATAAGACAAGCAAAAGGTTATCCTTATAACTGTAGAATATAAAAGGTATGAATTATGAAATATAAATGTTGGCGTGGCAAAAATGATTAAAAGTGACATAATTAATATGCTAAGGAGTTGTATACGTCGATCTAAACTAGACAAACATATGATAGATGCAACCTTATAATAAATTATAAAGAAAATTATAAAAAGATTTTGTTTGATTGAATGGTCAAATTGTAACAAGTGGTATAACTTAATTAGTAAAATTTTTCATACTATAACTCATGTTGGACTATATACCAAATGAAGTCCTATATCATGTGATAAAGACGTCATGATTATAAATCCAATACACAATGTGAATAGAAATAAGAGGTAAGAGAAAACAATAAAATAAAAAAAAATATATTCCTTTTCTTTCATAAGAAAGTGGACTCATATATGCTCAAATATATATATTATTAAGCAAAGTTTAATCATAATAAAATAACTTACATTATATGTTAACAAGTGCCCAACTCAGTTGAGATTAAGCGCTACCTATGACTTATTAGTCTTAAGTTTAATATCTAGATGTGTGAATGCGTGTATTAAAAAGAAAAAAGACACTCACACTTGCCATTTGTTGGTTAAAGGCTAATTAGATAATTCATATACCTGTTGTAGGGATCTACTAATAAAAGAACTACTAGTTGCCATTAATTAAAGTATTTGTCTTCAATGAAACAAATATTGGCTAGAAGTTTAAAAAAAAAGCTGGAAACCACTCAAATGGTAGTAATTGATCATACTTGATATTTGAAGGGAGAAAACATGGGTTTAAATTATGTCGCAGTTTGATTTTGGTTTACAATATCTAATGAAAACAACATAAAAGAGACTTTCTTTTTGAAGTAACATCCAACTTTGTTGCACGCAGAGGGAGATGGTCCTCATTAAGCAAGTTGAATCTATAAGTAATTGAACCACCAGAGGATCCCATCATTTGAGAGTCCCCGCAGGCCTTTTATATGTATACCACTTTGCAATGAAGATATAACCTCCCAAGTTCAGGGCACTCAGCACGGCCAAGAGCCAAAAGAAGTGATCAATATGACCATAATTCAAATTGTCTGGTATCCATCCAAGCTTCCCGTGCCTAGTAGTCACTTTAGTGACAATGGTTACAAGTAGAGAGCTCAAGTAGCTGCCCAGTGCGTCGATGGTTAGCCGGAGGGCAGAGCACAGGCTTCGCATTGCATCAGGAGCTTGCTCATAAAAGAACTCCAACTGGCCGATGGATATGAAAACTTCTGCACACCCTACCAGGAAATACTGAGGAACTTGCCAAAATATGGACATGGACATGTGCTCAACTTCATAGAAGTTGTGCCTTCTAACGATTCGGAGTCTTATAAGTTCCAGAACTCCTGCAGATATCATCGCAAGAATGGAGATGAAGAGGCCGATGCCCATCCTTTGGAGTTGAGTTATGCCATTCTTGTGACCTGTGAACTTTCTAGCAATTGGGACGATGATTCGATCATAGACTGGGACCCAGAAAATGACACTAAGGGTGTCAACAGTTGACATAGATGCAGGTGGGATATTGAAGGAGGAACGACCAACGCGGAGATCCATGGTGGCCCCTTGCAACACAAACAAGGTGCCCAACTGATTGGAGACGGCGGCAAAGGTGATACCTGTAACACATACAAGAAGCAATCGTATGACAGCTTTCAGCTACTCAACCTGAGTAACTGTGCAACGTCTCCACGCATCTACTGATCCCCCTGCATGATCTGTTGGCAATTCCACTGCCGCTTTGTCAAGGAAACTGAAACAAACATTGTGATGATTCAGGATAGGTCAGGAAATGTAACAGAAAGGAAAATAGAACCCAACAAAAGAAAAAAAAACTTACATTTATATAAAATCATTGTTGGCTCCTAAAGGATTTGCAAGAATCCGATTATTGTGGGACTTCCATTATTCATGAAAAGTTCTATTCAATGTTGTCACAATTAGATTTGTTTGATCCAACGGAAGACTGACTTTTTAAGATTATATGGACAGTTTTGCAGAGTTTTATGGAAGACAATCCGTACATTTTGTTTCTTATGACAATTAGATGGTTATTGTAACTTTAAAGCATAAAATGATTAAACTATAGAAAATGAAATTGCTCTGTTCTTGCTTCTTTTTGCTTGCTTTCGATAGATTAAATAAAAACAGATAACTTTTCGTTACAAAATGATACTTGATTTGGCTAATGAACTAAGTAAAGGAGGATTTAGTCGTAAGGTTCCAACCCTGGTGGTTGGAGTCGTCCTTCTATCTTAGGATAAAGCCATGAAGGTGCAGAGTACTGGTACCCTTATACTAGCATATGACTGTCACCAGTTAGCCAAGCTTATGTGTTTAGAAAAACCTGAAATCTTTCGTGTGATCAAGCTTGCGGCTTCCTTTGATGGCAGATTCTGCATCCGCAGTTTCATACAAAAGGGACTTGTCAGCAGGTACTTCAACCTTATATTTTCTTACCGAGGCCACCAGCACCTGACAGACGCGTGTCAGAGGACTGCCTCCTGGTTTCTGGTTCCGATATAACCGAGTACCCGAAAAGAAACTCAATACAGCAATTGCCATGGCCACTGCAGGGACACCAAAGCCCCATCCCCAACCCACATGAACTTGTATCCAGACCAACAAAGAAGAAGCAATAAGAGCGCCGATGTTGATTGAAAAATAGAACCAACTGAAGAAAGAAGATTTAGTTTTCTTCTCAGCCTCATCAGTATCGTCAAATTGATCTGCTCCATACGATGAGATACAAGGCTTAATCCCACCAGTGCCTAATGCAATAAGGTAAAGTGCAAGAAAGCACACTGCAACTTGTGGTTTTGTCACATGGCAATCGTCCTTTCCATAACATGTCGGCTTTATTCCAGAAACAGATGCTGATAGCGTTAAAAGAGTCATTCCCTACGTTAATTTGGAAAAGATTTGTTCAACGAGGAAGACCATGTCACCCAAAGAAGGCCAAACTCTGACAATCAGTTCAAACTTGTGGATAATGAAAATTACACATGGTTATTAGCCTCCTAAATGTTGAGGAAGGAGAGGGTGTTCCATTTTGAATGGCCGTTTGGATATATATTTCTTAATCAAGTGTATTCAGAGCTAATTTATGAAATGCTACCAGATGGACAAGGTTACATGAGCTATTAATTTCATGTTTCAAACGAGCCAAACTTACAATGGCATAGATGATGGAGAAACAGGCAATGGTCCAATATCTTCCAAGATAGGCATCAGCTAAGAAAGCCCCAATCAATGGGGTGATGTAGCATGTTCCGCTCCAATTTGAAACGTTGGTACTGGCAGTGGCAGTGTGCTGATTTAGTTGATTCTTGAAGTAAAGGATCAGATTGGTGCGCATCCCATAATATGCCAATCTTTCACAACATTCATTCCCTGTTGACAAAAGCTGGAACTGATCTGCTTCTTTTTTACATTACTAGATTGCAATGGTTGTACTAGAAGATGGATTAGACAAGTACCTAGAATATAGGAGCAAGCCTTCCAGGTTCCAGTTTTACTTTTATCAGCATGATTCCCACGGTGATCTACTGTCCCATCTTTCGTGTAGCCATCATCTTCTGCCATGGTTCTTCAGAATCTTTCTGGTTTTTGCTTCTCCTTTGTAGTGATTTACTTGAAAGCTAACAACTCCGGAAGCGAAGTTGAGCTTATACTGCACTAAGCAAGAACCAAAAAGTGCGTTAATTTTCCAGTGAAGTGTGATAAGTTATAGAGCTATCATAGCATGCCAGGCTCACTTCAGCAAAATTCCTAATCTGGACTGTTCAGTTGTTCTTTCTTTAAAGAGTGAAGATTATGCTTCTGCGGCAACTAATTGTTAGGAGCAGAAGTTCAACAGGCACCAAACAAAGTAGGATGATGGGAAAACATCAAACCTGCCAATTAATGCTTCATTACATTTTACCAGAAAACGAGTGGAGGCCTTGAGAACAGCAGAAAACCGGTGGCTGCCTCCGGAGCGGAAGAAAAGGAGGACAAAGAGAGCAAGCGATACAGAGTTTGCTCAAACATACAACATAGACTCCATAAATACAGGATAACAGTCGGACCCAAATGGGTGGAGTTATGGATTCCAAATTTTATCTTTCCAGGCATCTTCTCCACTTTTGCCCATCTTCTGGGCCTACCGCTCTTTTATCATTTGACTTTGGGAATGGAAACAAGGCCCTGTGCGCTAATCTCGCATGCGAAAAAGATACTAGTATATACTAGTATATACCATAGGAAAGAGCTCGTCAGTTTGAATCTTCTACAGTTCTCTGATTAGGATGCAGGAAATTTCAAACTGCGACTATCACTCCAGAAAGTCCACTAGACTATGCCATACCATCATCGTACAACGGAACCCGATAGAGTGGCTGCTCAGTCTGTCATTGCAGCAGAGGTAGCGGAAGTCGTCGTCTTTCAGATGGACAGGCGTTTTCTTGCAAATATAAAAAAGAAAAGCCTGGATTATCATTTCTTTCCACGTAAGTTGGAAAGAAACAAAAAAATCTACGGTTATGATTTCTCAATATCCTAGGTCCATTTGGAGGGGTATAACACTATTCTTAATATAGCCATCCATTTAGGGACCCTGTAACATCTGGATCATCTCTTATAGCAGTTGTGCAACGGAGACCTTTGGAAAACCTTTTGTTCATTTTGTATCTATGAGTTTACTCAGCTTCTTTCTTCTTCAAGCTTGTATAGGAGAAATCATTGATTTTCGTTTGTAATAGATTAGTTTGCTTGTCAATGTAAACAAGATTTACCCAACTCTTGGCTTCGTTCCATGTATCCACGCCTGGATTTCACAGGAAAAAGGGGTTCTTTTCTAGATTTGAGAAGTCATAAGAACAAAGGGCTTCTTTAGTTGCAAAAGGCGTCAAATTCCGTGGACGAGATACAAGTAGCTTCTTTGAAGTTAGTTCTTTAGTTCTTAAACTAGAGCAATAGGCAGAAGTTGCAACAGTGACAAATAATTTGTTTAATACACAGGAACCAATGGATTCACTTTGAATCAAATCTATCACATTCTTTATGGGTTATCAACAAGTAAAAGAATAGAGAAAGTTGGTCTATTGGCTATAATTGGGCATCCTTATTTTTTGACCTACCATTCCTTTCAGACATTAAAAATCTTCTCCCCATTTGTTGTTGGAATCTGAAGTTAGCCGTTCTGGTTAACCTTCATTTTTGCTTAAAGTTTCTCAAATATATATATGCAATTGTGATGCTCTTATATTAATCATATCTATATAACTCGAGTTATATGAAGATATCACAAGCGAAAAGTTATATTTATATTTATAGAACATGGAAAAGTAAGAATTATGAAATATAAACCATGGAGTGACTAAAATTGAAAAGTGGTATGGTTCATATGTTGAGGAGTTCTTATATGTTGATTCAAATTAGACAAACACATGCTAAATGTAAAATCTTATATTAAATCATAAAGAGATTATATATTTTTGAATGGTCAAATTGTAACAAGTGGTATAACTCGAATATTAAAAAATTTCATAGTATAACTCATGTTGGCCTATATTCCAAATGAAGTCCTATTCATGTGATAAACATGTCATGATTATAAATCCAATATGAAATATGAGTACCAATAGAAGGTAAGAGAAAACAACAAAACACAAAAATTAAAAAAGAAAACATATTCATTTTCTTTGTATAAGATAAGTGTACTCATGTGTGCGTGTTCATATATATTATTAAACAAAATAAAATAGCAGTGAGAAACTCACACTATATACTAGTTAAAGGCTAGTTAGGTAATTCACCATATTGCAGGGGTTTGGGAAGAAGAGATATTGATTGCAAGTAAACAAATTACTCAACATCAGGGAACAAATATTGGCTGAAGTTATCAGGAAAAAGCTGAAAAAATTGTAGTGGCAGTAATTGTTCATATTTGATATTTGAAGGCGGAAAACATTGATTCAATTTATATTGTAGATTGGTTTTCGTTGACTGAATCTAATGAAGACGACATGAAGAGAATGTCATCTTTGAAGTAACTTCCATTTTGGCATACAGAAGTAGATTTTACTCATTAAGTAGGCTATATGTACAAGTACTTCCACCACCACAGAAACCCGTCATTTGAAAGTTCCCACAGGTCTTTTATATGTGTACCAAATTGCAATGAAGAGATAAACTCCCGAGTTCAGCACACTAAACGCAGCCAAGAGCCAAAAGAAGTAATCAAGATGACCATAATTCAAATTGTCTGGTATCCATCCAAGCTTCCCATGCCTTGCACTCACTTTGGTGACAATGGTTACAAGTAGAGAGCTCAAGTAGCTGCCCAGTGCCACACTGGTTAGTCGAAGAGCAGAGCACAGGCTCCTCATGGCATCAGGAGCTTGCTCATAAAAGAACTCCAATTGGCCGATGAATGTGAAAACTTGTGCGCACCCGATGATGAAATATCGAGGAATATGGATATGGGGGTGGTGTGGAGTTCGTAGTAGTTGTGTTCTCTGACAAGTCGGAGTCTTACGAACTCCAAAACTCCTGCAGATAGCATAGCAAAAATGGATATGAAGAGGCCAATGCCCATCCTCTGTAGTTGAGTTAGGCCGTTCCTGTGACCGGTGAATTTTCTCACGAATGGGACGATGATTCGATCATAGACAGGGACACAGACAAGGACACTAAGTATGTCAAAGGCTGACATAGATGCTGCTGAGACGTTGAAGTTAGAGGAACCAAACTGACGATCCATGGTGTCGCCTTGCAACACGAATAAGGTGCTCATCTGTATGTAAACAGTAGAAAAGACGATACCTGTGATCCATACAGGAAGCAAGCTTATGATAGCTTTCAACTCCTCCACTTGGGTGACTGTGCAAAGTCTCCAAGGATCCATGGAGTCCTTAATGTGATCTGTTTCTACCTCTACTGCTGCTTTGTCAAAGAAGCTGAGGAATGCAACATTATATAGTAAGGAACTCGTCCACTCAACAATAGAAAAAAGACTATGTATTGCATCAATACAAAAGCATTCTGAGTTTTTATATATTGATTCGTAAAAGGTTGTATTGCAAGTATTATAGACATCAAGGTGAGAACAAAATTCTTTTCCTTTACATCAACTCTCATGAACAATCCAGGATTTTCATATTAGATACTTAACTGAAGTCGTCTGTGTGATCAAGCTTGCGGCTTCCTTTAATACCAAATTCATCATCCACAGTCTCATACAAAAGGAACTCGTCATCAGGTACTACAACCTGGTATTTTCTTACTGAGGCCACCACCACCTGACATACGCGTGTCAGAGGGCTGCCTCCTGGTTTCTGGTTCCTGTACAACCGAGTACCTGAAAAGAAACATACTACAGCAATTGCCATGGCCACTGTTCGAATGCCAAAGCCCCATCCCCAACCCAAGTTGTCTTGTATCCAGACCAGCAAAGAAGAAGCAACTAGAGCTCCGATATTGATCGAAAAGTAGAACCAATTAAAGAAAGAAGCTTTAAGTTTCTTCTCAACTTCATCAGTATCATCAAATTGATCGGCTCCATATGATGAGACACAAGGCTTGATCCCACCAGTGCCTAGTGCGATCAGGTGAAGTGCTAGAAAGCACACTGTGGTTTGTGTACTGTTACATGGCAATTATCTTTTCCATAGCATGTCGGCTTTAAGCCAGAAACTGATGCAGACAGTGTCAAAAGCATCATCCCCTACGTAAAATGGGAAAAATATTTCATCATTAATGAGCAAGAAACGTGACTCAAAGACATAGGATAATCTGAAAAGTCAGGTCAAAGGTTTGGAAGTGTATGATGGTAGTTTGGATAGGATTGATTTTTTTTTTTGGTAAATACACATGCAACCAAACTCAACATTTAATGTCAAACTTGGGACTAATAAATCTTAGATCCTACTAATTACCATTGAACTAGCAGGTGACCGACTAGATAGAGTTAATGAAACAAGCGTATTTGGAAATCGAATTGATCAATCTTGTTTAGCTTTTTACCTAACCAAATGATATGCTTCTTAATCAAGTATTATTATGAACTAATCTTCAAATACAAGCATTTCCGATTCAGTTTTCTGTAATGGAGAACTCGGAATGTGCTTCACCAGTGTGACTCTCAATTACACAAATATCAAGTTTAAGAAGTTTCAGGTTGACTAGGCTTACGATAACATAGATGAGGGAGAAAGAGGCAATGGTCCAATATCTTCCAAGATAGGCACCGGCCAAAAAGGCACCAATCCATGGGGTGATGTGGCATGTCCCACTCCAATTTGCGACATTTTTAGTAGCAGCAGCACTATGTTGGTTTAGCCGCTTCTTGAAGTAAAGCTCAAGGTTGGAGCTCATTCCATAGTATGCCAATCTTTCACAACATTCATTTCCTGTTTATGGGGTCCGAAAATGATAAGCTTGTTATTTTCATAACGAGATTCAGTAAGCTGTTGTAGGAGATGGATTACACGAGTACCTAGTATGTACGTGCAGGCCTTCCAGCTTCCAGTTTTGCTTTTATCTGCCGGATTTCCTTTGTGATCTACAGTCCCATCTTTTGTGTAGGTATCATCTTCTGCCATTGTTTTTCAACAACTTCTTGTGCTTTCTTTCTCTTTCTAGGGCATTTTCTCAAAAATCGATGAACTCAGAACTTAAGGCCGACCTAATAGCACAGTAAACTTGTGACAATTACAGTGTGCTAGGATTAGTTCAACAAAATTCCCTATTCTACAAGAAACTAATTGAGGCGATTTAGCTGCAGGCATCAAGTTCAGTGAAAGGCAATATCATCATAATGCGTAGGCACTATCCAACGGGGAGACAGAAGACAGAAAAAGAAAGTTTGAAATTTTGTTGATTGTTAATCTATACTTTTGCTACTTCCTTGGCAGCCACATATTGTGTGAGAGTCCCGGTCTATTGTTAAGATTCACTACATTTGTGTAACGAAAGAAACTAAACATAGAATCAGAAATTATTGATAAACATAACCTACTTTTATGAAGACAAAAAACTCGGAGAAGTCTCTAATGGAGCCCAAGCAAAGCATTTGAGACATCACCTTAACACAAAAGCTAAGACTATGAGTTTGAGTCTAGTTATAATATACCAATTACTCATTCTCGTGTCCATTACTAGAGTTAACCAGTGGTAATTGCAGGTATATGTATATGCTTTGATACCTAGTTAGAGACGTTCTTGATATATATATATTTATGCTCCTTCTATAACTAAATTTCAGTAGTAGAAGATCAACAATACATGTTGCATTTGTTAAAAGATTTGTTTCTCTTAAAACCATTTTTTTAACAAAGGAGAGTACTTTCATATATAAAGAGCATAATATATTAATATTTTAATAATATGAGATACACATAGAATTTTTAACAGGCCTCTTTTACTCTAAATATGAAGATTTTTTTTTTATAAAAAATCTATAAATAAAATGATGTTTCACTTAAAAATCTAGATTCTAATAACACATTCATGCTATATAAAAACAAAGAACATAGTAGTGTGATCGGAAACCACAAAACCAAGGACTTCGTTACTTGTGTTTGGAAGAGCATTAGATGCCTCAAGAATAGAAGGAAAGTAGCAAGGAGAGCTGAGTATTTTTTTGCTTTACGTTATGGGTTATTCAGTGTCAGATTTTATTTTTCGCAAAAGACTATGTGTCTATGCCAATCTACTATGTCTTGATTTCTTTGAATTTTCTCACCCACTTGTCAGGTTTATATTTCGAGGGATTAGTGTTACACTTTATCTTATATATCTTTTTAGTATGTTTGATATTCAAGTCTATTTATGTTATTGATATAAATGACAAGGGGACTATCCTTATTTCTAAAAAAATAAAGAAAAAAAATATAAAGAGCTGAGTGGGAATGAAGGAAGGAGATCGAAACGCACTCGAGTCTGATCCTTTGCTTGTCTTCTCTGTCTATCTTGCTGCGCAACCTTTGACCTTGGGGGTAGCATTACATGCCAACCAACCAAAGGCAACAGTGCCCTCTATCTGAACTAGCACGGTGAGTTAGAAACTAATACGTATCTGTCTTTTGACAATCCTCGACAACAACAAACGTCTGTCGAAATAGGACTTGGAGTGTTTTGCTTGTCGTGACACGGCAAAAGACGGGGTTGGGCTGATAAATTATTTCTCATTACACTAAAAAATCTGACAGCAGATGGAAATCCCTTAAGACTGGAAAATAAGGATAGGGTGACTGTCATCCTAAAGGTCCCTAATTGAGGATCCAACTGTATGCCAAAATCCAGGTATGGTTATGGGCTACAAACAAGGGTAGAAGTAAAATAATAATCTTATAATTAAATTTATTTAATTTTTCATAAATATGATGTTTTAAAAAAAATTATGAGTTATACTATTTGGTGAGTTGTCTTAATGATCAAAGAGAAAGAGTTGTTAAAGATGACATGATAACTTTTACGTATACAAAATCTCTTAAATAACGAGAAAATTACCTTCTTTATTTTTTTTATTTTTACAAATGTATGAAAATTAGTAATCCACAATTGCATAAAAAATTTATGCTCATTTGTGATTGTTGTGTGTTTTTATTGTTTGATTAGTGCTTCTTTCTCCCAACGGTTCCTCTTAAACAACATGCTTGAATATGGACTAGATTATCGTCAAAATTCAAGCTGCCCTGATCTGCGCTCACACATTCAGTCTAATCATGTATAAAGTTGGGACACATGGAAGTTATTAAGCTACAGTTGAAGCAGCAGAAAACGTAAAGCAATTTGCGAAGCAAAATGTTTTCACATACATACAGAAGGGTAGACAAACTCTCTGACTTACTCTAAATTATACAACAGATTACCTCTGAAGCAGGACAGGTACCTTAAAGACTTAGACAGTGCTTCACAAAGTTCAACACAAAAGATGGAAGAGTACAGTTCTTACCTTATTCGCCTTATGCATGAATTCTATCATCGAGCAAGTTCGAGAGGGTGAAAACTCTGAGGCACAAATGAACAATATGGCTTTTCGGTTCAAACCCAATTGGCAATCCGTAAGCTCTTAATAAATCTGTCCATTGATTCCTTCAAAGGAGAAAGAGGATGGGTTGCTGTTGACTAGGAGGACATTGCGTTCAAGCAGTCCCCCGCCCATGCTTATAAAGCTCTCCAACTCAACATGAACTTTTTGTGCTGTATTCAATTGCTTTTATAACACTAGCAAATCATACTAAAATTAATTGTAGAACATCATGATGCTAACGCTTTTACTCAGTATATTCTATGATTATACCTCCGTCACGTTTGGTTCATCGGGTTTTGCCAAACGTCAAAAGGTTACAACAAACAGTATAATTCCAAATTAGGAGTGCTCCTAATGGCCTTTTTTTTCCTCCCCAAAGAAAAGCCATGTCTTAATTAGCATTATTTGTTCTAGCATGTATTCAAGAAAATATGGTATAAAGATATTGAACTCTAATGTGGGTTTGAAGAGTAAAATCGTTGAATCATGTTGTAAAAATGACTTTGGATTAATATAATTTAAAATGTAAATAATAAAACAGAGAAACAAAGGAGAGAGAGAGAGAAAAACTCTGTACGTTGAGGTGTCACTATTTTATTTATTTATTTATTTTTTTGAATTCGTGAGGCATGCCTTACAATTTATAGGTGTAAAATCAAAACTTAAATTCAAGATTTTGTTATAATTTATTGGATTGATTGTTAGTTGGCCTTTTTTATTTTGTTGGTAAATAAAAATTGAAATTTTGAATTTTTGTTGTGATTTGTAGTCCCCAGATTATTGAGTGGAAGGTACTGATGTAGTTTTATGTGCTAACATGACAGAATGTGGTTTGTCTTATATATATATATATATATATACTAAGGTAAATATATGTCATGTTGTGATTGGATTTTTCATATTCAAGGCCGGAATCGATAGTCACATCTAGGGTCCTACTTCAATCATAATAGCCAGCATTGCAGGAAGAACTCAGCTCAAAGCTTCCGCTACAAATCATTTAACTGCGTTTGACTGGTCTGTCATTTTTTTTAGTATAGCAAAAATGTTCATGATATTTATCCCGTTTTACCACAAATTTGTCTCGCTGAACATTCCCGTAGCCTCCAATACGACGATAGATTCCCCAACTTCAGGGGGTCTCTACAAGGAACACTATGACAGATTCACAGAACAACGTTACCCGGCAGCTTTTCTTTCATTTAATTTAAAGTTTTGGTTTTTTGTCTGTAATTTAACATAAGTAAATCGTCTATCAAATCCTTTTGCTATCTAATTTTGGCTCCACTTTCTATATTCACTTCTCGATACCCAATGTCACCGTTGCATTAACGCTTAAAACAAAAGGAAGAAGGACTCTTTCTTGATAGGTGACTGCATTATATAAAAGAATTAGATATATACAAGACAACAGGAGCATACGCTTAGTAAACAAGTAATACATTAAATAAAGAACTAAGCGGATACAAGAAAAAGGGCATACGCTTTGAGTAAACCGTTCCACAAAAAACCTCCAAGTTAAACAAGAGATACAAAACAAATAAGGATATCCCAAATCCAATCAAATAAGAATCGTACAATAAGCATACCCTTTGGTGGACCACTTGTCATGTTTTGATTTATTATACTCGAGGGTTGGTATAGACAAAGACTTGTAATGATTAGTTTCTTGCATAAGGAACTTAAGGAACCAGTGGAGATGACTGTTGAAGGTGATTTATTAAGTACCTCTGGTGGAGGATAATTTCTTTCCATTTATCAGGATGAGCATTTGCTCTTCTTAGTTGTGGCATCGTGTTGTCCTTCTGAGCCCTCCCTCTCAAGTTGTAGTGTATCTCCAGTGCACCCAATTTGTCAAGGAGATAATGGAATTGACCAAGTCTGCCAGAAGTAGATTTCTGGAGATGTAAATTATCTAGATGATCCGTGCAGAAAGCTTTGAAGCTTTGTGAAGCAAAATGTTATTATTTGGCTGCTTTAGTGTCAAGGAGACATTGGTTATTTGAGTACATCACCCAGATGTACTATCTAGATGATTCATGCGCACTGTATGTCCGATTTGAGCGAAACTGAAGAACAACTAATTCTGGAAAAACCCAGAAATGATTCGATCTAGAACATGCTTGAAATTAGTCGGTGTTTGGATTCAAGTCATGCCCAAAAGTTTTGATTCAAGAACGAAGAAAAATGAGGTAGATTTTGTGGGACCTGTAGAAGATACCCAGTTCGTGACACGTGAAGATCCGAGAATGCGATTATAACTGAAAACGAGTTTGCGTGAATCAACCAAAGCGAATGTTTTGGATAAGTAGTGTATGGCAAGACGACGTCGTCTGAAACGCATATTCGGATCACGAATTTCAAGCCCGACACTCTTCCTTTCATCTTCAGAAACGGGAAACATGACAGAGGAAAGAGAGCGGTGTGAGCAACCGGGAAAATGCAGTGGTGAAGAACAGGAAGGACATTTGTGCAGAATGACTATTTTGAAAGCAAAACGCGCATCTGAAAGGTTTCTATGAAGTGAGTGAAGCTCTCCTGAAGTTGTGAGACTCACAAGAAATTATCTTGAAGCTATTGAGAAATCCTGGAGGGGCTTGATCTTGTTGAAAATAAAGAAATATTGGTAAGGCTTAATCTTGTTGAAAATACTGCATTACATTGGTTAGCTTCAACTTGCTGATGATTATATGATAAGAGCTTTATTTTACACCATCGAGCACATAGTATTGCTGCAAATCCAAAACCCTAAAAGTTATTTCATTTGGGAGTTTTGTGATTGCAAGCTTAGATTGTTGATTTATAATTAATATCTTGTTGTTCTAAGCTTATTGTAACCCGAGATGCACATAATTTACAACTTAGGTGAATATATGGGATAAACCCTAGATATTGTAAATTTGAGATTCGAGCTAGGTAATTTCCTATCAAAATCATATTAAAAAGAAATTGTTCAAGACTGCATAAGGTTCAAAAAATCTTGAAGTTATAAGTTGTGGTCAAGTTGTGTGTTGCAGTATTTGGGGGAAGTTGTAGTCTTTCGGGGAAAAGGTTATGAGTATGGGTAGAACATTTTCTTTTGAGTAGTAATAAAATTGTCTTTAACCAATTTAGTTAAAGGAGATTGATAGGTGCCAATGATATCTTGGACTAAGTCATTGCATAAATCTTTGTGCCTCTCTATCCCTTAACTCCTTATTTATTTGTTGTTTTTTGTTTATTATTTTTCTCATTCGTATCTGACTTTTAATTGAAAACAAACTTAATAAATAGACATAAAAACTGAAATACCCAATTCAACCTTCTTTTCTTGGATAGTCATTAAGTCAACATATTTTACTTTTGGACTGGTCCAACGTGTTAAATATAGAAAAGAGGAGTCCTTTCATGCTTTGATAAGTCACGAGACTAGCAAAGGTTCTCTTTAGTTCCAAAAGGCATCAAATTCCATGGAGTTTTCTAAAAGGCATCAAATAGCTTCTTTAATGAGAGTTTTCTAATTTTTTAAAATTCGGCAATGGACAGAAGTTGCATAGTCGCAAAAAAAGTTGTTTAATTAGTAGGAACCCAATAACCCAATATGGATTCACTTTTGAGTCAAATCTATCACATTCTTTATAGGTAATCTGGTGGTCGAGGAAAAAAAGAGAGAAAAAAAAGAAGAAGAAGAGGGGAAGCTAGTCAGATGGCCATAATTAGGTGTCCTTGTTTTCTGACCTAGTATTCCTTGTAGACACTCAAAATCTTCTCCCCATTTGTTGGTGGAATCTAAAGTTAGCCACTTTAACCTTCATTTTGCTTAAAATTTCTCAAAACATATATTTGTCATTGTAATGTTCTTATGTTAATCAAATTTATATAACTCAAGTTATATGAAAATATCACAAGTGAAAAGTAATATATAGTTATACAACATAGCAAGGTACGGATTATGAAAAATAAACCTTGGAGTTGCTAAAATTATCAAAAGTGGCATGGTTCATATGTTATGGAGTTTTATATATTGATTCAAATTAGAGAAACATATGATAAATGCAAAATCTTATATTAAATCGTAAAGAGATTTTTTTTGTACTCTCTTATTCCTCTTATTCTTTTGTATTTTTATTTTTATTTTTTTCGAGTCAAATCTTATATAAAATCTAAACTTTTGTATTTTCTTATTTTTTGATGAAACTTACATATTTATAAAAATAAAAAAAGATATTTTTTTTAAATGGTCAAATTGTAACAAGTGTTACAACTTAAATATTAAGAATTTTCATATATAACTCATTTTGGACTATGTGCCAAATGAAGTCCTATATCTCGTAAAAGATTATAAATGCAATATGCAATATGCAATATGTAATATGGATACCAATAGGAGGTAAGAAAAAATAACATAACACAATTTATATATATATATATATATTCCTTTCTTTTATTAAAATAAGTGGTGTGTGTGTATATATATTATCAAAGCAAAATCAAATGATAGTGAGAACTCAAATTAAATGCTGGTTGAAGGCTAGTTAGGTAATTCAACATACTAGTTGCAGGGGTTTGGGAAGAAAAGAGCTGCCTATTGTAATTAAATGAAGTACTCGTCATCAAGGAAACTTAGAAGCTTCAGAAACAAGGCCGGAAACCACTGAAGTGGCAATAATTCATCATACTTGATATCCCAAGGGGGCAAGCATTGGTTCAATTTATATTTTAGTTGATTTTGGTTTCCTGTATCTAATGAAAAATAACTTCCAACTTTTTTGCAACTTTTTTGCATACAGAAGCAGATGTTACTCATTAAGTAGGCTGTATGTACAAGTGCTTTAACCACTAGAGAAACCTATCATTTGAGAGTCCCCACAGGCCTTTTATATGTAAACCATTTCGTAATGAAGAGAGAAGCCTCCAAGTTCAGCACACTCAGCACGGCCAAGAGCCAAAAGAAGTAATCAAGATGACCATAATTCAAATTGTCTGGTATCCATCCAAGCTTCCCATGCCTTGTACTCACTTGGTGACAATGGTTACAAGTAGAGAACTCAGATAGCTTCCCAGTGCCACAGTAGTTAGTGAGAGAGCGGAGCACAGACTCCTCATGGCATCAGGTGCTTGCTCGTAAAAGAACTCTAACTGCCCAATGAATGTGAAAACTTATGCGCACCCAAGGATGAAGTATTGAGGAACTTGCCAGAATACGGATATGGGGATGCTAGCGAGTTCATAGTAGTTGTGTTTTCTGACAATTCGGAGTCTTACAAGCTCCTAAATCCCTGCGGATAGCATGGCAAAGATGGATATGAAGAGGCCAATGCCCATCCTTTGTAGCTGAGGTAGGCCATTTTTGTGATTTGTGAATTTTCTCACGAATGGGACGATGATTCGATCATAGACAGGGACACAGATAATGACACTGAGGGTGTCGAAGAGTGACATAGATGCTGGGGAGACCTTGAAGCTAGAGGAACCAACCTGACGATCCATGGTGTCGCCTTGCAACACGAATAAGGTGCTCATTTGTATGTAAACAGTAGAAAAGACGATTCATGTGACCCATACAGGAAGCAAGCGTATGATAGCTTTCAACTCCTCCACTTGGGTCACTGTGCAAAGCCTCCATGGATCTATGGAGTCCGCAATGTGATCTGTTTCTACCTCTACTGCTGCTTTGTCAAAGAAGCTGAGGAATACAACGTTATATGGTAAGAAGATAGAACAAGCAAGGGAGTGCTTCTGAAAAAGAAAATAGTCCACCCAACAAATGGAAAAAGACGATATCGACATTAAAGCAAAAGCGTTCTAAGCCATTATAGATTGATTTTTAGAAGCTGTAGTTGTAAATTTTGTAGACGTGAAGGTGAGAATGAAATTACAATTTAGATGTCTACTCCTATATTGCTAAGGAATTTAAGGAATTTATTGGAAAATAAGATTTTTGATATAAAGTTTAAATTAAAAAAGAATACTTTAATCTGGAACTAATTTTTGGGTTGACTATTTGAGTCTTCTAACTAAAATTAATTTTAGTTTTTCACTTTTTTGCTAGTTGTCTCAAGCTTAGAGTGAGGGAGCATGTTTAGTCCCACAAAAATAAAATAAAAACTTAAAATAGGACTTAAGAATAAATGAATTTTTTCATTTAATATTAAGATTTTAATTTAGATATTAACTTGCTTTACAAAATGTAACACATCCACTATCCAAGATTTTCAGATTAGACACTTACATGAAGTCGTTAGTGTGATCAAGCTTGCGGCTTCCTTCAATATCAGATTCTGCATCTGTAGTCTCATACAAAAGAGACTTGTCATGAGGGACTACAACCTGATATTTTCTCACCGATGCCACCGCCACCTGACAGATGCGTGTCAGAGGGCTGCCTCCTGGTTTCTGGTTTCTAAATAACCGAGTACCTGAAAAGAAACTTACTACCGCAATTGCCATGGCCACTGCTGGGATGCCAAAGCCCCATCCCCAACCCACATTATCTTGTATCCAGACCAGCAAAGAAGAAGCAATCAAAGCTCCGATATTGATCGAAAAGTAGAACCAATTGAAGAAAGAAGCTTTATGTTTCTTCCCAACTTCATCAGTATCGTCAAATTGATCGGCTCCATATGATGAGACACAAGGTTTGATTCCACCGGTGCCTAGTGCAATCAAGTAAAGTGCTAGAAAGCATACTGCGGTTTGTGTATCTGTCGCACGGCAGTCATCTTTTCCATAACACGTCGGCTTTAAGCCAGAAACTGATGCTGACAATGTCAAAAGTGTCATCCCCAACGTAAAATGGAGAAAGGATTTCATCATTAGCGAGCAAAAAACGTGACAGAAAGACATAGCATACTCTAAAAACTCAGGTCACACGTTTAGAGAATCCAAAGTATATGATTGTGGCTTGGATAGAGTTGATGAAGCAAGGGTACATGGAAATCGAAAAGATTAATCTTCCTTAGTTTTCTTCTCCTACCCAGATGAGTATGTTTCTTAATAAAATGCTATCGCGAACTTATCTTCTGATACTACCAGAAGGATTCCGATTAAGAACGTGCTTCACCAGCGTGGCTCTCAATTACATAAACACCAAGTTAGAGAAGTTCTTGGTTAACCTAACTTACAATAACATAGATGATGGAGAAAGAAGCAATGGTCCAATATCTTCCAAGATAGGCATCGGCCAAAAATGCACCAATCAACGGGGTGATGTAGCACGTGCCGCTCCAATTTGAGACGTTTTTAGTAGCAGAGACACTATGTTGATTTAGCAGATTCTTGAAGTAAAGCTCGAGATTGGAGCTCATTCCATAGTATGCCAATCTTTCACAACATTCATTTCCTGTTTATGAGAGCCGAAAATAATAAGCTCGTTATTTCCATAATCAGTTTTCAGTAGGTTGTTTTAGAAGATAGATTACACAAGTACCTAGAATGTACGGGCAAGCCTTCCAGCCTCCAGTCTTGCTTTTATCTGCCGGATTTCCTTTGTGATCTATAGTCCCATTTTTCGTGTAGTTATCATCTTCTGCCATTGTTTTTACACAACTTCTTATGCTTGCTTGATCCTTCTCGCTGATTTTCTCAAAGATGGATCAACTTACAACCACATGATAGTGCATCAAACAGGTGAGCATATGGTGTTAGGATCAATTCAACAAAATTCACTATTGTACAAGAGAATAGTATTGTTAAGAAAAAGATGCACTACTGTATATAAATAATATAATTGATTAATATCTGCGAAACAAGGAACATACATAGGACTTTAACATACAATAACATAATTAATTAGTATCCTCGAAACAAGGAACATACATAAGACTTTAACATACTTACTGAACAAAATCTTCTTATGGGGACTTAATTGAATTCACAAGTAAAGAAATGATTTTAATATTATACGGAGAGCAGCAGAGAGAGACTAATGGCGTAGCAGTACATGCCAAACAATCACAAGGCAATAATGGTCTGGGTCTGATCTAGCGTGATCTGCTAGGAACTAAAGGCGTATCACGCAAGTCATTTGAAAATTCTCTGACAAAAACGAAGCTACGTCGAACTAGGACTTGGACTGTTAGGTGTGTCGTGACACGGCAAAAGACTACGGGTTTAGGCTGCTAAATTGTTTCTCATTACGGAAAAAATAGCTGATGAGTTATCTAAAGAACTAAAATGAAAGAGTTGCTAAAGATGATAAATTTTCTGACAACTTTTCGGCTTACTAATCTCCTAAATAATTAGAGAGTTATTCCTTTTTAGATGTAAGGAAATTGTAATCCCTAATCATGTAAGATTTTCAGTATTCATTTGTAATTATTGTATGTTTTTATTGTTTGATTAGTGTTTTTTCTCTCAAGAGTTCCTATTAAACAACATGCTCGAATGTGGGCCAGATCAGTGTCAAAATTCAAGATGCTGTCCTAATCTATTGCCACAGATTCAGTCTAATCGTAATAGAGTTGGGACAAATGGAAGTATTAAGCTACAGTTGAAGCTGCAGAAAACAAAAAGCAAGTGCAAAGGAAAATGTTTCCACATACGCAGAAGGGCAGGCAATGTCGCTGACTTATTCTGAATATAAAAAGGATTACCTCTGAAGCAAGACAGGTATGCCTAACTCCATAATGACTTTGGCAATGCTTCTCAAAATTCAACACAAAAGATGGATGAGTACAGTTCTTACCTTATTCGCCTTATGCATAAATTCTATCATCAAGCAATATGGCTTCTCAGTTCAAACCCAACTGGGAATTCATAAGGTCTTAATAAATCTGTCTGTTGATTCCTTCAATGAAGAAAGAGGATGGGCTTGCTATAGACAAGGACGACGTTGCGTTCAAGGAGTCCTCCGTCCTTGCTTACAAAGCTCTCCAGCTCAATATTAACAACAACTTGTGCTGTATTTAATTGCTTTCATAACAACAACAAATCATACTAGTAATCAGAACATGGTGATGTTATATTATTCCACCTTCTTGACGTTGGGTTCATCAGGTTTGTCAAACGTCCAAAGTTAACAGCAAATAGTATAACTCCAAATTAGGAGTATTTCTATTGATCTCTTTTTCTTCCCCCTAAAGAAAAGCCTTGTCTTATTTGACTCTATTTGTTCTACCACGCATACTAGAAATGATGGTATAAAGACATTGAACTCTAATATGTGTTGGAAGAGTGAAATCGTTGAATCATGTATATATTATGGTAAATATATGTCATCTTATGATTGGATTTTCAGATTCAATGTCGGAATCAATGCTTATATCTATGGAAGACCCACTGAACTTCATTGTGGACATCAATAATTGAAGCGTGGAAAGACCCGATGCTCGACGTTGAATTCTGAAAGCAAATGACGAAAGAGAACGAGCAAGAAAAGAGGCGTATGCTTATTCATTTGGACCAGGTGCACTGCTTGGAAAGCCACCGGCTTTGTCCCTGTCCATCAATCTCTGTCGTGCCAACTGGCAAACTCCCAAATAGCTTCGCATGGCTCCAGGTAATGCCCCACCGTCCACCACGAACGCAGCAATCGTCATAGCAGGGAGAACTCCGTCCAAGGCTGCTGCTACCAGTTCTTTTAACCGAGGTTGATTGTTCTGTCATTTTATTCTACCTTTGAGTACTGGGAAATATGTGTGCCTGATGTTGCTATCACGTTTTACCACTAATTTACCCCTGAACATTCTCTTAGCCTCCTGTACGGCGGTAGAATCTTCCGGTTGTTGTAGTCTCTACAAGGAACATCCATGATAGAATTACAATACAAAGTTACCCAGCTAATTTTTCTTTCACTAATTTCTAGTTCAGCTGCATTTCCGACTTTTCTAATCATTGTTTGTTGTTTTTCAGTTTAAGTCATTAATTAAAGTTTGGTAAGAATTTTGAGTTATAAAAAGAAGGAAAAAAACTGATGCAAATGGTCTATTAAATCGTTTTGCCAGGTAATTTTAGCTCCACTTTCCCTATTCATTGCTCAATACCGAGTCTTACCTTTGAATTACCAACTTAAAGATAAGAAAGAATCTTCCATTCCTTCCTTCTGTAGCATGTAAATAAGTGACGGCATTAAATAAAAGAAGTAGACGTGTACAAGACAGCGGGGCTTACGCCTTGGAGAAAAGTGCCTGCATTAAATTAAAGAACTCGATGTAGACAAGACAACAGAAGCATACGCTTTGAGTAAACCTCACTGCAGAAAAACTTCGGCGTTAGACAATGGATATGGCGAATAAGGACAAACCAAGTCATTAAAGAAGTATCGTATGATAGATGCATACGCTTTGGTGGACCATTTATCATGTATTGATTTCTTATACTCGAGGGTTGGTGTAGACAAAGACTTATAACGTATTAGTTTCTTGCATAAGGAAGCCAAGGTAACATGGGAGAACGACTGTTGAAGGTAATTTATTTGTATGTCCGGTGGAGGATAATTGCTTTCCATCTACGAAGAAGTGCATTTGCTTTTCTTAGTTGTGTCATCGTGTTATCCTTCTGAACTCTCCCTCTCAAGTTGTAGTGTATCTTCAGAGGACCCAATTTGTCAAGGAGAAAATGGCGATTAACGGAGTAACCTTGGTGAACAGTAAGCCAGAATTTGATTTTTGGAGATGTATGTTGTCTAGATGATCCATGCACGGAGCTTCGAAGCTTGTGAAAGAAAATGTCTTTGGTGTCGAGGAGACTTTGGCATAACTAGAGAATCTTAAGCTTCTCATACGATGTAGAGGTAACACATTAAGGACAACTGTAAAAATATATGTAGTTTCACACTACTTACATAAAAGTTTGGGACTATTTCAAAGTATTAAAGGACCATATATTTCTCAATCGGGCAATAGAATTTGATACAAGTGAACGCCATATTGCTAAGTCCATACCTTATGACCAATCACATACTTAATGATCCATCACGGCTGGCATAAGTCCATACACCATATAGCTATGGTGCAAGATGGTAGATACGGTCATTTATTACGACTAACCCTATAAGAACTCCTTCCAGAATCATTATTATGAAGAGGGCTATAGTAATAAATAGAACACCAAATTACAAATCTCTTTTATTTCGGTGGTTTATGATTCAATCAAAAAGTGACCTACAATTTCTTGGAAAAGAGAATACATAACTGACTTTTTTGATCCATTATAAATTTTTGATGTTTATTTTACCATGAGTTCAAACTCAGTGGAAGACCCTTCACACTTTCTAATCCTTCCTTGGTTCAAAATGTTAGTTACCAATCATCCCTATAAATTTTTCATATGGTTTATGTTTATATTTAGCACATTTTATGTAATATAGATTGTTACGTTACATCATGGAATAGGGTTCATAGTTATGTCGTCTTTGCATGTGTATATTACCCGTTGCAGGCGAGTCATCTCATTTAGTTTCACACAAGTGTTCTTTTGTTGAACTTGCCATTTCATCCCTTTTCTTCCAAGAACTAGTAATTAACTCGCAATGATATCTTTGATCATCATCTAAAAACGGCATGTTATTAAAGACAATTCTCAAGTAGCATGGATAAAAAATCATGTAATGTACCTTAGAAAATTTAAAACTTTTTTGGGAGTAGACTTTGTAGATATCTGCAAGAAAGTAACAAAATTGTTTTAAAATTTCACTGCCTGCAAAACTGTGTTCGTTAGACATTTGAAAACTGGCCAAATAAAACTTCACATTTGAATTGATTCCCACAACTTATCAAGCTTCTTCATTGGCAAAAATTATTATAGAACAACTAGAATTCATGCTGTGGCTCAAATTCCAAACAACCATATTTTGTGAGATCTTTATATGACATGATACTTAACCTGATTTTATAAAGGCTTGAACTCCTTTTACTTCACTTTAAGATCTATTAATCCATGGATGCATACAATTTTCCTTGATGCTGATATTTGAGCTGAAATCTTAAATTTTTCATCATAACTCTTTTATACGAGTCTAAGCTTATGCACATGCAATTATTTCCTAATTTTCTAAAATACGAACCTAAATATCATCAAGTGGCTGATAATACCCCAGGGTACATTGTTAGACTAAAACTTGACATGGTTACTGAAATCGCTTTCTCATATCAAGACCATTTTTTGTCGAACATACTTATACATCAAAATTCTCTTGACTTTCCTTTAAAATTTTCCTGTAGAAGTTACGAGTAGGATTATCAGTTTACTTTTTCTTTATTTTGGTTAAGAAACGAGTATAGCTATTTCTTTTTTCTTTTTCAAAAGGAACTGGTGAAAGGCCGAGCAATATACAATTGGATTGAAATAGGGTCTCAGCGTAAAAATATCTTGACTTCGTGTCCGCTTGATGTGTCTGAACACTTGATTGTCACATCCAAAATGGTTATATGTTGCTTTCATATTACGCAATCAACATGCGCACTACAAATTTGAAATGTAACTTGATGGCTAAAGTAAATCATCTTCCAACAAGTTGATGGTACGAAGATGGATTTGCAATATCTTCTCCATCATGTTCATAGGGTCAAAGATTTTGCTCTTTCCGAAACTTAGTTGGCTTTGCTCCAAAATTTTGTTGAGGTACAAGATTTACATCTTTGAATAGGCAATCTCTAGGACATTCTTGGAATGTTTCGTGGTATAGGCTCCAAAAACAGTTCTTAGGATAGATTCAAAGTTGAAAGACCTTACCCAAATTCAATGAAATTATTAATCTTAATGATAGGAGCATATGTTTCATTATAGGAGCATATGAATGACAATGAATTTCTAATCACATGGAGGCTTCTGAGAATCCATGTTTAATATCCAAAAAGTTTAAACTAATGAAAGAATGATAAATTTGATTATTTAACTAATACATAACATTATATTTTCAATAGAAACTTAAACTGCTTTTTAACAAATGTAACTCAAAAATTTAATAATTAATAAACTGTAAGTGATAGGCTAGAAAATGGAAAGTTCAAGAGCTAGGCTTCAAGCAACCCGGCCGTACATGCCCGTAAATTAATAATCTAAAAAGAATAGTTTCGATTATGCTAGGAACTTAAGTAACATGAACACCAGATGGGAAACCCTATTATATTATTACTACCATTCTCTTATTTTCGTAGAGAGGAAGAATTTGACCCATAAATTAGAAAAGCCGCTAACATGTGATTCATGGAGGCAGAATTTTGCTTCTGAAGGGCAATAAGCTGTTACCGACTATGTCAAATCTTTAGCTTTCAAGAATGAAAAATTCCAATTTGGCAGTCCCTGAAAGCCCTCTTTCAACTACAAAACCTTGTTGGTTAACACCCGTGTCCATTTTTCATCTGCCAACCACCGCTACAGTAACTTCCAAACGTAGTTATTTCTCATAGCCTCAAACACATATAAAATTAACCAATAGAGCTGACATTGATTCTGTGAAAAATGTCATGTTTCATTCAACAACAATTGATTCCCCACAATGACATTAATGTTCGAAGGATCTATATGCCTGACGGCATTTCAACGCGCCTGTTCTCTTTTTAAATTCCGAACAGGAGTAAAAGAAACGTAACGCTACATATTTTTTATACCCGGAAGATATAAATAATGCAAACTGAACACTGACACTTTACCAAATCAACATACTGGATCGGACTCGACCGGTACCTAAAAGCTTCCCATGGAATCGTTTAAGTGGGAAAGGGGAGAGGGTGGGTCGCGGTAACTACCTTCGGATGAAAGTGTCAGAAGACAGATTAAAAAACCAATAAATCAGAAGAAAGCAAGAAGACAGGAAAACTCGTAGAATCCTCTTCGTATGTGTCATCCTCTTGACTTCAGTCTGGTGGAAACCCATCTCGAGTTTAGTTATGTTAGCTGGGATCCGGTGTACTTTACCGACTATGGTTGGACCAACCCCAGGAGCTGACCACCAAGTCCATCTGAAAAATAAGGACCATCAAACTGTAGCTTGGCTTCAAATAATGTCTAAGTTGATGGATAACTACTCCGTGCCATATACAAGCGGGAAAAAAACTGATGGTTCTCGCAGTCTTTTGTTTATTCGAGCTTCCATCTCAAGTATTCTTCCGTCCACCTAATTAGGAAAAACGACTCGGCAGCGGAGACTGGCGCTTATAAGTCTGGGTTTTTCGGACACATTTCAGAGCATCGACAGAGAAAAAAGGAAAATCTTTGTCTGAGAGAGATAGATCGAAATGGAGCAATGGATCCGAGTCCTGTTGCTGGTGGCCTGCCTATGTCCAGTCTCAGTCGAATGCATGGTTCGACACTACAAGTTCAATGTAAGTATAACTTTCTGTTAAGCATTCCATGTTTTCATGGACTAATGAAGTTCCACTTGGTCGAGGGGTCCCTGGCTTGTCAATTTCAACCAGTTTTATGCTTCGAGTTGTTCATTCAGATAAAGCAGGCTCTTCTTTAGCTAAAAAGAAAAAAGTACTCTCAAATACTGTTATTTACAAGGATTGTTTGTAGGACGAACAGTTCTATTTTCTGCAAAAAGTTGCTGCAGACTGGTGCAAACTGCAGGCAATTATATGGCTTGCCTGCAGTCTCTAGCTTTTGCTGGCAAATGATGAGAGAGTTGCATAGATAGAACAATGGTTGTGGGGACATGGGTTTCTAGTATATAGCAATCTCCTCATATAACCATGCGAAAAGAATACAGCACTATGCTTTCTAGTATTTGCAATTTTGCATGAAGATAACTGAGAAGTGGGGGGGAAGTGTTTTCCCATAATGACTCCTGAAAAACTGTGCAGAACTTTCTAGTCAAAGAGTATCCTCATTGAAGGGATAAAATCAAGGATTATAAACTCATGGGAATTTTAGTATTCGAACATGAAAGATAAATAGTTTCGACACAAATGATTCTTGAATAGGGTTTCCTTTTTTTGGTTTGCGTACAAATTATTTCAAGAAGCTTTCGTCTCTCTCTCTTTCCATCCTTGAGTTTCAAAAGAACAAGAGCTTTAGCTAAAATGATTCATGGATACTTGTTCGAGTAATCATCAAAAACCGCTTATGCGAGAAAATCCAATTTGACTGCATTATCATATGACATGTATTAATTTGGAAAACCAGTTTTTGCGTCTTTATGCATGGTTGATCCCCTTGCAATATCGTTATTGTTTGTCCGTGATGTACAAAATCTTTTGCTAGTTTACCTAAACCAAGTCTATAGATTTGATTTTGGGTCACGGAAAGTTCAGCCATTATTGTGTTGACGAATTCTTCATTTGAGGTGACTAGCCAACGACTGAAAAGACTTGTCCTAAAACGATTCACTTGTTAAGAAAATGACGAACCTAATGGACAGAAGAAGGTTTTACATGAATAGAATATAGGAAGGTATTGATTAAAGAACCTTGAAGTTGAATGGGGAAATTAATCCCTCAAGTCATAGATAAAGCAATGAAGTTTCTTATAATCTTCACTTTCCCATTTTCCATTGAAGCTAGAAGGTTAGGAGCCCTTAGTTATTCTTCCCTTATGTTCTAGAGATTGAATTAGAGGAGTTACCCTTTTGAGTTTGATTACCATTCATAAACACACTCATTTTGGCCATGGTTAACGTAATGTATTGAGTCATCAAAATAGAAACTTAGAAATCTTGATGAAACAGCAACATGGTGGTGTTGTTGATAGAAAGCCACCAATAGTGGGCGATCGGTGCGCACTAACTCCCCCCTTTGTGTCGGCTTTTTGTGACATAGATCGTCCTTAAAAACACCACAAAGCTGTGTTCCACGAAGCCCCTTGTCACTGTAAACGGAAGGTTCCCTGGTCCTACCATTTCTGCAAGGGAGGGTGACACAGTGCTGGTCAAGGTGGTCAACCACGTCAAGTACAACGTCAGCGTCCACTGGTGAGTTGTCATCCACATCAAGCTTTGATTCTGCCCTCAGCGTTTTGCCGTTGGCTTTTGAGCCCTTTTTCTAACATCTTTAAGTAAACTTGAAAAGATCATTATTGGCATAATATGTTGGAGGAGTTTGTAAAAAGCTTCTGCAATTATTTCAAACGTGCCTTCTGTTTAATCATGGTAGGCATGGGGTCAGACAACTGCGGACGGGTTGGGCTGATGGACCGGCTTACATTACACAGTGCCCTATTCAGCCAGGGCAGCAATACGTATACAACTTCACACTCACTGAACAAAGGGGAACCCTATGGTGGCATGCACACATACTTTGGCTCAGGGCCTCGGTCCATGGCGCTGTGGTCATCTTGCCCAAGCGTGGGGTTCCTTACCCATTTCCCACACCACACAAGGAGAAAATTGTTGTGTTAGGTAACGAAGACCAAGATCATTTTCCCCTTGTTATTTTCACAACTTAACGAAACATTGACTATTACTTATCATCTCAAAACAAGTTCTTATTCTCTTTTGGGTTTTGGGACTTGCAGCTGAATGGTGGAAATCAGATGTGGAAGCTGTCATTAATGAAGCTTTAAATTCTGGCTTGGCCCCTAATGTCTCCGATGCTCATACCATCAATGGTCAGCCAGGGTCCCTCTCAACTTGTCCTTCTCAGGGTAATGCACCTGGCTGTAGTTAACCTATATACTTACTGGCTAATTTGCATTAAGTTTTTAAAGTTGAGGAACAATATTTCTTGAGATTTTCACCGTCTTTATATGTTTGCAGGTGGTGTTTCATTGAAAGTACATGCTGGGAAGACATACTTGCTACGTATCGTCAACGCTGCACTAAATGAAGAGCTTTTCTTCAAGATTGCCGGCCACCAACTGACTGTTGTTGAAGTCGACGCCGCGTACACAAAGCCTTTCAAAACTGACACGGTTGTTATCGCACCAGGCCAGACCACAAACGTCCTCCTAACTGCTGACCGTCGAGGCGGGAAATACTTGGTTGCGGCCTCGCCTTACCAGGACGCACCTATTGCTGTTGATAACAGGACTGCCACGGCCACTTTACACTATATCGGCACTCTTACCTCTGCCGCCACCACCCTCGTCGCTCCACCTCCCCAAAACGCCACACCAATAGCTACAAACTTCACAAAGTCCCTCCGAAGCCTTAACTCGAAGAAATATCCCGCCAAAGTCCCATTGAAAATTGACCATCCCCTGTTTTTCACCGTCGGACTTGGTGTTAATCCTTGCTCTACTTGTGTGAATGGTAGCCGCGTGGTGGCGTCCATCAACAACGTTACATTCGTCATGCCAACTACTGCGCTTCTTCAAGCTCAATTTTTCAATATAAGCGGAGTTTTCACTGACGATTTCCCCGCCAACCCTCCGATAAAGTTTGACTTTACCGGCACGCAGCCAACGAACTTCCAGACCTTGACCGGGACGAGGCTTTATAGGCTTCCTTACAATTCAACTGTTCAATTAGTCTTACAAGATACCGGCATTATAGCCCCTGAAAACCATCCACTTCATCTGCATGGATTCAATTTCTTTGAGGTTGGAAGGGGAATCGGCAATTTTAATCCAAAGAAAGATCCGAAGAACTTCAATCTTGTTGACCCTGTGGAGAGGAACACTATTGGAGTACCATCCGGGGGATGGACTGCCATTAGATTCAGGGCTGACAATCCAGGTGAAGTCTTTGCTTTGATCCATTTCCAGGTTCCCTCGCTTATTTGGAAGCTTGTTTTCTGCACATTATAATTTTGGTAGCACTAACTGTTTCCTTTTTGTTTAGGGGTTTGGTTCATGCACTGCCACTTGGAGGTACATACTACGTGGGGCCTGAAGATGGCATTTGTGGTGGATAACGGCAAAGGCCCTAATGAATCTCTTTTGCCTCCTCCAAGTGACCTTCCCAAGTGCTAGAAATCGTCAGGCACCTTAATTCAGACAGTTTCATGGTTTTTCAATCGAAACGGAAATAAAGCATAGAAGACAACAAAACAGAAAAGAGTGGCAGAGAATACAAGGTGGGGAATAGCTAATAGGATGAGTTCTTTTGACGCGGTAAAAAGCTACGTGAAGCTGCTCAACGTTGAATAAAGTCAGATTGGAGTTCTTCCAGTTCTTTACATTTGTTTATACTGAACTAAATATTTTAACTGCCTGTAATTAAGCTTATGCTGGTTATTAAAGTCTAATACAAAGGAATTTTTTTCTCTCTCTCTAATTTGCCGAACTTACACAGAAATGGAAGTCATAAATCTTGGGTATACATGAAAGCAAAATAATGATCCCCTCTGATAATGTTTTCTGAATCTAGACGTCATGAATTTAAATTCCTTTTTCTGTTAAAAAGACAAGTACTTTGTTGGAAGCTGTGGGTACCAACTGAGGCTGCATTTTCCACTCTACAAACGTAAGCGTCGGAGAAGACAAAATGAATAACCCAACCAACTGAAGAACTAACAGAGGCCCGAGACCCACTTGCTGGCAGCAATAAATAGCATTACTTAGGCTTTGGGCAAGAGTTTTTCCTCCAATTGCTGGCAGCAATAAATAGCATTTCGCATCAATCTTGAGGGTTCTAGATCTCCATCTAGCTAGGAGGAGTCTGGGTACCAACTGTAGGCATTCTTAATTTTCCCTTGAATCATCTAGTTTATGTCGTTTGACTGTTTTTGTTTATTCACTTGTTTTCTATGAGAATATTATAAATTTTACATGATCTAATCTTACCTAAAAAGCTTCTTTATAAGGAATAAAGATATCTACTCTTAAGTTGACTTTTTGCGTATAATTAGATTCTCTAACCTAGAACCTAAATTAAAATACAACACTCTTTGTTCATAGACATAAATCACTACTGAAAATTTTTCAAACCAAGATAAATGAAGGTGTTAAAAATACTATTATAAGGCTTTACATTGTCTAAATCTTCTTTGAAAATCCTTTTCATCTACTTTTAAGTCAATATTTAGATAGGATTATGTGCTCTAAGACTATGTTTACTTGTGTTAAGGCTTAGGTTTAGGTTTAATGAAGCAGAACACTTAAGATGTTTCTTCTTCTTCTTCTCCTTTACTTATTGTTAAGGTCTAGGTTAGGTTTAATGACTTAAGTTGACTTTTTTGAATATAATTAGATTCTCTAACCTAGAACCTAAATTCAATTACAACACTCTTTGTTCACGGACATAAATCATTATTGGAAGTTTTTCAAATCAAGATAAATGAAGGTGTTAAAAATACTATGGTAAGGCTTTACATTGTCTAAGTCTTGCTTAAAATTCCTTTTCATCTACTTTGAAGTCAATGTTTAGATATGTGCCCTAAGACTATGTTTACTTATTGTTAAGGCTTAGATTTAGGTACAATGATTCAAAACACTTAAGTTGTTTCTTCTTCTTCTTCTTTACTTATTGTTAGGGTCTAGATTTAGGTTTAATTACATGTAGAACACTAGCTCAATATAAGAATAAAATTCAAACTCCCCTAAATACAGCCAAAAGCACCCTTATATTAATCATGATTTCACTAACCAACCAACCTAAGACTCACGACCAAACATCGGCACGCATAGAAAGCCGAATTAATGTAAAGTAATCTCTAAGAAGCTAACATCCAAATTGGATAAGACGGAATCCTAAAGTGATCGAGCTGATTGAGCTGACCACATTCGCATTATTTAAAGCATTTAAGCTTCCGTATTATAGTGGAACAGCTATAAATTTTATCAAAAAGCAACAACAAAGTGCGGTTGTCATATCATAGCAGGGCTGATATTGTCTTAAAAAGACAACGAAGGAAAAGAGAGAGAAGAAGGAGGGGGGGAAGGGAAGTCACCATCATAGATCCATGCCCCCCATGGCAGTGCCACCAGCAGACGATCTATATCAGAGAAAGAAGACAGATCTAGCCTGCCAAAAACCCTTGGAAGAAAGAAATGACCGTTAACCATTGGGTTTTCGCTTTACTTAGCTAGTTAGTTTAGTAAAAAGTTAAAAAAAGAACTCCGTCGATCAGATTTAAAATTTAAAATTCTGGTGCATTAGTTGTAATATTATTAAAAAAACAAAAAAAAATCGATCCACCCGTGAATCCACGCGGTGGTGGTTGCACGCGTGCAGATTATAGGGCACGCGCGGAGCGGGGTGCGCTCAGATCTCAATCGCTTAGTTGGTGTCCTCCGTCCGTCCGTCCCTCTGACCTTTTCCGGAAAGGAAAGGCCTGCAGGGACGAATCTTTCCATAAATGGAAACAACCTAGGGGGTTATCAACCCTACTGCTCTGTCATCCCCCATTATTTTTTTGACATCTGCCGCTTGCATCATTTCCAATATCAGCTTGTACCCCCTGAGCGTACTAAGGGCCAGGCACAAACCAGCTTTCCAACCACATAAAATTTTCACTGTAAACATGTGTTTGGGGAACAGCGGGTTAAGCACATGTATGTCAGTACATTCATCGTCCCATTTCTGAAACACTGTAGCAAATTGTCATTTTTTGGACTTACATCTTGCAGAACGTTATACTAATATGAAAAGCTAGTAGGGGTTGAAAAGAATATTTTTTTGGGTCAGACAATAAGCAGAGAGAATATTTGTTGAGGTGATTTTTCATTTTCTTTTTCTGTTTAAGAATCTTTTGGGTAAAGCGGCAGAGCCAAACATTTGGAGGCATCTCATTTGGAAGGTGGTGCCAACCTCTTACAGATAAACATATTGGAAATTGTTTCATGTAGTATTGTCAGTTGCCCTGTTCTTCGTGATGATGTGTGGCTAGTTTGAAAATCAAAACGAATATAACGGAATATGAGACAAAAAAGCAACAACTTTGAAAAAGATTATTCAGCAGCATTTTCAACAAAATTTGTGTCGTCATGATTCAGTTATTCTACTCCTTTTTCTTCTCTAAGCTTTTAGCTGGCGACTTATGAGCAAAATCATTAGTGGGTTGGACGTGTTAGACGTATTTGGCAATACTTTAATCTTGTCACAGTTGCGGGCTTTGAATATTTATGCGGTGGATCGAACAATTCAGGATGAAGACTTTGCTTTCTGCTAAAGAACTTCTCCTTCGAGCTTGTGTCAGCCATTCCGTAAGTCAGTCCCCGGAGAACTTTGTGGGATTAGTGCTCTCTCTCTTTTGCGTGACTTTATAGGCCAATCAAGAATCATAAGATGGACGAAACTTATTTTATACGGATTTTATTGTAGAAGTTTTTAAAATATATTTATTCACTATCAGATCAGAAAGAACATATGAGTTTAGAAATATACTTCAACATTATAGGCTCATCTAAGTACGAGAGAAAACTAAGGTTAGAGGTTTTTAACTATAATATAACAAAACATTCACTAATAAGGGTTTAATGTTTTTGAACAGAAATATGTTTTTACACACTAATTTTTTAATTTTTGTCAATAAATTTGATATATCAATAGTCTTATTTTGAAATTATTTATGGTTATACTCAAATCATGTGTGAAAGATATGGTGCGTAAGCATTTGATTGGTAAATTTTATTGAAGATTTAATATTTTCATTAGAATTAGTAAGAGAGAATTTTATAAACCCTGAACCTTTATGACCAAGCAAAAAAAATAAATTCATAAACAAAATAGAGATTATTTATCTAGAATATGAGAATCTCTTAAACCGCTTTATGGTTTGACATTCCGGTGGATGAAGATCAAAGTACTTGAATTAAGAGCTTATCTGAAATAAGGGAATGGTTTTGTACAATACATTAGGCTGAGAAACAAAAAGAAATAAAGTAAGGGATAAAAATAAAAGTAACCCATTACTGTTTTGATTCTTCTTCGAAAAGGACACCAGTGTAGTGGGACATGGATGCCGTGAGAGCAATAGTGACCGTTTGTGACCACAGATTATCAATAGACACGTTGTCCCTAATGAATACAGAGTGGGAGATTCGAGGTGCCAAATTAAAGGTAGTGGTGGCGTTGGAGTCAACCGGGGAACATGTTACCTGTGACACAAAGTCTCTCTACTCAAGGCCCTCCCATGCTCTGCAATGGCGATGGAGCTAGGGCACGTTGACTGCAGCCTTCTCTATATTCAGGGAATGGGTGAAAACCATAGATAAGCGTCTAAAAGTCCCATTTTAGTTCAAAATGAACTTGAAAGCTCGCGCATGAAGAGTTGATACTGGCTCTATTTATATTTTTAATACACCTGACCATCTCTAATGGGAATTAAGTATCTTAATCGTGTTAAATATATTATATAAAAACTAACAGTACGATTCTCTGTTTTTGTATTTTATATCCCTATTTTTCTCTCCTTTTGAGAATATCAATCTAATAACCGTGCAAACCCATGTTAGGTGACTGGTCATTAGCAGCAAAATTCTACTTCCCAAACCAATGTCGGTCCATAAGTGGAAGTTTTATAACGGAAATAATTCATCTTTGTACTGGTTTCACGACTGAGAATAATTAATTGAAGGTAAGGCAGAACGGTGTTGGATTCCAGAGAATAAAAAGTTTATCAGAAAATAAGAAAAAGCCTGCGAGTAGGTGTTTAATTGACGCGCTCAGCCACTAATTTTAGCTGCTTACCCAGAATTGGAAATGGGCCTGACGACTTTGGAGAAGTTCAAGCCACCGAAGCACGAGGTATGGGCTCCATGCATGTGAAGACAACCAAAAATTGGGGTGCAGTAGGGGAGTGTTCAGAATTAAATACCAAAGATGGCCTTGTTTAGAGTATTTTATTGGGGGAATGAGATGGGCTACAGAGGAAAAGGGCAAAGGATTTGTATAGTTCCTGTGAGGAAAGTGAATGAGGAGGCGGCTGTGGGGACCGGGACTTCGAACGGGGAGGGAAAGTGGGAAAGAGAAACGGAAAGAAAGAGAGAGGACAAGGACAAAAGCAGTGGAGCAGTTGGTCGCATCAGAAGGGGACCGCTTGGTGTTATTGGTTAAGGCTCAAGGAGAGGTGCGGTGGAGCACAACAAACAGGGTCTGCGCGTTTGACCACGCTCCGGCTGGACCGAACAGCTGCATTTTTCGGGTTGATATCTGCAGGCACGCGCCAAGGAAAAGCGTGGACGTGGTCAGTCTACTATTCAATTCTAGTGATCAATTAGGGCAAGAAGAAGAAAAAAAAAAAAAGAGATGGTGTAAGGGAATTCTAAAGTCGGTGGCTGGAGAGACAAAGGTCGCAACGAGCTGCAATTATGTGTAGCCGGTAACAATTATTAAGATTTTTTGCTCCCACGTGGATCCAGCTAATTGGATGGCTTCCCTGGTTGGCTACTTTCGCCTTGGACTGCATTTTGCAGCCTATTTTAACCAATTAAAATTTAACACGTGAGGAGAGAGAATCCCGTCTTGACGGACCCAGCTCCTTGAGATCGTAACCAATACAATTATGTGGAGCGACTACCCAATGAGAAAGCCTGTAAGTTGAAACAGTATGGCGGGCCCCACAACATCACGTTGCGGGGAGTAATTTACAATTGATCTGGACCGTTGTTTTGGCGGCTACCTCTTCAGCCCCAAAAAAAGCGCAAAAGAACAATCAGAGTTAATTATGTGATTGTTCTTGGTCAATACTTGATCGGACGGCTCGGAACGACGATGTGTGCCATTTTGTGGAGCCCCATTGACTAGTGCAGTACAGGTGATGTTCCATCATTCGTCGTTCCATCATTCGTCGTTCCATCATTCGCCATGAGCTGCCAGCCCCTGTTTCTTTAACATGAAAGTTAGAGAACAGAAAAGAAAGAAAAAAGAGAGAAAAAAAAGAAGAAAATGGTTTCCGTAACTATCTTATTATAACAGAAAGAAATGGAAAGAGGGGGCTGTGTGTATTCATAATAAGATGGAACTTCTGCATTAGTTGCACTATCCACAGACACCATCTCCTCCAATCATAGCACACCACTTTCAGTCTCAGCTTTTCTCTGTCTCACTGCACAGAGCAGCACTCTGATTCATTCCTTGAAGCTTGCTGACTTGCTTTTGAGGTTCTCAAATTTCTCTCTTTCCCTTCATAGTTTACCATACTTTATTTTCTTTCTTCTCTTTTCTTTGTTGCTGAGGCCACAAGGAAGAGGAAGAAAGAGCAGATCTTTACTACCCTTTTTCACTGCTCCGAATCCCCAGATTGTGAGTATCTATCTCTCTTGTTTTCCCAATTTGGGTTTCCATTTCCAGCCTCGTCTACTTTCCTACTTCCTTCTTATTTCCCTGCCTCTCATCCTTAACTCCCTGTTCCTTCCCAATTGGGATAATTTCCAGAAGTCGCCGCTAGAGATATATGTGTTAGTTAGCTCCAGCTTTGAAAGCTCTTTCCTTTTTTGGCAAGTCTGACCTGCAAACCGTCCTTCTCTGAAATACCGATTTTTATTTCTTTTCCATTTTCTTGAGATTATTTCTGGTTCTCTCGTTTGTTATGACTCTGTTTGTGTTCCGTGGAAAGTCCGTTGCGTTCAGATCTCAGTAGTTGGTCCTAGGGTTCCATTATGGAGAAGCTAAATTATTTTGCTTTTTAACTTATTTGTGGCATTATCTTTGATTTTTGAAAAGGTTGGTCTTTTCTAGATTCCTCAGGGTATGCCTATGCGCAAAAAGGTATTCTGATTCCTTTCGAAATGGTTCTTGATTTAACGCTGATATTGTAGCCGTGCAACCTCCACCACTCTGCATTTTCTTCTCTGGGTTGTTCCCCTTCTCGCTTTGCTTTTCCTTTGTGTCACCGATTTAAAGTCTTGACCCAAATCTTAAATTCTCAATAGAAAATTAGTTCAGAACAATCGTATTCGTGATTTTTCTTCAAATTTGCTCGTGGGCTTCTCTAGCTTGCATGGTATATCGAGTTGATGAAGTGGGAAACGGAAATTCTCTCCCCCTCGTATGTATCAACTGCAAATTGGCCTGACGATGAGAGCAAGAGCATGAAATGGACACCGGCGGAGAATAAGATGTTCGAAAACGCGCTGGCACTGTACGATAAGGAGTCCCCCGATCGATGGTTCAAAGTAGCGGCCATGATCCCCGGAAAAACTGTTGAGGATGTGATCAAGCAGTACAGGGAATTGGAAGTTGATGTTAACAATATAGAGGCGGGGCTGGTTCCGATTCCTGGATACACTACCTCCCCTTTCACATTGGAATGGGTAAACAGTCATGGCTATGATGGGTTCCGGCAGCCTTACGGCATCGGTGGGAAGAGATCTTCAGCAACTCGGCCTGAGCAGGAGAGAAAGAAAGGGGTTCCATGGACAGAGGAGGAGCATAAGTAAGTTTTGCTATCAAATTCTTCTTCTGCTTAAATTTTACGTAATGGGTTAAGTTTAATGTGATACGGCACAGAACCTTTAGTACTTGCAGGAGGATTCAATTGAAACCAAGATCTACTTTCAAGGGATGTTAGATAACAAATACAATTTTTATATGAATTTTAGGAAATAATCATCAAGTTGGTATAATTTATGAATCTTAAGGCATTTTTAAAACCGGTGTTATGTTCACTGTTGTTTTTATTATGTTCCTCCACTCTTTTGGATGTTTGCTAGCTACTCGTGTTGATTTCGTCTTTCTCTTCTTTGGCATGGACTTCCGATCATCGCCGGTAGACTGTTTCTGATGGGGTTGAAAAAGTACGGCAAAGGGGATTGGAGAAATATCTCCCGCAATTTCGTTATCACTAGGACACCGACACAGGTGGCTAGCCATGCTCAGAAATACTTCATCAGGCAGCTTTCCGGAGGGAAGGATAAGCGGAGAGCAAGCATCCATGACATAACAACTGTGAATCTCGTTGACGCGAAAACTCCTTCACCGGACAGCAAAATACCCTCGTCACCAGAGAACTCCACTTTGCTTCACCGGCTGCCGCCGCCACAGCTGCAGCATCAGACAAATTCCGCTGCCACACCCAGAACACCTTTTCAGTGGAATCAACCAAATGGTGGAGCAACCATGGGTTTAGACCCAACACACGGAAACGTGCTCTTGACCTCTCCTTACGGGATTTTTAACACCTACGGGCTTAAATTGCAGGGCCAAAATCTGCCAAGAGGTGTTTCCCACGAATCCTACATCGGACCTCAAAATATGGTCTTCCAAATGCATTCAGCACAGCACTACCCTCGTGGATGAGATAGCACCTGTTTTCTCATTCCAATGGCTTGAACCACCGCATCCTTGTCCTGTTTGCTACTGTAGCTGTGTCTGCATTTTCCTGATTTTATGTGAATATGTTATTCAAATCCTGGGTTAGTCCATAGCATATGAAGTTGAAGTGGTCAAGGATTGGGATTTCCCTCGGAACTTCCAATCCTGTAAGGTGAAATGGGGAGCGGGGGAAGGGTATCAAACTTGTGTCTCTTGTATAAGTTTCCATGGTTCAAAGGAATCTCCGGTTTAGTCAGGAACACATTTCTTGATATGCTGTCTATGATGAAGTTATGGGTATCCGTGAATAGATTGGAACCGAAGAAAGGTAAGGCACAGTTGACTCTGCCCAGCTTCAAATTTGCATGGAAATTGAACAGAATCAGTAATTACATTCATTTCTTCAGTCACAAGTTGACGGCAACATTACTAGTGACTTTAAGGTATGCAGTAAGACGTAAGTAAGGGCGAAAGTAACCACGAAAAGTTAACTTGGCTCCTGCTCTTTAGGCTTCTTATTGGACCAAAGCTAAATCGGAAGATCGATGCTCAATCCAGGTTGGCCGAGTCAGTGAGCACTGAAAGTTTGGTTTTCCGAGGGATCTGACTAACCAACTTTTGCTTTGAACCCTTTAAGACTGCGCCACAAATCCAAATTTCCAGCATCTAAAATGGCTTAGTTGACTAGGTTTGACCTCCAAACCATAGTCGATGCTGACTCCACAGGCACTAACTGAAGCATATAACATGCTTCGACTCCTTTCCTCTTTTTTGTCAATCTTTATTTCACAGAGGATCTTTTCCAAGAGATCTTCTTAGAGTTAAGAAGATCCCTCTGGGAAGTACCATTTACGTATTAAATTATTCTACATAGAGGGCCAAAGTTAGATTCACGTTTGATTACCCTAGTAATCAATGCTTTCTCTCTCCCGGATTTAGTCGTCAATTGTGGCAAGGCTGTAGCATTAGCATGCGACTACACCAAGTCCGTCCAAGAAAGCAAGTGGTTTCGGTGATTCTAGGCGTACGGCACCAACCCAAAAAACAAAATTTTAATGGTTTCACTGTTCTCTATATCTGGAGACAAATTATGACCCCGTTCATGGAGACAACCCATCTCGCTTTTCATTCAGCAGAAAGAGTTCTTTACCCTTTTCTTAATCAGTGTAGATTATGCTTTGATACTTCTAATGGGCTTTGAGATTCTCTTTTGTGGGCAAATGTCATTGGCCTCGTATTGCCTTTCTATTTCTTTTTTCCTCGGGACAAGAATCTTCTTCCTTATTTAGTGTTAAGTTCAGCTAATAATGGTCATCTAATAAGACAAGGTAACAATTATTATCCAATATTGATTAGGGGAAGTTGCTCCCCCTAATCTTCGGCTGTCAAGCTCTCTATCTTTTCACAAGCAAGAATCTTGACACCAATTGATTGCCGAATTGAACATATGTTTTCTCGCCTACCACCCTACTCCATAGAATTCAAAACTATGTTTGATATGGACTATTTTAGGTTCTCCATACACGGGGGACATGGTCCACCATCTCCCAATCATGTAATTATGTTAATTGATTGCAAAATGAATTTAAATTTTCCACTGAGCTCATGTGAAACGCGAAATACACTCTCTGGATTTTAGTCTTGGACATTGTATCTAATTCCTTCTCTCTCGAGCTGTTTGTTTTGTCGTTGTCAGTAGCAAATTGAATTCTTTTTCCGTAGCTCTCTGTAGCAGCTAACATCATGGAAAGCCTAGTGAGCATCAGGGCAACTGGCATATAGTATATTCAGTCCCATCCATTAAGCAAAGAATTCAGGGAGTGATGAGGAAAGGTGGTCATTTCCCATTAGTTTTTGTACAGTAGATGACAAAATAAACCGCCATCTTTTCAAAAGGAGAAGCATTTCTGCAAGTTGCATAGAAAAGCACCAACGCCACTTTATTCTTAAGTTGATCAGCACCTTAACAATTTGTAACCATATACCGTAGTATCACGACTGTACACTTTCGGTGTCGACCTTCCTCTATTTACTGAACAATATTCTGATTCTCAAACTGCTTTTTCCCAATCAAACGTGGAACATGGACTTGGACAAAGCTTTAAGTCTCAGTCTTACAACGGGAAAAGGAACTGATGAAAAGAAGTCGGGGAGAGGCTCTCCATGAGGAAGCGTGCCACTGATTCCCTAGACGATGCTTCAATGGTCCATAGGGATCAATGGTCGCCGGTAGGGATTGTCTTTCTTACCCAAAAGTCAAAAGGCAAGAATGCTAAAGTAATTTCTGTGTATATAAAATATTTTTAATTGAGATTTGCACTGTATGAGATTTAAGCAAATCGGTTTTAAATACACATTTTTTATAGTCAATTTGGATTGTAATTTTGTGATAAATAATATATTTTCTTGTAAGTCATTTTACATTACATACTTCGTAGAAGGGTGGTGGTACTTTTTAAATTTGAGATTTGATGCTATATTATAATACAATATAATTCTTATTTAAAAATTGACTCAAGAGTAAATATGTCTTTTTATATATACATTACTTTAAAATAAGACTTAGACAATATAAAATTTTAGCTTATTATTCTTAACTGTTATACAGGTCTCACATACTTTTCTTTCAAGAGTTTTACGATGCAAAAATATAAAATCATGAGTAGTCATATAAAATGATAAGGACACCTAAGGGTGAGAAGCAGGTGCGCCGTACTTGTACATTAGATTTATTAAAGACAGTCAATTCTTCTATACTTTAGAGGCTTTCAAGCAGACAAACAAGATTTCAGACTACAACAAGATTTGAAGCATGGTGGACAAGTTAGACCCAATCCTGACTGCACATCCTACAAATAAACAGATTAGCCTAATAGTTTTCCATTATTCAGAAAACCATAATTCAACTTCAGCAAATCATGGTTGAGGCCCATGCATTATTATGAGGTGATCACTAGACGCAAGTGGTAGAATAAGAAAGAAAATTAGTCAATTCATATGAAAATTACAAACTACTTTGACCACTTATGGAAAATCTGCTCATAGACATGCTGTTTCTAAATAAACAGATTTTAAGTTACACAAATCAATCCAAAGCCTATGGGAAATGAAGAGTTTACGCCAACAAGCAAAGGAAATTGTTCTTATTTTCCAAATTAATTTTCATTTTTTGATTTTAGGAAAAGGATTTGGAGAGACACTCTTATCTGCCTAGGCTTCCATCCAATTTTTTAGTAAAACTAATAATGGAGTTGAGCATGTAGTAGGGCGGCTTGTTGTCCACCATAGGGCACGGGGTGTTGTTGAAAATGATTGTATAAACAATAATTTACTCTATCATTTCAAAGTTTATTCTACCTTGAAGATATCTTAAGATGCATTTGATTCTACTGTAATGTGTTAATCTTTTTCCAACAAAGAGAAGAAAAAGTTATTCTTCCACCAATACGATCCACACCTAGTTTGATGACACCATTCGCCAGCTCTTCTCAAGTGCTCAAATTCAAAAGATCACGACTGCTTTTAGTCAAATAAGGAAATAACATTCCTTTATTGCTTAAATTGATAAACAGTGTTTGTCCCAAAGCATTCCTTTATTGCTTAATTAGAGACCATTTAGTTGCTAGTTCTTATTGTTGCACATGATGAGGGGAAGGTTCTTTAGCTAATGTAAAGGCAACTTTCTAAATGTTGAGATCAAGAAAGATATATGTATAGAGAAACCTCAAATTTCTAATTTAAAGGAGAAGAGAAAAAGGTTCTAAAACTTCGCAAGACATTGTATAAATTAAAATAAGCTCCAAGAGGTTGGTTAAGCAAATTCAACCAATACTTTCTTCAAAATCTAATATTTACAAAAAAATGATGAGAAGAGCATGCTTAGATTTAAATTTAATATGATGTACACATTCAAGATGAATGATCTTGTAATGATGCATTACTTCTTTGGATTGGAGGCAACATAGAGTGGTAGAGGGATTTTTCTATTCTAGACAATTTATTAAAGAATTACTTATCAAAATCAACATAATAGACTCAAAGAAGGAACATAATCCTTTGATACCAAGAGAGAAAGTGGCTTCTAAGGATGATTCTATATAAGCAAGTGAAATAGTTTATAAGAGCCTAATTAGAAGCCTTTTTTATGAAGTAGCTAGAAGGCCTAATCTTCTATATTCTCTCACTATTCTTTCACTTTTCATGGACAAACCATTTTATCTCACTTTCCAAGGCCAAAAGAGTCCTAAGGGACCTTTAAGTAACCCTTCATCATAGTTTGCTCTTTAAGTCAAAAGTTGATATTGAATTGGTTGGTTATGATGATAGTGTTTGGGCAAGTAATACAAAAGATTGAAGAAGCACCAATAACTATTCGTTCATGCTTTGTAATGGAGTGTTTAACTGGTCATCTAAGAAGAAAAATTTAGTGGCACTCTTTACAACTGAGGTAGAATATGTTGTTACCTTAGTTATTGCTAGTCAAGCTATTTAGTTAAGGTACTTATAGAGATGGGATTTAAGCAAAAACTAGCAACAAATATTTTTTGTGATAGTTTATCAGCTATAGCAATGGTCAAGAATCCAAGTCCTCATTGTCAAAACAAGCACATTGCCATCTAAGTCCATTATATTCATGAAATTGTAGACTCATGAGAGATTGAGGTTGAGCATTGCAAAAAAGAAGAACAATTGGCTGATGTTATAATAACTCTTTCTTGGGTTCAACATGAAAAGAGGGTCACATGCAACCTTTTGAACATGCCCTTGAGTGCTTCATGTTTTGACAAAATCGCAAGTAGAATCAATGTATTATTTTTGAGTAAAGATTTAGCTTTTGGCAAAGTAGATAAAACAATTAGACGGTTTTTGACCAAATGACTACCTACCTTTGTAATCAACAATGTGTTTCAAGTGTGCCTTTTTGCATTGTAGTTTTGTCTTTGTTATTTAAATTAAAATGTTAACAAGAAAAGTTTAAGTAACTCTTGAGATCTTGTATGTTTTTAGTTGCTTCTTGTTGTAGGTTTATTCAAGAGATAAGATAAGGTCATATAATTCAAACATGATCTCTTTTAGATAACTTTCTATGTGGTGCTAGTTTGCTTATGATTGTTGTTTGTTAGACTAGTTACTTTGTTTCAAAGAGGGTCAACATTGCAAAAGTTACCTTACAACCAACTTTATCAAGCAAAGACCTGTTTGTAAAAGGATATTCAAAAAGACCGGCAACAAACTTTACTCTTAATATTTGTTTAGTAGCATCATCTATTTTGGACATTATTATCTCCTTTTCTTCAAGGTACCATCACCTACATATTTATTAAGTTAGGCAAAAAAAAACAAAAACACAAATAGTGGCAAGTACTTTATTTTCTTTAAAAAAAATTAGTTAAGATGCTAAAAATAAAATTAATTCATAAGAATACCCTAAACAATCAACACGATGAACTTAAGTATTAAACAATAACTACACATTGGACTTTTGATTGTTAGTACAAGAAATAAAATATGTTAAAAAGGTACATGAATGTGATGGCCAACCATCCATTCATGGCTATGGCTAAAGTGTGAATGAGCCAAAGCTATGATTAGCTCATCTAAAATCATAATAAACACTAGAAAAGTCTTAAAATCAAGTGCTCTAAATAGTCTTGTACTTAAATCTCCTCCTTGACAATCTATCTTTCTCTTCCTTTTCTTTCTTTTCCTCTTTCTTGTTCTCCTCATTCTTTCTCTTCTTGATATACTCATTGAGTTTATTTTGAATGGCTTATCTAATAACAATTTTTTTCCATCAATATTAGGAGTAATTTCAACAACCTTCACATTTGTAAACAAGTGCGAGTATATAGTATGGCCAAGCATTCTTTCCGATGCAAGTGTTCCTCCATTGTCCCCAGTTGGCTTCATCCTTTAAAAGGATGAGTAAAAAGGCATTGTTGCATCGACCTCCAAGGGTAGTCACTTCTAGGATCGAAACCACTATCCAAGTTCTCTTGCGTCATAGAGAATTGTGACTTTGGAAAAATTGGGTGTTGGAGTTCAATTTGTTTGGCTCTAGAGTTGGATTTTAATCTCTACCATATCTATTCTTGCCTTACTAACAAAGAAAATGTAAGGAAAATATTTTTCTCTTCAAGGGTTATTAAGTTAGTCAATTTAAAGTCAACCAAAAATTAGAGACTTTGCAATAGACTTTTCCTCAAAAAAGTTAAAATTAAAATTAAAATTAAAATTTATCTACTATAAAGGTAATTAATCTAATGGCTCCGCTACTTTGACTTCATTCTATTCCTTCAACCTAGAGCCAAAGATCTACATATAAGATAAAAATATAAATAAATAAGAAAGCAAATTTAAAGGTTATCTTTTCATCAAGACAAGAAGAAAATTTAGAGATTAGGAAGAAATTCTCCAAAAATAAGCAAAACTATAGTTGTAGTAGAATACTTACATTTCCTATTATAATATTACAAAGGGAAAGAAAATGAATTGTCTCCAAATATTTGAGTATTATTAGGATTTTTATCTTAAAATTTAACTTATCTTTTAGAATTTCTATTAAAAGGAAATGGTTAGAATGAAGTTTATACTTGCTCTAACTAGAACAAAATGTCATAACAATGGAAACTCCTTGAAAAATATAGTGTAAATAAGGTGCCATTAATAAGTTTTTACGGAGGTTTGATTAGTATGCTCTATTGAACAACCTTACATAAGTAAAATAAACCAAGAGTTGCTTCATCTTCATTAACCGTTGATTGCACTTTTGCTAATATTAATCAAGTAGTACTTCTTACCATGAGTTGCTTCATCTTCACTTCCCATTTTATTTTGGTGCAAAATAGCCATATCAACTTCCAACACTTTTCCTCTAAAGGGTTAGCCATAACCTTGATAAGCTACATTTGTTTTTTATGCTAGAAAAGTGGAAACCGCTTAATAAATATATAAGCTTATTGATCATAGCTTGAGTAGTATTCAAACTTCACTTCTTTTAAATAAACTAGTTCCCATTCATAATAGACTTTTATGGCTATATGTTCCATTCTTGAATAATGACTAAGGTTCTTGGTCTTGGCTATGGACAATTCGTTGTCATTAAAGATAAGAGTTTCTTGATTTAGTTCAAATTCAATTTGCATAAGCGATCAACATAGCTATACTAATTGGCATATTGTTGAAGATGTAGTAATGTACTTAGCTTTTGCTATTGACAAAGACATTAAGCTTTGGTTTTCGATGACTATGTAAATGCTGATGAGTCCAAACTAAATACAAACCTACTATGCTTTAAGATTCTTTGTGTTCCTCTATTGTGATTTGTCATAATTAATAGGGGCACTAGTGTCTTATTCGCCCCCTTAATGTATTTAGAGTTAGAATAGGTGATGAATGCAATATTGTAACCTTTTCCTTAGGCTTATTTTTAAGGTTTTGTGTACCTTATAAAGAGAGGTGGATTAGAATTGGCCTAGTGTCTTAAAAGAGGCTCAAAAGCCTTGTGGTTCAAAGCCTTATATGGCTTGACGTGGTTTGGTGGCTTGATGTGTGAAGGGATAATGCTAAAGATTTGTAGAGCCCCCAAATTGTAAAGAAAGTCAATGCCAAAGTTATTGTTAGAATCTTGGAAGCAGCCAAGAGCCCAATAGAAAGAGTAAAATACTTGTACTCGTAATGAGTTTATTAATGGAAAAGGAGAAAAAGTTGATAAATCTATCAGTGACAATGAAAGTAGGATGAATTTGTCTAAACCACTCTAAATTTATGTCTTATGTGCATTTATTGCTTGATTTGTACACCAATTAATGTACAATGTAATGTTGCCACCCCAACAAGTGGTATTGGAGCCATTTGGATCCCAACCCTCCATCACCACCACCACCATAATCATTGTCACTATATAAACTTCTTTATCTAATTGTAAAAAAAGCCAAAGTTTATCCTACCTTGAAGTTACCTTAAGATGCATTTAAGTCTACTATAAATGGTACAATATGCTTAGACGGGTTGCAATTAGGTATAACAAACTCCTTAAAAGGCTTTAAAATGTTCCTTTTATTTCCCTGGAGCTATCCTCAACACTAATTTTTTTGCTTGGTACTAGCAAATTAGATACTAGATTATAATAAACTAGGTTGTATTTGGGTAGCAAGTTTTTTTGTAAATTTTATTTATGACATGAAGATCCCTTCCTACATCTAACATACTTCCAAGTTAAGAAAGAACCTTATTGAATTCATGTCATTCATTTGAAATAATTATAATATTTTAGCTTTAAAATTGCTTAGTCTTTTGCTATCATTTCAAAATCTTATGATCAATATAAATGGAAACCAATAGGACAACATCACTTTCATTAGACAAGAATAAGGTTGGTTCACTAGGACTGTAAGAGAAACCTTGCCTTAAAAAATGGATACTTATGTTGCCATACCATACTCACAGTGCCTACCTTAGTACTTAGAGGGCTATCTTTAGTTTTAATGCCTTGCATTTAGAACCTTGAACTTCACATTCTCTTGGCTATGTTCCACATAAACTTTGTCAATTTCTCCATTTAGGAAGTTATCTTTTATTTCAAGTTATAGAACACTCCATTTATGTAAGCTATAGTAGTGAGAATTAGCCTTAGCATCTCCAATATGGCATGCAATAAAGTTTCACTTAGTTCTTGGTATTTGAAATACCAAATGGCCACAAGGTTGGTGATTTGATAACGATTTTTTCATAACTTTCAGCTCAATCTATTTGTTAACAATAAGAATATGATAATCCCATCACTTAAAATGTTTTATCACACATTTATATGAATGAGATCTAGAAATAAATATGCCTCCATGATTCATATCTAGGACTTGACTTCAGCCAACAAAAAGGCATGACAACCTTAACTAGTCTAGAGAAAGTTTACAAGTTTTCCCTATGCATGCTTTATGGATTGAGTGTGATAGCCTTAATTTGCCAAATTATTTTTAGTTAATTACATGTTTTGTGAAAATTTTATGGTAAATGTTTATTTTTATTTTAAAATAATATCATATATACAAATGTGAAATTATATTTAGAATGAAGACATTTTTCCTTAAAGAGAAATTAAAAGCATTTTGAGCTTTTATGTAGTTTAAGGTTGAAGTTGAAGGTTTCATAAAGTCCAATGCTAAAGTCAAAGGGAAGGAGTTTTGTAAGGAGCTACTTGTATTGGCAACTACTGGTGAGCCTATTGTTAAACTTGTGGATAAATAACCGGATATAATTATTGGTTTAGCATTCATATACTTTGTAATCATGGTTTGTCATTGTTGGCATTAATCTTCTAATTCTAAGTTAAATAAAGAGGTTTTAGAAGTTCGTATTTTGTTTAATTTTTGCTTTTGAGTTAGCTTAGGATGGACTTAGTTTCAAATAATTTGATTAAGGTCTTTAATTTTAGTATTCTTTTTTATTAAAAAAAGGAAAATAGATCAGAATCATTTGTTTTGTTTAGGAAGGTGAAAATATAACTACCAGTTCAATAATTTTATATAAATAATGGAATTAAGATTTAACTTACAACCAATTACTCACCTCAGCAAAATGGCATAATTAAACAAAAAAACATAACCATAATTGGAATGGCAAGGAGATGTTCAAAGAAAAATGCATCCTAAATGAGTTCTAAAGAGTAGTCAACATACAATGGTTGGACATAAAGACAACCAAATGTATGCCATATGAAAGTGTTTAGGTCGTTTTTGTACTTTCACATTCCAAATAGACTCAACACAAGCTAGATAGAAAAGTTGAGAAAGGGATCTTCCTTAGGTATAGCTTGGAGTTGAAATGTTGAGGTTGATGAAAATGCTTCCTCGAATTGGGATATGAATTAAAAAAAAGCACTATGTCCCCTCACCATGGTGGAAAATTATTAAATCATTATAGTGCCTTACTATGGACTTAAGATTTAGCTTTGTCCATAAGATGACATATGGATACTCTTTACATCCTTATAAGATGCTAAAGTATTCCCTTTAATTATTCCCTTATTAATACTACTAACTCTTACAAAATACTTTGGGTAGACAATGACATTATTCTTAAAATTAATAATGGGAATATAAGAAGTAATGCAATAGATAGCTAAAACAAAGGAATTGACATTTTGGTTATGTTTACAAAACGAGTAGAAGTAATGAAACATGGTGAGTATAAAGCTTTCAAGTATAAAGGAATAAATTAACTACATTCTAGTTTCATGACTATGACAATATTATTTTCGATATAGTTAGTAGAATTAAGTAAAAAAATATTAGGAAAATTTCTCCACCATCTAGCCATAATAGCCTTTTAGGTGTTCATTAGGTTGCTTGCCTTATAAGCCCATTGTATAGGATGGGCTCTAGCTAGCCAACCGAAGGCTATGTCAGCACGTTTCTTTATAACATTAATAGAGCACAATTTAATACAACTCACATAGTTTTAAGAACATGAAAAGAATAGAAGAAACCTTGAAGAAAGCATAAAGCTTTACTTTTTTCTTTTTCTTTTTTTAATGAAAATGATGAAACTTCTCCTAATGCAAACCCCAAAGCACTGTTGTTTTGATTACAAACAATACTGTCTTACTACTCTTTAAAAAAAGCCTATAACCCATATAGTACAAGCCATAAAATAAACTAAGTCCTTAACATAACATTTAGTATTGGCCCACTACTTATAAAAGAGGCCTACAACCTATACAATACTAGAAGCAAAACTAAATCCTTTACATAAAAAATTTTACTATATAGACTACGTATAAAAAAGTTTCAATAAAATTTAACAAGCAAGAATCCTTTTGTATGAAATAAATTTTCACAAAAAAACTTTAAAGATTCCTCTTTCACACGAATGAAGGAAAGTTTCTATGATGGGGTTAGCTTTGTTAATGGGAGGTGGTACTAATGGCTTCATGACTTATCTCTAACCTCATACACACTAGAACATTTGGGCTTTATATTTTTCTTGTAATGTGAGACCTAAACATTTTCACCTCACATAAAAAACACTTAGTAAGTTTGGGAGAGGGACGAATATACCAATATAAAGGTCTTTCATGAGGTAAACTTTGTAAGTAGGTTTCATGGCTTAGTGCTTAATCTAGATCATTTGGTTAACCTTCTCTTGCAATCTCATTTGAGAAAGAAGATCTTTGATACGAGCTGCTATGGGTGCTATAGGTCTTTATAAGTGCAATGTATGACTTCTACATTTTTGCTCATTTTGATTGCATTTTGGACTTGATCTTAAGAAAAAATACACTATCATAGTCAATGTTGAGCATGAAATAATGCCCAATGTATTAAGAGGACTATTTATAACTGGTTCAAAAAGTCTTACTTTTGCATATAAATGTTAAGTAGAAGAATTAGCCCTTGAATTTTACTATTAGAAAATTACTATTTATCTTTTAGAATTAAAAAAAATTAGTCCCAAGATTTTACTAAGTCTAAAAATAATTTTTTCTATTAGTTTTCCCATCTAAATTGTTGTCACAACGAATGTAATGGAGTTCCATGCAATAAATATTTCATGTCATTGTATGTGTTAAACATATATCTAGTCTCAGCAAAACTTACCTCGTTTGAAAGAATTAACTACTCTGCACAATAAAAAAGACAATAAATGGTGGCTAATTTAACATGAAAAATGCCACTTGCATATTATTATATAATAGGTTTGGAAGACTGTCAAACATACTGATGCAAAGATCTTTCATGGGGTTTACTTTATAAGTGCATTTCGTGGCTCGGTGCTTAATATGGATTATCTAGCTGACCTTTTCTTTCAATCTCATTCAAGAAAGATCTTTGATATGAGTCTATATGGGTGCATTTAGGTCCCTATAAATGCAATGAGATGTCCACCCTCATTTTGACTGCGTTTTTAGCTTGAACTTGAGAGAAAATATATTTCTGTAGTTAATGTTTAGCATGAAATAATGTCTAATGTGTTAAGAGGACTATTTATAATTGCTTCTAGGAATTTCACTTTCACATATAAGATTTAGCTTTATCCATAAGATGACATATAGATATCATCTACGTCCTTATGGGATGTTACCCTTCATTTATTCTTATGTCAATACTACCATTTCCTACAAAATGTTTAGGATTGTTCCAAAAATCAATAGTAGGATTATGAAAAGTAGTGCAATAGTTGGTTACTGTTAGAGTAATTAACATTTAGGTTATGTTTACAAAATGAGTAGAAGAAACAAAACATGGTAAGTATAAAGTTTTAAAGTATAAAGGAATAAACTAATTATATTCCAATTTCATGACTATGACAATATTAGTTTTGATATAGTTAGTACAATTAATGAAATAGTATAAGCAAAATTTCTCCACCTTTAAACCATAATAGCCTTTTGGGTGTTCATCAACTTGCATGCTCCCTATAAGCCAATTGCAATGGGAGTAAACTATTTTAGTGTCTTCACTATAGCTCTCATAGCATCTTTCCTACTTTGGAATTCAGCATACTTGTTAGAATTATCTCAATGAATTTTCTTGACCATTTGTCACTTATAAATGGAAAATTCATAGGAAAACAATGACGAATGAAAATAGGAAAACAAAACTAATCTAAGTCTAGTCATAACTCTAGACCATAGTTTGAGAACTAACTAGTATTTCTCATTTGGATATAAGATCTTAGGCCCTACAATTTTGTTTGATCCAAGGTCACATAAAACGTCAAGAGGAATTATATGGAAAAGTGCATGTGAATCAACACATATTGTAGAATACACTCCTTAATCTTAATAAATTAAGTTTGATATACCATAACCAATAATTGTCTTCTAAATCATTAGATATATAGTACTTATAGCCACACCAAGAGTAAAAGTACAATGAATTCTGCTTAGTCATACATATTCTTATGATTTCATTCAAATACTTTTCATTTTATTTAGATTAAAGTAGTTGTATATTAATAAAAATTAAGAATACCTTTGATATCTATTCATGGATATGCATTTTCGTAATAATGTCTCATAGATTACTAATACTCCTTTCATTATCATTTTCCATAAATTGATCAATAATAAAATAAACTTCAATGAAAATATGAATCTTGATCATTAGCAAGCAAGATCAGAATTTGTGAGACACTAAAAAAATAACAAATGAACAATGGTAAAATATTTTGGAAAATTCAAATGCTATTATCTTTTATTTTTTCAGCAAATTCTACATCCCTATCATGAGTGTCAAACTATAAGAGATTCTAAAGCTACAAGCCCCATAACCTTCCTTGTGAATGCTAACATGATTATGATAATATGTATTAAAAAACTATATGTTAATTTTTTTTTATAACCTAATAGCTCTAAGACCAAAGTTGTTTGGAAATAATGGCACCATAGATATTGTTATTATTGTGAACATCAATCCCATATATAAAGGGCATCCCAAGTTAAGATTCAAGTGCAGTATTCTGAAAGCTATTAACCATTTTGGTCCATTTTAAGCTAGTGCATCCTTATAAGGCCTATTACTTTTGTGACTTGATATGCTGCCTATAAAGGTTGTTTAACAATTGCATGCAACATTAAGGGTAGGTAGAGAAACCAAGCATCTCTAAGAATACAATATGAATTAGTAGAAACCAATCTAAACCCATATGACTATGCTCTTCTTTGAGTTAACTACGATTATTTTCCTATTTTTCTTTTTCTAGTTGACATAATACTCACTTGTTTCACTCAATCAGTTTGTTAAAGATATTTGGCCCATTCAAAAACTTTCTTCAAGCACTTTATAATTATCCATTCTTACCTTCACCACTCAAACTCACCACAAACCACCAATATATAATCCAAACTAAACATTCTCAAAAGCGACACTCCAATTCCACTTAACCACCAAAATGGGCTTTAGCCAGCCAACTTAAGGTTGTTTTAGCACCTTGATTTAGAACACCAATAGAGCACAATTTAATGAAACTCACATATATTCAACTACAACAAAGGAGCTTATAATTGGTTTGGTCTTTTTTTAAGGATAAACCTTAAAGGAAATAGAAGCTTTACTTTTTTTATTATAAAATTAGAGAACTCCCCCTCATTCCTAAAAGTTCTCATTTAATAGTGTTTCATACAAACCCCAACACACTTTTGTTTTTGTGATAGAAAATATTGGCTTACTACTGTTAAAAAAAATCCCACAACCCATACAATACAAGCCATAAAACAAACTAAGCCCTTAGTAAAACATTTAATATTGACCACTACTTGTCAAAAGTGGCCCATAACCTATACAATATAGATAACAATACAAGCCCTTTGCATACAACACACAAGAAAGTTTCATAAGCAAGAAACCTCCACATTTTTCACCAACAATTACAATTGCAAATAAGAAACCCCAACATGCTAAGATTTTTGCCTTGGATATTTCTCATAAACTATTTCTATATTGTCACTCACTACCTTTTTAATAGCATCCAAAATGATTGTGCCTAGAAAAAAAAAACATCATAATTCAATGCAAAGTGCATTTAAGGCATTACCTCCATAGAAAAATCTAAATACATTTCCAATAAACCTTTGTTACAACTAATTTTATCATCATATAGAAATATCAATAATACTTAATGAAAATATCATGGTTATCGTCATGTATGAGGAATCGATCACTAGCAGCTATAAAGTTGCCGATGAACTAGGATGAAGTAAAAGGCAAAGGATGAGGAAAGGATAGAAGGAAGAAGGATTGTTAGAAGTCGTAAAGACATGAAACACTAACAATTTTGTCTCTTAAGAGCTTTTGAAAACCATTTGACTTGGAATGAATCATATATTAGGGATATTTCATATTATACTTTTATTGCTATAACCTATAATAATACATGGTTGATGTAATTGCATGTATTAGTTATCAACCAACAAGAATATATTACTATGAATGATGCATCATTGCAAAACTAAAAGTGTCTTGTTTTTGAAATTTTCTACAGTTGCATAAAGATCTAGCATATGAAGCAATACACAAGTCATTGATTCTTTTGAAAAATAGAAAGGATCCTAAGAAGCCTTTTCTTCCTTTAGATAGAAATGCAAAAAGAATTCTTGTTGCTAGAACACATGTTGATGATCTTAGATACCAATGTGGACAATGGACATTGAATTGGAGTGGGAAAAGTGGCAAAACTACAATTGGCATGCAACTCCATTGTTATAAGCATTAAATAGCATGTTTACTTTTACTAATAGTGGCAAAATATTTTCCTTTCTAGCTTCTATTATTTATCTTCATCATACTAGTTGCTCATGTTTGATTTTTATCCATTATGCTAATGTTGTATGTAACTTTGTCTACTATCATATTAGTTTTGGAGCCATATAACATCTATTTTCACTCCAACCCCCATTTTACAAAGTGCACTTCACAAAATGCAAATTTATTTTGTCAACTTAAACTAGTTAGAGAAGTTTGTAACAAACCAGGAATATCAATTAGTTTAATAATAAATGCACCTCACTTATAGAACATTATAAAAAATCATGCAATATTTTCATTCAAACCTCCACATAGGGTTCTTTGCCAACAATTACAAATGAGAAACCCCAGCATGCTAAGTTTTTTGCCTTAGATATTTCTCATAAATTATTTCTGTATTGTCGCTCACTACCTTTTTAATAGCATCCAAAATGATTATGCCTAGAATACAAAGCATCATAATTCAATGCAAAGTGCATTTAAGGCATTACCTGTATAGAAAAATCTAAATACATTTCTAGTAAACCTTTGTTGCAACTAATTTTCAATAAGAGATCAAACTATTCATTGCAAACCAAAAAAATAAAAAACAAAGGCAAAACCTTTTCTTCTTTCTTTTTCCACTTTTTCAAAATACCAAATTAGTTCTTTGTGTCCTTTTACAAGAACCTAGGCCATATATTTAATCTATAGATGTTTACAAATGAAAATATTGCATGATTTTTAATAATGTTCTGTAAGTAAGGTGCACTTATTATTAAACTAATTGATGTTCCTAGTTTGTTACAAACTTCTCTAACTAGTTGAAGTGGACACAATAAATTTGCATTTTGTGAAGAGCACTTTGTAAAAGGGGGATTAGGGTGAAAGTAGATGTTATATGACTCTAAAACTAATATGACAATAGACAAAGGTACATACAACATTAGCATAATGAATAACAATCAAACATTAACAAGTAGTATGATGAAGATAAATAAGAGAAAGCTAGAAAGGAAAATATTTTGCCACTAAGATTGTGAAAGTAAACATGCTACATAATGCTTATAACAATGGAGCTACATGCCAACTGTAGTTTTGCCACTTTTCCCACTCCAATTTGATGTCCGTCCTCCACATTGATACCCAAAATCATCAGCATGTGTTCTACCAACAAGAATTCCTTTCACATTTCTTTCTAAAGGAAGAAAAGGCTTCTTAGGATCCTTGCCATTTTTCAAAAGAATCAATGACTTATGTATTGCTTCACATGCTAGATCTTTATGCAACTGTAAAAAATTTCAAAACTAAGACACTTTTAGTTTTGCAATGATGCATCATTCATAGTAATATATTCATGTTGGTTGATAACTAAAACATGCAATTACATCAACCATTTATTATTGTAGATTATAGCAATAAAAGTATAATAATGAAATATCCCTAATATATGATTCATTCCAAGTTAAATGATTTTTAAAAGCTTTTAAGAGACAAAATTGTTAGTGTTTCATGTCTTTATGACTTCTAACAATCCTTCTTCCTTTTATCCTTTCCTCATCCTTTGCCTTTCACTTTATCCTAGTTCATTGGCAACTTTATAGCTACTAGTGATTGATTCCTTATACATAACGATAACCGTGATATGTTTTTTGATATTTTTTTTTTTTGGTTTTTAATGTAAGTTGCATTAATGAAATTAATATACAAAAGCACAGGGGCATACCCCAGTATTACATCAATTTCCAAAAGTAAACTAAGAGTAAGCAAAAATAGAGGTTGGAAGCCTCCAAATCTCACTCAAAAATACATTACCTTGAGAGGGTTTGATATTGTGAAGCAGAGAAGTTCTTCCTCGTACAATTTTCCTTACTTTAGCCAACAAGATTGGAATGTCAACTAATGTATTTTTAAATCTTCTTCTATTCCTTTATGCCTAAATGCAATAAATACAAGCTAGAAAAGATATTTTAAGAATTTTTGCAGCTAGATCTTTACCTTTTGATGCTTTAATCATCCAGTTTAATTCTTCATTCCATCCTCTGATGTGACGTCGAATTCCATTTTGAGCAAGGATATTTTTCCAAATCACCATTGTGCATGGACATTCAAAAAAGAGATGACTCCTGTTTTCTACTTGAACCTGACAAAAATCACAGTATTGGTTAATTGTAGGAAGCCATTGTACCATTCTCTCTGCTGTAGAAAGTCGATCATGGCAAACTAGCCATCCAATAAAGTTATGCTTGCAAATCCCACCAGTCCAAATTAGTTCATACCAATCTACTTTTTCATTAACTGGTTGCAGATCTTGATAAGTAGCTTTGCAACTGTAGGCAGGGCTAGAAAGAACCGAGGTAAGCATAGGCCTTAACTTGAGGAGGCCTCTCCAACTCCATGCCATTGAACCTTTGATTTGAATCTGCATTACTGAAATTCTTTTACATTTAGTGCTATGTATCCACTTACTCCATAATGATTCATCTGGCTGATTTATGAGAGTCCAAAGCATACGTCCTAGAAAGACTTTATTCCAAAGTTTAAGGTTCGGCAATCCCAATCCCCCTTTCTTCTTTGGTGAGCAGATAGTTTGCCAAGCAATTTTGTGGGAACATTGTATATCCATACTTCCTGCCCATAAAAAGTTCCTAATTTTTTTCTCTATTTCATAAATTGTTTGTTTTGGCAGTAGGAAAACTTGCATCCAAAATGTACATGTAGAAATTAGAACTGATTTTGATAACTGCAATCTTCCAGCAAAGCTTAGATGCTTCATTCCCCAACCTTCTATTCTGCTAAATATTTTATCTGTCAAACCTTTGCAGTCAGCATGAGTAAGCCTTTTTGTAATCAACGGAACTCCAAGATATCGAATGGGGAGAGTACCCATGGGAAAAGGTGAGTGATCTAAAATGAAAAGCTGTTCTTGTTCTGATAATCCTGAGAAGAATATTTGGCATTTACTTGGATTATAATGAAGACCTGTAAGTTCACCAAACTCTTCCAAAGCTTCTATAAGACAAAGCACTGAATTTACATCTCCATGGGAAAAGAGAAACAGATCATCAGCAAAACACAAATGGGTGATTTTCTCATTCTTGCATCGCCAATGGAACTTAAAACCTGTTGTGGAGGTTTTTGCAATAATAATTCTGTTTAGTATTTCCATAACAAGTACAAATAGATAAGGGGATAATGGGTCTCCCTGTCTCAATCCATTGGTACCTTCAAAGTAACCTGCATGCTCACCATTGAAATTTACTGAGAACCTTGTTGTAGAAATGCATTCTCCTATCAGATCAATTACATGTTGAGGAGTATTAATAGCTTTTAGAACCCCTAATATAGCTTCCCACTTAACCATATCATATGCTTTCATGAGATCAATTTTGATGGCCACTCGCTTACCTTTATCATCTTTATGATAATTGTGAAGTAATTCCTGACATAGCATAATATTCTCAAAGATCTGGCGTCCTTTAATGAATGCAGTTTGGTTTTGGCTTACTACTAATGGGATAATCACATTCAACTTCCCAACTAACATCTTAGATATAATCTTGTAAAGAACATTGCAACATGCTATTGGTCTATAATCTTTATTGCCACAAGGATTAGGAACCTTTGGAATTAAGGATAACAATGTAGAGTTTATAACCTTCAACATCTTCCTAGATGAGAAGAACTCTAATATAGCATCTTCTATGTCTCTTCCAATGATAGGCCAAGCTTTCTTATAAAAGAAACTATTATACCCATCTGGACCAGGAGCTTTAAAATCATGAATTCCCCAAAGAGCTTTAAGAACATCGGAACGTTCAAATCTTATTGTACTAAAAAGTGTACTTACATCATCACCATGAAATAAAGATGTGTACCTTTCACAGTTGGTGAAGTTCCTACTAGCATTACCAAGAATAGATTTATAATATGCAATAATAGCAGTTTTCAAGTCCTCTTCTTCTGTGATAACTGATCCATCTTCTAGAACTAGTCTGCAAATTCTATTCTGAGCTCTCCTTCTCATCAATGACGCAAAGAAAATTTTGCTATTATTATCTCCTTCTTTTAACCATAAGTTCCTTGATTTCTGTTTAAGAAGGATTTCTTCATGTTTACTCATAGCAAGTAACTTCTCTAGCTGTATCTTTTCCTCAGCACGAGTATCAGGACAATAAGGATTAAGCTCTAATCTGTATTGCAACAGCTGTAAGTTTTCTCTAGCATTCTTTATATTCTTATTCAAATCACCAAATTGTGCTGCATTCAGCTTCTTGAGAGGGATCTTCAACGCTTTTAATTTCTGTACCACCTGAAACATTTTTGAGCCTACTATTTCACGTTGCCATATTGATCCAACTGTAACCATGAAATCTGGGCTAGTAGTCCAGAAATTATAGAATCTAAATGAAGAATTCTTCCTGTGAGCAGTGTTGCCAAATTTAACTAAACATGGAGAATGATCTGATACTCCAGGGAGCAAAAATTCAATAGCAAAGTTTCCAAATTTGCGAATCCATTCCCCATTGGTAAGAGCTCTATCAATTTTACTAGCTCTAAGACTAGCTCCTGATCCTTTATTCGTCCATGTGAATAGTGGACCTGAATAAGGGGGTTCAATCAATGCCATATTCTCAATTATTTCATTCAGTTCTGTCATTCCTTGTGTCCATCTGACATTAGGCCCAATACGCTCACTTGTATTCCTTATTTCATTGAAATCACCCATAATTAACCAAGGAGCATCATTCACATGAAGATTATAAAAGCTAATAAGATTAGCCCATAAGTTCCTACGTTCAATCTCCAGGTTATTTGCATAAATAGCAGACAAGAAAAATGGGTGCATACCAGATCTTTCAATATAGCAATGGACAACTTGAGATGAAGAATCTCTAACTATAAGTTGAAAATTAGAGGCTTTCCAAAGTATCCAAATTCTACCAAGACTACTAGACCTGTAATTATGGACATAATTCCAATCTGCAAATCCTTCCTTCATAATTATATCAGCATTTCCTTCTTTGACTCTATGTTCAATCAAGATAATAATTTGGAGGCAATGGGACTTAACAAAATCAACAACCTCCTTTAATCTAGGGCTTTTGTTTAAGCCCCTAACATTCCATGATAGTACTTTCATTTATTGGATGATTATCCTTTTCCTCAATCCCCACATGCTCTATAATAGGATCAGTCATTGTATCCTCTTCCAGTAATGTAAATTTATTGTGAGATATGACATTTTGTACCTTATCCTTTTTTCCCCCAGAAGTTCCTATTTTTTTAGTGCTTGTAGTAGATTTAGTATTTGCAACTATATCCTTCCCTTTGACATTCTCCATCCCACTTGTAGTTGAATTAGGCTCAATAGTAATGCTCTGGACAGGATGCTCTTTAGCCAAGTGTTGACTATCTAAAGAATTATCAGTCTGAGGGTTTTGGGTTAAAAGAGTTACATTTTTTTTAGGTACCCAAACTTCTTTCTTTGTTGCAATACATTCTTTGTGTCCAAAGCTATTACAAACTTTGCATTTCTTAGGAGTCCAACAATATTCAACATGTACTTCATAAGGTTCATCTCCTCCCATATCAATATCAAACTTTTCAGGGAATTCACTATTGATATCCATCATAATACATACTTTAGCATATGATAATCGAAGTTTTTGTTCAGTTGCCTTATCCATGTATAAAGGCTTACCCAACACACTACTCACATAGCTCATTCCTTTATTAGTCCATAGTACATGAGGCACATTATATAAACGCACCCAAATGGGAACTGCAAAGATTTTTGCCTTCTCCAATCTAATAAGGGGATGCCATTTTTGAATAAAAAGTGGCCTACCAGCAATATCCCATATTCCAACTTCCATAACCTCCTCCATTTTCTTCATATTTGAAAAATGAAAGAAGAAAAAACCTTCATTGGTAGCTAAGACTTCTGATAGATTCTCTTTTCCCCACAATTTTTCTACAATACCCTTCACTAAATAATAAGAAATATTTTCAGTTAAGAAATATCCCACAAGGCAATTTGCAAAGTGATTTTTCCCTTCCTCAATAGCTTCTGGCGGAGGTTTAACAACAAGTTTTTTCCCTTCATTGGAAGGAGGATGATAATTTAATTTTGCTATTTTCATAAGATTATCCATTGCAATATGTTTCCAAGACAACCCAGAGTTCCCATTAGTTGAGTTGATATTTTGATATTTTTCCTTACACTATTTCCATAATACTTGATACATTTCTAGTAAGTATTATGGCAACAACAATAACTACATATTATGGTCATAGAATTTTTATTTACAAGTACAAGCCTCTCAAAATTCTAGCTAGGAGAATTAGTAATAATTATTACTCACAATAATAATGAAGTGAAATTTTATTGTAAAAAGAATAAAGGACTTAAAATATTTTATTTTCTCATCCATTCAAGAAAAGAAAAAGAAAAAGTGAAAAAATTCTTCGTAATTGAGTAAATATTTTTCTCCCTTTATGAATATGGATCATTAATGAAGAGGGGGTCAACACTACAAAAGCTACCTTGTAACCAACTCTACCAAGCAAATACCTACTTACAAAAAGATATTCAAAATGACCAACAACAAACTTCACTCTTAGTATTTGTTCAATTGCATCATCAATCTTGGCCATCAGTATCTCATTTTCTTTAACCAAAGATACCAAATTCTCCACCAACAATTCATATCTATAGGGTACCATCACCTACATTTTCCTAGGTAAGCAAAGGAAGACGTAAACAACTGGAAGCACTACTTAGGCTTTAGAATTGGAGTTCAATCTCTACCATATATAATCAAGCTTTAACAACTAGGGAAATGCAAGTATGGTAGTTTTTTTCCCTAAGGGTTATTAAGTTGGTCAAGTCCTAGCCAATCAAAAATTAGAAAAGCATGCATTAGATTTTACCCAAAAAATTAAAATTTGAATACTATAAAGGTAATTGATCTAATAGCTTCATTGCTCCACCTTCATTATATTCCTTCAACCTAGAGCCAAAGGTTGTCCTTTCATTGAGATAGGAAGGAGATTTGGAGACTCAAAACAAATCATCCAAAATTGTGTAAAACTATTGTGTAGAATACCTAGATGCCCAATTATAATACTACAAATGGGCAATAACAAGATTTGTGTCTCGAGATATTTGAGTCTTACAAGAAAGAAGTTTATGCTCATTCCAGCTAGAATAAGGTCCCATAACATGGGAAACTCCTTGAGAAATATAGTCTAGAAAAGGTACTATATGTATACCCTTTCTAGGTCTTCATAAGATGTTATAATGTTCCTTCATTTATTTCCTTGTCAATACCACCATCTTCCACAAGTCAATATGCCCCTTGCAAAAGCTATTCATCAATTGCATGCAACACTAAGGTTAGGTAGACAAACCAAGCATCTAGAAAACTCAATATGGATTAGCAAAAACCAATTTGAACCTAGCCCAAGATTTATGTTTTTACTCCTTTGTTGGCTAATTGTGATTATTTGTTTATATTTTTCTATGATAATTGGCATAACACTCACTTGTTTTACCTAGTTAGTCCCCAAAGTTATTTTACCAACTTAAAATTAGTGGTTTGCATGAGTTTGAGTTGTGGAGGGGAATTTTGTGGAATTGTGCATATTGCTCACCACATACTATAGAATGCAATCCTTGATCCTAAAAATTTTAGCTCGATATACCATAACCAATAATTACCTTCCAAATCATTAGATATATACTACTTAAAGCTACACATGGACAAAAGTACATTGAGTTCCACTTTATCATACATATTTTTATGATTTCATTCAAAACCTCTTTATTTTCTTTAGATTAGAAAAGTTATATTTTAACATAAACTCGAGAATAGATTTGATATCTATTCATGCATATGCACTTTATAGGAGGGTTTTAGAGACTGTTAATAATGCTTTTATTTTCATGTTTTATAAAGTAATTAATAATCAAGTAAACTTTCAATAAAAATATGAATCTTTATAATTAGCAAACAAGATTAGAATTTGCAAGGAAAAAAAAAAGAGCAAATGAACAATAGTAAAATATATTAGAAAATTTCAAGTGTTGTTACTTCTCCTATTTTTAAGCTAATTTAGCATCCCTATCACAAGTGTCAAACTATAAGAGATTTTAAAGCCATAAGCCTCATAGCCTTCCATTTAGAGGCTAACAAGATTATGATAATATGTATTAAAAACTATATGATAAAAGTTTTTTAAATTTTCTTCTATAACTTGGTAGCTTTTATACCAATATTGTATGGAAATAGTGGCACCGTAGATATTTTTGTTGCCATGAACAACATTAATCTCATATATAAGGGGTACACCAAGTCCCAACTCAAGTGTAGTCTTCTAAAAGTCATCAACCATTTTGGCCCATTTTGAAGCCATTGCATCCTTACGAGGCTTGATAATGTTGTAACTTAATACGCTCCCTATAAAAGTTTTTCATCAATTGCATACAAATATTAAAGGTAGCTAAATTGTCCAAGGATCTAGAAAACTCAATATAAATTAGCAAAAACCAATCTAAGCACAACCTAATATTTATGTTTTTGATTCTTTTCTAGTTAAGTGTGATTATTTATTTCTATTTTTCTTTTCTAATTGGCATTACACTCATTTGTTTCACATAGTTAGTCCCCCAAAGATACTTTACCATTCAAAACTTTCTTCAAGCAGCCCACAATTACCCATTCTAAACCTATGTAAGTCGAATTCACCATAAACCACCAATACACAATCCAACATTAACATTCTCAAAAGCAACTCTTTAATTACACTTAACCACTAGAACGAACTCCAGCCAGCCAGCTAGCCCAAGGCCATTTCAACATATTTTTTAAAACACTAGTAAAGCAAAATTTAATTTTTTTTTTTTTTTGCTAAAAATTCCAGCCTCCTACTCATTATTAAAAGTTTCCATTTTGTAATGTTTTATACAAACCTCAAAACATTGTCCTATACAATATAAGCTACAAAACTAAGCCTTTTACATAAAAATTTCACTACATAGACCATGTACAAGAAAGTTTCACAAGCAAGAAAACCTATTTATGAAAAAATAAAATTCATGAAAAAGTTTCTAGAAACCTCTTTTATATGCATGAAAGAAAGTTTATTTGATAGAGTTGCCTTTGTCAATATAAGGTAGTGGTAATGGCCACAAAACTAAGCTTTTTACACAAAACATTCACTACATAGTCCACATGCAAGAAAGTTTCAAGAAACAAAGAAAGTTTCATATGTAAGAAACCTCCTGAATAAAACAAATTTTCATGAAAAAGGATTCAAGAAACCTCTTTCACATGCATGAAAGAGACTTTCTATGATTAGTTTTAAATAATTTGACCAAGGTATTTAATTTTAGTATTCTTTCGATTAAAAAAATGGAAAGTAGATTAGAATCATTCGTTTTGTTTAGGGAAGTGAAAATATAACTATTATTTCAATAATTTTATGTACATAGTGGAATTAAGATTCAACTTACAACCAATTACTCACCTCAGCAAAATGGCATAATTACACAAAAAATCATAACCATAATAAGAATGGCAAGAAGAATGTTCAAAGAAAAATGCATCCTACATGAGTTTTAGGGAGAAATAGTCAACATACAAAGCTTGGACAAGAAGACAACCAAGCGTATGTCATATGAAAGTGTTTAGGTTACTTTCGTACATCCACATTCTAAATAGGCTCAACACAAATTAGATAGGAAAGTTAACAAAGGGATCTTCCTAGGGTGTAGCTTGGTGTTGAGATGTTGAGGTTAATGAAAATGCCTTCTCGAAATGGGATATGAGTTAAAAAAAAAAAAAAAAAAGCACCACATCCCCTCACTATGGTGGAAAATTATTAAATCATCATGGTGTCTTATTATAGACTTAAGATTTAGCTTTGTCCATAAAATGACATATGGATACTTTTTATATCCTCATAAGATGCTATAATCTTCCCCTTAATTATTCCCTTATTAATACTACTAACTCTTACAAAATACTTTGGGCAAGCAATGACATTATTCCTAAAATTTATATTGGGAATATAAGAAGTAGTGCAATAGATAGCTGAAACAGAGGAATTGACATTTTAGTTATGTTTACAAAACAAGTAGAAGTAATGAAACATGGTAAGTATAAAGCTTTCAAGTATAAAGGAATAAATTAACTATATTCTAGTTTCATGACTATGACAATATTATTTTTGATATAGTTAGTAGAATTAAGGAAAAAAGTATTAGGAAAATTTCTCCACCATCTAGCCATAATAGCCTTTTGGGTGTTCATTAGGTTGCTTGTCCTATAAGCCCATTGTAGGAGATGTCATCTTTTTAACTATTTTAATGTCTTTACTATAACTCTAGTAGCATCTTCCCCACCTAGGATTTTTAGCATAATTGTCAAAACTATATGAATGAATTTTCTTGAAAATTTATCACTTACAAAAATATAAAGTTTATAAGAAAAGTATGAAGAACTAAGATTGGAGAAATAGAATAATCTATGTTTGGTCATAACTCTAAACTAGAGTTTGAGAACTAATTGGTACTTCTTATTTGAATATTAGATCTTAAGTCCTATAATTTTGTTTAATCCAAGGTCACATATAACAACAAAGAAGAATTTTGTGGGGCAGTGCATGTGGCTCATCACATGCCTTAGAATACAATCCTTTATCTTAAGAAATTAATCTTGATATACTACAACCAATAATTGCCGTCCAATATTGTTAGATATATAATACTTACAGCCACACATGGAGAAAAGGTATAGTCAATTCCCCTTGGTCGTACATATTCTTGTGATTTGATGCAAATCCTTTTTTTTTTTTTTTAGATTAGAATAATTGTATTACAACAAAAATTTGTGAATAGATGTAATATCTATTTATGAATATGCATTTTCATTGAAGGGTCATATAGGCTAATAATGATCATTTTATTTTTTTATAAATTAATTGATAGTCAAATAAACGTTTAATGGAAATGATGAATCTTATCATTAGCAAGCAAGATTGCAATTTGTAAGGAAAAAGAGAGAGAAAATGAACAGTGGTAAAATATATTAGAAAACTTCAAGTGTTATTGCTTCTCCTATTTTTTGAGCTAATTCAGCATTCCTATTAGGGGTGTCAAACTATAAGAAATTTTAGAGCTACAATCCCCATAACCTTTCATTTGGATATTAATAAGATTATAATAGTCTGTATTAAAAATTATATGATAAATTTTCTTTTATAACTTGATAGCTCTAAGACCAATGTTGTGTGGAAATAATGGCAACATAGATATTGTTATTGTCATGAACAACATCAATCCCATATAAAAGGGTTATCCTAAGCCACGACTCAAGCATAGTCTTCTAAAAGTCATCAACCATTTTGGCCCATTATGAAGTCATTGCATCCTTATGAGGCCTACTACCCTTGTAACTTAGTATGCTTCCTGGAAAAGTTATTTATTAGTTCCATGCAACATTAAGAGTAGGTAGACAGACCAAGCATCTAGAGAACTCAATATGAATGTAAAGCATCCAGAGAACTCAATATGACTTATCAAAAACCAATCTAAACCTACCATAAGATATATATTTTTACTCCTTTATCAATTAATTGTGGTTATTTTTTATATTTTTTTCCTAATTGGCACAAAACTCACTTGTTTCAATCGATTAGTTCCTTAAAGATATTTGCCCACTTAATTTTTTTTTAATCACCTTAAAATTACCTGTTCTAACCTCCATAACCCAAACTTACCACAAACTACCAATACACAATCCAACCTAAACATTCTTAAAAGCAACCTTTTAATTCCGTTTAACCACTAGGATGGGCTCTAACTAGCCAACCCAAGGCTATTTCAGCACTTTTCTTTAGAACATCAATAGAGTAAAATTTAGTGCAACTCACATAGTTTCAAGAGCATGAAAAGAGTAGGAGAAACCTTGAAGGAAGCATAAGCTTTTTCTTTGGTTGAAATGTAAGTTTGTATTAATATAAAGTAGTGTACAAAAGCAGAGGGGCATACCCCAGCATTACAATTTTCAACAACTATGAAAAGATTGAGGTTGGAAGCCTCCAAATCTCACTCAAAAATGACATTTCCCTGTGATGATTTTACATTTTGAAGCAAAGAAGCTCTCCCTCATAAGCTTTACTTTTTTCTTTTTCTTTTCTTTTTTTATCTATGAAAATTCTGAACCTTTTCCTTATCCCCAAAAGTTTTTATTTAGTAATGTTTCATGCAAACCCCAAAACACTGTTTTGATGACAAACAATATTGACCTACTACTCTTCAAAAAAAGCCTATAACCCATATAGTACAAGCCATAAAATAAACTAAGCCCTTAACAAAACATTTAGTATTGGCCCCCTATTTATAAAAGAGGCCTACAACCCATACTATACAAGAAGCAAAACTAAACCTTTTACATAAAAAAATTCACTATATAGACTACATAAAAGAAAGTTTCAATAAAATTTCACAAGCAGGAAATCTCTTGTATGAAAGAAATTTTCACAAAAAAACTTTAAAGATTTCTCTTTCACATGCATGAAAGAAATTTTCTATGTTGGGGTTAAGTTTATTAGTGGGAAGTGGTAGTAATTGCTTCATGACCTATCTTTAACCTTATACGTACTAGAACATCTTAGCTTTATAGTTTTCTTGTAATTTGAGACCTAAACATTTTCACCTTACATAAAAAACACTCAGTAAGTTTGAGAAAGGGACAAACATACCAATATAAAGGTCTTTCATGAGGTCAACTTTGCAAGTGGGTTTCATGGCTCAGTGTTTAATCTAAGATCATTTGGCTAACCTTCTCTTGCAATCTCATTTGAGAAAGGAGGTCTTTGATAGGAGGCTTTGTGGGTACTATAGGCCTTTGTAAGTACAATGTATGCCTTCTACATCTATGCTTATTTTGATTGCATTTTGGCTTTATCTTAAGAGAAAATACACTATCATAATCGATGTTGAGCATGAAATAATGCTCTATGTATTAAGAAGACTATTTATAACATGTTCAAAAAGTCTTACTTCCATATACAAATGTTAAGTAAAAGAATTAGCCCTTGAATTTTACTGTTAGAAAATTACTATTTATCTTTTAGAATTAAAAAAAAAATTTGCCCCAAAATTTTACTAAGTCTAAAAATAATTTCTTCTATTAGTTTTTCCATCAAAATTGTTGTCACAATGCATGTAATGGAGTTCCATGCAACAAATATTTCATGTCATTGTACATGTTGCACATATATATGGTCTTAGCAAAACTTGCCTCATTTGAAAGAATTAACTACTCCACATAATCAAAAAGGCAATGAATAATGGCTAATTTAACATCAAAAATGCCACTTGCATATTAATATATAGTAGGTTTGAAAGACCGACAAACATACCGATGCAAAGATCTTTCATGGGGTCTACTTTGTAAGTGCATTTTGTGGCCTGATGCTTGATCTGGATTATTTAGCTGACCTTCTCTTTCAATCTCATTCGAGAAAGGTCTTTCATACAAGCCTTTATAGGTGCAATTGGGTCCCTATAAATGGAATGCACGCCTTCTATGTCCAACCTCATTTTGATTGCGCTTTCAACTTGAACTTTGAGAGAAAATACACTAGTGTAATTAATGTTTAGCATGAAATAATGTCCAATGTGTTAGGAGGACTATTTACGATTTCTTTTAGGAATTTCACTTTCACATATAAGATTTAGCTTTATCCATAAGATGACATATGAATACTATATATGTCCTTATAAGATGCTATAGCTTTCCCTTCATTTATTCTTATATCAATACTACCATTTCCTATAAAATGTTTAGGATAAGCAACGACATTGTTCCTAAAATCAATAGTGGGATTATGAAAAGTAGTGCAATAGATGGTTACTATAAAAGGAATGAACATTTAGGTTATGTTTACAAAATGAATAAAAGAAACAAAACAGGGTAAGTATAAAGCTTTGAAGTATAAAGGAATAAACTAATTATAGTCCAATTTCATGACTATGACAATATTATTTTTGATATAGTTAGTACAATTAAGGAAATAGTATAAGTAAAATTTCTCCACCTTTCAACCACAATAGTCTTTTGGGTGTTCATAAGCTTGTATGCCTTATAAGCCAATTGCAATGAGAGTAAACTATTTTGGTGTCTTCATTGTAGCTCTTATAACATTTTCCTCACCTAGGGTTTCAGCATATTGGTTATAACCATCTGAATGAATTTTCTCGACAAATTTGTCACTCATAAATAGATAATTTTGTTTGATCTTAGGCCTTATAATTTTGTTTGATCCAAGGTCATATAAAACATCAAGAGCAATTCTATGGAAAAATGCATGTGGCTCAACACATATTGTAGAATACACTCCCTAATCTTAATAAATTAAGTTTGATATACCATAACCAATAATTACCTTCTAGATCATTATATATAAAATACTTATAGGCACACCAGGAGTAAAAATACAATGAATTCTATTTAGTCATACATATTCTTATGATTTCATTTAAATCCTTTTCATTTTCTTTAGATTATAGTAGCTGTATAGTAACAAAAATTAAGAATACGTTTGATATCTATTCATGGATATACACTTTCGTAAAAGTGTCTTACAAATTATTAATACTTCTTTCATTATCATTTTCTATAAATTGATCAATATCAAATAAACTTCAATGAAAATATGAGTCTTGATCATTAGTAAGCAAGATCAGAATTTGTGAGAGAATAAAAACATAACAAATGATTAGTGGTAAAATATATTGGAAAATTCAAATGCTATTACATTACTTCTATTTTTTTTCAGCAAATTCTACATCCCTATCATGATTGAGAAATTATAAGAGATTCTAAAGCTACAATCCCCATAGCCTTCCATGTGGATGCTAACATGATTATGATAGTATGTATTAAAAATTATATGATAATTTTTTTTTATAACCTAATAACTCTAAGACCAAAGTTTTTTGGAAATAATGGCACCATAGATATTGTTGTTGCCATGAACATCAATCCCATATACAGAAGGCATCTCGAGTCAAGATTCAAGTGTAGTATTTTGAAAGCTATTAACCATTTTGGTCCATTTTGAAGCTAATGTCCTTATGAGGCCTACTACTCTTGTGACTTGATATGCTCCCTACAAAAGTTGTTTAACAATTGCTTGCAACATTAAGGATAGGTAGAGAAACCAAGCATCTTGAGAATTCAATATGAATTAGTAAAAACCAATCTAAACTTACCCAAGATATATGATTTTGCTATTCTTTCAGTTAACTATGATTATTTTCCTATTTTTCTTTTCTAGTTGACATAATACTCACTAGTTTCACTCAATCAATCATTTAAAGATATTTTTTCCATTCAAAAACTTTTTCAAGTACCTTATAATTATCCATTTTAACGTCCACAACTCCAACTCACTACAAACCACCAATACACAATCCAAACTAAACATTCTTAAAAGCAACCCTCTAATTCCATTTAACCACCAAAATGGGCTTTAGCTAGCCAACCTAAGGTTGTTCAGCACCTTGATTTATAACACCAATGAAGCACAATTTAACGTAACTAACACATATTCAAGAACTAGAAAGGAGATTATAATTGCTTTGGTATTTTTTTAAGGATAAACCTTAAAGGAAGCAAAAGCTTTACTCTTCTTTTTCTTTTTTCTTTTTAATTAAAATTATAGAACTCCCCCTCATTTCTAAAAGTTCCCATTTAATAATTTTTCATACAAACCCTAAAACACTTTCCTTTTGGTGACAGAAAATATCAACTTACTACTATTCAAAAAGAGCCCACAACCCATACAAAACAAACTAAACCCTTAGTAAAACATTTAATATTGGCCACTACTCGTCAAAAGTGGCCCACAACCTATACAATATGGATAATAATACAAGCCTTTTGCATACAACACACAATAAAGTTTCATAGGCAAGAAACCTCCACATAAGGTTCTTCGCCAACAATTACAATTGTAAATGAGAAACCCTAACATGCTAAGGTTTTTGCCTTGGATATTTCTAATAAACTATTTCCATATTGTCACCCACTACCTTTTTAATAACATCCAAAATGATTATGCCTAGAAACAAAGCATTATAATTCATGCAAAGTGCATTTAAGGCATTACATATATAGAAAAAATCTAAATACATTTCCAGTAAACCTTTGTTGCAAGTAATTTTATCATCACATAGAAATATCAAAGAAGATATCATGGTTATTGTCGTGTATGAGTTATCGATCACTAGCAGCTATAAAGTTGTCGATGAACTAGGATGAAGTGAAAGGCAAATGATGGGGAAAGGATAGAAAGAAGAAGGATTGTTAGAAGTCGTAAAGACATGAAACACTAACAATTTTGTCTCTTAAAAGCTTCTAAAAGCCATTTGACTTGGAATGAATCATACATCATGGATATTTCATTATTATAGTTTTATTGCTATAATCCATAGTAATGCATATTTGGTGTAATCGGATGTTTTAGTTATTAACCAACAAGAATATATTACTACGAATGATGCATCATTGCAAAACTAAAAGTGTCTTAGTTTTGAAATTTTCTACAATTGCATAAAGATCTAACAGGTGAAGCAATACACAAGTCATTGATTCTTTTGAAAAATGGCAAGGATCCTTAGAAGCCTTTTCTTCCTTTAGATAGAAATGCAAAAAGAATTCTTGTTACTAGAACACATGATGATGATCTTGGATATCAATGTGGAGGATGGACATGAAATTGGAGTGGGAAAAGTGGCAAAACTACAATTGGCATGCAGCTCCATTTTTATAAGCATTCAACATCCTTATCATGAGTGTTAAACTATAAGAGATTCTAGAGCCACATGCCCCACAACCTACTACTTGGATCTTAACAAGATTATGATAGTATGTATATACAAATTGTATGATAAAATTTTCTTCAATTTTCTTTTACAATCTTGTGCGAAAATAGTGTCACCATAGATATTTTTGTTGCCATGAATAACATCAATCTTATATATAAGTAGTATCCTAATTCATGACTTAAGTGTAGTCTTTTGGAAGTTGACAACCATTTTGGCCCATTTCAAAGCCATTACATCTTTACGAGGCCCACTACCCCCACAAGTCAGTATGCTCCTTGCAAAAGTTGTTCATTAATTACATGCAACACCAAAAGGTTAGGTAAATGAACCAAGCATCTAGAGGACCCAATATGAATTAGCAAAAACCAATCTGAACCCAACATAAGATTTATGTTTTTACTTCTCTCTCGGTTAATTATGATTATTTGTTTCTATTTTTCTTTCATAGTTGGCACAACACTCACTTGTTTCATTCAGTTAGTCGTACAAAGATATTTTTCCCGTTAAACATTTTCTTCAAGAACCTTGCAATTTCCCACTCAAACCTCCACAACTTAAACTCATACAAACCATCAATACACAATCCAATGTGAATATTCTTAAAAGCAACACTCCAATTCCACTTAACCACTAAAATGAGCTTTAGCCAGCTTACCGGAGGCTATCTCAGCATTTTTCTTTGGAACACTAGTAGAGCACAATTTAACAAAAATCACATAGATTTAAGTATAGGAAAGAAGCTTACGATTGGTTTGGTCTAATTCAGCCTTTGGTCTTGTTCAAAGGAGAAACCTCAAAGGAAGCAAAACCTTTAACTCTTTTTGCTAAAAATTCTAGCTTTCTCCTCATTTTTAAAAGTTTGCCTTTAGTTGTGTTTCATACAAACACCAAAACATATTTTGGTGACAAACAATATTGGTCCACTATTATTCAAATAAGACCCATAACCTATACAATACAAGCCATAAAACTAAGCCTTTATATAAAAAATTCACTATATAGACCACAAGCAAGAAAGTTTCAAGAAAGAAAGAAAGTTTTATAGACAAGAAACAACTTTTATGAAAGAAATTTTAATGAAAAAAAGTTTCAAGGAATCTCTTTTTAATTATTTTAATGTCTTCACTATAGTTCTCATAGCATCATCTCCAACTAGGATTTCAGTATATTTGTTAAAAGCATCTAGATGAATTTTCTTAACAATCTATCAATCAAAGATAGAAAATTCATAGAGGAAATATGAAGAATGAAGATGGGAGAACAAGAATAATCTGTCTAATATAACTTTAGACCATAGTTTGAGAACTTACAAGTATTCCTCATTTGGCTATTAGATTTCAAGTCCTACAATTGTGTTTGATTCAAGGTCACATATAATAGCAAAAATGAATTTTATGGAACAGTGCATATTGTTCACCACATACTATAGAATGCAATCCTTAATCCTAAGAAATTTAGCTCGATATACCATAACCAATAATTTCCTTCCAAATCATTAGATATACACTACTTAAAGTTAGACATGGAACAAAAGTACATTAAATTCCACTTGATCATACATATCTTTATGATTTCATTCAAAACCTCTTCATTTTCTTTAGATTAGAATAGTTATATTTTAACAGAAACTTGAGAATATATTTGATACCTATTCATATTTTACAAATTAGTAATCCTTTCATTTTCATGTTTTACTAATTAATTAATAATCAAATAAACTTTCAACAAAAATATGAATCTTTATAATTAGCAAACAAGATTAGAATTTGTAAGAGAGAAAAAAAAAGCAAATGAACAATAGTAAAATATATTAGAAAATTTCAAGTGTTGTTACTTCTCCTATTTTTGAGGCAATTCAGCATCCCTATCACAAGTGTCAAACTATAAGAGATTCTAAAGCTACAAGCCTTATAGCCTTCCATTTAGAGGCTAACAAGATTATGATAATATGTATTAAAAACTATATGATAAAAGCTTTTTAAATTTTCTTTTATAACATGGTAGCTCTAATACCAATATTGTATGGAAATAGTGGCACCGTAAATATTTTTTTTGGCATGAACAACATCAATCTTATATATAAGGGGTATACCAAGTCACAATCAAGTGTAGTCTTCTAAAAGTCGTCAACCATTTTGGCCATTTTGAAGCCATTGCATCTTTATGAGGCTTGCTAACAATGTAACTCAATATGCTCCCTGTAAAAGTTGTTCATCAATTGCATGCAAATATTAAGGGTAGCTAAATAGTCCTAACATCTAGAAGACTCAATATAAATTAGTAAAAACAATCTAAGCACAACCCGATATTTATGTTTTTTATTCTCTTTCGGTTAAGTGTGATTATTTATTTCTATTGTTCTTTTCTAATTGGCATTACACTCACTTGTTTCACACTGTTAGTCCCCCAAGGATACTTTACCATTCAAAACTTTCTTCAAGCACCCCACAATCACCCATTCTAAACCTTTGTAAGTCAAATTCACCATAAACCACCAATTCACAATCTAACATGAATATTCTTAAAAGCAACCCTCCAATTGCACTAAACCACTAGAATGAAGTCTAGCCAGCCAACCCAAGGCCATTTCAGCACATTTGTTTAAAACACTAGTAAAGCACAATTTAAATTTTTTTTTTTGTCCAAAAATTCTAGCCTCCTCCTCATTCTTAAAAGTTTCCATTTTGTAATGTTTTATGCAAACCTCAAAACATTGTCCTATACAATATAAGCTACAAAACTAAGCTTTTTACATAAAAAGTTCACTAAATAGACCACATGCAAGAAAGTTTCACAAGCAAGAAAACCTATTGTATGAAAAAATAAAATTCATGAAAAAGTTTCTAGAAACCTCTTTTACATGCATGAAGGAAAGTTTATTTGATGGAGTCGCCTTTGTCCGTAGGAGGTAGTGGTAATGGTCACAAAACTAAGCTTTTTACACAAAACATTCACTACATAGTCCACATGCAAGAAAGTTTCAAGAAACAAAGAAATTTTCATATGTAAGAAACCTCCTAAATAAAACAAATTTTCATGAAAAGGGATTCAAGAAACCGCTTTCACATGCATGAAAGAGACTTTCTGTGATGGGGTCAAGTTTGTCAGTGGGAGGCGGTAGTAATGACCTCACGACCTATCTTCGGCCTCGTATACACTTGAACTTCTTGCCTTTGTCTTTACCTTTACCTTTAGCTCATATACAAAATATATAGTAAGTTTGAGAGATGAAGGAATGTATTAATGCAAAGGTCTTTGATGGGGTCAATTTTGTAAGTAGGTTTTGTGGCTTAGCACTCGATTTGGATCATCTAGCCGACCTTATCTTATAATCTCATTCGAGAAACAAGGTCTTTTATATAAGCCTCTACGGGTGCATTAGGGCTTTTATAAATGCAATGGACACCTTCTACGTCCCTCCTCAATCTGATTCCATTTTTGGCTTGAACTTTTGAAAAAATACACTAGTGTAACTGATGTTAAGCACGAAATAATGTCCAATGTATTAGGAGGACTATTTATAATTGTTGCTAGACATCCTACTTTTGCTCATAAGTGTAAGTAAAAAAAAAAAAAAATTGACTACTATTTGAAAATTAATCTCAATCTTTTTGAATATAAAAAAATATTTGGTCCCAAGATATTAATAAGTCTAAAAATAATTAATTCTATTAGATTTTCCATCTAAATTGTTGTTAGAATGTATGCAATAGGGGTTCCATGCAACAAATATTTCACGTTAGTATACATGTCACACATATATCTGGTCTTAAGAAAACTTGGCTCCTTTAAAAGAATTAACTACTATGCACAATCGAAAAAGCAACAGACAATGGCTCATTTAATATGAAAAATTCCACTTGCATATTACTAAATGGCAAAAGAGTAGGTGAAGTTCCATAGTTTAGTTTTAATTATCTGTGAAGTTCCACAGAGCAAAATTTTGGTCTTTGAGGGATTACACTTGATGTAAGACAATTGCCAAGAAACTTAATGCATAATCAAGGTAAGACTAGTATTTGGTAAGAGATTTAGAAAGAAAAGTAGGCACTTTCACTTGATTGAGTCATCTATTTTCATTCTTACACTCAACCCCCCTTCCTCAATCTCTTTTCTTCTTTTTCTTTTGTAGGTCATTAAGAGCTGTTAGAAATCATAACCTACATCACCAATGATTTAGTTCATCATCTTGGTAGATATAGGAGAAGACAATTTATTAGGCACAACTAAACCATAAACCCTAAATTCTTCAGCTTATATACAAGATACTTAGTAAAAGTGTAAGAGACGGATGAAGGTACCATGGAAAGGTCTTTGATGGGTCAAGTTTGTAAGTGGGTTTTGCAACCTGGTGCTCCATTTGGATCATTTGGTTGGCCTTATCTTGCAATCTTATTTGAGAAAGCTCTTTGGTACGAGACTCTGCAAGTGCATCAAGGTCTCTATAAATGCAATCCACGCCCTCTATATCCTCCTCATTTTGATTGTGTTTTCGATTTGAACTTGAGAGAAAATACACTGGCGTTGCTGATGTTGAGCACAAAATAATGTCCAATGTATTAGGAGGACCATTTATAACTATTGCTATAAATATTGCTATAAATCCTACTTCTATTTATAAGTGAAAGTAAAAAAATTGGCCCTTGAATTTTACTATTTGAAAATTACTCTATCATTATGAACATAAAGGAAAAATATGTGGTCCAAAGATTTCTATGTAAATTATTGTTAGAATGTAGGCAGTAAGTGTTCCATGCAAAAAAATATTTCATATCAGTGTACATGTCACACATATATATGGTCTTAAGAAAACTTGCCTCCTTCAAAAGAATTAACTATTGCACACAATTAAAAAAGCAATGCACAATAGCTAATTTAACACAAAAAAAAGCCACTTGCATATTATGAAAAGGGGGGAGGTCAAATTTTGTAGTTTAGTTTTAATAATCTTCTATACGTCCTATCCACATGGGACAAGCAAGCCTTTTCACGTGATAGTCATTTATGTTCATTTTCTTCCTTAACCACAACCATTCCCACCAAACCCCCCTACCCACCCTTTCCCTCCCCCCCAAAACAAAAACAAACAAAAAAAAACAAAAAAAGCTTTCCTTTGTTTCTTTTATAGGTTTTTGGGAGCCATTATAACTCATAAGAAACATCACCAATGATTAAGTTCATCACGGTAGATATAGGGAAATTACAATTTATTAGGCACAACCTCCCTCCAAAAAAAAAAAAAAAAACTAATTCAAAAGCTTATGCTTTGATACCATTCTAAAAAAGACTCATTATCTAATCTAAAAGTAAATTCAAAAGTTGGAAGAGTATTTTCTTAATTTAAGTTTCATCATAAGATATTATATACTCAATGTAAGACTTTTTTCGTGAAAACATATATCTTCTTTGACCAAGTATTCAGACTCACCTTTGAAATTATTTGTTACTTCCAATCAATAATGGGCAAGACCTAGATTAGCAACTCTACCATATTCATAGAATTAATCAACTTCCAAGCGCAGACTACACGTACAGATAATGAGATAACTCTTGGATATTGTCAAAGAGAAAGGTGTCAGTACGAGTATACACCTCATCTTTTTCATTATGAATATCCATTTTTAATTTCTGTGCTATTTTAGGCTATAAAAAAAATGTAATTTAAGCAGTCAAAATTTGCTACAAATATGGACGTGTAGTAAATTATGGTGATTGTTGTGGTATATCGATGGAGGTATGAAAAAATTGGCTCCCACATTATGGTCTGATAATGCTTTAACATCTATGGATAGCCTCATCATTTATTCCTGATAGCAGAAAAAGTTAAAAAGGAAAAAAGAAAAAAAAAATCAGATTGCTTTTCTCAACTAGGTTAACCAGTCGAATAATTCAGCTATAAATGAGGTTTTTCTTTTCGTCTGTTTTCTTTGCTTCTTCCATTTTACTTGTCTTCTCAACCCCCTTGATAATGGCCTCCTCAAAGCGAGATTAGAAAGCAGAAACTGGGTCGCAATAAATATGCTACACATGAACATTAAATTTGCATCGAAAACTATGCAGAAGCACCAATGAAATTTATTTCTTGTATTATAAGCTGAGAGCTACGTGATACCAAGAGGGTTTATTAAATTATCTGGTCCTTTCGCCGGTGGCATTATAACATTATAATCCTTCCTGAATTCCCACCTGCATTGAATTGCAACAGTAGAGCAATTTAAATAGTAAGATGACTCCAACTATAATTTGAATGAGACAACCCTCTAAGATTTGCAGCTACTCCAAGACAAGCACGTCCTAATATTAAATTCCATTGGCCTCATAATGACTTTTATTTTCTTTTTTTCCTGAGAACGTGAATCTTCTTCCCAGCCACCGTTATGTTGAGCTAATGATGATCATCTAATTAAATAGAGTATTATATTAGGAAGTTGCAAACTGAGCTAATAATTTTTTATATAAATTTTCCACTGAACTCTCTACACTAATGAGTTGGTTGAGTAAAACATGAGAAACACCAAATACAATCTTTGAGTTTTAGTGTGTTACACTGTCTTATTTCTTCTCTTGAGTTGTTATGTGGTTGTGGTTGTGGTTGTTGTCGTAGCCAATTGAATTCTTTTTCCGTGGCTTTTTATTGCACCTACCGCCATGAAAAGACTAGTGATCACCTGGGTGAGCCATACGTAGTGTATGCAATACCATCCATTTAAGCAAGGTGACAATGTTTTCGAAATAAGAAACAATTCTACAACTTGCATTGGGAAGCATCTATGCCAGTTTATTCTTAATTTGATCTTATATCACGCTATCACAACCGCAAACCTTCGGTGATCTAGCTTCTTCTTTTTATGAAAAACATTCTGACTCTCAAACTGCTATTTATTAAACGGGAAACGGATGAATTTGACGAAGCTTTAAGTTTTTCATAGGAGAAAGAAACTAATGACAAGAAATTTGATGAGAGGTTCTACTTGAGAAAGTGTATCAGTGAAATGTGAACAGTCGCTTGTGTGGAATTGTGTTATACGCCCCAAAAAAAGACAGAATGCTAGTGTAATGGTTGCAGGTGGTTAATTAGTTGTAACAGGTGGGAAGCAACAGAAGATACATTGCTTCTCTACATAAGATTAAGTGGATACTGTGAGTTCTTCAGCACTTAAAACCCTTACAAGCCTAAGTATCAGACTACAACATGATTTAAAGCTTTTTTGGACAAGCGAGACCTGTAAAACAGACCTAGAAATAGATATCTAGAGATTTTATGGGAAACGGGAGATTACAGTAGCGTTTATTCCATATTTTTCAAAGGTTCTATGCATAAACTAACATACTTCCATTGCTAAGTTAAAGTGAAAGAGCACACATCTAAAAGTACACGACTTGTGTACCCTTAGCTATACCGAAACATAACTGAAGTTATTGCAGGAAATTAGTTCTTTATAGAATAAGAATGATTTTACCCCCATTTGCTTTAAAAAGAATAATTTTAAAAACTTGAGCACGACATCCACCCTTCCAGATAAGCTTCAAAGAGTCGCATTTGACGATTGGTCTTCGATTCTTTCATCTCTTATGCTATTTCCACTTGTTTCGTTAGAAATTTGCCCCACACCATGGATTGGGAGTGATAAGATTTCAGAACTATAAATCATAGATGAAAGTCATTAATGACTCCTTATTTTAGCAATAACCTTTCATGTCTAGAAATAATAACAACATCAACAATAACATAGAGAGGCAAGTAAAATTATTGGTGCAGGTTACTAAATGAGGGCACTATCATAGCTGATTCATGAAATAAAGCAACTAGACACGCAGTTTATAAAGACCTCTTAATCGCTGTTCATAATCTGCAGAAAAGGGCAAACATGGGTGGGACTCCAAAATCTATTATTTCTTCCCTGTTTTCTTTATCTTCATCCTACTCGTGAATGCGGGTAAGTAGTGGCCAAAAGTAAATCCTATTTCTTGAGTTGAAAGAGCCTCGCATGCTAGGATGCGCAGATGCCGTAATGATATTCAGAAGTAATGCTACGGCTACTTCTGTCTACTGGTGTGGCCAACAAGGAAACAGTCATTAGATATTGACACTAAGATCTAAGACTTTTATCCGTTCAGTCTATAGCTTGATAAGATGCAGTTGGAGTTGATCTAAAGACTTCCTATCAGTTAATAAATCAAAACTTGATAATTGGCATGACTGTCTAATAACTTCTTAGTAGTTTGTAGAAATGCTAAATTGACATAAAAATATGTTATCAATTAATCATAAAATTTTACTATTTTTTATTGGCACAAACATTTCAATTTAGATTATTATCAGGATGAAGATCATCTTAAAATTTTAAAATGTTAAAGTGTAAAATCTCATTACTTATAAGACCAAAAACTCATCCACACACTTGTAATGTTGAAAAATATCTACCTCTAATAATTTTTCTCAAGTGCCTACTAATACAAGGATTACATATAGATAAAAGCCCAACTATGGGGCTTAGAGGATTAAAAAATAGAAGTTTATCTTCAACTCTAATATCATACTAGAATGTAAAGCTCATTCTAAAATCTTAAAATATTAACTGAAAAAAATCTTTTTTTGATATTTCCTTTTATATGTTGACACAAATACTATATTTAGACAAAACCCCAACTCTATGGCCTAAGGGATTACAAAGAAGATATGTCAACCCCGAAATCTAATACATAACAGACGCTATTTCATTTTGTTTTCAATCTATCATAGTTCGATGATTTCGATCAGCACTTTTTAAAGCCCAAATAGTCCTACATGTGCTTTTCAATTATCGTCTACCAAGACAATAAAGGCCCCCGACGCCATACCGTATACTAATTTTTCGCATGTTCTAAAGATCCCAAAATGGGTCCAAACGGCAGTAAAGCTAAGACAACACACTAAAGCGTTGATTTTAATGGTTTTTAACCGTTAAGCATCTTGTGTTCATAATCCACAACAAAATAGAATGATCAAACGCAAGTATCTTCATTTATTGGAAGTCACATAAGCTTTCTTGATTCTCATTCACATCCCTAAATGATTTTGAAACGCTACAGCATCTTACTGCATGTTATTTATCACTGAGGTTCCCTCTTTTGTTGTCGATTGCAGATTTTCTTTTTCTCTACACCAAAGAAAAGTTGTGGGTGTGTTTTTTTATGTATTGACCTTAGCTTTGGCTTACTCATGCTATTAAATGTGTTGTTTCCACAATTCTCAAACCCCAGAGGATTATTGTTTTTATGGTATGGTTAAGATAGGATACTTGACCAATGCCTTATTTCTCCAATCTTAGTGTCCGAATAAACATTTTTCAAAATTACTACTCCTGCATTCCTTTTCCGGTCTTAAGTTACCCTACCTTCTTCTCATTTAAAATCACATCCACGTTCTCCCTTACAGGAACCCTCCTATTACCCGCAGCTATCAACCCCTAAGTTTATACCAAAGTTGTTTTCTTTATAATGCAGTGTCTATGCCTAAAAGGGTTAATGCCAATTTCTATCCGGAAAGTTAATTTTCTTGTGTTATTAAGCACCTTACTTTGTTTCCTCTCACTGGTTGTATCTCTTATCTCTAAAACACTTAATTGACCGGGTTGGAGGAAACCCTGAAAGTGGAAATTGGGATGTAGCATTATAACGGAACTTGGATTTTCTTCCTCTGCGATCTATAATTGCAAAGGGGCATATATCGTGAAGTTTAATCCAACTTTCTTGCCCAATTTAAAGCACAATTATTTTGCAAAAGGTAATTTCTCTGGATATTAATTTTGATTGGATGTTAAAAATGCACTTAGTGGTGAAGATTTACTTAAAAGAGGTTTCCATGCTGCAAAAAGAAGTTCTACCGAGACCGAGACCGAGACCGAGACGAGACCTTGACGTTGAGCGTGCAATCCCAAAAGAAATGCGATTGCTAGTCCAAACAAAAGCAAATTTATGGATTTGCCAAATGAAGACAAATACAAATAGTGCAGAAAGCATAGTCACAGGCCTTCTAAGATATAAAAAGGTATACAATTGGATATAACAAGTCCATCAATCTCAATATTTAGAGTTGAAAAGGTATAAAATGAAAGGCAACTGCTGACCTCAAAAATTTAATGCTCTAGTATATAAACAGAGATCACACCACTTGGTAATTATCTGTCATCAACTGTGTTCTCTGCACATACTTCGGAGGGGCTCCACCCTTCAGATGTATGACATTTACAACCTGGAGAAGGAATTTAAAAACAAGTTTACATTGGGCATCAAATCCTAAGGGAATAAGTGACGGACGTCTGACCAAGTCATCATGAACGAAAACGAAACAATTAGCATGCATGCATAGCTGTTCTATAGAGATCCAAGCCTCATCATCTCCTCAATACCCAACACCATGCACATAATACTTTAAAAGGTTAAATGAAATAATTATAGAGAGCCAACAATGAAACTGGTATCGCCGGATCAGTTCAAATTTGAGAAGAATTTGCCAATTCACCTTCCAACCATCAGCGTCATTTTTCACAGTAGCCACATTTAAAGAAAGAAAGACCTTTGCAGGTTTGCAGGATGCTCACCAGCAGCATATATGTTCGAGTACAGAGTTTCAGATTACAAAAGAAGGCCATTACTTTTCGTTTTAAATTCAGCAAAGCACGAGATGGGCAGGTCAAGAAAACCAAATAGTGTGACTTCTATTGAGAAAGCTCCAAGAAAATTCAACCTCATACACAGATGATTTTTTCCTGTTTAGTTTGCATAATGTCCAATTGCATCACACCGAAGGTCTACATCACAAACTAGACACAATCTTATGTAAGTTCTATATTAAAAAGCCTGCAGGTGCCCAAAGTATTTGAATTCCTTTTCAGTAAATGTGAGCAAACAAGAAAGGACATCTAATTTCCCTACGATGATATAAATTAAAGTAAGAACTTGATCAGAAATTAGCCTAATAACAATATATGATAAGAAGGAAGACCAAACCTTTAGTTTGCTGAAGGTGTTAGTAGCTGAGAAACGCGCAGAAATGGGGAAAAATATACATGAATCTGTTGGAGGAACAACAAACTCCATGGATCCACTGCCAAGGATTCAGTGATGAAATTCAATAAGAGTGTCAGAACTGATTTTAAATAAGAAAATCTAGCACTGCAGGTTTTGAAGACAACAATCCAACGTTTACAGACCTTCTGTTTGAGTTATCAATAAGAAGAATGGACCACTCCAATACAGAATTCCTCGAGTCATACCTACAAGTCAAAAATGGTGCAAAAGGTGATAATAACATACAAAAGTAAAGAGAATGAGAGAAGTCAAAAAGTTCTAATAACAATATGTCAGCAAAATATAATGTAAACAGTATGCTCAACTTTAGCTGCATTTACAGAGAATAGCATTATGTTGATAAAATATAATATAAACAGTATACTAAATTCAAACTGCGACCACAGAGGGTCAAGTTATGTTAGTAAAATATAGTAAAAGTGCTGTACTCTATTCAAATTGCAGCTACAAGGGGTAATTGGGTCAACTTCTAGCAGATACGAACATGGCTTCACTTATGAAAGATAACTACAAATTGTATTTATGATTCTGGGCGATGTGATGATTGCTAGAGTTTTCCATGAGTAGACTACACCAAGAAGACCAAGACCTCAATAACCAATCCCCAAATATTTTCCCCTCCCAATATCTCGGTAATTGTAACCCTCTATTCATGCATGTTCATCTAGAGAAGAATATCCAGGTACCTAAAACATTTAAGGAACAAACACAATGCCTCCACTTGAGATGTTCAACATACATGTATCCTCCAATGGACACCTTTGACATGTATTTAAATGAAACACTACAAGCCCCAGTACTTATCACAACGTAAAAAAAAAAGGGGGAAGGAAAAAAAAAAAGGGTATGATCGAGAATGCAAGAGGCTCAAGAAGAGGAATTTAGAGAGCAAATGAATCTGGAATGTGGTCCAGTCTCGCAGACAGACTCAGATTTCATAACGAGTACTTTTATGCTCTCCAAGATGGTATGCCACTGATATGGCTTTGTTTATGTTTGACGCCACCATTGGGGCCATGAGCAAAAGTGCAACTAGTGATTTGTTTTGACCTTTCTGTTTTGAAGAATTTTCAATACTGCATTAACTCATGAATGATATCAGCCGGTACTAGGATTATAAGGATTTAAAGGCTGTATCACAAATGGTGACATCTGATCTGTCAACTTAATAGAGCCAATTATAAGAATTTTCAGAAGCTTCGGAGCACGTCTGTGAAGGCATATGTTTAATTTCTTTCCTCTTTCATTGCTAGGCAAAATTGGCCAGGCTTTATTTCTTTCTTTTTCTTCCAGTCTCTTGCCCTAATCTAAATCCATATAACCTCACCTTAAACATTTCAATTAACTATACAAAAAACAGGGAAAAAGTAAGTAACCTCTATACACAAAACCAAATTCCCTGCCAAAATAAAGATGAAAAGGTAGTTCCTAAGATGAAAAAATTAAATAAAGGATAAAAGAATACCTGGTATGCACTATAGAAGCTTCACATACAAAAGGAGTAAGACAAAAGAAATGAGGCAAACATAATTTAAACTCACAGCAACAATCTCACATATCTCTTAAATATCTAGACTAATTCAATCCAAGAAACAGTAAAGTGAGACCATGAAACAGAATAATTAACGGCTGAGAAAAGGATACAAGCTTAGAGAGCAGCCTCAAGGTCTCCAAATCTTCAAGGATGTTGCTCTCTTTATTTGTCAAAAGGAGCAAGTACAAAGCTTCGATTTGCTGGTAAACATAGCGCACATTCTCTATTTCAACATATGTATGTTGTTTCCCAATTTCTACCAACTTGGGGAAAGCTGCAAGAAGACCTTCTATTCTTATGCGAGACATGTCCACAAACTGTCTCGAAACAAGCACTGCAACAGATAAAATAAAAAGATAAAAAAAGAAATACAATGCCATCAGGAACAATCCAAAAATGCCTTGTATATTACAGTGAATAACAAAGGATAAGAAAGAAAACACATGGTAATCAATGACAAATCCTACTCTAGAAATACCACATATAAGAAGAAAAAAAATTATCAACTAATTAAAAGGGCATTAAAAAAACAAATATACAGCAACAGAGATAGAGATGTTAATCTACAGCAACACTGAATTGAATCATGGTCAAAAAGAATTGCATAACTTTGAATTCAAATTGGCATATTGTAAACATTTTCCAAGCCTCAAAATATATTGAAATATAAAACAGAAGAAGTAATAACAAATCATGAAATTGAACATGTGGAATTCTTTGCTGAGATCAACAACAAGTAGATAAAGATTTTTTGTTCATCAACCAAAAGAAGAACGGCAAGTGGCAAGCAAAGAACGCACCTTTACCAGACTTGCTTATGATAGAAGCAGCAAGAACAACCTATATCAAAAGTAAATGTAAGTCTGAAGCAATATACACTCCAAAAAGTAAAACCTTGCATAGAAATATACTTCAAGTGAAGGAATACATACAAGGAATACATGACAATAATGAACTAAATCAGAGACCAAACAAGGTTGAATCTTGAATAAAAAGTAAACACAGTGCTTAATGGAGACAAACCATAGAGAACAATAGAACCAGGCTCTCCTCCATACTAGTGACAGGTATAAAATGCGTTCTAAACATGAGAACTGTCATAAGTTGGTTTCAGATTTTAATTTTCAATAGAGGATTTGAGAATTTCACTTGTACATGACCGGTTTAAGTAAAAATATTGATCTGATGAACATGTGCGATAATCATAATGCAACTATCACACAGTTCCATGATCTTAGATTTTTCACTTACGGAATTCATCTTTAGTTCATCTAAGGGACCAGAAGAAGTACAACTTACCAAACTACTTAGAGATACTAGTTAAATATTCCGTGTAAATTTATCACAAAAGATATTTAATCAATTTTCTAGACAAACAGGACTTACATAGTCTGCGAAAGTTTTGACAACCACAAATTATGGTACAATCATCAATCATTTTACAGCAACATAAACATTTAATGGCATTGCAATGCCGGTTGAATATTAGGCAATCACAAATTTCAACATTACGAGAAAATAAACCACTACGGATGAAATCCTACACACAGCAATGCAATATCCTTCAAAAAGCGACTCATTCCATATACTGAATTATGCTGTGACATTATTTCCCGACCCCATAGCTCGCCTAAGAATAGCACTCAGAACAGGGGAAGAAAAAATAAAGATTAATGGTATGTTGGTACAGGCTCTTACCATCTTGATTTGTTGAAAAATGATATCCAACAAAGACCAGCTGGAAAGGCCGCAAGTAAATGGTATCTGTATCGAGCACCTGAAAGAATGAAGAAGCACAAATATGAATATCTATGAACAATCCAATCATAGAACCACATATCATCCAAAGAGTGGCAAAGAGCATAGTTACCATACCCATCCATCTACACACTAAACCCACACCACAACAACCCCCCCGCGCCCCCCGCCGCCAGCCCCCCGGGGCCCCCGGCGGGAGGAGCCCCTGGCGCCCCTAAACACCCACTGAACCCTCTCAACCAAAGGCATTATCATCATTAAATAAAAGCTGGCTGCTTGCATGTGGACCGGATCTTTCGGGAACTCCAAATCAGATCAGATGCATTCTGCAACTAATCACATCATGAAAATCCAGAGGAACAATACATTAACACCGAAACTCGCATAGAAGATCCATCGGAAAGTTCTGATCATTCAGGTGAGAACAGGGTGGAACTTGAAAGAAGCAGGGGAGATGTATCAAAGAAATTACTGAACCCTAGGAATTAAACAAGCAGTTTTGTTGCTTTGAAACCTCGAAAAACCCAGTGACATTAAAACCAAAGTGAATGCCAAAAACAAGACAACTATAGATTAAGAGTTATTTTTAAAATGCCTTACAACGATTAAAAAATTAATAAAAATTTGATTAAAACCTTGATTTTCCTCTTCAATCGAAATTGATACTCCGATTTCAATCAAAGTAATTTTCTAACAATTCCTTATCCTACTTCTTATTAAATAAACTTGGCTTCTAGCCTATACAAATAGGTTTATGATTTCTAACATAATTAGGTTTTGATTATGAATTTTCATTCTTAAAGTACAATTTAATCACAAAGAGATTTTTGCCTATTTAAAAAAAGATTTCAATATTCTTCTTAATAGAAGGGAGGGTTATCCTGAATTTGAAGACATCGAAAGAATTATGGGTTTACTTTTAAAACTAAAGTGAATATCAAGAGCCAAAAATAACTTAATTAAAAGTTAATTTCAAACGACAATTCTTTATAATGATAGAAAATTAAAAAAAAAAAGTTTATAAAATCCAAACATTAAGTTTCTTCTTCAGAGGCTAATAGGTTTCTTGAAACAATAATGTTATTTAATTATATATTGCTATTATCCATGGGGTTAAGGCTTTATACATAAATGGCCTTGACTCAATACCGTGTTAGGTTTTACTTTCTTACTCTATTTGTGTTCATGTATAATAAATTTTTGTAAGAAAATCTTGTATCGTTATGTTTTAAGATTTTCAATTAGGAAACGAATTATTTGATAATAAGTGGCCGAAATCCAAGCCTATATTATGGCTCCTAGTCTTGACACCACTAAGGTAAGTTGAATTTGAGAATAAAAGAAGAGAATTTCAAGGATAATGACACTGAGATTTGATCCAACAAGCCTTGATCTATGCCATTCTGGTGATAATTGTGGTATATGAATTGAGGTATGTAAAGACTTGATCCCATATTACGGTCTGTTGATGCTTTGACAGCTCTGGTTAGCTTCATCATTTCTTCCTAACAGCAGTAAAAGTTACAAAAAAAAAAAAAAAAAAAAAGGGAAAAATAATGAAATTCAGATTGTTTTTCTCAACTAGATTGACCATTTTTAATAATTCAAATATAATTAGGGCTTTTCTCTTCATCGCTTTTCTTTGCTTCTTCGATTTTACTTGGCTTCACAAAAAATGGTGGACGACAGATGGTCGTCCTTGATAATGGTCTCTCTGAAGCAAAGCTTGGAAAGCAAAGTCTGGGTACGCAATAAATATGCTTACATATGAAAACCATGTTTGTGTACAAAATTATGCAGAAACACCAATGAGATCCCATTCTTGTATTCCAAGCTGAGAGCTACGTTATGCCAAGAGGGGTTATTAAATTCTCTGGTCCTTTGGCTAGTGGCATTATAACACGATCAGCTTTTCTTGTTTCCCAACTGCAATGAATTCCAATAGTGAACCAATTTAATTACTAAGATGACTCAAACTATAATTGAATGAGACAACTCTTAAAAGATTTGCTGTTGCACCGAAACAAGGGCGTTCTAATATTAAATCCCTTTGGCCTCATGTTGGCGTTGCAAACCCACTTCTTGGCTGTCAAGTTTGGTTTTTTCCTCTCTGAAACAAGGATTTTGCCACTAATACTATGAGCTTTGTGTAGGGGTAATGCTCCACTGTCTTCAGATGGTTGAATCTAATCATGTAATTGTATTAATTGATTGCAAAAGGAATTTAAACTTTCCACTAAACTCTCTGCACTTACGAGTTGTTCCTGAGATTTTGTGTGTTACTTTATTTCATTCCTTCTCTCTGGAGTTGTTCTGTGGTCGTTGTCAGTAAAGCCAATGCTTTTTCTCTAGCTCTCTATTGCACCTATCACCATAAAAAGCGAAGTGATCACATCGGTGATTCGTACGTAGTATTTTCAGTCCCATCCATTTTAGCAGAGATGACAAAACACACGGCAATCTTTTCGGAGGAAGAAGCATTTCTGCAAGTTGCACCGAGAACTTTATTCTTAATTTGGTCATATGCCACTCTATCACCTCTGCAAACTTTCGGTGATCTAGGTTCTTTCGAAGAATTCTTACTTTCAAACTACTTTTTGTGAATCAAAGGTGAAACAGATGAATTTGAAGAAGCTTTAAGTGGGAAGAAGCCGCTGAAGATATATTGTTTATATTAAATTAAGTGGATACCATGACTTATCAATAAGTGCCTAGTTCAGTTGGTAACTGGCACCGCCTTTGGATAAAGATCCAAGGTTCGATATACACCAAAAATCAAATTAATAGCATCTAAAATAGTTGTGCCAAAAAAACAAATTTTTATTCCTTGTTTGTCACAAACTTTTCTAAATTAAATTTAACACGACACGAATTTTGTGAAGAGCAATCAGTAAATGAGAGTTGGACTGAAAGCAAATGTTATATGGCTATAGAATTGAAATGGGAGTTGGAGTGAAAGCAAATGTTATATGGCTATAGAATTGAAATGACAGTCCAAGATTTAGTACACAACACTTATTAATAACATCTAAAATGGTTATGACTAGAAAAAAAAATTATAGTCTATTAATAGCATTTAAAATTGCTGTGACTAGAATTTAAATTATAGTTTATTAATAGCATCTAAAATGGTTATTCCTAGAAAACAAATTATATCAAACTATCCTTTTTTTTCTTCTTCTTCTTTTCCTCATTTTTATGTACCAAATTAGTTCTTTGTGTCCTTTTATGGGAAACTAGGCCAGCTATTTAACCTATGGATGCTTAAAGAGGAAAATATTGTATGATTATTGTCAATCAAAGGCATATATGCAATCGTATATCACTAATTAAAAAAATGAACTCATATGCTTTGGAGAATTTCAACAATGTTCTATAAGGAGGTGCACTTTGATGAAATTATTAAGAAGCTAATCGATATTCCATGTCCGTCACAAACTTTTCTAAGTTAAATTTGACACAATGTGTATGCATTCTATGAAGAGCACTACGTAAATGGGGGTTGGAGTAAAAGTAGAGGTTATATGGCTACATAATTGAAATGACAACAAACAGAGGTACAGAAAACATTAGCATAATGGATAAACATTAAACATTAGCAAGAAGCATGATGAATATAAATAAGAGGAAGCTAAAAAGCAAAATACTTTGCCACTAAGAGTTTGATAGTAAAGCTAATACTTAATGCTTATAACAATTGGATTGTAAACCAACTGTAATTTTGCCGCTTTCTCCACATTGATATCTAAGATTGTCAGCATGAGTTCTAGCAACAAGAATTCCTTTAGCATTTTTTTCTAAAGGAAGAAAAGATTTATTAGGATCCTTGCCATTTTAAAGAACCAACGACTTGCATATTGCTTCACATGCTAGATCTCTATGCAATTGCATAAAATTTCAAAACTAAGACTCTTTTAATTTTTTATAATGCATCATTGATAATAAAATGTTCTAGTTGGGTGATAATTAAAATATGTATTTACATTAACCATGTATTACTTTAAATTATAACAATAAAATATAATGATAAATTGTCCCAAAGTCAAATGGTTTTTGAGAAATCTTATAAGTCAGCATTTCATGTCTTGACTACTTCTAACAATCCTACTTCCTCTTATCCTTTCCACACCTTTTGCTTTCACTTCATCCTAGTTTATTGGCAACTCTATAGCTATTGTTGATTAATTCCTCATTCATTACAGTAACAGTGATTTTTTGTTGTTGATATTTCTATGTAATTAAAGGCTTTCAAAAGCTATTGAAGTTAGGTATTGTGGCAATAGCAATAACCACAAGTTATGATGATAGAACTTTTATCTAGAAGTATATGGTTTCTCAAAATTCTAGTTAGGGGAATTTGTAATAATTATTATACTCACAATAATAAGTAAGTGAAATTTTGTGGCAAAGAGAAAAAAGGAACTAAAATATTTTATTTTCTCATCCATTTAGGAAAAGAAAAAAAAAAAGCAAAAAAAAAAAAAATCTTCCTTGAGAAAATGTTTTTCTTCCTCTCTGAATATGAATCATTAATGAAAAGGGGTCAACACTACAAAACTCACCTTGCAACCAACTCTATCAAGTAAAGACCCATTTGTAGAAGGATATTTAAAAAGATCAGCAACAAACTTCACTATTATTATTCGTTCGACAACATCATCAATCTTGGACATTAGTATCTCCTTTTACTCAACCAAAGATACCAAATTCTCCAAGAATGATTCATATCGATAGGGCATCACTACTTGCATTTTTCTAAGTTAGGTAAAGGAAGACATAAATATTGGCAAGTAGTACTTAGGCATTAGAATTAGAGTTCAATCTCTACCATATCTATTCTTACCTTAACAAAAAAGGAAATTCATGTATGGTATTTTTCTCCCTAAGGGTTATTAAGTCCGTCAAATCCAAGTTACTTAGAAGTTAGAAAACCCTATATTAGATTTTGCCCCAATAAAATTAAAATTTGATTATTATAAAGGTAATTTATGTAATAACTCCACCATTTTTCCTCATTTTGTTCCCTCAACCTAAAGCCAAAACCATCATATAAGATAAAAATAAAAAAGAAATAAAAAGGCAAAATTATAGGTTGTCCTTTCATTGAGAAGACAATTTGGAGATTGAAAATAAGTCATCCAAAATTATGTAAAGCTAGTGCCTCAATAGAGTACCTAGATGCCCTGTTATGATTCTATAAATAGTTAAAACCAGGAATTGTGTCTCCAAATATACAAGTACCACATGGATTTTTACCTCAATACCTAACCTTCCTTTTAGAATTTTTGTATAAAGAATGGTCAGAATGAAGTTTATACCTATTCTAAATAAAATAAGATGCCATACCAATGGAAAATCCTTGAGAAATACAGTTTAAATAAGGTGCCATATAGACCCTTTCTAGGTCTTCATAAAATGCTATAGTGTTCCTTTCATTTAGTCCCTTGTTAGTAACACAAAATGCTTAGTGTAAGTAATGACATTGTTCTCATAATCAATAATGGGATTATGAGAAACAACGTAATAGATGACTACTAACAAAGGAACTGACATTTAGGTTATGTCTACAGAATGAGAAGCAGAAATGAAAAGTAATGAATACAAAGCTTTTAAGTGTAAAGGATTGTGTTACTTGTATTATAGTTTCATAATCAAAGTATTTAACTCTAAAAATATTATTGTAGATATATTCAATGCCATAAGGAAAAAGGTATCTAGAAAACTTCTTATTGTAGCCCTAACTAAATCTCAAATAGGTTTTAATGTAAAAGTTAAGACTTGGTGTAAGAAAAATAGAAAGAAGAGAGGGGAAAAAATAGCCTGTAAATATCTTTATCAAAGCTCTTTGTCATTAGAAACATACATATTTGTTGAGCAAGCTTGACATGTTTAACATTTACAATTCACTAAAACTAGTAGCTTGAAGGAGGTTATTAGAGATATAGTTATATATTCGCTATTATATTTTCTAGATATGGGTTGATATTCTTTCCATGTGGCATAACTTATTTGAGAAATTATTTTTTTGTCTAGTAGGAAGATATTTTCTTTATTCTCTGTATATTTTCCATTACATTCAATTCTTATATTATAAAAGGATGTGTCTTATATACTTTTCCTTTAAGAAAGCAATATAAAAAAATTCCCAATTCTATGTCTTTCTTCTCTCTTGCTTGGTAACACTTCATCATTGTTGGTTAACTACATCATTTCTTCCTAATAGTAGTAAAAGTTAGAAGAGAAAAGAAAAAAAAAATTAGTTTATTTTTCTCAAACAAGTTGACATTCGAATAATTCAACTATAAATAAGGCTTTCTCTTCGTTTCTTTTCTTTGCTTCTTCCATTTTACTTATGTTCTCCAACAAGTGGACGATAAATGATTGTCCATCATTTGATCCCCTTGATAATGTTCCCTTTGAAGCAAGATTAGAAAGTGAAAATTGGATAGCAATAAATATGTTTACATATGAAAACCAAGTTTGATAGAAAATTATGCAAAAGCAGCAAAGAGATTCTCTTGTATTATAAATTTGAAAGCTACATTAAACCAAGAATGGTTATTAAATTATCTAGTTTTTTGGCTAGTGGCATTATAACATGATAACCTTTCCTTAATTCCCACCAGCATTGAATTCCAATAGTAAAGCAATTTAATTAGTAAGATGACTCAAACTATACTTTGAATGAAAAAACGTTTTAAGATTTGAAATTGCACCAAAACATAGACGTCCTAATATTAAATTTCATTCACTTGATATTGACTTTTATTTTTTTGTTTTTTCTTAGGAATCTTTTTCCCAACTAGTGTTATGTTAAGCTAATGATGATCATCTAATGAAAAAGAGTATTACTTTAGGAAGTTGCAAACTAAGCTAATAATCTATTTGAATTTTCAATCATTGAGCTTTAGTGTGTTATACTATCTCATCTCTTGAGTTGTTCTATGGTTACAGTTGTTGTTAGTAGTAGCCAATTCAATTATGTTTTTATAGCTCTTTGTTACACTTACCACCATGAAAAGCCTAGTGATCACCTAGTGAGAATCTAAAGTATATTCAATCCTATCCATTCAAGCAAGACAACAATCTTTTCAAAAGAATAAGCATTTTTGCAAGTTGCATTAGGAAGCACCTATATCACTTTATTCTTAATTTGATCTTATATCATGCTATCACAACCACAAAGTTTCACTAGTCTTGCTTCTTCTTTTTATGAAAAATATTTTGACTCTCAAATTTCTTTTTATGAATTTGAAGAAGCTTTAAGTTTTGCATAGAAAGAAAACTAATAAAAAGAACTTTAGTGATAGGTGCTACTTTAGAAAGTGTTCCTGTGATTTATGAACAATCACTTGTATGGGATTATGTTATATGCACCAGAAAAGGAGATAGAATGACAATGTAATAATCTAAGTGTTTTCTTATGATTAAATGGTTAATTTGTTATAGCAACTTAGGGATATTGTTAAATTAAGTGGTTAGTTGGTCATAATAGCTTAGGGACCTGGTTAGATTAGGTAGTTAGTTAATTACAATAACTTATCTCGTCTAATTAAGTAATATGTTAGGTTTAATGGCTAACCAAGAAAGGGGGTTGAATTGGTTATCTCAGTTTCTTTTTCCTATTTGTGAGTTCAATCACTTTTCATGCATTTAAACAAAGCATTCAAGGATATCAAAATCAAACAACAAAGTAAACATACACAAAAAGGAATACAACACAAGTTTACACAGTAGTTCAGCCTTTGTCACTACTTCCACCATTTTCTCCTTCAACACAACCGGTTGAAATCCACTTTACTTCAAAGCCTAAGAGAAAACTCTCTCTTAATACTTTCTAACTCTTCCTCAAGGAGTCAAACAAGTTACGGTTACAAAGATAAGGTTAACTAACCTTAATTCAGTAGCAAATCCCTTAAAGATATAGAGATAGTGAGGGATAATGCTAATACAAGAGCTTATACAAGATATTGAATGCAATTATAAGTTTTAATCATGAAACCCCTAAATATGTTCAAGTTAGGGTTTCAAATTTACAAATCAGTTTATGTGCATATGATAATATATGTTTGATTAGTACATAAACAAAACATATCACAAAGAATAATCACACAGAAGCGATTTTAACCTAAGTATTAAGATATTACCGAAGCTTCTTCATAGTGAATAACAGATGAGCTTAATCAGGAGTTCTTTTGAATATTTCACAAAAGCTTTCACAATATCCACCACATCTTAACGTAGAATAGCCTTCTCTTATACATGATATGAAAGTAAAAAGCCAAATCATGATTTTTATCAAACCCATCAGTTCATATGCTTCTTCCTGTTAAGAAGGTATAACATGTACCTTTTTTGAGCTTCACATCAGCTTCAAGCTTCCCATTTTGACATTTGATTAAAACTTCTACAAATCTTCTTGTTGGAAGAGTAGGGATGCAATTACGGTGAGAGAGAAACAGGGAGAGGCATCGACATGTAAAACAAATTAGGGCTTCTCACTTGATAAAGACTCTTAAATAAGTCTTCCCTCAAAACGAAACTATTCTAGCCATTTGCTTTAATCACACCGGCTCATATCAGTTATGCGAGCCATACTTCTTAACCAGACTCGGTCCAAGTTCATTTAGCTTCACAAGACGGGCCAACTTCATAGCACAGGCCAAGCTTCATAGCACGAGCCAGCTTGTGTTAATTCATAAAACGGGCCAAGCTTCATAATGATATTAGAACATGATCTAAGCTTTAATAAATATTAGAGCATAGTGTGATCTTTGATCCTTGATACATGTGTACCTACAAGCACATCAAAACAAGTATCATTTTTCTCCAAATAAACAAATATCCTTTTAGCTTTTATTTCATCAAAAATACTTCTCCAAGTATTATGTGAAGTTTATTAATAAAGAAATGTAGGAACCTGGCTACTTTATAATATCATTTATTGATATTATAATTTGCACACTTTTTACTTCCTTGATGTTCAATATTGCACATAATCATATGAAAAACATTTATACAATGTTATATGCAACCAACAATTTGTCTCAATCAAAACACTTTTTTTTTCCAACATAATCAACTAGTTATAACATGTTGGATATTTAAAAAGATCTTTTATTATTATTATTATTATTATTATTATTATTGTAAATGACTTTTGATGAATAGAAAATCAATAGTTTTTCTTAGAAGAGGGATTCTCCTTTTCAAGGTACAATTACATGTTCAGATTATCATGCACGTAACATATAAAAAGTAGCATAAGATACATTACATCACATAAGATTAAGTGGATAAAGTCACTACTTCGACACTTAAAACCCTTACAAGCGTAAGTATCAAACTACAACATGATTTAAAGCATATTTGGACAAGCAAAGCTGAAAAGCAGACCTAGAGTTAGATACCTATTCGAAAATAGATATCTATTACATATCTTGAGATTTTTTTGAGAAACAGGAGATTACAGTAGATGAGATCTTCATATATCTATTCGAAAATAGACAGCTGAATGCGACGCAGTTGTTGGTCCTTTGTTTGAAAAACTATAATTCAACTTAAAGAAAGCATAGATGTAGCCCAATCAATCACTGTTTTGAGGGCTATAACTAGAAAGCCATGGGGGTGATGGGCAGAGGTAAAGGAGAAAGGAATTGGGTTAATTCACATATGAATGACAGATTGATAATGATAGAAAATCAATTCATGGATGAACTGTTTTTGCATAAGTGGCTTTTGAGAAACCCCATCTTTAAGACCTGTGTGGTTACCCAACTAATCAGGTTAGAGATTTCTCATTATTGTAAGTCAACCCAAAGCCTATGGGGAATAAAGGGTCGTATGAATTGGCTCCTATATGCAAAGGCAATTGTTCGACCTGTTTAAACCATGTCACTGGTAGTCGGCCCTTGAAGTCATGATCCCCAAAGACAACATCAGCAATTCCACTCCCTTCGCTTCCAGGCAACCAAGCAGCAATCAATGCATTCATCTTTTCTAGAAGCCATGGCTCTAAAACTAAGGGTCTTCCAGATATCAGAATCACCAGTGTGGGGATACTATCAGCGACTAAACTTATTATCTCAGCTCCATTTAAGGGGATAACAAGTTCTGAATTATCACCAAGGCTCTCCGCATAGGGCTCTTCACCAACAGCTACAATTGCAAAAGAGAAATCCTGACGTTCTAAAGTTTCTGCTGATGGATGTTTCTCATAAATTATTTCTGTTTTGTTGCTCACTGCCTCTTTAATAGCATCCAAAATAGTTGTGCCTAAAATACAAAGACATCATAGTTCAATGCAAAGTGCATTGATTTTCAGTAGATACTTAAAGAGGAACATATTGTATGACCTTGGCAACCCAAAGACAGATGTGCAATCATATATCGTTAATTAAACATAATGAACTGGTATGCTTTCTGAGATGCATGTGTTGAAGTTATAATGAAATAGATCGATAATGCTATATCTAAATGCACAAAGTTTGTTCCTGTAGATGCTTTCTTGCAACTGATTTTCAGTTGGATATCAAACCATTTGTTGCAATCAAAATAAGAGAACCTGACACGACGTAGCCCTTTTTTTTTACCTCCCTGATTCAGTACCAAATTAGTTCTTTTTGTCCTTTTCTGAGAACTTAGGCCAGATGTGTAGCCTATAGATGCTTAAAGAGGAACATATTGTATGATCTCGACAACCCAAAGACAAATGTGCAATCATATAGCACTAATTAAACATAATGAACTGGTCTGCTTTCTGAGATGCATGTCGTGAAATTATAATGAATTAGGTCGATAATGCTATTTCTGTCACAAACTTCTCCAAGTAAGTTAAACTTAACGCAACGCGTGTGCATTTTATGGAGAACACTTTGTAAAACTAGGTTTCAAGTAAAAGCATATAAGAGTATAGACAACATTAGCATAATGGATAACAATCAAACAATAGCAAGTGGTAGATGAATATAAATAAGAGAAAGCTACAAAACTAAATACTTTGCCATGTAGACTATGAAAGTAAACACATTGCTTAATGCTTATAAGAATTCAACAGCATACCGACTGTTATTCTGCCACTTCTTCCATTCCACTTGGATGTCCATCCTCCACATTGATATCCAAGATCATCCGCATGTGTTCCAGCAACAAGAATTCTTTTCGCATTTCTGTCTAAAGGAAGAAAGGATTCTGTAGGATCCTTGCCATTTTTCAAAAGAACCAATGACTTGCGTACTGCTTCACGTGCTAGATCTCTATGCAACTACAGAAAATATCAAAATTAAGACTGTCTCAGCTTTGCAGTAATGTATTATTAAAAGGTATGTATTTTAATTGTAAAATGACTAAAACATGCAATTACATTCTCTATATATCACTGTAAATTATAGCAATAAAAATAGTAACAATGAAACTGTCCCTTATCTGTCATTAATTCTAAGTCAAATGGTATATTTTGTCAATGTTTCATGTCTTTATTGTTTCTAAAATACGTACTGTTTCTTTCCCTTTTCTCTCCCTACGTATTTCACTTCATCTTAATTTATCGGCAACTTTCAGCTTGTAGCTGCCATTGATCCATTATACAACATGGTAACCGTGATTTTTTCCTTGATATTCCTATATGAGTAAGGGCTTTCGGTAGCTACTGATGTCGGGTATTGTGGCAATAGCAATAACTACTAGTTATGGTGCTAGAATTTTATCCACACGTACAAGCCTTCCCTTTATTCTATTTGGAGGAATTCGCAATAACTATTACTCATAGTAATAATGAAGTAGGTCCTATATTCATTTTCCAACCATTTAGGGAGTATAGTAAAAATAAAAATTACTATTAGATTTAGAAAAAAAAAAATTCTCCCTCTATGAATATGGATCACTGATTATGAGGGGTCAATATTGCAAAAGTTACCTTGCAGCCAACTCTATCAAGCAAAGACCCATCTGCAAAAGGATATTCAAAAAGCCCGGCAACAAACTTCACTCTAAGTATTCGTTCAACTGCATCATCAATCCTTGACATTGGTATCTCCTTTTCTTCAACCAAGGATATCAAATTCTCCACAAATAACTCATATCTATAGGGTACCATCACCTACATATTTTATGAGTTAAAAGGAAGACATAAATAATGGCAACCACTATTTAGGCTTTAGAATTGAAGTTCAACATCTACCATATCTATTCCAGCCTCAATAGCAAGGGAAATGCAAGTACGGTAGTTTTCTCCCCGAGGGTTATTAAGTCGGTCGAGTCCACGCGAGTCAGAAATTAGGAAACCCTGTAACAAAATTTTACCCCAAAAGGATTAAAAACAATTAGAAAGTGAATTTGATTACAAGAAATGTAATCGATCTAATAGCTCCATCACCCTCCTTCATTCTATTCCTTCAATCTAGAGCCAAAGGTCAACATATAAGACAAAAATAGAAAAGAAATCAACCAAAGATGTGCAAAACTGGACATGAAAAAATAATTGTATCTCTAGATATTTGAGTACTACCAAGATTTTTACCTTGAAACCTAATTTCTCTTTTAGAATTTTTGTAAGAAGAAAATGGTTAGAATGAAGCTTATGTCCATTCCAGCTAGAATAAGAAGCCATAATAGTGGAAACTCCTTGAGAAATACAGTCCAAATAAGGTGCCATATGGACCCTCTCTAGGTCCTCAAAAGATGTTATAGTGTTCCCCTCATTTATTCCATTGTTAGTACCACCATCTCCCACAAAATGCTTGGCGCAAGCAATGACATTGTTCCTGGAATCAATTGTGCGATTATGAGAAGTAGGGTAATATATAGTTGCTGGTAGAGGAATTGACTTTCAAATTATGTCTACAAAATGAGTGGAAGAAACAAAACATGATGAGTATAAAACTTTGAAGTACAAAGTATTGTGCTAATTACATTCCAATTTCATAGTTACAAGACCATGACAATATTGTTTTAGATATATTTAGTACGACTATGGAAAAAATATTAGGAAAATAGTAGGTTAGGTAATTAAAATCACGGTGAACTTTGAAAATGAGCTTTATAACGAGTAAAATTGATTAAAAATTTGGTCATGGAGGATATGGTAAACTTTCTCCACCTTCCAGCCACAAAAGGGTAGCCTTTTGAGTGATCATCTGGTTGCTTGCCTTGTAAGCCCGTCACAATAGATGTCATCTTTCTGACTATTTCAGTATCTTCACTGTAGCTCTCATAGCATCTTCCCCATCTAGGATCTCTACATACCTGTTGAAACCATCTAAATGAATTTTCTCTCCAATTTATCACTCACAAATAAAAAATTTAAAAAGAAAATATGAAGAATAAAGAATAAAATTAATTTATAGTTTTAACTCTAGAATGCCATTTGAGATCTAAGTGGTATTTCTCATTTGGATATTAGATCTCAGGGCCTGCAATTTTGTTTGATCCAAGGTCACATATAATAACACAGAGGAATTCTAAGGAGTAGTGCATGTGGCTTACCCATACTATAGAATATAATCCATGATCTTAAGAAATTAAGCTCAATGTACCATAACCAATGATATGGTTTTGGAAGGCAACAAGGATGAATGGGGGACTTGAAGGTCATGGGTATCAAAATGGACTTGTTGGTGTGCAAATTTAATGGATCACTTGACTAAATCCCTTTAAGGATAACAAAACATATCTTCCATTAACTATAGACATGTTATACTATAATCTTCTCAATTTAAAATATTTGGAGATGAATAAGCTACAAAATCTTATTAATAGCTTTTATGAATTATCCTCATTTGCAATATCCATAATGAGCTTCTACTACATCGGACAATCATTTTCACCATTTAAACAAGTTTGTTATTCTTTGCACTGAAATAATTAATTGAAGTATTGAAACAACAGTAACATTCAACAAAAATGTCATCCAATATCATCCAATATCATCCATAGATATTGCTAAGGCTCAACAGATGACCAAGCATAATCTTCTTCCACCTAAAAGTCAATTGCTAATTGTGGAGTTGGTTATTCATACTTACACTTTTCAAATTAATTAATTAGCTTACTAAATGGTTTCAATAACTTTGAAACAAAAATGGCTTTAGGAATCTTTAGATTTATAATACTTACAGCCACACATGGAGCAAAAGTATAGTGAATTCCACTTGCTCTAACTTCAAGTGCCGTTGCTTCCCCTATTTTCTGAGCCAATTCTGCATCCCTATAACAAGTGTAAAATTATAAGAGATTTTAAAACTACAAGCCTAATAGCCTTCCATTTGGATGCTAAGGAGATATAAAAGTAGCAAAGAAATAGAAATTAGTGAACTATTATATTCCATATACTACATTGAGAAAGTTATTGTGGTTTAAAAAAAAAGTATATTGAACGATTGCTCCTCCTCCTTCGCCCGCTTGCTTGGATCCTTAAGATTTGAAGGTCGTTTTGTACTTTTCTTTATACTAGTTTTATGTCATCTGGATAGCGCTATTGCTAGGTCAACATTCTAGGAAATGGGCTGATTTGAATAAAAGGTATGAATAAAGTTTTATCACATTTTTTTACACAGGTTTGTTTCGTCATTTTTGTTAAAAAAATGTGATGATAAAAGTTTTATATTGAGTAAATTTTATTTGAACACTGTTTTAAAAAAAGAAAAGGAAAAAAAATATTATTGATGAATCAATTTTTTTTGGTAAAATTTTATTTTTTCACACTATATCAAATATAAGTTCATAAAATGATATCTAACACACACACACACATATATATATATATCTACGACACAAGGTCCTTAGTTCATGCTTGATTGTGATAGGATGCATTAAAAGCTATTTGATAAAACTTTCTTAAGATTTTTTTTATAACCTGGCGGCGCCAACACCAACATTGTGTGGAAAAATGGTAGAACCATAGACGCTGTTGTTGCCATGAATAGCGTCAATCCCATAAATCAGCGGTATTCCTAGTCGTGACTCAAGCGCAGTCTTCTGAAAGTCGTCAACCATTTCGGCCCATTCCGAAGCCGGTGCATCATTACGGGGCCCACTCCCACAGACACTTAGTATGCTCCCTGCAATAGTTGTTCACCAATCGCAAGAGAGCTCAATATGAATGTCAAGCTTTTTTTATTTGACCTTCTATGAATTCAAAATTAAATCATGACACCTTGTACGCATTCTAAATCAATCTTCCGTACTTTTGGTTGAATAATTTTTAAAAATATATTTTTTTTCAAATTAATTGTTAATAAAAGAAAATATATAAAAACATCACTTAATATTGTCCATTTATCTTAAGAGTGGACTTATCTTCATTGGTATGAAATTGTAGGGTGTTGATTATAAAGACTTAATTTTATGACGAGATATTATACTTAAATTTAATTTTGATTTATGGTGAAAAATGATCAATTTTTCTAGAAAAGGAAACAATCCAAGATATTAATGACATGAAACAGCAGCCATTGAGTTCGGGTCGTCATGCTGCAGCCACTATTGACCATTCAGTTCTCAGCATGGTTTGTAAACCGTTCTCAGCGACCCCTAGACTACGACTTACGAGTCCCGTTGACTCTGCTGTGTATAAGTAAAAAAGTTTCTTTTGCATGCAACAAATATACAAACATACTCAGCAAGTTTGAGAGATAGAGAAGGGTACCGATGCAGAGGTCTTTGATGGGGTCGGGTTTTTCAGCAGGTTTCGTAACCCGGCGTTCGATCTGGGTCATCTGACCGACTTTCTCTTGCAATGTCATTCGAGAAAGTAGGTCTTTGACACGAGTCTCTATGGGTGCATTAGGGTCTCTGTAAATGCAATCCACACCATCTACTTCCCTCATTCTGTCGCGTTTGCCGGCTTGAGCTTAGAAAAAACACAGACTAGCGTAGTCTACGATGTTGAGCATGAAGTGATGGCTAATGTATTAGGAATGGCACCATTTATAACTGCAGAAAGTGACCCATATCAAATCATTTACGTACCTAACGTCAGATCCATTGGCCTGGCATAGAAATTTTGTTAATATCCGCGAAGACTTGGAAGTCAAGGCTGCCTTTCCTGCAATAATAGAGCGATGTGCTTGCAAGAAAGTTAGTGCCGGACTTGCAATGTAAGGACTAGTCAAGGGAAAATGGTAAAGCATTCAATGCAATAATAGAGCGATGTGCTTGCAAGAAAGTTAGTGCCGGACTTGCAAAGTAAGGACTAGTCAAGGGAAAATGGTAAAGCATTCAATGCGTGGAAATTAAAAAGGGTCCTATCTCTTGCCACTTTACCTTTTAAAATTGATTCATAAGAAGAAAGTATCTTTATGTATAAAAATATATAAATAATATAAACACATTTGGATTACAATATGCTTCTCAACTTGAACATGATAGTGAACTTTTGACGAGGATATTGTTTACTAGGAATAAGGTATCTTAAAAATGTAAGATACACCATAACTTTTTACCTACTGCGTATCAACACACTAAAGAAAGGAAGAAAATTAACCACTAAGCACGACAGAAAAGGCAGCCAACTGTGGCTTATTTAAGAGGAAAAGCGCCACTTGCATATTACTATATAAAAAGAGGGTTGTTGAAGTCCCATGTGTAGTTTAATGAGTGAAAAGAATCACTAAGAGACTTACCGTTTACACAACATCAAGTTAACGGATTCATAGAGAATAAGGATTTCATCATTGAGGCATTCAACTTGATGTATCACAACTCTCAAGAAACTTGACACATAACCAGGGATAAACCAGTAGTAAGGAAGCGATTTGGAAAGACAAGCAAGCGTGTTCACTTGATCGATTCATCTATTACCATTCTCTTCGTTATCAATGGCTGCCTTCTTCAGAAGAAGTAAAAAGGATCCTGAGTCATCCTGACTACAAGGTTAAAACTCTGTTGAGCAAACACTGTGCGATTATATCGGCAATCACTATGGTCATTGATGCTTTTAGCCAGAGGAACACAGGGTTGTTACAAAAAGGTCAACCTTTCTGGTGAAAGGGTTACGCAACGGCATACAGCAAGTTCAGAGAGAGAGAGAGAGAGAAAGAGAGAGAGAGAGGAGGTACCGATGCAGAAGTCTCCGATGGAGTCGGGTTTGGTGACGAGGCGCCCGATCTGGTTCATCAGGCCGACCTCCTTGCAATGTCATTCGAGAAAGAAGGTCATGAACACAAGCCTCTGTAAATCCAATCCATGCCGTCTACTTCGCTCATTCCGATACGTTAATCGGCTTGAACTTACAGTGCAGAGAAAAGAAAAAGACAGCTTTAGCGGGGGACCCAATGACGTTGACAAATAGTCCAAAAAGCTTAAGAATCTCCACCAATAATTGCAGCTGCGGGGCCCAATATCACGTCGCTTTTGTACCCTCACAGCTATTGGCCTCGAAGAGGACTTTTATTGTTGTCCACGAAGGCTTTGCCAGGTCTAGCTTCAGTTCGAAAGCAAGTACGTGTAAAACAAGGGCGTTTCACGAGGGCCAAGTTGAGATTCTCGGAGAACAATGGAGTAAAAGGGTCTTCCTCCGAACCAAACTTTCTGGCCGGTGGCCTTTTCTCTTATAAAAGTAAGATTCGTTTAGCTTTTCAGGGTGCACACCGTCAACAAAGTCGGAAAATTGACTACAGATGATGAATAGTAAAAGCAGCCGACGGCGAGAAATTTCATGGGAACTTCATATGTGTTGTTTAATCACAAGAGAGATTAACTATTAAGCAAATCAATCAAATCCTATGAGCTATTCAATTGAAAAATAATGAAGAAAGAAATAAGCTGGGCCATCAAAGTAAACCAGGAAGGAAAAATACAAACGAGCGCCCGGAACACTCAACGTATTTGTGATTCGCTGTAATAGTTCCGTTGGGAGCAAAACAACATTATTTTATTTTAAAATCTAATAAAACCTGTGTTGTTAGGATGAAAATGCCATTGTAATCTTTCTTTTCGTGTAAACGACGTAGCTTTGAATTACGTGTCTATTACATTCGGCTACAATGGATCAGGTAACCGGCCTCACTAGAGGTTAATTGTGTAGTAATGGGATCTGAAAATGGTTTTTCTCCCTTATTGTGATTATGGAAATGGAAACCCTAAAACTAGGCTATTAATGGGGGATTTCATCAAGAGAGTTTCTCGGTAGAATTACAATTTCTCAAAAGCTACTTGTTTCCTTCCTCCCCCTTCCCTAATTTAGGATTCATACAATTATCCACTCATGCCTCGTTTTAGTCTTTGCGACATGGCACAACAAATTTTACACAGAGGGTTGGGTTATTGAATACAACATTGCATGGACCATATTGGAGCTTCTTTCTTAGTGCTTTCTCTGGTTCCATCAAACTACTCCTTTGTTCCATGCCGTGGCTCTTTTACATGTAGCACTCAGGAACTACTCTTATGTTTCCATGCCTCTTCCTAGTTCTAGACGTTTGCTTCTAGTTTTATAGCAAAAGTGCTATGCCATGATGGATGATGACTAAGCTCAAAAGTGTCTCCCTCCAACCACGCTAGTAAGTTTATAAGCAACCTAAGGAAGAGGGACAATTAGATAACAATACTTTATTTCTCAATTATTCTTGTTACTAAATCTCCGTGTGTCTAAGATAAAGGAACGAGATCAACTGGAAGTGAAGACAAGTGGGCTATGCGGTGGTGGAATTGGTGGCATATCATTTTCTAGGGATATGGACATTGCTTTCATCTTGAGAACCATAGTTTTCCCAACTAGAACCCGTTTGCAATGCAAAGATATAAACAAGTGCTAGAATGGGTTGCTAATCTGCAAAAATCCAAGAGAGTTTTTCGAAGCTTCCAAGACAAGCAACTTGATTCCTCTATACATATGTTTTCCCTCTAGTTCCTTTATAACTCTGGTGGTTGCATATTGTTGTTTGGTAAAAGAAGATGATATAGATGCTTCTAGAGTTCTGTTTGAGTGGATTGATTATGGTTTATGGGGGCCTTCCAATACTGGCAGTAAAGTGTAGTTGGAGCTCCGCCAACAATAGAAATTGTGATGAAGGAGAATGCAAACTCTACAATGATACAACGTGTTATGTGGAAAAGAAAAAGTTACCTTTCTCTGGTGCCCCCTTGACGATAAAGGCCTTCTTAATGCTTATCTTGACCTTTAAAATAACGTGATCGTGTTTGATCATGTGCATTAGAAAGGATATGTCATTCACTAGGTGGGACTAAATCAATATTCTTCAATTGTGGTGGCCTTCGCATATGGGGTAAAGCGTTTGGAAGCTTTAGTATCTAAATTAAAGAATATAGTCACACTTTCGATTGGTTCAATAAGGACCAACACCAATTTATGTGGCCCTAAATTGGAAATCTTATGCATGACAAGTGAGCTGCAAAGAACACATTTTGCATGGCAATGTATTTCAGATTTACTGAGTCAGCTTTCTAAACTGAGTTCATTTGCGAACCCGTTTGAAGTGTATGGGACTTGAGAATTATCAATCCTGGTCCAATCACTGATGATAGTGTGCCTCGTTTATATGCATGGACGTCAATCCTCAAGTGGTCTTTTCAACCCGCTTGTAAAACTGCCCACCAACTGTCTCTGGGAGAGTTTTCCTCCCAGAGAAGGTGTAAGAATTCGATTTGATAATCCGCCATTGTCCTTGTCTGGCTGAGCTTGGTCAAATCTCCAGAAAAGTCTTGAAATTTGATGGGCCCAATTGATGCTACCTTCTAATTTGTCTTCTTTGAAGCGTTGGAACCAGATATGGATGTCAATGTCCAGGTTCCAAGAAGCAAATAGGATTTCTCCTTCTCAACTATCTAATTATGCGGGAAGAACTGATTAACCCTATAAACCCACCTAGTTGGGTCCTCCCGACGTGTAAAACGTAGAAAATTGAGCTTGATAATACTGAAGTGCTAGCTTACTTTTGAATTGAGTTTCTGCTATCGCTTCTCGTGGAACTGGACCCTTTTGTTTCCTTCTCCAGAGTCATGTTCAATCTCAGCCCATCAATTTCTTGATGCAAGTCGGTAAACATTCCCTGCATGGTATCCATTACTTCTCGAAATCTTCTATCCATTTCCCTCTCCAACCATTCGTATTGTGGATCAGCCATGGCCTATTCCGGCTTTGGTACCACTTTGTTACTTTCAGCTATGATGGATCAGGTAACTAGCCTCACAAGAGGCGATCATGTAATAACAAGGGCTTGAACTGGTGTTTCTTAATCACAATCCCTATTGTGATTGTGGAAACGAAAACCCAAAGATTGGGCTACTATTGGGCGATTTCATTAAGATGAAAAAGTTCCTCAATAGAATCACAATTTCTCAAAAGCTGCATGTTCCCTTTCTCCCCTTCCCTTATTAGGATTTATACAACTATCCACCCATGCCCTGTTTTAATCTGTGCGACAAAGCACAATGTTTTTTTTATAGAAAGGATTGGATTACGAAATACAGTACCGCATTGGCTAGACACCATGTGTGTATCAGTTTTGGTGCATGCATTGTAATATAAAAAAATGATAAATTTAAAATAAATAAAAAAGTACTAGAACCTCTCTTTTTAATTCCTTCTTTAGTTCCTCTGTTACTTCCCTGCTTCACGCCCTTGCTCTATTCCATGAAACACTTGGGAACTATACCCATGTTGTTATGCCTTTCCTGGGCTCTGGACACTAGCTTCTGATTTTCTAGAAAAAATGTTCTGCCATGCTAGATGATGTCGAAGCTCAAAAGTGTCTCCCCCTAGCCAGGCTTGCAACCGAGGTTATGTTGAAAGATCTCCAGACATGCCGGACCATGACAACGTCGCTTACTTTTCTAGTTGCATGTGATGTCTTTTTAATTGCAAGTCGTTAAACCGGAGGAAAACGAGAGAGGATGTAAAGAAAAACAGCAATAACAAATGAGAAAATCCTCCACGCTGTCACATGTGATTGACTTAAGGAAATGTTGAAATGTTGATCGGAACTTCCTTATATCCCTTTATTCATTCTGTGGATGTTTCATTTTACTTCATTTTGCACGAGTGAATCCTTACTCCCTTAGGCATCACACTTTAAGGCAATAAAATGACCAAGAAACTGGATGAATAAACATGATAAGAGAGTGGTTTGTAAGAGATCTAAAGACAATCAAACCTGTTGATTACTCAAGTCATCTATTTACATTTTCCTAATTTAGGTACTAAGAAACTGATGAAAGAAAGTTTGGTGAGAGAGACTTTTCGTGAGGAAGTATGCACGGATCAATGAACTACTGCTTGAGGGGATAATGCTATTCATCCCAGAAAGGAAAATAGATAGATGGAAAGTAGAAGATGCATCCTTCTCTACATAAGATCAAGTAACTACAGTGAATTCAACACTTAATGCCCACAGAAGCAGATAATGGGAGTATCAAACTGCAACATGACTTCAAGAAATAAGGACCAACGTTGCTTACATATCTAATCAATTCAGAGACTTCTCCTTATTGTGAGTCAACCCAAACCCCAAGGGGAATAAAGGGTCATACGAGTTGACTCCAATATGCAAAGGGAGTTGCTCGACCTGTTTAAACCATGTCACTGGTAGTCGGCCTTTGAAGTCATGATCCCCGAAGACAACATCAGTGATTCCTCCTCCTTCACTTCCCGGTAACCAAGCGGCAATTAGTGCATCAATCTTTTCCAGAAGCCATGGCTCCAGAACTACGGGTCTCCCAGATACAAGAATCACCAATGTGGGTATATTGTCAGAGACTGAACTTATTATGTCAGCTCCATTTAAGGTGATTACAAGCTCCGAATTATCACCAAGGGTCTCTGCATAAGGTTCTTCACCAACAGCTACAATTGCAAAAGAGAAATCCTGACGTGCTAAGGTGTCTGCTGATGGATATTTCTCATAAATGATTTCTGTTTCACCACTCACTGCCTCTTTAATAGCATCTAAAATTGTTGTGCCTGATATAAAAGGATATTGTAGGTTCAGTGCCAACTGAATTTGAGCATTACTTCCAAAGAAAAATCTAAATGCATGAAGTTAGTGTCTGTGGATAGTTTCTTGCAACTAATTTCCAAGATCAAGATATTTGTTAGAATTAAAACAGGAGAATCTGACAAGATATAGACAAACTTCTTTCCATTTTTAAATAACAATTTTATTTTATTTTTATCCTTTTTTGTGGACCTGGGGTAGATGTTAGCCTGGACATGCTTATAAAGCAACATATTGCATGATTCTTAGATAACCATGACAGCAGAACAATCATATAAAACTCATCAAACAGAATGATCTGGTAAGTCTGATAATTCCATAAATATGCAGTTTGGTAAAATTGTAGTGAAATAGATAGGCATGCATAGTCTTTCACACATTTCTCTAACTAACTTAAATTTGACACAAGGAATATGCATTTTATGAAAAGCAGTCTGTACTGGCAGGTGGAGTGAATGCAGATGTTAAATGGCTTCGAAAATAAACCGAACACAGAGCATTTTTTGGAACAGTCTTACAAAGGTTTGACAATTATCACCAAATAGCAAGACAAAGAGGAGTAAGAAAAAAGTTAAGAGAGCAGAATAACTTGTTCCTTTGGTTGAAAAAGTTAACTTATTGCTGAACACCTATACCAATGCAACTACATACCTATTGTAATTCTGCCACTTTTTCCAAACCAAGTGGCGGTCCAACCCCCACACTGGTATCCAAGATTATCAGCATGTGTTCCAGCGACAAGAATTCTTTTTGCATTTTTGTCTAGTGGAAGAAAAGATTTCTTGGGATCCTTGCCATTTTTCAGAAGAACCAATGACTTGCGAACTGCTTCACGTGCTAGATCTCTATGCAACTGTAGAAATTTTCAAAGCTAAAACGTCATCTCAGCCTTGAAGAAGTACATTTTGAAGTCACATATTTTAGTTGGATGATAATTAGGAACAACCATTTATATCTGTAATCATGCATTACGGCAATGAAAATAGTAATACTGTAACTGTTTTTAATCCACTATCAGGATCTATTCATCCTCATTTAGATGGTTTTTAAGAACTGTAAGGCATAATTGTTGGTGTTTCATGCCTCTATTGCTTATAGAAATCCTACTCCATCTTGCTTTCTCTCCTTCTGCACTTCTCTTCGTCCTAGATCATCTATAACTTTCTGTCTACAGTTGCAAGGAGTTCATTCTTCATAATGGGTAACCTGTCAGTTCTCCTCAATATTCCTCCGTTGTTAAGGGTTTCAGGTGACAATGAAGTCAAATGTTGCGATGATGGCAATGATTATCAGTTATATGATATATTTTTACCACTGCTTCAGACCTTGCCACCATTGTCATTAGGGGAATGACAATTACTAATACTTACAGTAATAATGAAGTCAATTCTGTGGCAAAGAGAAAAAATGATCTAAAACTAGTTCATTTTTCACTAATTTGTATATATATAAAATAAGGAACAAAGTATTTACTTCCTGATTCATCAATTACTTTCTCCCACTTGTGTATGTGGATCATAGATGGAAGGGGAAGAGGGGTGAATTGCAACCAAAAGATGGCTAATTCACCTTGATGAAAACCAAAAAATGAAAGAAAACCTTAGCATCAAGTAACGATAAAATATTTAAGATGCTCCATAAAGTAAATATGCCACATGCTAAATTCTGCAAAAGTTACCTTGCAACCAACTCTATCAAGCAAGGACCTATCGGTAAAAGGAAATTCAAAGAGACCAGCAACAAACTTCACTCTGAGTATCCGTTCAACTGCATCATCAATCCTGGCCATTGGTATCTCTTTTTCTTCAACCAAAGATATCAAACTTTCTGCAAATAATTCATAGTTGAAGGGCACCATCACCTGCATATTTTTCAGTTAGGCTGAGGAAAACACAAATAAACACAAACAAATACAATCTTAGTTTAGGCTCTAAAATTGGAGTTCAATCTCTACCATGTCAATTCCTGCCTTCACAGCAAGGGAAATGCAGGAACGATAGTTTTTGCCACGAGGTTCATTAAGACGGTCAAGCCCTTCCCAATCAGAAATCACAAAACCCTGCAGCAGAATATTGGACCAATTGATATCTGGAAGTACAGTTATTACAACCTCAAAACCAAGAAAAAGGAAATAGAAATAGTAATTTGATTGTCGTAGCTGCAACTGGAACCTAGCAGCAGAAGAGGAGGTTATCTTTTCATACAGAATTGAAAGTTATCTCTTCATCAAAAAAATTTGGAGACAGGAAAATAAACTATCATAATTTTGAAAAACTATCTTTGCAGTAGAATGCCTAGATACTGAATTACAATACTGTATTTCCTTAGTATATATGAATACTATGTGGAATTTTACCTTGAAACCTAACTTCTCTTTTAGAATTTCTGTCAGGAGGAAATGGTCAGAATGCAGTTGACGCCCATTCCAGCTCGAATAGGATGCCATGACAGTGCAAACTCCCTGAGAAATACAGTCCAAATAGGGAGCCATATGAATCCTCTCTAGGTCCTCATAAGATGATATAGTATTTCCCTCGTTTATTCCCTTGTCAGTGCCACCATCTCCTACAAAATGCTTGGCACAAGCAATGACGTTGTTTCTGGAATCAAAAGTTAGGTCATGATAAACAATCTAATAGGTAGCTGCTAACAAAGGAATTAAATTCAGGATGTGACTAAAAAGTGAGTAGAAAAAGTGAGATACGGTGAGTCCAAAGCTTGGAAGTATGAAGGATTGGGTTGGTTGTACTGTTGTTTATGATAAGAGGACAACATTATGTTAGATGTATAGAGTACAAGCGAAAAAGAACCAGGAAAGACATGTGGGCCCAAGAGAATTATAAACAGGTCTACTGTCAGCGCTTTAACCAGAAAGAAAAGGGGAAATAAAATTGTTCTTCAGTTCTCATACTTTCCTCCCAACTTGTATGATTGCTGATAACTTGGAAAACTAGATTGCTCTATGAGTAAATATTATTAAAGAGTTTAGTATGTCAGGAAATGAAAATATGAGAGTATAAGACTTCTCTTCACCTCCCAGCCACAAAAGGGTAGCCCTTTGGGTATCCATCGGGTAGCTTGCCCTGTAAGCCAGTGACAATCGAAGTCATCTTTCTAACTATTTCAGTGTCTTCACTGAAACTCTCATAGCATCTTCCCCATCTGGGATCTCTGCATACCTGTCAAAACTCATGAAAATGAATTTTCTCAACAATCTGTTACTCCAAACAGAAAGTTTAGAGGAAAAAAATGAAAATGAAGATGGGAGAAGAATCAGTCTATATTTTCGTCAAAATCTAGACCACATTTAGAGATCCAGGGAATGTTATCCTATTAAAAGATATTTAAAATTTAAATCTTATTTCTCAGTTGATCAAAGATCTTTAATGTCCTACAATATTTTTTTCATGTGGGATTACAATCAAAGAGAAATCTTGTATAGCAATGCTCATAGGTCACCACATAATATGGCATTTATTCTAGGGTCCTATAAAATTAAGCTTAATAAGCGGCAAGTCATATGGTTTTAGAATGTAAAGGATGACCAGAAGACCTGAGGATCATGTGGTAACAGCAAGGGCATGTCATATAAATTTGAAAAATAGTAGTTCCATAATGGAGCAAATAGCAAGGCAGGATTCAAGCAGCCTATAATAGATATTTGGTTTACAACATTTTATGAGTAACTAATCCAGGGCTATGGTTCTCCAGCTAGATTCCATAAAGCAGTTGCCTAAGTCAGCCAGGGTAACAGAACATCGCTCCTATTTACCAGAGAGATTTGATACTACAATCTTTCCTAAAAACAATTAAGATATTAGGAGATGGATTACCTACCAATATCAAGAAGTCTGCATATGATCGCTGTTTGTCATATATCCAGTGAGGTACTACCATTTGAAAAAATCTTTTTCAAGATTTGAACAAGTTTGTTACTTTCTTTGCACCAAATTAATTACAGAAATGACAATGACATTCAACAACAAAAATCTGTTCAATATCCAGTGATGTAGCCAAGAAACAACAATTGCCAAATTAGTGAACAACCAGCAACCTTAGTCCAATTAGAAACCGATTCCTAAATACAAAAAAGCAATTAATTTACACCCCCAATGGGGTTACTCATAACTTTTATCCCACTCTGCAACTTAATTAATCAGTTACCATTGCAATCACAGCAAAACAAATAATGACCCCTCAAACTTTGACATCTTTCATACTTACAGCAACACATGGCGCAAAAGCATAGTGAATGCCGCTTGCCTTAACTTCAACTGCTGTTACTTCTCCTATGCTTCTAGCCAAATCTGCATCCCTATCATGAGAGTAAAACTATAAGCTGTTCTAAAGCTACACGCAGAATAGCCTTCCACTTGGATGCTAAGTACCTTCAAAGAAATAGGTTAGCTGTTATATTTCTGTGCCATTTAGGTTTTAGAGAAACAAAATCTTTTTTTTTTTTGTCTTTTTTTTTTTTTGTTTTTTGGCCCCCTTCTTCCTTACTTTACTTATTTATGTTCCAATCACGCAAGACAAGATAGGCTGTCGGTTCACATGCTGACATTGAAAGAAGTTACAGTGGTTTGTAACGAAGTACATTCAGTGATTTGCTAACGTCCTTCAACTGTTTGCTTAGTCCTTAATTACAATTCAAAGGGTCATTTTGCACTACTCTTTGCCAGCAGTTTCATGCCAATTGAACGGAGACTCATAGAAGATTACTGCTGCTAATCTCGAGGTCAACATTCTAGGAAATGGCGTGACTTGAATGCAATGTATAAATTAAGAATCCATCAATCTAGCTCTTTTAGCATCTTTTTCCCACTTAGATACTTCATCCTCGTTTGTTTTCTAGTTCTCCCAAAAAGTAACTAATTATCTAAGAAACCTAGGAACCCAGGTACATAGCCGGATACTAACCTGGTAGCTCCAAGACCAACATTGTGTGGAAATATAGTAGCACCATAAATATTGTTGTTGCCATGAACAGCGTCAATCCCATATAGAAGAGGTATCCCAAGCCGAGACGCCAGAGCAGACTTCTGAAACTCGTCAACCATATCGGCCCATTCCGAAGACACTGCATTCTCTCGGGGTGCACTGCCACCAGCACTGAGTATACTACCTACAGAAAAAGTTCACCAATTGTATGAAATAGTGCATAAATGAAACGTACCGCAGACACACTAAACATACTAAACATATACACAGTTGAGAATGAAGCGGAAACTTCCTTTCTCAGTCCTGTTCCGTTCTAATTGACATATCGATCTTATGGGTTTGGAATAGTTATAGAACAACAATTCCCTACTCCTGACTAATACCTGGCGTGGAATTTTACCGTTCACATCCACCCCTGCATGTACTACAAAACTTACGAGTCCAGTTGGCACAGCCGTACAAAAGAAAACATTTTCCGACCCACGCAACCCAAACATACAAGCATTCGATCAGTGTCAAAGAGACAGGAAGTTACCGATGCAGAGGTCTTTGAGGGGGTCGAGCTTTTCAGTGGCTTTGGCTACGCGGCGCTCAATCTGGGTCATCTGGCCGACTTTCTCCTTCAGTGTCATTCGAGAAAGAAGGTCCTTGACACGAGCCTCGACGGGTGCGTTAGGATCTCTGTAAATGCAATCCATGTCTTCCACTTCGATCAATCCGATCAAGCTCGTCGGCTCGGGTTTAAAAGGAGCAGAGAGCAAACACGCACAAGCTTAGATTCAACGTTGACCGTGAAGTAGTGCCCAAATGCTTTAGAAATGGCTCTCGTTCTGGTTGCAGGATTGGATTAGCTTCACAGCGGCTGCCGACCCTTCTTCTCCTCCTCACAACGATTGGTCTTCAGTAAAATTGTTGCTACTTCTAGCAACGATTTGGTGGTGTTCGAGGGAGACCGCGAAGTAACAACTTTGTCTTAATTAGCGAAAGGGACATGATATTTCTTTTGAGGATGTAGCGTCAGCAACTCATCACTACGTGGAGTGCCAAGTCAGAACAAGACAATAGGTGGCTTTGTTGTCAAATAATAGTGTAAGCTTTAAGTTATATTGATTTGACTTAGGAATCTCAATTTTATTAAGAAAAAAATTACTTTTAAGTTGTTTTTTAATGAAATTAAACTTTTTAATATAATATCAAAATTTAAAATTCACTTGAGGTACTCTTTTTACTTGTAAATTAGATGGATCTTTAAAAAATAACTTTTCATCCATAAGATTAAAGAATGTATTGAAATTTAGTGTGTGCCTTACACAGTTAATATGCTTATATGTATACTCTCTTTTTTTGTGAAGATATTTCTGTTTCTTAGAAGTTAATTTTAAATAAAGAAATAATTTTTTTAACAAAATATTAAAATTTAAATTTATGTATATTACTTTATTATGGTCTTGGTCCCATTACCTTTGTCCCTTTTTTTTTTTTTTTCAATCTAATTGCTCATGATTGGCTTAGGATGGGAAGCTAGATGTGTTACATAAGACATAAGTACCATATTGTCTAAATTTTACTTGATTTTTTTTTAATAAAAGAAAATACTTATGTATCTTTAAATCAACTTTTGAATAAAATTAAAATTTTTAACATTAACAATTTTAAGAACATATTTTCCTGTTTTCTTATTTATTCAGGTTCTTTTCATTTGTTCTCTTCCTTTTTCTTTTTTTTTTCTTTTTCTATTTTGGGTCGCTCAAGGCTACTAGGATTCGCAAGCTACATCATCAATGGTGGTTTTACCCACCGGGACAGGGCATGTTTCGGAGGTCAAGCTTCGGCACACACTTGTCAAAATTAGTTGAGAGGTATTGCTTCGGATCCCTTTTTCCACTGACTTATTGTTAGAGAATGTCAGGTGGAACAGTTAGTTGAGGGGTATATTTGTTTTGCATGGTAGGGAGAATTATGTAAATATAAAGATTATCCTTTTTTATTAATAGAAGAAAGATAGAGGAGTTTAGAGACAAGCCGTTTTAATAAGAAAGTTCTCTTGATGGATTATTGTTTGAAAGAGTCCTTTTGAGGTCGGGTTAGTTGTTTGAGAAAGTTCCTTTGGCAGTTTGGTTATAGAGAGTTTTATGGGCTTGTGATGAGTGTCTTTGTGTTCTTTATATATATATATATATGGATGTGTTTTCTTTTTTTACAGGTCCATCTTAGGAAAAGAAGTAAATTTTTTAACATACTATCAAAATCTAAATTTAATTATACCACCTTATCATGGACTTGGCTCTTATTACATTTGTCTTGTTTATTCTATCTAATCACTGGTAAATTGATATACATGGGAGATAAAAAGAAACATTAAATCATAATAAAAGTATTATACTGTTTAATTTTATTTGAAAATGATTAAATACTCATATATTTTTTAGTTAACTTTTGAATAAAATTGAAATTTCTAATAACAAAAATTAAAGAATACACCTTTCCCAATATGTTTTTATCTTTCTTTTTTCTAGTGTTTCATTTGTACTATTCTTTTTCTATTTATTTTTTGGGTTGTTGAGAGCATCAAAATTCACCATTAGACACTTAGTCTTACACATGAATTATTGATACTTGTGAAGTGTCAACCCAATCTCATAGTTGGGCCAATCCTTTAGTAGCAAATAAGATCAAGTTTATACACCAATGAGCACTAAACACTTAGTCTCACCAATGAAATACTTTATAAACTTGATTCACAATGTACCTTTTGGTAAATTCATTTCAGATAAGAAAACATAAAATTTTTCCACTTTATGTCATGTTGTGGAATAAAACATTTCAAAAGAGGGATATACAGAACATTGTTTCACATTGAAAAGACAAGTGAGAGGTCTTGAGTTTATAAGAATCTAGGTAACTAATCTTTTGGGTTAGAATTTCAGACTCATAACATTTAGCTAGGCACTTTTCCCTTCTTTTTCTTCAACAAAAAATTCCCTGGAAAATTTATTCTTGGAGAATAGAATATAGATTTCCCTTCCCTTTAAAACAGTTCCTTTTTTTTTCTTTTTTTTTTTTGTCTCTTTTAACAAAGGAATCTTAACGCAGTTCCGTGAGAAACAAAATGGAAACAAAATAAGAGCAAAACACCAAGATTGCGGATGCCTGAAGGCTTTTGGGGTGTATTGCTTACAGTTTCCAAAGATTAGTTTATAAGAGACTAAAGAATCATCATTTATAAGATGAAGAATAAAATAATAATCTAAAATAAATGTACAGTGATAGGCCAGCAGAATTGGACTTTAACTCCTAGATCACTGTTAATTTGCTGTTGTACGTTATGTGCTGCTGTAGACATTACGTAAAGAGAACGAAGTTTTACTGTTTGTTAAGCCTGAAGGCGTTCCCACTTAGGATATTCAGCTAGTTGAGTCATTCTATAATGCTCAAGATAGCGTTGAATCATGTTAATTCTTGATGTTTTTTCTTTTCCCAGCTTTCCTGACATAACACAGTGTTTGATTCTTCCATCATTGCACCTAAGCTTCTTCTTTAGACGGTCAAAAGCATATAAAATCGGGTTTTATGTACTTAATAACTTGGAGAATCAAGACCAGAGAAGAGATGAAAAGAGCAGTTGTCACATTGAAATTCAATGACCAAGCCAGTAGCATTAATCTCAAACGCGGAAACTGAAAAATCACTCCCAAAACAAGGATATGATATTATGATGCGGAGAACAAAAGCAATCAAAAACTCTTGAGCAGGCTGCTACTTCCGTGCTTTGGCTTGGATTTCCACATCTCTCTTTACATTGTCGTCATCATCAAAGCACCTCTTCCAGAGCCAGTGTTTCTTCCATACTCTATCATTCATCTCGTCAATTGGAATACCCTTTGTCTCAGGCAGCATGAACACGACAAATAAAAACATTACAACGATCCATGCTGCAAAGAAGAAGAAGATTCCAGAACGCATTGTACATAGCATGGTGAGGAATGATTGAGCAATAAGGAAGGTGCAGAACATGTTCATGCTGACAGCAAAGAAAAATCCAGCATTTCGAATCTCCAAGGCGAAAATTTCACTCGGAATCAACCAACCCAAGGGACCCCATGACCACGCAAAACCAGAGACGAAAATGCAAACCAAGACCACCACAACGAGTGCATATGTACTCGGCATCTCATTTGAAGTTTTCAGAAACACAACAAGGATCACCCCCATTATAGTCTACAAGAAAAAGCATTATGAATTTAGCGATCAAAGCAAGTGAATAGATGACTGAAAAATTGTCTACAATTCTCCAAAATGGCCTCTCAGAATAACGGAATCATATATGTAGCAGAGCACGTTTTGCTTACCTGGGCTATGATCATCTGAACGCAAGCTTCAATAAGCAACTTCTTTCTTCCAAACTTGTCAACAGTAAAAACTGCAACTAGTGTGGATAATACATTAACCAAACCGGTAACAACAGCCGATAATAATGAAGCGTCGGACCCGAACCCCATAGTTTGAAAGAGTACCGGTGCATAAAACATGATTACATTAATACCAGTGAATTGCTGAAAGATTTGAAGAATCGTGCCGCAAATTAATTGGGGCCAGCTAGAACGTTTCATAAGATTTCTGTAAGAATGCTCGACTTGTTTAGCCATTTCATTGGCAATCAAGAGTTCTTGAAACTCCTTGTCGACATCATCCACACCCCTAATCTTCCTGAGAGTGCGCAACGCATCGTCTTCCTTCCCACATTCTATAAGGCTGGTTGGTGTCTCCACGATGATCAAGGATCCAAGGAGAAGAATTGCAGCTGGCACTGCAGCACCACCCAATGACACCCTCCAACCATTTGGATGCATTCGCGAGGTACCGTAATTAATGAGATTTGCGCACAGAATGCCCACTGTAATTAAGAGCTGGAAGCAAATATTAAGGCCTCCCCTAAACCTGGCCGGAGCAATTTCCGATATAAATAATGGTACTGCCTGTAGTGACATTTCAATTGAAAATCAGATGTAAAGAAAAACACAAATACAGACGGATCTAATGTCAAATACTTTTAACCAATTTTAAAACTTTATTGAGTTAATGCAAAGAAGATTCAAACTCAGAAATCACTGGGACATCAATGTTACCTGGTTACCAAATCCGACACCAGCACCCAGCAACAACCTTCCTGCGATCAGCATTCCTATATTCTTGGCTGCTGTGTTTAAAATGGCTCCCGCAACAAAGAAAATAGATGCAGCTTGCATTGTTGGCCTTCGACCAAACTTCTTACTCACAATGGAGGCAAAAAACGAAGCCACAATCGCTGCCAGGTAGAGTGAAGACGTAAAAAGCTGGAGATATTGGTTATCGTACTTACAATAATTATTTTCTTGGACTTGATGCTTCTTATGGTAAACAGCTGGGAAGAATTTTATCAAGAAATCATCCATTGAAGTAACTCCTCCTGTATTGACAAAATCAACGTACCCAACCTTTAAGCATTGCATGAACTTCCCAGGCACAAAAAAGAAAAAAAGAAAAAAAAAAAAGAAACAGATATGTAATGATATCATGATTGAATTACCGGAAATTCCAATATCGTAGCCAAACATGAGGCCACCACAAGCTGCAATGATGGTACAAACAAGAACCTGCGAGGTAAGCTTGGCGGGAAAATCATCGCCACCGGATGCAACATAGGCCACGGCAGGCATGATTGCAGTTTTGATTGTTTTAGATAAATCTCAATTTCCTCTGCTGACAGATCAAAACTTAATCAGCAAAGGTCGAGACTATAGCCAGAACTGCAGACTAAAGGATTGCGATTAACGTTTTATATATCAACACCTGATAGGAGAGATCGAAGGTGAAACTTAGGTTTGATCTTGTCAACTAATCTTATCTTAATTGTTTTCAACCGCTCCTAAAATCTCTCCCGTCAATTCCTTAATTTGGTTGAGATTCTGTTACAATCTCTCAACGTCGTTTTTTTTGGTTTTTCTTTGGGGATTAAGTAAAGGATAAGGGTGTATATCCAACCTGGACCTCTTTGGTCTTGAGCAGTCCAGCTATCAACTGAATTGGCACTTGTCAATAAATATCACATCTACAACTCGCCAATTCCTTATTTAGTTGAGATTATGTTACAATCTTTCCATGTGTCACACTAAACGTCGGGACACCTTGGCTCAATGGTGGTTAAGGTGGAGCCTCTTGGTTATAGTTCGACATTACATGAGCATGAATAAACGAATATTAAAAAAAAAAATCAACATAAAATTGTCTTAATTATTATTACAAATTATATTATCCGTTAGAAATAATGATAAAATTTGGATAAAATTTTTGAAATTGGGAGAAAGAAAAGACTGGTTCAGAACCGAAAATATCTGAATTATCCGTAGAAAACTTCGTACTTCTGGTTGAGAAGGTGGGACTCCTTCGGAAATTCCGTATTTCTAGTTGAGAGGGTTGGCTTACAGCGTATCCTCCGTATTTCTGTTATGCGCTGAGCTGTCACGAGCTGTAGATAAACTAACGGAAAAAACGCAGGTTCAAATTCACGTTTAGGATAATTTCTGGGCACCAACAATTAATTGAAATTGATTAGGACTTACAAAATCCTAAAATCCGGTAGACAGCTGTAAATCTAGTTTTGGATAAACTTTAAAATTCCGTAAAGGTAACTAATTATCCTCATCCATTGAGGAGATAATTATTTTTCAACATCTGTAATCTATTTAATTTTAGAAATCAACTTTAAAAGACAACTACTTTTATCTTCTTGTTGTTTTTGCAGTTTAATTAGTGTTTTATGCAATTATACATTAACTTCATTTTAATATTGTTTCTTTATGCCTTGGGAAAATCTTTGATCGAATAAATAGACATATTATTAACTCTTGATTCATAAGCCTTATTCAAACTTATAAGAGAGGATTTTAAATCCCCTGTTAACTGTTACTATTTTTGGTATTTTTTATTTATGAGGAAGGGGAAGGGGAGAGGGAGGGGCTAGGAATTCCGACTTGTTAGACTTGCAAGTAAGATATTTCGGACCTAGATTTTAGCCTTATTCAGCTTATAATAATAACAAGATAGAGCTGTGTTGAATCTAAGATTGCTAACAATATGTTAACATTAAGGTTATTGTCTTATCCAAGCTACGATTATCAAGGATAGGGTCCTTTGGATCCTTAACAATCATAAATTGAACGAAACTAACAAATAAAGAACCATAAATTTGATTAAAAAAGTTAAAAGAAAACAGTTTTCTTTCGTTGTTTTTGAGAATCCGTACATGCTAATCCTGTTCATACTTGGATTTCTGATCTGCATTATTTAATGCCCTCCCATGCACATACTAATCAATTATAAAGGACAAACCTTGCAAGTTCAAAGACATATCTTCAATAAAATTAAAGATACCCAACTGGACGGTCATGTTTTTACACTATGTAGGGTAGTGCATCTACAGCAAAAAGTTCTCTTCTTCTACATTGTATGATCAAGCCACAGCCGGACCAAACAAAGAAGCCATAACATCTTAACTTGTGCAGAATGGCAATAAAAGCAGCATCTAGTACCATCCTTCCTATTACATCTTTAGAAAGGTGACTTGAAGCTTTCACGAGCCTCGGCATAGCCGTCACATGCTACAGGGCTGTTTGGTTGTGGCGACTCCTCAGTGATCTTATACTGGCTTGTTCATCTTTTCTGTTTACATATCTTCTCTCACCAAGTTTTCAGATTGACCTTTGAAATTGTCCCTTGCTTTTGATCCATCATGGCCAGTGCCCGCTTTGGCAGCTCCGTTGACATCCAGATAATCAATGCAGACTTTACTTAAAGATGATGAGATGGTTCCTGTTTATTTTCAAAGGCAAAGGTGCCAAAACTTAGTACATGTCATATTCACTAAGCTCATTGATTTTTGTATTTTGTAGTGTTTGAAATCCAAGAAAAAGTACGGCTCATGTACATTGTGAGATTAAATGATAATGTTAAGCAGTTTATTAAGTATTTAAAAGTGAATAACCTTGATTCTATTTAGTATATAGCCAAGTTGCTCTATAATGGCTTATAGTTAGTCACTTATACAATAATAAAATTAAGTTTCTCAAGATCCCATATTTATAGACCATCCCAAAAAGCCTAATTATCTTAAAGACTCTCTCACCTCTACGGGTTAAAATTACCAGTTCACGGCTGGTACTAATTTGGACTCTACAACAATCAATACATGATTAAACTTACAACAAATATTGACTGTTTAATTAGGCTGTAGACCTAAGTTTGCTTCTTCTTTTTCTACTTTTTTCTGTGTGTTGTTCTTCTCAAAAGCTTGATCATATAGCATGTAAAATACTGACCTCTTTGATATTCTCCGAAACCTCCAAATATCGCTTATCGACAGCAGTTTTTGATGGATCTACAGCTTCACTTTCTGTCAAATTTTGAAACTCAGCTCCAGCATTCTCTGTGGGTCCCTGATTGCTTATTGTATAAGAAGACTTCGGCAGGTGAAAGATGTTATCATTTTCGCTTGGTTTTCCTGAATCTTCAGTTTCTTCTTTGGTTCTCGAATTCTCGATCTTATCAAATGATATCAACGGATCAGGGTGAGCTTTACGGTCCGTCATTTCTCTCGATTTTTCATCAACGCCTTCTTTGAGTTCGGAACTAGTTCCCTCACCTGGTGCCGGAGGCTCCAAGAAAATCGCCTGTTTGTACAAGAATTGAGATTCTCCTTCAGTTTTTTCAACAGAGGGAAACCTCTCGTTGTCTTCCACCTGACTGACTACTGGACCATTGGCACTATAGACAGCGTTGGCTTCTGTAGTAAACTTCCTTGGTTCCTGCTTTGTAATGGATGACTCGTTAAACTAATATAGGGGTATGAATGATATGCAATTGCACTTCAGTAAAATTAGAAGTAGCATGTCCACTATATAGAAAAATGTAAAATAAATACATGAACTACGTATGTAGAAAAGGTGCATGCAAAAAGAAATTAACTTCTTTGGTACCATGGTTACCGGTGCATCAGTGCTATCCTGTGCTGGTTCTGGCCGGGCAGTGCTGGCATTGAAACTGATGCATGTTTCAGATCCACATTCAACAGCTTGATGTGATTTTCGATTTTTCTTTCCTTCCTGGTCACTGACCATGGGTTCTCTCAAGCCGTCAACAGTGTTGGTTTCTTCAGCAGGTGTTGGAAAAGATGGTTCCTGTTCAACAGGAGGTCCAACTATTAGTCAGACTATTTAAAATTACAATTTTCACTACAGCTACTACGCATAATTCATGTGATAGCATGATATGCATGTGAGAGACAAATATTTCCCTTTCTTTATCTACTACATGAACAAAATATTTATCGTTGCAACAGGAACACTAACCAGCAAGTTTGCAAAACCATCATTTTTGGTTTGGTAAGCATTTCTATCCTCTACGTTATGTTGCATGTTTTGAGGTGCTGCCTGTGTTAAGTTTGGAGATAGTTTCTCATCCAACGTATTTGCAGTGCTTTCCAAATTCTGACTTGAATTTGATGAGGAAGCTTGATCAACTGAAATCTTTTCTGATAAAACGGACGTTGGTGATGAGGGTGAACTTGAGTTGATAGGAACTACTTCAGTCGCCGACTCTTGTGGCGAAGCTGATGCAATGGAACCCTCAGAATTTCGGTTTACTTCAGAAGCTCCACTTGTTATGATACTTTGTTCATCAACACTTTCCTGAGTTGGTTTCAAGTTGTTTTTGCCCTTATTGACCGACGATCCTCTCCCGGTGTCAACAATGCTGGTTTCTACATTGAACTTCTCTAGACTATTAGATGGTTCCTGTTCAATATGAGTGCAATTATAACTTAGACTACTTCGATTTTCAATGCGTATTACTGCAGTCATGTATACCCTGATGTTTCTTATTATGAAGACAACAAAAATTTAGCTCCCAAACTACAGGGAATAGGAGAGTTTAAGTTAATGCTTTGACATATAATGTAAAAGAAATTCGTTTTTTTTTTTCCCAGGTATTGGACGTTGGAATTATTCAGTCACAATCTATGTTCTTCTGTTTTATTTTTTTATCTCTTCTTCTTCAGTTTTGCCCTTTCTTCTCAACTCAAGATGAGTTATGATTCAAAACACTAACCTGTTCTTTGGTATTTTCAGAGCCGTCAAGATATCCCTCTCCAACAGCAGTTTTTGACGAATATATGGCTTCCCTTCCTGTCAGATTTTGACATTCACCCTCACTTCTTTCAACAGACGTAAATTTCTCTTTATCTTCCACCTCACTGACTACTGGATCATTGACACTATAGACAGTGTTGTCTTCTACACTAAACATCCTTGGTTCCTGCTTTATATTGCCAATGAAGCATGTGTTAATCAAGACTTCTGTTCAATTTCACACTGCCCGTTAGATAAAAAATGTTGATGCATGCAAAAAGACTGCGAGTGTGGAAACATGCAATTGCAATTAAATAATTGGATGTGGCTGTTCCATATAATAAATCAGTATAAGAAAGTAACAGAACTTCAAAGCTATCTCAGAAAATATGCATGCAAAAAGAATCAGCTCAAGTAGTACCGTGGTTCCGGGTATTTTGTTGTTGTCCTGCACTGGTTCTGATGGGTCAGAGTTGGCTTTGTGTTCCATCTGTGCTTGGAATCCCCATTTAATGGCTTGATTAGATCTTGAGTTGTCCTTTACTTCATCATCATTAACCATGGGTTCTCTTAAGTTGTCAAAAATGTTGGTTTCTTCAGTTGACTTCTCTGGAGGAATAGATGGTTCCTGTTCAATATGAGGCGTAACTGTAAGACTCTTTCAAATTTTCCATGAAACAGATAGATAGATAGATAGATATAGTTTATTTATCTAATATATATGTCTACAAAATATGTATTCATTGCAATAGGAACACTAACCAGGAAATTTTCAAAAACACCACTTTTTGTTGGGTGGGCATTATCCTCCACCATGAGCTGCGGATTTTGAGGTGCTGCCAGTGTAAAATTCTGGAGTGTCTGTTTATCCAATAAATCAGTGTCCAAATTTTGACTTGATATTGATGAAGAGGCTTGATCAAGTGAGATCTTTTCTCTTGGTTGGGAATTATTCTCCACCATGAGTTGTGCATTTTGAGGTGCTGTCAGTGTAAAATTCAAAGGCGGCTGTTCATCCAATGAATCAATGTCCAAATTTGGACTTGATATTGATGAGGAGGCTTGATCATGTGGGATCTTTTCTGCTAATACAGACGTTGGTGATGAGGATGAACTTGAGTTGATAGGGACCTCTTCAATCACCAACTCTCGCTGCAAAGTTGATGCAATGGGATCATCAGAACTTTGGTTGACCACAGCATCTCTACTTATTATGTTACTTAATTCATCAACGATTTCTTCAGATGACTCCAGGTTGTCTTGGGCCTCATTAACCACGGGTTCTTTGAAGTTGTTTATAGTGCTGGTTCCTTCATCAAACTTCTCTAATAAATCAAATGCTTCCTGTTCAATATGAGGTGCAATTAAAAGTTAGACTTTCATGCATATTCTGATATTTCTTGCCATGAAAGCAACAAAAACAATAGACAAGTGTGATGGTACCATTATCTGCATGTGTAAGAGAAAGATATGTTCTTTCTAAATCTTAACATGCACAAGTGTTTATTAATTGCAATAGGAATATTGGCCTTTAAATTTTCAAAACCATGATTGTTAGTTTGGTGAGAAGTTTGTATAATTTACCTTGCGCTGTAAATCCAACGGTGGCTGTTCATCCACGGGATTAGTTTCTGCACGGCTTTCCAAATTTGGACTTGAATTTGATGAGGACGCATGATCAATTGTGATCTTTTCTGCTAATAGTGAATTTAATGATGAGTGTGAACTTGAATTGATGGGAACCTCCTCAATCATCAACCCTAGCGGACGAGCCGATTCAATGGGATCATCAGAAATTTGGTTTATTGCTGTGGTACTTCGTTCGTCTACACTCTCTTGGATAAATTTCATGTTGTCGGTTTCGTTAACCATGGGTTCTCTCAAGTTGTCAGCAGTGCTGGTTTCTCCTGTAGACGTTTCTGAAGGACAAGATGGTTCCTGTTCAATAAGGGGAGCATTTATAAATCAGACCATTTCAACTTTCAATGAGCATTGCTGCTCCAATGCATATCCTGACATCTCTTGTTATTAAGGGAACAAATACATACAATTCATATGGTATTATGATATGCATATGTGTATGTGCATGTGTTGAGATAAAGAGAGATAAAGCTTGATTTTCTTTCTTGATCTAATTATGCACACAAAGATTTAGTTAACATAATAGGAATCCTGACCAGAAAGTTTTCGATCATGATTTTTAGGCGGATGAAAAAATGTATCTTTCATCATAAGCTCTGCATTTTAGAGTGCAGTGGGAGTTAAATAAAAAGGGGTTGTTCATCCATTGTGTTAGCTTTTTGGATAATTTCCATTATGTTAGCGTTTTGGATCGTTTTTCAAATTTTGACTTAAGTTCTATGAGGAGCCTTGATCAATGATAAAATCAATTTTTATGTAGTTTAATTAGACTTCTGTCTTTTAGAGTTTCTATGTTTCTCCATTTGGCAATTTACGTTGAATATCACCTTTTACTCAAAGTTTTCAAAGGTTATCCTCAATAAGATAAAACATCTCTAAATCACCGTGGACATAATTACCTTGTGATTTTACATTGTATGACATAGAGAAATTTTGCTCTATTTTAAGATCCACAATTTTACAAGACAAACAATACTTAAAAACTAGAGCATTATAATCTTCATTTATCATTATAATATTTATTGATGCTTGTTCCAAATGCCTATTTTTTTATTTTAGTGGCAATTGACCATCTTTTTTGATACTTTTTTTTCTTAAGTTTCACTAGATTATAGATTATCACTCCTTTTGCTCTTTTTTATTTATTTATTAAAATTTAAGTTTCTTTTGAATTTCTTTTATTATGTATACATTCAAATTCATATATTAGAACATAAAACCTGACACTAAGAGGTTCCAAACAATACCTATTCCCAACTAAGTTGGTACTTTTAACTTTTGAATTGATTTTTATATAACCTTTGTTTTGGGAGTTGACTTAAATCATAATGTTCTCTGATTTTCCTCTTACAAACTTCTAAACTCAAAATTAAATCCTAAACATCATATACTTTAGCTTCAAATTTTTAAAGATTTTGTTTTTTAAAATCAACATTCTTTCTCTTACATTGTCTTTTCTTAGTAATTTTTAATAAGATAATGAATTGATTAATGTGTTTACTACCTATTTGATTTTAAAAGGATTAGGATTTCAAACCTATAAGGCAAATGATGGAATTACCCTAAATTATAAAAGCTTCAAATTTACCTAAGCCAATCTTGTGTGAGTGTTGTGCAAAGTGCTTGCAACCCTAGTATATCACAATCTCTCTTGAGTCAATGTCATTTGAGTGTGATCTCACAACCCTAGTATACCACAGTTTTGCTCTAGCCAATATTGCAAAGAGTGTCCTATGAACTTTGTAATTTTATTTGAGCAAGTTAAGTAAAATATCAGTTATCTTGACAAATATTTTTGTGTATTTGCCATAGAGATCAAATTCCCCAAACTCATGATTATATGATTAACATCACAAACAATATTCACCTTTGTCTAGGCATCTCTATTAGAAGATTCAAAATCTAATTACAAACTTAGTTCATGAATTGATGTGATATATATATATATATATATATATTATATTTAAACTTCACATTAGGATTATATGTGAGATTATAATCTTCAATACCACCTATATACTAATCTTTGATAGTTGAAACAAATGAAAATAGTCAGAATAAAGTAGGTCAATTAACCTTGGTTTAGACTCCAACATAAAAACTAACTCATGTGGTCAGGAAATAATTTTTGTTTTTTATCTCCTTAGTATGAGATTATAGACCTCAATAATCTCTTTCTGAATATGATTTATCAACCTTTGATTTCAATGTTATTTAGACTTCAACCTCTTGGAAGTAGAAGCATTTGAGTTACTTTGAAACGGCATAAGAACAAATAGCTGACCTCTGGTGTTTCTGAGTGCTTTTCAAGCAGGGAACATTCCATCAGCTTCTCCATCATATGCATTTCTCTTTTCTGATTTTCAGATGAAGAGGGATCTGCAGATTTAGAAGACTTGGATTCCTCCCCAACTTTTTCCACTTCTTGCTCGACATCAGCGTGGATCTTATGGTCGATATTTGTTGACCGAGCCTGGCTCTCTCCAGGTATGTCAATTATAGAGGATGACAATGAACTGGTGCCTGTTGTTTCTTGATGATCTACCTGGTCTGGGTGTTTGATTGACACAACAACACCCTTGGAATTCTTGTTGGCCCCTGAGGATCCTACTTCCACAATATTCTCCTGACTGAATGCAAATATTCCTCTTGATTTCGATTCATTTGCCTTTCTGACAGAAATGATTTCCTTGTCAATGTCCTCATCGTACATGCATTCTCCTTCGGTAGGTGTGATGGTTCCGTCGACTGTCAGTGGAGGGGAACCAGCTTCCGAGACCTCCACTTGCAAGTCAGAAGCTATGGAATTGGTAGAAGTATGACAAGAGTCCTTACCTGCAAAATTACTACTGGTTTCCCCACTGTTTTTTCCATTTGCTGATGAGCTGGAATCATAAAAGGGTTCGTTTTCAGGCTCAGCAATTGATATCCCTAGGGACCTCTGAGCAGGATCTGGTTCTACATCTTCAGAAGCAACAGCTTTGTAAGCATTGATCATGACTTCACCCTCCTCGGATGAAGAATATGAATCTGAATCATCAATGCTATCTTCACCCAGAAGTGCTTCCGCGTCAACTTCACGTTCGTTATTCGAGAGTGGCTCCATAGCATGAGATCCTTCCACCGAGTTTATTACCTGGATGTGAGCTTGTGTTCCAGTCTCCACATGGGAAGCACGGCGATTGCCTTCTTCATGCAAGAGATCCTCTATTAGACTGTCATGATCTCTATTATCTGCAAGAGAAAAATATTGTCATGCATTTACAATCAGAAATCAACTTAGCAGTAAAGAAGATGTTAAAGCATGGTGGCCTACCCTAAAAACTCATAGGCAAGGGGAAGTATAGCCTTGTCTAATATAATGCCAGACTCTATATATTGTTTCCAACATAGGATAAGCATTCTTAACACATTCACTCTAATGCGTATAGGAAACATCATAAGAAATATCATGGGTGGACTGATATTAAGGATGGTGAGGGTTCATCACAACACTTTAAAAAATAAGCCATAAGTTCAATAACATTGTTAAAGTAGAGAGACCCATCTTAAAACTCATAAACAAGAGGTGGTACACTTCTATTTAATATAATGTTATCTTCAACGTTAAAGTAGAGAGACCTATCTTAAAACTCATAGGCAAGAGGAGGTATATTCCTATTTAATATAGGGTCAGGCTCAGTATCTTCATTTTCAACAGATCTAAAATGGAAAAACTGATCTTACCTGATGGCCTTTTGAATCTCGAATATCCCGGTCCTCCCAAGGGCCCCATATCCGTGAAGAAAGGGGAAATGTACTTTGTGTCTCGTGCATCATGCTTGGACTCCCCAGGGAAAGAAGCCCCCCGACTGAAGCTCTCATGCCTGCAGAATAGCATTTCTCTCTGAGCTGCCGTGAATTCTTGATGAAAACTGTCTCCCATGAGATTGGGTTTTTCTTCAAAGGGGTCATAGGGAAGGTCAAATGGGTTTCTTGTCGGTAACAAAATGGAAGGGGCTGAATCAGGCATTTCTACCCTCTCAATTTCATCCAAAATGCGTGGGACATCAATGGCGTTGCTTCTTGCAACAAAAATGGGTGCAACTTGATTTGTAGGGTTATTATCTGAATCAACCAAATCTCCATCGACCTGCAGTTTCAATGACTTTTTTGCTCTTCGTCTTGCAATTAGACTTTCAAGTCTCCTGTTCCTCTCCATCTCGGAAATTCCCAGATCCATAAGGTTCCTCTGATCATCCTCTGTCCATTCCATGGCCTTATTCCTGTCCTCTTGTGCCTCTTCTTCATCGTCATCGTCTGCTTCTTCTTGATTCTCTGCCTCTATCTCTATAATACCAAATTTATGAGTCTGTTCTGTGTCATTCCTTGAAACGATCTCACAATTTGAAGGTTTAACACCCAAGAACGCACAGTGTTCTTCAAGATTTTCAAAACATGTAGCCGAGGAACTCTCTCCATGCTCAAAAGAATAGCTCTCTTTCTCCTCTATGGCAGTTTTGCAAGTTGGATCCTCATTAGAAGCTGCCTGTAGAACCATCTGTTCGTCGTTCCTTCCAGTCTGTAGATCCAATTCTTTGTTCTTCTCTTGCAATGGGGTGACAACAACATCATATTCAACAGCCCGAGACTTCTTACTTGGTATTCCATTTTTCCTGTCATCATCTCCCTCGACAATGTGGGACTGTTCCGAAGTCCAAAAAAGTCTAAGAACAACAGCAACACAGACTAGAAACGGGGCTGAGAACACCAAAAAGCTGAGGATGAAGGGAAAAAATATGTACACAAGGTAGGGGACTAAGAAAAAGCCAACAACATACGGATGCTTCTGTCCAAGTCTGTAACTGGTTTTGATTACAAACTGAAGAACTCTAAGCAAACAAACCAGAATATCCTCCGCACCAACACCCATATCCGTTTGTCCCAACACTTAGAACATAACAGAACAGGTTCCAGCTAATCTGAAAAGCGACACCCACACAGTTGGATCCTGACAGAAAACGAAAGAAACACCATGAGAAGCAAATGAAGAGGAAGAAGAAACGAGAGGCCAAGCTTTCCCCACTATCGTTTAGCCAGTCAAAAACCTCCTTGTCCCGCACAGGTTTGGAGTAGGCATGCCTATTTTAGAAAACTTTAGTTGCAGATCCTCGTGTTCAGGAATCAGAAACTTTACATTCCATTTCTCGTCCTATGTTCATGGGATGACAAAGACAAAATAGGAAACGGGTGGATAAAACATTATATTTCTAACTTGACCTCGTGACATTCAGTAAATCAAAAGTAACCTCGTGTCATAAAAAAATCTTTTGTGGCTTCAATCAGGCCTATTTCAAGGACCCCTTTACGGACAAAACATCCAGCTTGAGCCCACCAATAAGTTGGCGGTCCGTGGCCTAAACTCCAAAACATGGGGCAGTAGCGTGTGGTTCTCAGCCCGCAGGCAAATATCCGTATCTCGATCCTGTTGTCTACACGTGTCGATCGACGCTGACATCGGAACATGTAGTGTACGTGGTCAGCGACGCAGACAATTGGATCTAGATTTTTTTGATTCGGCCTCGTTGTGTGTTGTGCTAAATCGGATAACGTTAACCAAAAGAGGCGGAGAGAGGAAAAGAACTCGAAGGTCAATCGACGGTTATGGTCCGGAACTTGAGCTTAATCGGACGGTCATGAATCCGAGCTAAATTCTCTCCGTTTGTGTCTCCCTGTATCTGCTCGGGCCTTTAGCATCGTTCCATCCCGGATATCTCTCACTCAAGCACAGACTATTGTTTACAGACACATAGATTTAAATAAGGATTATACGGATTTACTTTGAATCGATTCTGGTTTCTAGGGTTTCGGAATGGCATCGGTGGAGTCTCTACGTCCGATATTTTACCAGAACATCCATTTGAATTCGTATCAGAGACTCTGTCATTTACATGGATTTCGTTATACGTCAAGGGGTTTTGTTCAGAACGCGAACCGTTTTATCCTCGATTGCCCGCCTTTTTCCTCACACAGCGGGTATGGAGGAGCGACCAGCGTTTCTAGGAATTCGGAGAGGTTCAATCTTTGCGGAGGCTTCCGGTTCAGGAGGAATCGGATTCGAGCGAGCACTCAGGACAACGATTCTCCGGCTGGTTCTAGTGGAACGAGCGAGAGTGAGGGCAACAAGAACCCGCCTAATTCGGGGTCCTCTTCGGCGCCGAATCGCCGGAAAGAGAAGCAAGGGAAAGGGAATATGTGGTGGTCCAAAGGTAAGAAGTGGCAGTGGCAGCCTATAGTTCAGGCTCAGGAGATTGGGGTGTTGCTCTTGCAATTGGGAATTGTGATTTTCGTCATGCGGTTGCTTCGGCCCGGGATTCCGCTGCCGGGTTCGGAGCCTAGAACTCCGACGACCTTCATCAGCGTGCCGTATAGTGATTTTTTGAGCAAGATAAATTGCAATCAGGTGCAGAAAGTCGAGGTTGATGGAGTTCACATTATGTTCAAGTTAAAGGCCGAGGCCGCGGCCCAGGAAATTGAGGTTGGTGGAGCCAGCAGTAAGTTGCAGGAGTCCGAGACGTTGCTCCGGAGCGTGGCGCCGACGAAGAGGATCGTGTACACGACAACGCGGCCGACCGATATAAAGGCCCCGTACGAGAAGATGCTTGAGAATGCGGTGGAATTCGGGTCCCCTGATAAGCGCTCTGGTGGATTCATGAACTCTGCATTGGTAAGCACACCTAGTTCTGTTATGTCGTGCCATGACAATGAAGTTGTTTAATTGGTTACGATGTATTATATTGTGCTGCTAACTACTAGAATTCCATATTCTGGCTTCAATTCTTTTCTGACTTGACTCACTGGTTCATCATGCCAAAGAAATTCAAGTATGCATTGACTTTTTATATAATATTGTGACTTCGGCAGGGAGTATTAATGAAATATGGAAATGGATACCAAGGTTTTGAACATTCGTAATTTTAATCGTTTTGTTCGCCTAAGCTTTGTAATGTTTGATGCTAATACTGCACTGCCACAGCTGTATTCAGCTAATGCAAAGTTATCTCTTCCCTTGTTGTCGTCTATTTTAATGTCCATGTATCTGAGAAGATTGCTTAACTAGTGAAACTTCTTTACCGACAGCAGCTTGGTAAAACATGTGTCTGTAACTCATGTCTCGTCCAAAATCCTACTTTTTGCCTCGGGCACATAAGGACGTATCAGTATCAATTCATTGTTTTTGCTCAGGAAGTTGGTTGGACTAAATAAAATTAGTGTTAGGGTTCCTATTCTGAACATATGACTTCTCTTTGACCCTAGTAATACTAGGATAGCTTTGAATAGACTAAAAGATTGAGAAATTAAACCCAGAAGGTTTTAAATCTGGCTATATGATATTTTGTTTGCCTATGTTTTCAAATGAAATCCTAGTTTAGTCTGTCAATGTAGAACTATGTATTACGTCTTACCCCTCATCTCTATCTATGTTAAACATGTCGATATACAAGAAAAGCCTAATAGGCAGTCAATTTGCTACCAATCAAAAGGACAATATCAAAAAGCGATAAGATATCTTTTTTCCAGTCCCTAATTTAGGGTTGCAGTGTAGCATAAGTATAGACAAGTCCTTTTTAGCAACTAAAACTGGCAAATATTTTGTGGACATCTGCAATTTGTACTGGAGTTTTATTTCTGGTAGGATCAAAAGTTTGTAATTTGATTTTGGATTCTTATTTGCAGATAGCTTTGTTTTATGTTGCCGTGCTTGCTGGACTTCTCCACCGTTTTCCTGTAAGCTTTTCGCAGGTATGATGCAGAATGGTTAGTTCTTGTACTTTGATAGTGGAACTATTGCTGCATGGTCCTCAGTGAGTGCATTCTTGCATACAGCATACAGCTGGTCAGATTAGGAACCGCAAATCTGGTGGTTCTAGTGGTGTAAAAGCCTCTGAACAAGGTGAAATAATTACCTTTGCCGATGTTGCTGGTGTTGATGAGGCCAAGGAGGAGCTTGAAGAAATTGTGGTATGCTAGATACTGCCCAGATTGTACTTTTTTGTGGGGAATTTCATTGACTTCCAAATTCACCCACCCCCCCAACCACCCGGCTCTCTCTCTTTTCCCAAATGTTTGTGTGGCATTCAGTTCTCATTTTTTTTTTGGCAATGCTGATATTTCTTTGCCAGGAATTTCTTCGGAATCCAGACAGGTATATACGTCTTGGTGCTCGACCACCTAGAGGTGTTCTCTTGGTAAGTTTTAGGCATCATATAATGAATTGACCTCATTATGAATGTTAGCATTGAAGTTATGATAGCGTACTAGCAAATCTTTGGCCATGCTGATCAACTGCATGAATGTGGCCAACCATTCTAATTTTCTTTCCTTAAGATCTTCTACCCTGGATTAGTTACTATGAATGCTGTCCAATCTGCAGAATCCTAGTTTACGTGTTTTTTCCTTCAACAACAACTGATTTCTGGTGATGTTGATGTAAATTGGCTAGATCTCTTCTTTAGGTAGAGATTTTACTAGTTTTAGCCTCTAATGCTTCGCATTAACTGTTTTTTTGCCGCTGTATATAGTATATGTAGCAGATGTCACCTTCCTTACTTTTTGATATAGGTTTGATTTCATAATTAGTGAGTATTACTCTGTTTATCTTACAGGTGGGTCTTCCTGGGACAGGTAAGACTCTTTTAGCTAAGGCTGTGGCTGGAGAAGCTGAAGTGCCCTTTATAAGTTGTTCTGCTAGTGAGTTTGTAGAATTGTATGTTGGCATGGGGGCCTCCCGTGTGAGAGATTTATTTGCTCGAGCAAAGAAGGAGGCACCGTCTATAATATTTATTGATGAGGTCAGACTCTGGGATTCTCTTGCTATCTTTGGTAATTGTGTCCAATCTCTGATGGTGTCAGTGCATTGTGAATCATATTTTATTTTATTTTTTTGTTTCGTGCAGATTGATGCTGTAGCAAAAAGTCGTGATGGAAAATATCGTATTGTGAGTAATGATGAGCGAGAGCAGACATTGAATCAGCTACTCACCGTAAGCTTTCCAAGACATCGTTTGCAAGTCTCTGATACTTTTAGTATTGTCTTTCTGGCGTCAATACATTGCCTGTGAAACTGCATTGCAGGAGATGGATGGGTTTGACAGCAACTCTGCTGTGATTGTTCTTGGAGCAACTAATCGCTCAGATGTATTAGATCCTGCACTTCGCCGACCAGGAAGATTTGATCGAGTGGTTATGGTTTGTATTCTGGTCTTTTATCTCGCTGAAATGTTGAAAGGGAACATCAAAGCATCTGCTTACCTGTTGTTTCAGAAATAATGCTTATTCGGTTTCCTTTGTCTTCTTTCAGGTGGAAACACCAGATCGGATTGGAAGAGAAGCAATTTTGAAAGTACATGTTTCCAAGAAAGAACTTCCGCTGGCAGAGAATGTTAACCTTGGTGACATTGCTTCAATGACTACTGGTTTTACTGGGTACTTTCTCTTTCTCTGCATGTAGAAGATGCTCCTCTCCTCTTTTCGTACCTGTTTGGTGAAAACATTGGAATAATCTTTGTTTTAAAACATTGTGAAGGGCCGATCTTGCAAACTTAGTCAATGAAGCAGCTTTATTGGCTGGAAGACAAATGAAAGTTGTTGTGGAGAAAATTGACTTCATTCAAGCTGTGGAAAGATCGATAGCTGTAAGTCTCTTGGTCTATGAATGTCTATGCCTGTTGAAAAGAGGGTGGGTTGAGATTGTTCTTTCTTTGCCATGCTTGCTTCTCAGTCCGTTTCATCTTTCTTTTTTTGTCCATCTACTCTTTTCTCTTAAGCAAAATATTGATGTACATTGTGGTTTGCTGACTAGTGATAGATTGTTTCACAATAGCTATCTATGATTTTGGCATTTTGATCCCTGCATAGATCAAAGTTGGGTTACAGGTCACTGCTTTTCTCTGTGAGTTTCTTGATCTGGTTTTCTATCATTGATGCTTTTCTAGCTTATCCTTTGGTCATACATAACCATGTGAACTTGAGGTTTGTCTTTGTCTTGAATAAATAAATTATACTTTTATGGCTAAATAAGAATTTCTAGTGCACTTGTGTATAAACTCTGGCAAGGAGTTATTAACAGTGGAGTTCAAAAAATTGTATGTTATCTTGAACGCTCTTATGATGTATCCATACAGCTACATAATAAGAATACGCTGCGTAAACATTTTAAGCAACTCCATCTTATTGCCATTGTGTCTTCTTCTTTCTTTTCTTGGTTTTATTTTTTAGTTTTTTGGCCTCAGGTCTAAAGGCTTTGCTTCTTTTTGAAAGTATATAATATTCTACTTATTGGTGATACTTTTTCTGGATTAACTAACGAGCAACTTAACATGATTCTTGATGTAGGGCATAGAGAAGAAGACTGCAAAGTTGCAAGGAAGTGAGAAAGCTGTAGTTGCACGGCATGAAGCTGGTCATGCAGTGGTGGGTACTGCTGTTGCAAATCTTCTTCCAGGACAGCCTCGTGTGGAGGTAAGTCACTTGTACTTTTCAATGGGATACTTTTAGTTTGTACCTTTTTCCTCTTGTTGCCAAAGTAGATACTAAGCATAAATGCGCTGGTGTTTCTGGGATATAACAATTGATAGGCCTTCATCCGGGAGAACTACCTGTAGTTAAGATGGTCCTATAATCCCTGTCATTTTCAAACATTTATATTTGTAACAAAAAATTCAATACATTAATGCATCTTTGCTACTGTTATTTGTGGCATGGGACAGAGCTTGGCGTAAGAAATCTTTTATCGATGAGGGACTGTATCCTATGAACATTTAATAGAAAAACTTATTTTCTTTTTGAAATTTTAAGAATAATATTAAACGTTTAGGGTACTTGAAATACTAGTTCTTTCTCTCATCGGGAGTATAAACTTGTGATATTAAACCATCTCCAAAGGGCTAGCAAAGGGAGGGTCCCGTCAGTTAGAAAAATACCCACAACCCCAGTTCCCCAGCAAGCTTGAGCAATGTGGAACAATAGAGGAGCTTCTTTTTTTGAAAAAATGAAAATAATGGAAATTTTCCCCCCTCCTTCCTTCCCTTGGGTTGGATGGCAAACCAATTTTCTTGACTTGATTGGTGTTGCTTCATTTGTTCTATCATATTGTACATCAATTTCCTATTTCATGTGTATCAGCATTAGTATCTACTTTTTCTTCTCTATTTTCTTGTTTCGCTTTTATTTGTGCACTGACCTCAACCAGATATGGTCATACTAGTCTTGGTTCATATAAGGAATATTTCTCTCTCTATTGAGGTACCCTACGAGGAATAATTGCATTTTCTACCTTTTGATAGGCATATTGGACTAGGCAACAACAGTTACTACTAAGTTAATGTGGATTTTAATTGCTGATGTGCAAAATGAGTAAAAATAATAAGTGTTTTGCAAGAAATTGTGTATCATTAGAATCCAAAAGTTTTGGAATTTGTACTCTGTGTACCATTTTGTTAATGCGCACTTGACATAATGAAATAGTGATCACTGGATGTTCATGTGTTAACAGAAGTTAAGCATATTGCCAAGGTCTGGAGGGGCACTGGGCTTTACATATACTCCTCCAACTACTGAAGATAGATACTTGCTGTTCATTGATGAGTTACGGGGCCGCTTGGTTACTCTTCTTGGAGGACGTGCAGCAGAAGAAGTGGTTTATTCAGGTCGTGTTTCAACTGGTGCACTTGATGACATTCGGCGAGCAACTGACATGGCGTACAAGGCAGTAGCTGAATATGGTCTTAATCAGACTATCGGCCCTATTTCTATAGCCACACTTTCGGGAGGTGGGATTGATGAGTCTGGAGGTTCTATGCCTTGGGGAAGGGATCAGGTCCTATATTTTTACCCAGTTTCTCTGGTTCTATTTTACTTGCCATAAATACTGATGTACAATGGTTTTTAACAGGGGCATCTGGTTGATCTTGTTCAAAGAGAGGTGAAACTATTGTTGCAATCTGCGTTGGAAGTAGCACTTTCAGTTGTGCGAGCTAATCCTACTGTTTTGGAGGGGCTTGGTGCCCATCTAGAAGGTGATGCTTGGCTGCTCTTACTTTCGTGTATCATATATTCATTTATACATGCTGTGATACATATTATAAATGCATGCATCCATGAGTTCTTTTTCTCATATCTACGTTATTCTAACTCTTTGCATTGGATTGATATTTTACTTAGTTCACCATTGGGTGAAAGGTCCTCCACACTCTTAACCATGTTTGTCAAATTTCATTTCAAATGGGAATTATTGACAATTTAACTAACTGCTAGACATTTAGGGCCAATGGAGAATTTAAATTAGGTAAAGTATAGAGAAAGTCGGTTGTTGTTCAAATAAAGAACACTTAATTATGATATGGGGAACTCGAAGTTTGTTTCATATCATAAATGCTTCATGTGCTCCAACAGACTTACTGTAGGGAAAAACATCTCTAGAGACAAAAATCTAACAACAATGAGCTGATATGGAAGATCTGATTTCACAAGAAAGGTGACTGCCCATTAAGTATCTCATAGACCAACTTAACATCTTAAATCTAAGGAGCCTTAGAATACAGTTTGATCGGCTCAGGATTTACACGAAAAAAAAAAAAAAAACTGACACAGAGCTTGCGGCCACTTCTTTTTTGTTGTAGGGGCTGAGAAAGAATAAAAAAATCTGACACTGGTATTGAGTTTGTGATGTGAAATAGGGTTGTTCCATAGTATAATAAATCTTGCTGTAGTTGGCCTTAGTGTTCTGATGGTGTTTTTTCTTCAGACAAAGAGAAAGTAGAAGGTGCAGAGCTTCAAGAGTGGTTGAAATTGGTCGTTGCCCCGTCGGAACTTCAAGTTTTTATTGCAGGGAAGCAAGAGGTTCTTTTACCATTGGAGACAGGCTCCTGATGACAGCTCATTCTTCTTAATTCTAAAGGAAAAAAATGGAGTCAGTGACTGCGCTTCTTGCCATTAAAGCCGTCGCCAAGTCAGTGAACTAATCCTCCAAATGGACGATGGTTGACACTTGCATCTTGTATATTTCAGTAAGGTAATTTTCTGCTTCATTAATCGGCATCTACCATCCTGTTCCATGTCGTATCTCACAATTTACCAGCTTAAAACCAGATAGAGTCGAAAGGCTGAAGAGTTCTCTTGGTCGAAGCCTTCTCAAATATCTCACCTTAACTTTGTACGTGTGGAATCTGGAATCATCTGTACATTGGCTATATCATTTTAAGTCATACAGAATATGGAATTGAGAAGAAAGAGTTGTCCCAATCTGCAATTGTAATTCTATTCGTTTGTATATTGTTATTGTCCGAAATACATACCGCACCATATATGGTGGTTTGGAAAGTTAAGATGAACGCTGTGCATTATAATAGCTACAAAGGCCTTCTTTTACCTTTATGGGATTTCAAACAGAACAGTATGGGCCAGCTTGGCTAAATGATTTTCCAGGCTCTGATCCATTGCTGTTGCATTGTGTAGTAGCCATCACTTTCTTTGAAACTTCTTCCAGAGATCATCGTAAAAGAAGGAGAATCTAAATCCAAAGAAATGAAGGGTGGTGATGATTTCATAATCTGATTCATTGATATTTTGGTAGGAGAAACCAAAATATCTGCTTGCTTTTTGAAGGCAACCATACAGTCCATCGTTTGTCTCAACAAAATAAAAGGATGTCTAAAGCTGCAGACACAAGTGGTATGGACCACAGTTAAAGTGGTTCTCTTCCAAAATTTCAAGATGTCGCATTCATGTCCAAAAATTATAACCCGAGAAACTACTCGATCAAGTGGCTAAACATTTGAATCCCATTCCATTTATGCATGTTCAATAAAAAGTTAAACAAAATAAAAAGTTTAAGAAAAGAAGATGTCCATCCACTCAGCCAGAAATATATGTCACTCAATTTTCGTTTAAATTTTAGTACATAAGTGCTTAGTTTAGTAGTAAGTAGATGTTGTTTGAGATTAAGATATTCTAATTTTAGCTTAGTACTGTGCCGGTGTTGTCTAGGAAAAAAGGTCTAATTTTAGCGTTATGGAACCCAAAGAGGCAATGAAGACTTTTTTTTCTATTTTGAAGGTAAAAATTAATCTGGGCAAATTAAATTAATTGCACAAAAACAAAAGGGTATGTAAAATAATAGGCTGGAGAGCCCTTTTGTGTAAAGCTTCTCTTCTAATCACTTCGAAAAGCCAAGTGAGAAAATAGAAAGAAATATCTAACTCCATTAGCACCAGAGCCACGTCAGCTGTTGCCTTTAAAGCGCCTTTTGGAGTTCTCGGGAAAGCGTTACCAGCTTCCTATAAAATCCTGCCCAGGCAACGTAATCCTGAGCATGTGAAATCGTGAGCTCAGAACTTCTCAGTTTAACGCGGTGCTGAAGAAGATAAGACCAGGCTTTCGTGATCAGGTCTCCCTCCCTCCCTCCCTCTCTCTCTCTCTCTCTCTCTCTCTCTCTCTCGCAAAGGAACATTTTCTAATACTGGTTGTTCTCCGTTTACTTGTAACCGTCGATTCGTTTTTCTGTTTCTTCTTTAATGTTTTTAGGCTGTTCTTTCTGTTCGTTTCTTCTGTGATCCTTGGATTTCTCTCGCTTGCGGCTTTCATTTCTCTGTTTGGTATGGAGGAAAATCAAACCTTTGTGTTTGTGTTGCTTGCTGTTTGGTTTCCGAGACTGGAAAATGCTCGTTCCTTGGTCCAGTCTAGTGAGTGGAGGATTGTTGTTTTGGGTTTCATTTTATTTTTGCTGCATGTCCTCAGCTACCAAACAGACCTAATGTTACTGGTTTTTGCAAGGGCTTTTCATTTCTTCTTCTTCTTCTTCTTCTTTTTGCGTTCTTAACATGTCTGGTCTGAGTTCTAAGTTGTCTGTCTTTGGGTATATATATATGATACTATGTGCCTAAGTTCACATGTATGTGTGGAAATGAGGTCTCTATATGACATGCTGCGTGCCGACTCTGTTTTTTGGTTCTTTTTAATGAATCAACTATTCTGAAATCCAGTCGGTTTAAATGGTAGATTGAATCTTCTAATTCGAGGTTGAGAAATTGTAGAGACAACTGACTGCCAATGATAAATTTTCATTATAAGAAGATATTTTGACATTTCTGGTCCTTTAAAATTCGTTTTCATTTTTCTTTGTCTTATCTTTTTCTTTTTCTCCTATGTTTTACCCTTTGGAAGCTGATCCAGACTAAAATGTGGTTTATGTTGGCTTTTCATAATGTAGCTTTGGGACAAACCTGTGTGATGACCAGCAGAATAGCGAAAATTTCGGCTAAATAGTGAATTAATTTATCAATATTTGAAAAGCACTATATCTTTCCTGTAATTGTACTTTTTACTTGTATTTATAGGAACTTTTTTTGTTGTAGATACACTGAATTTATAATTTCTTGTCAATTAGGTTCTGATCTTTTCATACTCAAGTGCTGCTCAGATTGATAAGAAATGGCATCACTACATGCTAGTGTGACTTCAATTGTGTGTCAAAACGGCAATCATGCCTCTTCACCAAAGTTTCCAAGTACTTCCTTCTTGCCTGGGTTTGATGTGGTTGGGCGTGTCTCAAATGCATCTAAGAAGGAAACATTTGCGGCAGCTGTAAGCATGGATCCTAGAGCCACATTGACATTTGATCCTCCATCGACCAATTCAGAGAAAAACAACCAAAGGAAGCATACAGTTGATCCTACTGCTCCTGATTTTCTGCCACTACCGTCCTTTGAGCAATGTTTTCCAAAGAGCTCAAAAGAATTTAAGTACATCTCTTGATCCTTTTGCTTTGGTTTATTTTTTAACTGTTTTCATTTAGGCATCTTTGGTTTAGTAACTCTTGTCTGCCCATGGCATCACTGATGGCTGCTTAAGATACATTTGGACTTTAGTTTGGGAACTGATGCATAATTTGCCACACAGGGAAGTTATTCATGAACAATCAGGTCATAAACTCAAAGTTCCCTTCCGGCGTGTCCACCTGGCTGGGGATGAACCACACTTTGATACCTACGATACTACTGGTCCTCAAAACATTAGCCCTCGCATTGGTAATGCTAATCAAATTTTAACTTTCACATGCTTGCTCCTATCTGAAGTCTGAAGTTTTACCTTATGTAATATTTTTTTTAATCTTTTTATTTTCCTGTCAGTGAAGGCTACTTCATATCTGAGGAGGTTTTGATTTTTTACACGATCATGTCTGCAGTTCTTAAGTTTTTCCTTTTTTTTTTTTTTTTTTTTTTTTTCTCCTTAACTAATTTTTTCCCCTTCTTGGTGGATAAATTCCAGACCGCACTAACAGAGTATAATTAAGTAATACTTGTCTCAGTTTTTTCTTCGGCATCTTCAATTTATGCCTCCAGTGGGCAGCAATTACATGGCTAGTTCTGAATTGACACTGTTAGTTAAACAGGACTACCAAAACTACGGAAAGACTGGGTTGACAGGCGGGAGAAATCAGGTGCACCTAGGTATACACAGATGTACTATGCTAAGCAAGGAATAATAACTGAGGAAATGTTGTTCTGTGCCACTCGTGAGAAGCTTGACCCAGAGTTTGTAAGATCAGAGGTTGCTCGTGGTCGGGCAATCATTCCTTCTAATAAGAAGCACCTGGAGCTGGAACCAATGATAGTTGGGAGGAACTTTTTAGTCAAAGTGAATGCAAACATTGGAAACTCTGCTGTTGCGAGCTCCATTGAAGAGGAAGTTTATAAGGTACAGTGGGCAACCATGTGGGGTGCCGACACTGTCATGGATCTCTCTACAGGTCGCCACATCCATGAGACACGGGAGTGGATCCTTCGTAACTCTGCTGTACCAGTAGGGACTGTACCCATCTATCAAGCACTTGAAAAAGTGAATGGAATTGCAGAAGACCTTAACTGGGAAGTTTTCAGGGAAACCCTGATTGAACAGGCTGAGCAGGGTGTAGATTACTTCACTATCCATGCTGGGGTTCTACTTCGATATATCCCACTAACAGCGAAGCGAATGACAGGAATTGTTTCACGTGGAGGATCCATTCATGCAAAGTGGTGCTTGGCTTATCATAAGGAGAATTTTGCATATGAACACTGGGATGATATACTTGACATCTGTAATCAGTATGATGTGGCCCTGTCAATAGGAGATGGGCTGAGACCTGGGTCCATCTATGATGCTAATGACACTGCACAGTTTGCAGAGCTCTTAACTCAGGGCGAACTGACCCGAAGAGCATGGGAAAAGGATGTCCAGGTAATAACGTTACAAAATGTCTGGTGGCCTAATGGCTTAGAAATACTTAATGTCGTGGAAAAAATTGGATTTGTGTCTATTGCCCTGCAGGGTTCAGTTATCTCTCTAATCTTATTTCCATGGATTTCCTAGCCCTCTTGAATAGAAATTGGGAATCTGAGAAAATTTTGAACTCCTTTATATTTTATCAGTCTTCTATTTCAGAGAATTAGACCTCATTAAAATGAATTTGAAAGTTGTCTTTCGGCTGCTCCACAGTTTAAAAGTGACTTGTCTTTGTACCATAAGAGAGCCACAACGCATTTTTCATGGTTTTTAAAATACTATTTTCAGAGAAAGTAGTGAACTGATCTACTTGGCTATTTCCATTTGCACTACAAATTTTGGTAGGTGCAAAATTAAACATATCTGTTAATTAGTTGATAGTGCAGCAGTGGTTAAATTAGACTCTTACAGGGTTGAGTTGACCATTAAGGGATTAATTTATGAGTTACTAGACTTTATTTGAATAAAATTCTATTTCCTGTCAAAACAAAAGTAACAATCGCATAGTGAGAAGAAATGAGAAATGGAGGTGTGGGCTTATTCCACTGATTCAGCATTGCACGTATCCATACAACTGTTTCCCTGTTTTTCTGTCAAATTTTACTTTGAGGATTTGAATCTTATGACTCACAATATTACGTTACGCACCTTCAGGTCATGAATGAAGGGCCTGGACATATTCCAATGCACAAAATACCTGAAAACATGCAAAAACAGCTGGAATGGTGTAATGAAGCACCTTTCTACACTCTTGGTCCTTTGACAACTGATATTGCACCTGGATATGATCATATCACCTCTGCAATTGGTGCTGCCACTATTGGGGCTCTGGGCACTGCTCTTCTGTGTTATGTAACTCCCAAAGAACACCTTGGGTTACCAAATAGGGATGATGTTAAGGCTGGAGTTATCGCATATAAGATAGCTGCTCATGCAGCCGATTTAGCCAAGGGTCACCCACTTGCTCAGGGCTGGGATGATGCATTAAGCAAAGCTAGATTTGAGTTCCGCTGGCTGGACCAGTTTGCTTTGTCATTGGATCCCATGACTGCCATGTCCTTCCACGATGAAACCTTGCCATCAGAAGGTGCCAAGGTGGCCCATTTCTGCTCCATGTGTGGACCTAAATTCTGCTCTATGAAGATAACAGAGGATGTGAGGAAGTATGCTGAGGAGCATGGCTATGGGAGTGCGGAAGAAGCTGTAAGGCATGGAATGGATGCTATGAGTGCCGAATTTCTGGCTGCTAGGAAAACTGTTAGTGGAGAACAACATGGTGAAATAGGTGGAGAAATCTACTTGCCAGCAAGTTACTTAAGTTCCTCAGAGCAATGAAGGTCAGTGTACTTTCTCTCTGTTCTTTCTGTTGGTCCAATTAGGATCTCAATTTGTCAATGGTCGACCAAAACTTTTAAGCCTCTTGATTCCACAAAATGAGGGGAGAACTGTAAGTGCAGTTGAACTTAAAAAGCTTTTAAAATTATAATCTAGAATCCAAATGATGAATGCACGATCTCATAGGAATGCTATACCATCCTAATTTGGGCGTAAGGCCCTCTCGGGTTGATGTCTCATAGGGGTTGCTGAATATGATGATTCTCTTCCCACTGAACCTGCATTTATAGGATCATGGATATTGTTTCTCCTAGCAGAAGCACGGATGACTATAGATGTCATAAAACTACTTTGTCTTTGGACAGTCAAATGGCACCAAAAACATGCAGCTGTATTTCAAAGCCACTTGCAGTTGTATATTTTTTTTTTTATATATATTTTGATTCTTTGCTTAACTCTAGTAAATTGGGGGATTCCAGTTTCTGCAGGCTCAGTGGTGAGCAGAGATGTAGTTTGGAATGTGGAGAGTTGGTGCATGATTATCTTGTCAAGCACACTGCTGGGAAGTTTGAAGTTTAGTTTGTCAAAGCTTTTAAAGACATATCGACCTTTATTCTATTTGTTTCGTGTGCCTCAGAAATAAAGTGCTCCACTTCATGTTTATTTTCATTATGATTTCTTTTGACTGTTGAATTGACATAAGAGATGCACCGGGGGTGCCTGTAACCGCTTCATCTCTAGCTGTTTGGCTAGGATGCTGGCAGCTCAGGCTGAGACAGTCCCTTTGAACCTGAACAGGATAATGCCTGCGTAGGGAGCGTGCATTTTTGTTTTCCTGTTTTTGCTTGTGCTTGAACAGGGAGGAAGCTTCTATCCATAAAGGCCAGCTTATCCATGTCAAGGCCGACTCAATTTCATGGCAAGAGGCTGAGCAGTCCTGTGGCTGGGGTGTAGCTGGAACTGGCTTCTCTATTTTATTCTGTGCTGTCATAATTAAGTATGATCAAATAAAAAAAAAAAGAAAAAAAGAAAACACAAAAAGGAAAAGAAGAAGAAGAAGAATATGCCGGTTGAATTATTATAAGATAGTCTACATGGTGCCATGTAAACATTACAATTGATTATAGATGATTCTAATTAAAATTTGTGTATCTAGGTTGGGATGTAAATACTAATACACTATATGAGGACAACTAAACATCAAAGGCTCTAGAAGTATGATGTTAAAAGTAATATACTTAAGGTTAAATGATTTGTGCCAAAGAGCAATGGAGAAGACATTATTATTGATGAAAATGACAAATTGTAAGAAATCATTGACTAGGAATCTCGTGAATGTGGCCCATGAATCTAGGGTGTTGAGAAATGAAATAGTGCCAGTTAATTGTTATTACATTTTCTTTTACCTCATTATTACCTAATAGAAAATTGTAAAAGCTGTTATTAACTCCCCCACATCTCTTGGGCCCAATTCTTCCACCAAGACTAAAAGACTGAAACCTACAAATGCGGTTGCAAACGGAGGTAATCGGGGTAACAATCATTAGTCAAAAAAGAAGTGGACGTACAGTTGTGCATAATCCGTCAAGACACTACATGGAAAATAGTGTTTCTGCCCATTTGGGAGGACTCCTAGTTCTCGGGCAGGTGTTAAAGCCCTTGTTTTGTGCGTGGAATGTGTAAGGCCTTTCTCATAAGCACTTGCCATGGAGAACATTCGTTTGTGGACCGCTGAGAACAGAGTTAAGGATCTATAATGAGCGGATGACTGCTGTTGTCATCCATGTCTTTGAATCTCCACTCTTCGTGCCACAAGGGCAACTTCATTAATAAAAACGATGAGCGGAATCTTGCTGCTCCTGGCTGGAGAGTTTCTTTATTTGTTTTCAAATTGGAATAGAACATGGAGCCTAATCGGCACATGAATGTAAATAGAAAGCTAGATAAGCTAGAAACTCAAGTGGTGAGAATATCTATTGGGTTTATGTTCAATGAAGACTATCATCTACCTTTTCTATTTATAAGAGTATTGTACATGTGATTTTCAGTCAAAATCTAGTATATTACAGTATTTTAAATCTATTTTGTTTGTCTGCTATTTTACCCAAATCCATTAAGTTTCCATGTTATGTTCTTAGGTTTTAGATACAACATGTAGAAGACTGAGTCATCTTATCTTATCTTCTAAGCTATTCTAACATGCCTTTTTAAATTAGTATCTTTTATGCATATGAGACAATGAGCTTGAGAATGAATGCTACTATTGTTTTCTATGCAAGCCATTTATTTTGGCTACTTTTTCACTAGGCGGAAAGCAAGCATCATTAGCACCAAACCCGAGCCAAGACAAGGTCCCATTTCTTGATCTGCAAATTTCCTCATTTTGACACTTCCGCAACGCCGAAAGCGAGCATGCATGTGGCAACAGCTCAAGCTTTAGTAAAGGCCACATTTCTTGACTTAAATGCTAATCCACTAGTCACCATAAATGACTTACTCACTAACCCATGTTTTTATTGACCTATAGCACTGCCTTCCGTCCATCTTCTAGACCACAATTAAACACAAAACTACTAGTCACCACAGATGACTTATTCCCCATCTTGGTTTGTCTTCATGAAGCTTAGGAATTTCCATCTCAATGTTCATGCACTTACTTCAAACTCTACCTATCTCAACAAAGGCTGAAGGAAGGCTGCATATCTCAAGATTCTCGTTACTCCATTTCTTCACTCCTATTCATGAATATTGCCTCGTCCAGAAATGATAGTTGGGGATTTGTCCGGTTATCTTTTCCGACATCCGTTAGTTACTCGAAGAAGCATCTATTTAGTTGATTTTAGTGGACAAAAAATGTGAATGAGAACCTTCCTACAGTCCGTCCTACACCCCTCGAATTGGAAATATGAAATACTTCATAGAATTTCTGCACAGACCAAAATATATCTGATTCCCTTTTCTTTTTTTTCTTTTTTTTTTCTTTTTTTTTCTTTGGTTTTTTGGTTGGAGTGATCGGGGGTGGGCAGATAATTCAGGGACAGAGAGTATTATTGCATATTTATTTAAAGTGAGTAACCAAAGTTATGCCAATAACATTGGAGTATGCCTCTCCATAGGTGTCGGATAACCGGTATTGAGTAAACATTTTATTATAACGGAATTTTTAAAGGCATATGATACATGCTGACCTATCTACAAGCACATGGCATGTCAAGAACACTTTTTGCCAACTCCAAGCTCGCTTATTTTTTATTTTTGATGAGTTGTTATATTCTATTTGCCGTTTCTCGTTTCATTAACACTGGATTGGGGGTTGCCAATTTTTCAAGGATCAGAAGCATATATAGGCAACTTGGTACATGAATTTGTTGGAAAGTTCAAAGTTTAGTCTCTCAAGGTTGTGAAGACAGATCTAATTTTTATTCTGTATGCTTTGTTAGCCATAGTAATAATATGTTTTCGCTTATTTTTTATTTTTATTATGACTTTCATTGCTGCCAAATTGGCGTAAGAGATGCACTAGCATAAGGGAAAAGTACGGAATTGGCATGGCAGGCCCGGACATTCCTTTGATTCAAATGAGACAAAGCCTGCACAGAGAGGGAGCTACGCGTTTTCTTTTCTTTTAGGAGTGTAATGGCATAGGCAGCGAGCTGCATTCCATGTTTTGAGCTAATCTAATCCATGTGAAGGCAAACTGGCCCGACTTTCACATCGCGGCGGCGACTTAATAGACAAAAGGAATGAACAGAACTTTACCGCTCGTCGCGGGAAAGTTTCCTCGATTCGATTACCATGCCTCCACGCGTTTTGCGTCTTGACCGGTGAACTTGTCATCAATAAGTTGGACTCTAGTGTTTCCCACTAACCTGGAAGTTCTATAAAGTTCTCTAAAGTGCTGTTCCCACTATCTCAGATGACTAAGAAGAGTTACTGACGACGCGGAAAGTGGAAAGTCACCCTTATATTCTGCAAAGCCGAGCCTTCCCAAACAAAGTAAAACAGAGCTAGTCTTCGACATCTATCATCGCCATTGAAACCGCTGTAAGAAAACCTATTTGTTAAGAAATCGATTTTGAGCTGAAAAACTAGAAACAGCTTCCATTCAAGAATAACGAAAGTTCTTGTACAAGAGAAAATTACACGCAGTGGAGCCCTAGATTGGCTCTTATACAATGGCGAAAGAATAAAGAATAATATGCTGTGTGGGCCTAATGGGCCTCTATACATGTGGGCTGCATAATAGAGAACATCATCTTTCAACATCCCCCCTCGAGCTGGTAGACGATATAGGTCATAGACGCCAAGCTTGCCTTGAAGAAAGTGATGTTGTTGTATCCCCAAGGCCTTTGTCAATAAGTCAGCTGGTTGCTCTCGAGTGGAGATGTGTGCTGTCCGAATTACCTTGGTGGCAATTTTTTCTCGAATGAAGTGATGGTCAATCTCTATATGTTTGGTCTTCTCATGCAGAACTGGGTTAGCGGCAATCTTCATGGCAGCTTCATTATCACAATATAGATTTACAGGGCGAAGTAAAGGTACCTATAGATCTCGAAAAATACCTAAAAGCCATATGATTTCACATGTAGTAGAAGCCATGGCACGATATTCTGACTCAGTGGAAGATCGAGAGACTGTGGATTGTTTCATACTTTTCCAAGAAATCAAGGAGTCTCCAATCATGATACAGAAACCAGTGGTAGATCATCTTCCCATGGGGCAAGAACCACATGTGGCATCACAATATGCCCGCAACATAAGTCGATTGTTCGACTTCATCAACAATGCTTGACCTGGAAACCCTTTTATATATCTGATGACTCGAAGAGCAGCATCAAAGTGAGACTCTTTGGGGGCATGCATGAACTGACTCAACAATCTAACAGCAAAGCATATATTGGGTCTAGTCACAGTAAGGTAAATCAACCTGCCAACCAATCGTTGGTATTTGGTGATGTCTTTGAGAGGAAAATCACCTTCTTTTTCTAGAAATTCATCATATTCAAGGCTAGTGTATTTCACATTTTGTTCCATGGGAGTATCTGCAAGCTTGCAACCAAACAAACCATATTCTGAAATCAATTCAAGGGCATACTTACGTTGATTCATGACAATTCCTGTTGGAGATCGTGCCATCTCTACTCCTAAGAAATATTTCACCAATCCAAGATCTTTCATATGGAATGTAGAACACAAATATTTCTTCAGGTTCTGAATTTCTAATTCATCACCCCCAATTATGATCATGTCATCAACATATAGAAACACAATAAGAAGTCCCTTACATATAGGCTTTAGGAAAAGGGAGTGATCATGTTGTGAATGATGAAAGCCAGTCCGAAGGAGAGCATCTGTAAATTTTTGTTACCACTGTCTGGAGGCTTGTTTAAGGTCATATAGTGATTTCTTCAATTTGCATACTTTACTTCCCCCCTTGCGCTGAAATCCTTTTGGAAGACGCATGTATATGTCAATGTCAAGGTCCCCTTGCAAGAAGGCATTGTGGACATCCATCTAATGCATATCCCAGTTATGAATGGCAGCGAGAGCAGTGAGAATCCGGACTATGACAAGTTTGCCCACTGGAGCGTAAGTATCTTCATAATCAACACCATGTCTTTGGCTGTATCCTTTAGCCACAAGGCGTGCCTTAAAACGATCAATGGAACCATCAGCCTTGTATTTTACTTTGTACACCCACTTGCTCCTAATAGCTTTCCGACCTGCAGGCAAAGAAACTAGTTCCTATGTGTGGTTTGATTCTAAAGCCCTAATCTCCTCAGTCATGGCATCCTTCCATTTGGGGTTAGAAACAACTTCATTGTATGTGGTGGGTTCAACAATGGTAGAAATAGAGCAGATAAAGTGATCATGCATACTAGAGAGGCGATGGTGTGATATAGCATGACAAATAGGATGAGCTGTAGAAGGGGTTGAAATATGAGTACCAACATAGTCCTTAGTCCAAATGGGTGGTTTAGTAAGTCTACCTGATCGTCGGGAAGGAATAGGAGATGGCTCAGGGAGTGTTGGAGCTGGTCCAGTGTAGGGAACAATAGCAAGTGAATCAGGGTCCTGCAAGACAATGTCAAAATCGGATGGATGCACGAGAGTGGGAGGTGATGAGGAATCAAGTATGGGAGAAGTTCTATGTCCATGGTCCAAAGGAAATACTAATTCATGAAATGTAACGTCACGACTCACAATGAATTTGCCAGTGTGAAGATCAAGCAAACAGTATCCCTTCTAACTGAAGGGATATCCCATGAAGATAGATGGAATCAATCTATGCCCAAATTTATCTTTCTGGGTTAGATTAGCTCCATAGCACAAACATCCAAACACACAAAGATGGTCAAGTGTGGGAGGTTTCCCAAATAAGCGTTCATATGGTGTGTGACCCTTAAGAACGGAACTAGGAGTGCAATTAATCAAGTAAGTCGCCGTAAGAATGCATTCACTCCAAAATCGGATAGGACAATAGGATTGGAAACGAAGAGCCCTACCAACATTAAAAATGTGTCTATGTTTCCTCTCAACCACCCCATTTTGTTGGGGAGTATAAGGACAGGAACTCTCATGAATAACACCATGAGAATCAAAGAAGGTTGTGCAAAAGGTGCTAAAAAAATCTTGGGCATTATCAGTGCGTACGCGCTTGATCAATTTTCCAAACTAAGTCTGCACTAGAGAAAAAAAATGACTGAAGATTAAGAAAGGTTTCAGTATTGTGTTTCATGAGGTATGTCTATGTCACACAGGTGTAGTCATCGACTATGGTGAGGCAATAACGTGCACCAGTGTGAGAGGGGGCTTTATAGGGCCCCCAGATGTCAATGTGTATTAATTCAAATGAATGAGTGGTGGAGGTAGTCCTATGGGGAAAAGGGGATCGAACATGTTTAGCAAGTGGACAAATTGTACATGTCTGAATATCATGCATAGAGGACTTGGACATATAAAAAACATGACGCATGGCAGTAAAGGATGGATGTCCAAGACGTTGATGCAAGAGAATACTATTAGATAAAAAAGGAGTACAAGTATTGTTTATCTCCTTAGGAACAAAAAAGTTTACTGCCAAATGAGATGTAATAGCATTACATGCATCAAAATCAAAATTAGACACAAGAAAGTAAAGACCATGCTTCACTTTACCAATCCCCATCACTGTCCCAGTCCGCAAGTCCTGAAAAAGACAGAATTTGGAGAGCAATGTGATGGCACAATTATTGTCATGAGTATATTTTGTGGTAGATAAAAGATTGGCGGTGAATGCAGGGGCATAAAGTACATCATAGAGAAAATATCTATTATGTAGAATGACTGAACCTATATGGGTGATGGGAATATGTTTACCGTTGGGGAGTTTAATAGTTCTAGATTCATGAATGCATGACTGAGGAGAGATTAAGCTATGAAAGTCACCCGTAATATGGTTACTAGCCCCTGAGTCTACAAGCCAATGATGGAAACAAGTACGCTTAGGAGAGATACCTGCTATGTGGGCAGATGTGCGCGAAGAAGCAGCAGTGGCAGCAGGTGAGTGAGCAATGGGATGCTTCAGTTTGTGGAGAAAGGCAAGGATTTCCTTCTGATCGGCCTTAGTAAGAACAGTCCCATCATTAGAGTCATCATCATCGGCAGTGGCATGATGAATGGATTGGCGTTTGGGAGCTTTCCCTTTGCCTTTCCGTGGAGGGACACTAGGAGGACCATGAAGCTTAAAGCACTTGGATTTAGAGTGCCCGGAACCCCTACAATGACTGCATTTATGGAGTTGGTAGCAGTTATCAATGGAGTGGCCTATTTTCCCACAATATTTACTGCCATCAGAAATTTCCTGCATGAGTTGCTGCTCTGCTGAGCCTATATGGGCGTGAGGGAGGTGTGCTAGCAGGGAATAAAAACCAAAAGGCTATGGCAGGGCCCAAAAGGCTGGGCTGGCACAATCCTGAGGAAGGGAGAACGCGCGGGTCAAAGGGGGCTAGTGGGTACCCATGTGGGGCACGAAGATGCTGGCCCGCATCTGGCGCGATCCGCGGGCCAGCTGGTGCAGGAGCGCGCGAGCTGTGCGGCTCGAGCTGCAGGCGCGAGAAGCTGTCTGCTGCACGCGACTCGTGCGGCTCGAGCCGGAGGCGTGAAAGGGAGTCTGCTGCAAATGCCATGGAATCCAGGCGAATGGAGCTATCGATCGACTAAGGATGATTCTGACGCCGTTCTTCATCCCAGATCATCCCAACAACATCAGATAACTGCAAGCTTGGCCTAGTATTCTGGATCTAAGACCTTGCAGTGGAGAAAATCGGATCTAACCCATTCAGAAATTGGGTGAGTTTTATAGAATCCTGAAAACGTCGGAAAGTGGGGATGGGGCCAAGTTCAGGGAAAAGAATGGCTACATAAGACTCATATTGGCTCTAAAGTTGTTCAAGGCGATAGGAATATTGGTCCACGAGTTCCCCATTCTGTGTTGCAATGGCTAGATCAGCTTGAACTGTGTAGAGTTTGGTAATCCCAACACGCTGGAATTTTTCTTGTAGATGTAACCAAATTGTCTTGGCATCTGTGGCATAGGTGAAGGTCCGATAGATGTCGGGAGCTAGAACAGTGAATAACCAAGACAAAACAACCCCATTGCAACGCTTCCCAAACGGATGCAAGGGGGAATCTGGTTCAGGTGGTGCAATAGATGGGTCGACGATGCCATGTTTATTTTTCCCCATCAGCGCCATCTCCATGTTACGGCTCCAGCTAGGGAAGTTTCCAAACCTAAGTAGCTTTTCCAAGACAATAAGGATGCCAGTCTGCTCGGTGGGGTGGAGATAAAGAGGGTGCCCCGGTTGAATATTGGTGGGATCTTCACGATGGCCAGAGCGACCACGTGATTGATGACGAGTGTGAGAGCGACGGTGATGACGATGGTCACGACGACTACGGGTGGGGCTACGGGAATCATCAAGAGACATAGTGGGAGAAATAGACAAATTAGGGACGAACACCAAGTGTTCGAGAGAATGTCCCAGTGGGGGACATACCAAAAAAGGAAGGAAAAAGTTTAAAAAAGAGGTGGGGAACATGAAGGAGCACAGGAAAAAAGATTCATGCTTGTGATACCATGTTAAGAAATCGATTTTGAGCTGAAAAACTAGAAACAGCTTCCATTCAAGAATAACGAAAGTTCTTGTACAAGAGAAAATTACACGCAGCGGAGCCCTAGATTGGCTCTTATACAATGGCGAAAGAATAAAGAATAATATGCTGTGTGGGCCTAATGGGCCTGGATACATGTGGGCTGCATAATAGAGAACATCATCTTTCAACACTATTGACAACACGGAATCGGAGATTTACTTTCGGAGAGCGACGATCCGAGCCTTGTGATAGACAGTAAAGCACGGCAAGTGTCCGATGACTTTCATGCGCATCGAAACAGCCCTCGTCACGGGAAAGTTTCCTCGATTCGATTACTATGCCCCCACGCATTTTGCGTCTTGACTGGTGAACTTGTCATCAATAAGTTTGACTCTAGCGATTCCCTCTAACCTCGAAGTTGTACAAAGTTCTCTAAAGTGCTGTTCCCACTGTCTCAGATGACTAAGAAAAGTTACTGACGAGACATTTGTGATTCAGTTTGTAGAATTTCTCGGGCCAGAAAGTCAGCTTTTCACATCGCGATGGGGACCTTATAGACCAAAGCAATGACGAGAACTTTATCGCTCGTTCTCTGAAAGTTTCTCAATTGGATGAGTTTTTCTCCCTGCGTTTTGCATTATGATTGAACTTGTCACCAATGAGCTGGACTCTTGCATTTCCCACTAACCTCCAAGTCCTGCAAAGTTTTCTAAGAAAAGTTATGGATGACGCAGAAATGTAGTATGTATTAATTGTAGTAATCATCTTTATTTGCTTTGTCTCCTTTGAAAATTATTTGGCAATTCAAACAAACAGTTAAGGATAGAGGTCACCGGATTCATGCATTTATCTTCCTCTTCCGATGACACAGATGCTAGTTCGAGGAGCTCGATTATACAAAGCTATAAAAGTTCTTCAGTAAACCTTTTTATTCAGGAATTCCTGTGTAAGACCGTATTATCGACTTGGCACCAAACATGCCTGTAATGAGCACCAAAAACTTGCTTTGTATCAGCATTGGCGACTTGACCAGCCAGAAATTTGTTTTCCAAGTTATTCTCCACAAACATCCTGTATGAAATACTCTTCGCGGCAAATCACAGCGATGGGTAAAGCTTAAAGCTGTCATCGCCGGTGGGTATTCATCAGAAGATATCAGAGATCAGAGAGGCTAAAAAAACCAGCTTTTCAGTCATCCAGTGGATTTGCGCCATATCCATCTCAACGACTGTTGATAACAAGCCACAAAGGTGCGGACACGTACATTGCTCTTGTCTAGACCCGGTCAGAACGATGTGATGGTATAGTCATGTTCTGGTACATACACTCTGCAGCGTGCCTTCCGTCAATCAAAGCTTCTAAGGAAGACTTGACAGTGTTCGTGCATCCTACATCCTGCTGAAACTGGATCTGTAATAAAAATTTTATGCCTAAAAATATAGTTTAATATATTAGTATGGATGCTTCATCATTACTTTTTCCCCCTTTGTTGCAAAACAAAAGCACTAGAACGTTACATAATTGAGGTGGGGATTCCACCTGAACAAATACGGAAACAGAAAATACTACTGCATATTTATTTAACGTGAACAACCACAACTGTGCCAATAACATTAATGTAGAGTTGTAAACGTTTGTTTAACGTTGATTTATTTGTAGCATCATGCCTATGATACATTCTAACCTATCTGTCAGGACATGGGTATATCAGATGAATTGTTACGTTCGATTTTGAGCTCTTCGTTTTCACTAATACTGGACCGGGGGTACCAATTTTAAAGGATCAGAAGTATTTCCAGTCAAGTTGGTCCATGATTTACAGCTGCTTTTCACATCGCGACGGAGACTTTATAGACAAAAGCAATGAACAGAACTTAAGCCTCCTCACGTCGAAGTTTCCTTGATTAGACGATTTTTCCTACACGCGTTTCCCGCTAACCTCGAAGTTCTATAAAGTTATCTAAAGTGCTGTTCTCACTGTCTTAGATGACTAAGAAAAGTTATCGACGACGCGGAAGTGGGAAGTCGCTCTTATATTCTGCAAATCCGACCCTTGCCAGAGACAGTAGAACAGAGCAAGTCTCCGACCGCTTTCATCGCCGTTGAAACCGGTTTAAGAAAAGCTGTTGACGACACAGAATCGGAGAGCGAGAATCCAAGCCTTGTGACAGACAGTAAAGCAGAGGAAGTGTCTGATGTCTTCCATGGGCATCGAAGCAGCTTCTTCTTCTTCTCCGCTTCGAAGGAAACACGATGTTTTTCTTAGTTTTACAGGCAAAGACACCCGCAAGAATTTTGCAGATCATTTATATGCCGCCTTGCGTAAGAAAGGAATTAATACCTTTAGGGATGACGAAAAACTTGAGAGAGGAAAACCCATCTCGGAGCTCTTGAAAGCCATAGAAGAATCAAAATTTGCAATCATCATTCTCTCAAAAAACTATGCGTCGTCGAGGTGGTGTTTGGATGAACTTGCAAAGATCGTTGAGTGTGGAAAACAAACTCACATGACTGTTCTGCCTGTCTTCTACAAGGTGGATCCCTCTGACGTACGTCATCTGAGAGGAAGTTTTACGCAGTCCTTTGTTAAACATGAAAAAAAGTTCATGGAGGATACAAGCAAGGTGCAAAGATGGAAAGATGCTTTAAGAGAAGTGGCCGATCTCTCTGGATGGCATGTACATGAGGACAGGTAACATTATTTTTGCTTCTTTCAGTCGATTTTTGTTTTCCTTCCCCCGCCCACACCAAAAAAGGAAAAAAAAATACTTGTTAGGAACTCTTGTCATAATTCATTTGTCATGCACTAGTTAATTAGATAATAATTATCAACGAAGCAACACATTCAATAACTAGATTAGTGGGAGTATTGCTCACTGCTAAACAATATGCTCAACGATTGAGTGTTGATAAAAATTGATTGCACGTCTTGCTGTAGGCTATAAATTTAAGTTGAACTAAAAATGTTAAAATTACTAAAGGTCTTTAAAAAGGGAAAAAGGAAAACCATAAACCTCTAGGAAATTCCAAACATTCTTAAAGCATTAGATTTTTTTGAGAAATAAAATAAATGCAAAAAAATAAAATCTTGGCTTCGCAAACAATGAAAGAAAAATGAAAGAAAGCAAAATCCAGCTTTCCTTACATTAGTTTTCAATCCTAACTTCAAAATTTACCTCAAGTTACAACTTAAAAAAAAAAAATGATATCGTGGAAAAAATAATCATTGATCAAACCAAGAATATTGAACATTGAAAAGGTATTATAGGATTTGAAAAAGTCACTAACACCTGCATTTTAATTGAAGAATAACTTGATGAAGACTTTTTTTTTTCAAGTTTGTAGTATGATCTTCAGGAAATGTCCTTCACAGATAGGCTATTACCAAATATGCTTCATTGAATTTTTTTCTCTACTTCTTGCCATAACTTCCATATACTTTGGAATTGATATTTTTATCTTTTGCAACATTCATCCTTCGGATCTTAGCCATGCAGAAGCTTCAGCATGAAACAGATTTAGATGAAAGTTTTTGGCACCCAATGGCTGATGCCAAATCTACTTGTCTCTAGGAGTTGACCACCTAGTTTTGCCGTTGGTCACATGGGCAACATTAGAAGTCTTCTTGCGGATCACGAGATGTGACATCTTCAAATAGCTACCTACCATTATAAACCACAATATAATTCTCACTTAGTTTGCAATATTTTTGAAAAACAGAGTATCTTTTTGAAGTCATTCTAAATTAGGCAAAGTTCAATATAACTCAATGTTTTTAGATCAAGACTTTGCAACTTAACAAATTAGATTTTACTAAAATGATTGCCAAATTTTTCTTCAACTGAGGCCCATAGCATCATTCCTCTACAAGTATCATCATTTTATCACAGCATAAATGACCAGACAAGCTAAAACCATTGATCTTTGTGATACACAACTGATTTTCTTTTTTCAAGAGCAAGTATATTGCTGAATCTTTGAACATTACTGGGAAGGAAAACGTGGGAGAAAGCTTCCGTTTATGCTAAATCAACTAAATTAAAAACATAATGATTTGGCAATGAAGTAAAAATTAATATAGACCTCTATAGTGTAAAACAAGAGAAATAAAGTGTCAACAACAATGCTGTGCAAAATATTAGAGTTTCTATGTTTTTACTAGAACAAGCTAAAATAAAGTAGTTATTAAATTTATTCATTTTTTTATGATTTTTCTCATGAAAATTATAAATGATCTTCTCATTTTGCAGCTATGAGTCAAGAGTTGTTGACAAGATAGTTAGAAAGGTATCTAATAAATTGCATTCTTTATGCCCAAACTTTTCAATGAAACTTGCCAGAATGGACTCTCGTGTTGAAGAAATTTTGAACTTATGTGAAGATATAAAGGTGGAGAATGCTTCTTTTGTGGGAATTCATGGGATGGGAGGGATAGGTAAAACAACTCTTGCACTTACTATCTATGAAAGAATATCTTTTCAGTTTGAATCTAGCATCTTTCTTGCTAATGTTAGAGAAGAAACTAGAAAACATGGTATAGTTGCTTTACAAATAAAACTCCTTTCCAAACTCCTTGAAGAAAGAGAAATTGAAATATGTAATGTTGAGGAGGGAGCTAATATGATCCAAAACAGACTATGTTGTAAAAGGATTCTTCTCATTCTTGATGATGTGGATCAACTTGAACAATTAGATGCATTAGCAGGAACACAAGACTGGTTTGGTGAAGGAAGTGTCATCATCATAACAACAAGAAATAAACGATTATTGATTGAGCATCATGTTAGTGGGGATAAAATATATAAGGTTGAAGGATTGAAATACTTTGAAGCTCTCCAACTTTTTAGTTGGAAAGCCTTCAACAAAGACAAACCCCCAAAAGATTTTGAGGAGTTATCCAAGGAGTTTCTAAATTATGCTAAAGGTCATCCTTTAGCTCTTAAAGTTATGGGTTCATCCTTATATGATAGAAAGATGGATTTATGGAAAAGTATGTTGTGTAAAGTAAGAGAAATCCCTAATGGGAGAGTCCAAGGTATACTTCAAATAAGTTTTGATGAATTAGAAGAAAAAGAGAAAAAAGTTTTTCTAGATATCGCTTGTTTCTTCAAAGGGGATGAATACAATCGTGTAAAGAATATACTTGAAAACTTTGGTTATCATGCAGAAATTTATATGGACAATCTCATCAATAAGTCTCTTATAATGATCCAAGGAAAAATCTTATGGTTGCATGATTTGTTAGAAGATATGGGACAAGAGATTGTTCGTCTTGAATCTGCCGAAAAGCCTGGTATGCGTAGTAGATTGTGGCTTAGAGAAGACATCAAACAAGTGTTGGAGAACAATAAAGTAAGTAATTAGTAGAGACTAAACTTATATATTTATATATATTTTTCATATTCCTTAAATTTTAGTATGTTGTTCACTACATTGATTAATTTGTTTTTGTTTACTAGGGTACAAAAATAGTTGAAGGCATAGTCCTAAATTCTACTTCACAAGAAGAATTGCGTTTGAATGCCGAATCCTTCTCCAAATTGAAAAATTTAAGGTTGTTAAGAATCTCCAACGTGCAGCTTTCTCAATGTCCAACTTATCTTTCTAATGAGTTACAGGTTATGGAATGGCATGGATACCCTTTAAAATCTCTTCCAAAAAGTTTTAAACCTAGTAATCTTGTTGAACTTATTATGCCTTATAGCCATTGCAAGAATATATGGAAGGGAAAGAAGGTACAATCATCTTTGATGCAGTTTGTGTATACTGCTTTTTATAAACTAAATTGATGATTTCTTGAATTTTTTGTATCTAATGTTTTATTTTCACAGGATTTATACAAGTTAAATATCCTTGACCTTAGTGCCTCTAAAAATTTGGTGAGCACCCCAGATTTTACAGGATTTCCAAATCTTGAGAAACTAATTCTTGAAGATTGTGTCAAATTATGTAAGGTTCATCCATCTATTGGATATCTCAAACAACTTACCTTATTGAACTTGAAAAATTGCAAATCCCTTCATAGCCTTCCATATGAATTTAGTTTAGATTCTCTTGAAATTTTAATTCTTTCTGGTTGTTTGAAAATCAAGAAGTTTCCAGAAATTGTAGGAGATATGAAAAGTTTGTCAGAATTGTACTTGGATGGGACTAGCATCAAGGAGCTTCCTTTGTCAGTGGAACTTTTATCTGGCCTTACTATGTTGAATTTAGAAAATTGTAAAGGCTTGTTAATTATTCCAGATGTCATTTTTACCATGACATCCCTCAAAAGTGTCAATCTATCTAGCACTTTGATATCTGATAAATGGCCAAACAAAAAGAATGTAGAATGTTTGGAGGAACTTGATATTCGTGGAACTGCTGTAAGGCGAGAAGGATGCTTCACTGGATATAAGTGGCAGCGACGTACATTTCCATTCTTCAGCCATCAGTCAATGCAAGACTGTCACACTGGTTTGGTGTTGCCTACTACTTTATTCTCAAATTTATGCTCTTTGACACATTTGAAGTTAAGTAATTGTAATTTATCAGATGGAAGTATTCTCAATAATCTGAGCAAGTTGTCATCATTACAGCTCCTAGATCTGAGTGGAAATAAGTTTGAGTATATCCCTGAGAGTATATCCCTACTTTCTAAGCTTAAGTGGATTTCCTTGGAAGATTGTTGGAGGCTTCGATCATTGCCGAAACTTGCGTCGAGTGTTCAATATGCACCGATTACTGGTTGTTTCTCATTGGAATCGTATTTAAATGAATTTGATATATTATCTCAGAATCTTGAAAATTTGGAACTCTGTATTATTAGAGGCACCAGATCAGGCATCGAAGATAACAAAGCACGGATTATTCGGCATAACTCATGGGTGGAGGTCTCTATCTCTCTCTCACACATACAAATTCCTTACCTTCTGTCTACAGTTGACAATTTCTGTTTCTTCTACTTTTTCACAGCTAGCAATCGATGCCGGCAGAATAACGTGCGGTTTCATAACGGAATGTGAGTTTCGAAGGTCGTTCGAGAATGTGAATAATGGTTGCGTTGTTAAACTCCAACTGAATTGGGATTCGGATGATAGAAGCAGCTGGTTGGGATGTGCTCTCTATTTTTTGTATCAAGTCCTTCACCATCAAAGGTTGGCTTGTCTGGGAAATTCAGTTCCTGAATCTTTCGTATTTGGGTCTGAATTTGTTGTCTATTTTGACACGGATGAAGGTCCTGTTAAACAACCCCTGCTCCTCGATTGTATGCAAGGCATGCCTGGGGTACATGGAAGTTGGGTATATATTCCTTGCATCTGGTTTGTAGAAAGATCAAATAGCGTTAATAAATTGAGCTTCATCCAGGCTTCAATTACTTCTACTTCCCCAAGCACGGAGGTCCAAATGTATGGAGCTCATATAATACACCAGCGAAATGCCCAACATTTTGCGCAACTGTTTGACGATTCGGGACTCGGTACTCTACATTGCGATACGTCGGGGTCTTCTAATTCTCTTAAATTCGGTAAGGTACCCTGCGGAGGACAATAACTCGTGGAGAGTTGCTTGTAAGGGGAATCATGTGCTGATGGGAAGGGAGGATGGCATCGTCATTACCTCTCCGCTTGCGGTTTAAAAGTACGTTCCAATTTTTTTTGTACTGAGCTTTTTTTTTTTTTTAATATTTTATTGTCTTACATTTGTTTTGTGGAACAAGAAAAAGAAAATGAAAAAGGTAAAGAGGATCCTAACGCAATAACACTAAAGCAAGGAAGGAGTTCATTTTTCACACGGATTAGATATTTTCAAAAGGTTTATTAAGATCAGTCCCTCTTTCTCTCTTCATTTCATTTTTATGTAACAGATAGTAATTACACTATCTATGTAGGTAATTTAACAAGTTTGCATTGAATGCAATTCCATGTTTGGATTGCATAATTTAATCAGTTGTTTTTTTTGCTTTACCTGCAGTTTTTTTATCAACCTGCATGTCAGGGAGATTTTCTGGTAAGAATTTTTACTTTGTTTTATTATGTATTTGTTTTTGTTCATCATTTACTATAATTTAAAATTTAAAGCATTGTCAGATACATTATCTTAATTCTGATTTTTGGTTACTAGAGAATAGGAAAAAGTTGGAGGTAAAATACTAAAAGATGCTTTAAAAAAAATTGCACTTACAACACAAGAAACCTTCTTGAAAATGAATAATCTGAGTTTAGTCAAAATCTATAAAGTACACTTTTCTCAAGCCCTTTAGTCATTTTGCTAACAAGCTGCTAGGTTTGGCATGGCTTCAATATTATTAAAAAAATTTGCCAAAAAGTTTTACACTTAATAATCTTGTTAAACTCATTTTACCTCGTAGCCACATTAAAATATATATGGAAGGAGAAGAAGGTAAGATCATCTCTTATATAAGTGTATGTGTTTTTATGTACATTAAATTGATAAGTTCTTAAATATTTTTTCATTGCTAAAGTTTTATCATAGAATTCATACAAATTAATTAGTGAATTAATTTTTTATTAATTTTTTATTTTTTTATTCTTACTTTGAAGCCTTTCAATACTTGGTTAAGAGTAGATTTCACTAGACTCCCAAGTATTGAGAAACTAATTATCTAAAGTTTTGTGAGACTAGTTAGTTATACATATATTTAAGATTTCAAACAACTTACTTTATATCACAAATTCCTTAATAGCTTTTCCGTATAATATTAACTTAGTTTCTTGAGATCCTACTTCTTTTTGGTTGTTTGAAATTTAAGTGAGAGAAGTTATGAGAAATATGAAAAATTTGTCTCAATTTTATTTGGATTTGATTGCCATAAAAGACATTCCTTTATCCATGAAGATTTTAATTACCCTGACTTTCTTGAATATAGAAAATTGTAAAGGTTGGTTGAATTATCCATATGTTATTTGCATTTTGATGTATATCTCAAAACTTTCAATTTTGTTGGCTTTATTTTTTTTATTAAAGGCCAAAGAAAATCAAATGAACATGGAATATTTTGAGGAACTTGATATCTACGGAACTACTGCAACAGTGACATGCTTCAACAGATATAAATTTCTGCCAACTACATCCTTACTCTATAATTTTTCGCATGCAAAACCTTGGCATTGGCTTAGTGGTGCCTACTTTATTCCCAAGTTAATGCTTTTTGAGAAAGTGTTAGTTTAATCTACTAATCTATGATCTGGCCAGGTTGTCACTGGTGGAACAATTTGTGCTACTTCATACGAAGATGGAATTCCAATGTGGTTGAACAATTAGAATACGGGTTTCTTTGTGGACTTGAACTCAATCTAAGGTTAGTAAGATACAAGAAACTAGATGGGATGTTCTCTGTGCCTTGTGTTTGGAGTCCATGATCAGGAGCGCTGGCTTGTTTTGAAGATTCATTTCTCTGGGCTCGTCTTCTATGCAAGCAAACTGCCCAAGACTTTACCGGCTGGTAAGAACGTCTGGTCAAGCTCTTACTTTTATATTGTTCTTTTTTGCTACTTTAGCTTCTGTTATGTCTCTTAATTTTGCAATGGACTTCGTGGAAAACCAAAGACATGGTGCATGTTTATGAAAGAATTTCTTGTCAACTAAAGCTAGTAGCTTCCTTGCCAATGTTTTAGTAGGAACTGGAAAACAGGGCCTCATATCTTTACAAATACAACTTCTTCCTATTATCATAATAGAAAGAAAAATCAAAGAATGAGATATTTTTGAAGGAGCCAATACAACTCGAACTAGACTACAATGTCAAATGGTTCCTATCATTTTTGATGATGTGGATCAACTAGACTAGAAATACATAGGCAAAAATATATGATTAGTTTGACCAAAGAAGTAAAATTATAATAGCAACAAAAAATAAGCATTCATTAATTGACTATGATGTTACATAAGATAGAATATATGATGTTAAGGAATTAAATTACTCATAAGCTCTTTAACTTTTTAGTAGAAAAGCCTTTAAGAATGATTGCCCCCCATGAAATTTTGTGAAGTTGTCTAGGGAGTTTTTAAATCATGCCAAAGGTCATCCTTTGCTCTTAAAATTTAGGTTATCTTTACATTGAAGAAGTATGCTATGTAAAGTGAAAGAAAGCCTTGATGGTAAAATCCAAGATAGACTTTAAATGAGCTTTTATGAACTACCACAAATGGAGAGAATTTTTTCATAAAAAAATATTGTTTGTTTCTTCAAAGGGCAACAAAAATATTGCGTGAAAGATATATTAAAAAGGAGTGATTATCACCTAAACATCAATATAGATAATCTTATCAAAAAGTCTCTTATAACAACTTGAAAAAAAAAATTATAGATGCATAACTTGTTACAGCATACAAGTTGAAATAGTACATCTTAAATCTTTTAAAGAGTCTAAGATGCACAATAGATTGTGGTTGTATAAAGATATCCATCATGTATTCAAAAACAATACATTAAATACCTAGTAAGGACTAAGTTTATTGGTTGTTGTATATCTTTTCCCCTTCAAATTTTAAATATTTCTTTTGTTATCTTGATTATTTCTCCATGGTTACTAGGGATAGAAAAAGTTGTAGGTATAGTCTTGAACTATGCTCCAAGAAGAAGAGTTGCACTTGAATGCAAAAGCATTTTCCAATGTGCAAAACCTAAGATTGCTTAAATTCCAAAATGCGCATCTCTCTCAAGGTCTTGGTCACCTTTCCAACAAGTGGGCTTTGGAATGGCAAAGATATCCTTTAAGTCTTCGCAAAAATGTTATAAACTACATAATCTTGTTGAACTCATCATGTCTTTTTCTTCTTTTTTTGATAGCAAGATTTTGGTTTCATGAAGGCTACCTTGGTTCCAATTGAGCCAAGGCTTCTTATTGAACTCATTGTGTCTTATAGCAACATTAAGAAGATATGGCAATGAAGCAAGATATGATCATCATTTATGCAAGTGTGAGTGTTTGTATGTGCATACATGTCTATGCATGTGTTGTGTATGTGCATGCATGTCCATGTGTGTCTTTTTATAAATTACATTGATGATTTCCTTTTTTTTATTTAATGTGTTGTCACATAATTTACACAAAGTTGTAGATCCTTAACCTTTATAACTCTTGAAGCTTGATAAAGACCCTAATTTTTATTGGAGTCACAAATATTAACTTAAATTTTCTAGGTTTGAGAAGTGCAAATTCCTTACTAGTCTTTCACGTGACATTAGCTTAGATTTTCTTGAAATTTTAATTTTTTTAGCTGTTTAAAATTCAAGAAATTTCAAAAAAATTGTGGGATATATGAAGCCTCTGTCATAGCTTCACTTTGAAAGAATTGCAATTAAAGAACTTTATTGATGGAGTGTTTAAATGCCTAATTTTCCTGAATCTAGAAAATTTCAAAGATATGTTGATTCTTCCAAAATTCATTTATATTTTGACATCTCTCAAAAGATGTCTTTCTATCAGATTCTTCTATATTCAATAAAAAGTCAAAAGATCAAACCATCGTGGCATATTTAGAAGAAATTGATAACGGTGGAACTGAAAAAGCACACTACCCATGGACATAAATGGAGGCCACTAAGATCACTACTCTTTTGTGACATTGGTCATTACAATACCGTGAAATGTGCTTAGTATTGGCCACTTTATCCTTAAGTTTACACTCTTTGGTAGACTGATTGATTTATGACAACTTATTAGATAAAGTGGTTCTCAATGATTTGTGCAAGTTGTCATTATTGAGAGAGCTACATCTAAGTGTAGATAAGTCTGAGTACATTCCCGAAGGCATCTCTCAACTTTCTAAGCTTAAAAGTATTTCATTAAATATTGTAGCAAGCTTCTATCATTGACAAAATCAGCGCCAAGTGCTCAGTATGCAGTGACTGAATATTACCTTGTTGGTGGAAACATATTTTAGTGAATTTGATGTCTTTGGGTGCAGATGGAGGACCATATATTATTAGAGTAGATCAGGATGTGAAGATTACAAAGCTCGAAATATTCATATAAATGCCTCATCCTCAACATTTAACATTTTCTATCTGGTCTATTTTTGACAGGTAGCCGTTGATATTGGCAGAATAGCTTACGGTACTTTACGAGGAGATGAATTTCAAATGGTGTTCAACAATCTGAATATGGGCTGCTTTGTCAAACTCCAACTCAATTGGGATTCGGAAGATAGAAGCACCTCGTTGGGATGTGCTCTGTGTTCGAAGAACATGACCTTTGAATATTTAAGAACTTCTGAAGACGATTTTGTTGTCCATGCTGTCATTGATGAAGGTCCTCTTATACCATTCCTGCTCCACAACGCAAAACACGTTCCTGGGCTATATGGGCTTTGCATATATATATATACCAGGCACATCTGGTTTGTAGAAAGATCAAAAAACTTGGACAAGCGGAGCTGCACCCAGGCTTCAATTACTTCTACTTGTCCAAGCATTGACTACCAGATGTGCGGGCTTGTCCACATTCCAAGCGAGATATACAAGACTTTGTCCAAATGTTTGGCTATCATTCTGCCTAACATTTTTATAGTTGTACCTAGGAGTTCGCTGGTGCAGCAGGGATGACGTTATAGCTCGTGGAATCGCCCTTGAGGACAATCATGTATCGATGGGATGCAGGACGGCATCGTCTTTTCTTCGGGCCAAGTATGATTTCATTTTTGTTTGCCATGGGTGTGGAATCAAGAAAATTAGATGGCTGTTCTGACTGGATGAATGCTTAAACAAGGACTCTATTTACAACGCTAATTGAATATTTTAGAACCAGTTGTTGATATCCATTAGTTTCTGTGTTTGTTATGTTATTTCTTCATTTTTGGCACAACAGATGAAAATGAGTAGATAAATTTGTTTTACATAATTTTGTGACATGACAAGCTTGCAACAGGTGTAATCTCACAGGATTCAAGCCGTGTAAAACTTTAAGCAACTCTTTTTCTATTTAAATTACATAATTTAGTAATTTTTTGTTACTTTTGCAGTCATTTTGTTTTCTTTTTTGTCAACTTCATCAAAGAAAGATATTTTCTCATTATGCATTGCATTTCATTTTATGAATTTTGTTGTTCTTTCTTTCTCTGGAATGAATTGATATGTTTGTTTGACCAACTAAGCTCCATTTCTTCTTTATTCCTCTTGAAACCCTAAAGAAAATCAAATGAGAACTCAAGAACACTCATTAACTTTACATGATTGAGAATGCAAATGAGAAACTTTCCTATAATTGGTCCAACAACTCCTAGTATTTTCACATGAACAGAAAATATATGTAATTACCCTTTTTCTTTGTTCATTTTTGCCTTTGTTGTGAAAGGAATTGAACACAAAATCCAACAAAGTTTCCTCACAAACAAACAAACAATCGTAGATTTACACGGCATTAATCACAATATGGCAATAATCTGGAAACCCAACTAGCTGCAGAATAAATACCCAGTGATAAGACCACAAAATCAATGGCAAACCCATCGTCGGCTAAAAGACGATACTCGCATAACAAAATTCTTTACCAGGAAGCAATACTTTTGAACACATACCAATGTAGAAGATCCAATAGGTCAATCGTATTAAATTAATGTGCAAAATAGTACAAAAATCACGCCCAGAAACTTTACCAAAAATTCCTACATTGCCGCAGCCACATCATAGTGTTGGTGGTTTTGGCTCGCTGGAACCTCCCTTCAGGATTAGCTAACTAGGAATTGTACATATCCTCGCTTACAGAGAAATAAGATGGTCAGAAGAGTCCCTACACCATCAATCCGTTGCATCTGAGTTCTCAGCTGCCCAGTTTCTGTATTACAAAATGATGAGAGGAATGCAATCCATAGAACAAAAGCATGAATTGTAAACCAGCTAAAGTGCTTGTCTCTTACATCAAACAGCAAAAGGGAGTTTCCAGGTTACATTATAGACTGCATTGACAACTACGGAAACAAATCGGACGAATCAGAAGCTAAGACAGTAACAAATTGAGCTACAACAGTCTATTAATAATCATTCCTATTAGTTAAGGATAGACAAAAGCTGCAGTAACATTAAGCTAGAAAGAAAAGAAGCAAAAACATCTTCCACACAGGCATGGCATCTGTAAAATCAGAATGAATGCACAATTCGAGCTTCTCTATTGAGAATGACAATGCATGGCCTCAATAAGACATGATGCAGTTCTTAGAAGACATAACTGAAAAGTGCACGAGTAGAATAAACTTCAACTCCATAACAATATCAGGCATTTGCTGAAGTAGTCAAATGCCAAGCCTGCTACAATATCACAGAACTTCCATAGGAAGGAAAATTTGAGGCCTAACATCGTATAAGTACTCTTTAAGTCTCAGTTATACTACTATCCATCAATTAAAATGAGATAAAGCAACACAAAATACCACCAAAATCGGTACTCTGGAAGCGCTTCCATCCATTCATGCATCAAATTCTACGGTTTTCCATAGAGAAATCCAAACAAAACTTCATGTTGCATAGAAAGAAAGCGAGGGGGAGAGAGAGAGAGAGAGACACATATTGAGTGACTAAACTTCAATTTCTTCTCCTTCAATTTTCTCTCCTTCATCCTCTTCATGCTCATCCTCGTTCTCATCCTCGTCCTTGTCCTCAGCCACATATCGACCGACTAACCCTATATGTGTTACCAAAGAGAGCCACATATCGACCGACTAACCGCATATATGTTGCCGAAGAGAGCCACATGGCATTTTTATGTTTTTTACGATACTATTTTCAGAGAAAGGAGTAAACTGATCTACTTGATTACTTCCATTTGCACTATAAAATTTGGTAGGCACAAAATACTAATCAATTGAACCTTTCTATTCATTAGTTGATAGTGCAGCAGCTGTAATTAGACTTCTACATGAGTGAGTTGACCATGGAGGGATTAATTTATGGGTTTCTAGATTTTTACTTTAATAAAATTATATTTCCCTGAAAACAAAGGTAAGAATTGTATAGTGTTAGTGTGACTTCACAATTCTTTGTACGATGAAGAAGTGAGCTGCTTTCTCTAAAGTAAGCCGGCGAGCAGTCTGGTTCAGGCTGGTTAAGTGGTGTTGGAAGCTTGTCAATAGTTATTTAGTAAAATTCTTGAGGTGCAGTAATAGTTAGACATAACAAAATTGTTATAGCCGCTAACTGAGGATTCTACTCGTAAGCTTTGCAGTGAACAAGCTGAAATTATGCTAGCTCGGGAAAGAAGTCTCTGAAGCGGTGAAGCATAGAGAGCGAAAAGCAGAAGAGATTAAAGAAAAGGTGTAGACAGAAAGCAGAGAGGCAAAGAGGCAGGGGAACAGAGGAAGAATAGTCTTCTATAAGGTGAGATATGCACGCTCTTAGAAAGGAAAACTCTACAGAGAAACCTTGTAGAGAAAGAAGGGTGTAAGTGGGGTTAGGTTCTAGGAGCAAAGATCTGTATGTCTTGCACTTATGTCAATAACAAAACCATCATCTCTGATTCTGCCTGTGGATGTAGGCTTGTAAACTAGCTGAATCACGTAAAACCTTTGTCTTGTGTTAAATTTCTTTCCCTTTTTCTTTCAATTTTTCATTCTACTATTCTTCCACAGAATCAGCTTGTAACTACATATAGTGAGAAGAAATGAGAAATGGAAGTGGAATAAAAGATTCGGCATTGCACTTACTCATCAAACTACTTCACTGTTTGTTTGTGAAAATGTATTTTGAAGAAATGAATCTCTATCACTAAGACTCACAAAAAAAAAAAAAAAACTCACAATATCACATTACGCAACTTCAGGTCATGAACGTATTCCAATGCACAAAATACCTGAAAATATGCAAAAACAACTGGAGTGGTGTAATGAAGCACCTTTCTACGCTCTTACTCCTTTAACAACTGATATTGCATCTGGATATGATCATATCACCTCTGCGATTGGTGCTGCCAATATTGGGGCCCTAGGCACTGTTCTTCCGTGTTATCTAACTCCCAAAGAACGCCTCGGGCTACCAAATAGGGATGATGTTAAGGCTGGAGTTATCGCATATAAGATAGCTGCTCATGCAGCCGATTTAGCCTAGGGTCACCCGCTTGCTCAGGGCAAGGATGATGGATTAAGCAAAGCAAGATGTAGTTCAGGTGCATGGACCAGTTTGCTGGGTCATTGGATCCCATGACTGCCATGTGTTTCCATGATAAAACCTTGCCATCAGAAGGTCCCAAGTTTGCCCATTTTGCAACATGCGTGAACCTAAATCTGGTCTCTGAAGATAGCAGAGGATGAGGAAGTGTGCTAAGCAGTATGGCTATGGAAGAATGGAGGAAGCTGTAAGGCATGAGATGGATGCTATGAGTACAGAATTTCTGGGTGCTCAGAAAACTGTTAGTGAAGAACAACATGGTGAAACAGGTAGAGAAATCTACCTACCAGCAAGTTACTTAAGTTACTCCATTGGTAAAAACGATGAACGCGACTTTGCTGTTCCTGGTAGGAGAGTTTCTTGACTTTGTTTTTAAATTCGAATAGAACATACAGCCCAATTCAATAAACACGAATTTAAATAGAAAACTAGATAAACCAGAACCCAAGTAGTTAGTATATTTACTGGGTATTTGTTCAATGAAAACAATCATCTACCTTTCCTATTGATAAAAGTATTGTACGTGACTTTTAGAAAAAATCTATTATATTAAAGTTATCTAAATCTATTTAGTTTCTCTACTATTTTACACGTTGTAATCATCCAAATTCATAAGTTTCCATGTAATATTCTTAGGTTGTAGTTATCTAAATACTTATGCAGAAAAGTCTGTAAATAGAAGACTCAGTCATCTTATATTCAAAGCAATTCTAACATCATCTTTTAAAGCCAGTGTCTTATATGCATATGAGACAACAAGCTTCGCTAATGAGGTGCTAGTATTGTCTTCTATGCAAGTCCCCATTAAAAGTTTAGAACTTGGTCAAAACTCTAAATTTTATTGGAATCCTAAATATGAGAAACTAATTCTTCAAGGTTATGCAAGATTATATAAAGTTCTTACATCTATTGAAGATCTCAAGTAATTTACTTTTCATTGTAAATCCTTCCATGTAATATTAACTTGGCAACTAGGAAAATTCTAGTTCTTTTTGTTTCTTTGAAACTCAAGAAGTGGAACAAGTAATGGGAAATATGAAAATTTTGGTTTAGCTGTAGTTGGGAAATTCTACTTCCTTTATTGATGGAGTTTTTAATTGGCCTTGATTTTCCAAACACAGAAAATTGTAAATGCTGATCCAATTTGACACTTCTTTGACATCTCTGCAAGCTATCAATTTCTCTTCTTGATATTTGAAAAAAGGCTAAAGGATCAAAGGACATGCAATATATGAACTTGATATCCATGGAACTCTGATAAGGGCAACCTGCTTTCGTGTCTACAAACTTCTTCTAACTACATCGGTACTCTGCAATTGCTGGTCTTTGCAAAACCTTGATATTCGCATATTGCTGCCTACTTTATTCTCATGTTTATGCTTATTGACAAAATTTAGATGTGATGCATTGCAGCTTATGATCTTAACAGGCTTTCATTGGAGGAATGATGTATGGTACTTTATCTGGTGATGGAATTCCAATCTGGTGAACAATTAGAATAGCTGTTCCTTCGTTGAACTCGAACTCAATCGGGATTCGTATGATACAAGCAACAGGTGAGGATGTTCTCTGCATCTTGTGTTCGAATTCCATGATCGTTGTTTGCTGGCTTGTTTGGAAAACTCACTTCCTGATTTGGAAAATCCTGGACCGTTTTGCTTTTCATTTTTACACTTGGTGAAGATCCTCTTTAGGGAACCCTGCTTCTCGACGTCAATCAGAATAGCAAGCCGCTTGTGGTTCAATTGGATTCTCTGTATATTCTACGCCTCTGTTTCGTAGAAAGACCAGCTATCGTGGGTAAACGGAGCTTAATCGAAGCTTCAATTGTTTGGAAAACGCCTCTGTTCCGTTGAAAGACTTTATATGTAGTCTTTTTTTTTTTTTTTTCTTAACAAAATTTCTGTTTGATATTCTTAACTTTACAGCTATGAATCAATGATTATTAAGGGAATTACTGGAAGGATACTTGCTCAGTTGAATTCTGTACACTTATTTACTTTAGATAAACCTATAGGAATAGACTCTCTTGTAGAGAAAATTCAGAATTTATGTAAAGATGTGAGGGTGGATGATGTTCACTTTATTAGAATCATTGGGATAGGTGGTATAGGTAAGACAACTCTTGAACATGCTGTTTGTGAAAGAATTTCTTATCAATTTTAAGCTAGCGGCTTTTTTACCAATGTTAAAGCCAAAAGAAAGCATGGCCCTGTTGTTTTACAAAAACAACTTTGTTCCAGTATCTTGGTATAGGAACAAAAAAATCAAAATACAGGATATTTACGAAGGAGCTAATATGATCCAAAGTAGACTATGTTGTAAAAAAGTTCTTATCATTCTTGATGATATGGATCAACTTAACCAGTTAAATGCAATAGCAAAAATGCATGACTAGTTTGGTAAAGGAAGTAAAATCATCATAAGAACAAGAAATAAATGTTTATTAATTAAACATGATATCATTGAAGATAAAATATATGAAGTTATCCCTAATCACAAAATCTAAGACAAACTTTGAGTGAGTTTTGATGAACTACCCAAAATGCAACAAAAAAGTTCTTTTAGATATTGCTTGTTTTTTAAAAGGGGAAGGGAAAAAATCATGTGAAAAATATACTAGAAAGTTGTAGTTATCACCCAAACATCACTATAGATAATCTCATTAATAAGTCTCTTAAACAACTCAAGGGAAAAAGCTATGGATGCATGATTTGTTACCAGATATGGGTTAAGAGATTATTGTCTTAAATATTTTGAAGAGCCTACCACATATAGTAGATTCTCATTAAGTAGAGACATCCATCATGTATTAAAGAGTAATAAAATAAATACCTTTTAAAAACTAATCTTATCAATTTATATATATCTTTTTCTTTTTAATTTTTTAATAATTCTTTCTCTAGGGTTATTAAGGAACATAAAAAGTTTAAGGAAGAGTCCTAAACCATACTTCACAGGAAGAAATACACTTGAATAATACAACTTTATCAAAAATGGAAAACTTAAGAATACTCAAAATCCATAAAGTTGAAGGAAGAGTCCTAAACCATACTTCACAAGAAGAAATACACTTGAATAATTCAACTTTTTCAAAAATGGAAAACTTAAGAGTACTCAAAGTCCATAATGTGCATCCTTCTCAAGCTCTTGGTTACCTTTCTAAAAAGTTAGGGTGGATATCATTTAAAGTCTTTGGCAAAGAGTTTTACACTTGACAATCTTGTTGAACTCATTATGCCTTGTGACAACATTAAGAAGATGTAGGAAGGAAGAAAGGTATGATCATTAATATGCACTCGTAGAAGTGTGCGTGAGTGCACATGCATGTGTTTTCATACATACTATTGTTTTTTTTTTTTTTGTTTTTTTTTTTTGCTTAGTGTGTTATCATAAAATTTATATGAGTTAAAAATCCTTGATTGTAGTGACTCTCGAAACTTCTTAAAGACTCCAAATTTCACTACACTTCCAAATCGTGAGAAGCTAATTTTTAAGGTTGTATGAGATTATCTAAAGTCCATCTATCAATTGAAAATCTCAAATAACTTACTTTACTAAATTTGAGATATTGCAAATCTATTAAGTGTCTTCCATGTGACATTAACATGGTGTCTCTTGAAATTCTAATTCTTTCAAGCCGTGTTAAACTTAAGAAATTTCCAAAAATTGTGGGTGATATGAAAAATTTGTCACCACTTCACTTAGAGGGGATTGTCATAAAAGAGCTTCCTTTATCAGTGGGCTTTTAACTAGACTTATTATCCTTAATTTGAAAAATTGTAAAGGCCTATTGACTCTTCCAAGTGTCGTCTCTACTTTGACAATGATGAAAAGAATGATGAATGTTTGGAAGAACTTAATATCAGATAATTCTATTTTTATAGAGTTATTTTGACTATTTCAGGATATAAATAATACAAGTTTTATAAGATAATATTTAAGTTTTTATATATTTATATAAATTTGTGTTATTTATACAGCAAACCCCAAAAGAGCATAAAAAACAAAGGAAAAGAAAGCTACAACATGGCACATGAAGAATAAAAGGAAAGGAAGAAAAGTTATAAGAAAGCAACGTGTAAAAGCCAAAAGAAGAAAGGAAAGGTCACGTGTAAAAGAAGGAAAAAGACAAAAAAGGACAAGGAAGGAAATAAAAGAAAAGACCAAAAAGTGAATTATGAAGCTAGGGCACGCGGCCCAAAAGGAGATAAAAAGAGAGGAACGTGAATTGTGAAGAGAAGGCGCCGCACAGGAGAGAGAAAAGAGAAAAAGAGGAAGAAAAAGTGTGTGCCGCCGAAACGAAGGAAAGGAGAAAAATCAAGGAAAAAAAGAGAAAACCAAAGAAGAAAAAGAGAAATAGAGGCGCGAAAGCTTCCTGTGGTGACAACTTTCATGTTCTTTTTATTTAAGATGTTTTGCTTAATTTCTACTATTACTTTGATTTATTATTTCAGTATGTTCTAAACTTCTTTTGTTAGAACGAAGATGTAGCCTAACTATGATGATGTGAATTTTATAAGTTTTTATGTTTTGTAAGATATTTTATTTATGTGAGTTATATATTATTATGCTTAATGTTTTTAAGTGATTGGCCACCACTTGAATGATTTGATGTGCATGTTTGAGACTGAGAGGTAATAATATGCAATTGCTTCTTATAATATATAACCATAAATTAAATGTAGATAGACATATACCATGTTGTTTATGTGGCTTTTGGTGATAAGATGATCGAAAGATTTATTGTAAACCAGGAATATTCACAGATCCTAATGCATTTGGTTTGTTTCAATTCACATATAGAGATATAGTGAATTAATGAACTAAATAGGTTTACTATACCTAGACATAGGATAGTAAATAAATTAGGAAATTCTGCCATCACATAGATAATATTATTCTTGCAGGCATAAACTATAAAAATTCATATCTAATAGTTATGGTGAAGTCAGAAGCTCTAACATGTTTCTCATCTTGATTTTTCCTACTTGGATTCAATTTTAATTACTTTTGAATTTTTATTTTAGAAATTTTATATTTTAATTCATCATCAACAATATTTTGATTTGCTAGATAAATTTTAGGATTAATTCATCATCAATACTTAATTAGTTTAGTATAAACCAGTTTTCGTGGGACGATACTCATACTTATCATTATATTACTTATTCGACATGTACACTTGCATGTAGAAATTCACCGAACAATATCCGTGGAACTGCTATAAGGAATGCATGCATTCATGGACAAAAATGGCAGCCAATTACATCACTAATCTTCCGTCGTTCCTTTTTGCAAAACCGTGACATTGGCTTAATGGTGCCTTCTCTATTCTCAAGTTTTTGCCTTTTGACAAAATTAGATTTGAGCAATTGTAATTTGTCAAATGGAGCAACTCTCAATGATCTAAGTGACTTATCATCACTGTAAGATCTGGATTTAGGTGGAAATAAGTCCCTAAAAGCTTCTCACAACTTTCTAAGCTTAGGGGTAGTGTTTTGAATTATTGTACCAGGCTTCGATAATTGCCAAAATTTGCACCAAGTTTTCAATTTGTAATCGCTGATTTCTGTAGATCATTGGAAACACATCTTCATGAATTTGATATATTGGGTGCTGATGAAAGAGGAACATAAATTCTCAGAGGCACTACATAATCAGAAGATTCGTTTTGGCCCTTCGTCATTGCTGCAGGTCTCTCCCTCTCCCCCTCTGTCTCGCAAGCACAAGTGTTCAACATTTTCTGTCCTGTCTATTTCTGACAGGTGACCATTGATGTTGGCAGACTAGCCTTTTGCACTTTCCGCAAAGGTGAATTTCCAATATTATTCGACAATCCGAATAATGGTTGCTTTGTTAAACTTCAACTCAGTTGGGATTCGGATTATAGAAGCAACTGGTTGGCATGTGCTCTCTATTTTGTGTTTCAGTCCGTGACCATCCAATGGCTTATTTCGAAAACTCGATTCTTGGTTATTTAGAAACTCTGAAAGGTCCTCCTAGAGTTGCGCATGCAGGCAAAAAAAGGGCCTTCTTGTTGCTCATTTTGACAGTGATGAAGGTCCTCTTCAACGACCCCTGGATCTCGTGCAATTCCGGAAGGGAAATTTCAGGACATTTGGATGTTGGATATATATACCGCATCTCCGGTTTGTAGAAAGCTCAAATGGAGTGGATACGCGGATCTACAATGGGGCGTCAATTACATACGCCACTCCAGGCACGGTGGTCCAAAGATGAGGGGGTCTTCTGATATGCTCCAGACTTCGTCCAGATGTGTGCACCTCATGACCGTGGCCTGTGTACAATATCTTTAGTCACCTAGGCGTCCGCTGATCTTCTTGAATTTAGTAGTGGACCCCGCGTAGGACCAGAGATGACGTAATAGGCGTGGAATCGCTGGTGAGGAGAATCTTCCATTAGTTGGAGGCAAGATGACATCATCATCAGCCCTGGGCTTATTTTCAATAATTTGTGGATGCTAATTGTTATGTGGACCAAGAAAAGACAGGGATGCTAACACAATAATACTCAATCAAAGGTTTCATCTACCACATTAATTGAATATTTTGGAAATGTCTACTTATTTTAGTCTTTTTTTTTATTTTCTTTTCATTTTTATGTAAAAAGTGGTGGTTATAATACTCTTCTAAAGAACAAGGAGTAAGCTTGCATTAAATGCAGTCTCACACTTTTCCTACTTGGATTGCATAATTTAATAAACTTGTGTTGCTTTGGCTCTAGTATTTTTTTTTTAAGCCACATGATAGGAAGATTTTTTAGTAATTTTTTGACTTTGTGTTATAATGTTATTGAGTTTCATTCATGAATCTTCATTATACTGGAATTTTTTTTTTTGTTCTTTTTTGATACTCTCTTTTGATGAATTGAAATGTTCATTTCCCTTAAAATCTTGAAGAGTTGTCACAAATCTTTGTTATCATCACTCCTATCGTGTTCTTGCTCGCCTTGAATATTCCACTTTGTTTCACTCATTTAATCTAGACATCTCTTACATTTAGAAGAAATGAAAACATGGAGAATTCACAGAATTCAAAGAAAATGAGCAAAGGTAAATAAGCCTTATTAAGCACTTTGTGCTAGAGAGCATCTTGCTTTGATGACAACGTAGAAGCAGGGGAGTCATTTTATGTTGCGCACCTCGGTTTGCATTTTCCAGTAATCTCGAAGTTCCGTAAAGATTATTTCTAGGAGCTATTCCAAGATGACTAAGAAAAGCTTTGACGACGCAGAAACGGAGGATTCACGTTTATGTAGCCCAAATCCGACCCTCCTTGTTGTAAAGCAGAGCATATCGTCGACGGCTTTTATCGCCATTGAAACCGCTTCTAAGTAAAGCCATTGACGACACAGAATTGGAGATTTACTTTCAAAAAGTAATAATCTGAGCCTTGCGACAAACACTAAAGCAGGGCAAGTCTCCAATGTCTTCCATGGGCATCAAAGCATCAACTCTCCGTTTAACAAACACTCGATTCTTGATTGTTTAGGAATCAGGAAGGTCCTTCCAGTCCTTGCACGTGCAGGTAACAAAAGAGGCCTTGCTGTTATTCATTTTGAGAGTGATGAAGGTCCTTTCGAAAAACCCATCGTCATCCTGCAATTCTGACCAGGCAATTTCGGGACATTTGGATGTTGGTCATATACACCACGCCTCTGGTTTCTAGAAAGATCGTATAACGTGGATAAACGGAGTTACACTGGGGCTTCAATTACATATGCCACTCCATGCACGGAGGTCCAAATGCTCAAGACTTCGTCCAGATTTGTGTGCCTCCTCACCGTGGCCTGCGCGTTATATCTTATATTGATTTCCTTAAATTTGGTAGTGGATCCCCCGGAGGACCAGAGATGATGTAATAGCTCGCGGAATCGCTGGTGAGGAGAACCCAGTAATCGTCACAAGGTGAGATTCCTTTTCAATAATTGTTTCACCCAATTAATCCAGACATTTCTTACGTTTATAAGAGATGAGGACATGGAGAAGAGAATTCAGGGAAAATAAGCAAACGTAAATAAGCCATATTAAGCACTTGGCGCTAGAGAGCATCTTGCCTTGTAGCAGAGCACGGACTCAAGTTAACAAAAGATTTACTCTTTGTATCCTTGGTCGAAGAGATAGGTAGACGTTTTAACCTTTATTAAAGATAGTTTCTCCAATCGGTTCACAACCTAGCAAAATTTGGAGGAAACATGAGTTTTTGTGTGAATAAGATGGTGTAGAATTCTTGGAAAATTTTATTTTTTTAGAGCTAAAGTTCAATCATGTTTATGTTTTAACTTTATTGTAATGAAACCATTATGTATGTTCATATCTATCCAATATGTGCGATACATTATGAATATTTATGTGAAAATATTTCTTTCTTATATGTTGGTTTTAAGGAAGAAAATATCTTCTAACATAATATTAGAGCACTAGTTTTAAGTAAAACATCTTTTGACTCATAGTTGATGAATTCCTATGAAAATATTTCTTTACACTCAAAATAAAGGAATGTATTAAAATCTATTGTGTCTCTTACATCACTAATATATTAACAAATAGTATTATTATATATGAATTTATTTCTCTTTCTTACAAAGTAATTTTAAGGGATGAAGTAAGTCTTCAAATAATATCATATCTACCTTTGTCATATTTCCCTTTATCTATGGTAAAAATTATTGATCCTTATATTGAGGATTGTTGGATTGTCGTCGAAACATTGGAGGTATTAGGTGGCCTGGGCAATCTTGCTGATAATGAAAATAGCTAAGGGGTAAGAACATCTTCAATGAGTTCCCAATGTTTTATGGCAAATAAAAAAATATAAATGTGAGAAGAGAGAGGAAGATAAATATTACTGAATTGCTTATTGTCTATTTATGTGGTTGTACACGTTATTTATGCAAGTAACTTAGACAAAGTTATTGACATTAAAGAATTCATGTCCATTACCTACTAGCTTAGTGATTAAAAGAAGAAAAAATATATGATAAGGAATTCATGGCTTTCTCTCTAATACTTTCATAGCTAATAACCTTCATGAATGCCATTAATGTGCTCGGATTCTGCCAGAGAAGTTAACGAAATCTTCCTCTTTTTAATTGTTGTTTCCTTCGTGCTGAAGGTGAGCAAGTTTACAACGAATTAGTGCTGCCTTTTGCTTCTTGCGGTTGTGCCATTTGATGATTACGCTGCAGAAGTTTGTTTCTGTTATTCTGTTTTTCCTTCTGTAGCGTTTGGGAAGTGCTGACAGTAGATGACAGCCAAGATAGCAGCTTAGGGGGCACAGATGCTGACGTGGGTCCTTTGACTAACCGTGGCAATGCATTTTTTCGGGCATTGATGCATCAATCTTTTACAAAATTGAGCGAGGGGACTATTCTGAGGTCCATGAGGCAATCCTACTACTTCGAGCCTTGTGTAAAGACTTCGCTTTTGTGAAAAGTATCACAATAGATGGCCGATAAGTCTATGATCACGAGGTACTTAAATAGGCTAGAGACGAGCCAAATTGTGGGAAGTAAGAACTCAAATTTCCTATAAGTTCATGAGAATGCATTTGAGAGCGCTCCAGTTTCTCGATCAGGTGTACGAGCACTTGTCTTGTTCGTGGAACGGGTAAAGGCCTTTCTCACAAGCACTTGCCTTTCTTAACTCTTGGCTGAAAACAAGAGTTAAGGATCTCTAATGATGAATGTTGTTTTCATCGATGTGCTGAATCTCCGCTCTTCACACCACAACAGCAACTTTTTTGATAAAAGCGATGAACAGAGCTTCTTTATTGTCCATGGGCTTACTTGAGGCCCATATAGAGACAGTGCCTTTGACCTCCGTTGGTCGCTTATTTCATGTAAGTACAACTGTAGAAATGTACTATAGGCATCCATTTAATCTATTAGTTGGTTTTCAAGGACGTGATCGCCATGATCGATCGCACTATCACCATCTTAACTGTCGCGTAAATGTGGATAGCTCTAGGCTGATGCATTTGGAAGTTTTCCTCATTTGATGACTTCCTGCATTGAAAGCGAGCTTGTAGATAGTACAATTTGACGCCTTGGCAAAGGTCTCATTTCTTGGCCTGGAAGTCTCCTTATTTTGACAACTTTTTCATTACAACGTGAGCGAGCGTGGATATACCACCAGCCCAAGCATTATAAAGTTTCTCAGTTCTTAATCGGGAAAATTCCTCATTTTGATGACTGTTTTGCTACGCAGAAAGCAAGCATGGGTGTTGTACTAGCCCAACCTTGGTAAAGATCTTATTTCTTGACCTGGAAATTTCCTAGCGACAACCCATGCTTTACTAGAGGTCTCATTTCTTGACCTGCCAGTTCCTTTTGGCCAACTCCAAGACCACAATTAAATATGAAGTCTACTAATCAACATAAACTACTTATTTAGCATCAGCCTTGATTGTCTCGATGGAAGTTGGAAATTTCCATCTCAATGCTCTTCAGTTGTTTCAACTTTAATCTTCTCAATAATAGCAGAAGGGAGGCTACATATATAAAGATTATCGTTATAAAGGCATAAACAATAGTTATAATGGCATTTCTCCTGGATAATTGTCAAAGAAATTATCTTATGAGGGTTTAGAGTCTTACCTAATAAATAAGAATTGAAGTTTAATTTTTTGATTATTAAGGATTCAATTTTTTGTCTTGTCATGAGAAAATTAATTAAAAAGATGAGATGTTAGTTTGTGAAATGATATGAGACCATCATATAATAATATCAATAGCAATATTAACAATTAACAATATATATATGTCACTTTGCGTCATAAAAGAATTAACACCTTTAGACATGACGAGAACACTTGAGAGAGGAAAACCCATCTGTCATGTGCGGCTCCGAAATCACTCAACGTGGCAGCAAACCCAACTCATGAGCAGAGGGACAGCGTGACCAAAAAGCAAAAGAGCAACGTGGGCAAAGGTCAGGATAGTAGCGTGTCTGAACCTACTCCTGATAAATGAATGGGTATGAGCAGCGGCACAAATGCATGCGTCTGCATTCATAGTTTTGGCGTCTGAACAAAGCTTCTAACGCATGTGTCTTCCCAACGGACTGGAATAAAGGAGCGCTCTAGTGGGAGGATTATCTGTGAAAGGGTACTATAAGGAAGAGGGTTAGATCCCCTAAGACCCAAGGTTTTCTATTTTAACCTGGCCACTGGCAAGTGTAATAACGATGAATTTTATTTCCTTATTCCTAGTAATACTATCATCATTCCAGCTCCAATTTGTCTTTTCCGTTACACAAGATAGGTAAAAAGCAGCGCTTCCTTTCTCTTTCTACACAAGACCACCCTGTCAACAGACGGGTGACTTGATCCATCTTACCTGAGCTTTTGAAAGTCATAGAAAAATCAAAATTTGTGATCATAATTTCCTCGAGAAACTATGTCTTGATTACATGGTGCTTGATGAACTTACAAAGATCGTTAAGTGCACAGGACAAATTAGATTTTATTGAAATGATTGCTAATTTTTTTTTTTTACTTGAGGCCCATAGAATCGTTCCGCTGCTGCAAGTATCAACTTTTTACCACAACCTAAATGTTTTAGAATTTCTGCACATACCAAACATATGGGATTCCCCTGATAGGCGACTTGTTGCATAATTTGTTGGAAAGTTTAAAATTTGGTCTCTCAAGTTTGTGAATACAGATCTAATTTTTATTCGGTATGTTTTATAAAGCCATAGTAATAATATATTTTCGCTTATTTTTTATTTTTATTATGACTTTCATTGCTGCCAAATTGGCGTAAGAGATGGCACCAGGCACAAGAGAAAATTAGGGAATTGGCATGGCAGGCCTGCACATTCCTTTGAACCAATAAAGCCTCGAGAGAGAGAGAGAGAGAGTTACGTGTTTTCTTTTCTTTTAGGAGTATAATGGCATAGGCAGCGAGCTGCATTCCTTGATTTGAGCTGGCTAAGACATGTGAAGGCAGGCTGCCCCGATTTTCACATCGTGACGGCGACTTTATAGAAAAAAACAATGAACAGAACTTTATCCCTCGTCACGGGAAAGTTTCTTCGATTCGATTACCATGCCTCCACGCGTTTTGCGTCTTGACTGGTGAACTTGTCGTCAATGAGTTGGACTCTAGCGTTTCCCACTAACCTCGAAAGTGCTGTTCCCACTATCTCAGATGACTAAGAAATGTTATTGGCGACGCAGAAAGTGAAAAGTTACTCTTATATTCTGCAAATCGAGCCCTGCCAAAGAAAGTAAAACAGAGCTAGTCTTCGACCGCTATCATCGCCATTGAAACCGCTTTAAGAAAACCTATTGACAACACAGAATCAAATTAACGGACGCAACGGAGAACCAAATTAGTTTGGTTTTAACTAATCGAAATTGGCTATACATATACTACTTCATTATAATCCGTACGGCACAGACACAAAGCAATACTTAGAAACCACAATTGGAAGAGTCCATAAGTAGCACAAACTTCAGTTCTGTAACCAAACATGCTATTTTTCTGAATTCGTATCTAATCCATAACTGCCAATTACTTTATGAACGAAATTCCCATACCTGCGTTTCTCAATGCATCCAAGTATTCACCGCTGTATTAATAAGATCCTAAACCGCATAATTTACGAGTTCGAAGCCTAATGATGAACGCTGGATTTCATGGGAGACAACAAAGCCCCTCTCAGATTATAGTTGACAGTGACTTCAGAGCTTCCTAAGCATGTGAAATCGTGATCCTGAGCATGTGAAATCGTGAGCTCAGAACTTCTCAGTCTGACGCAGTGCCGAAGAAGATAAGACCAGGCTTTCGTGATCGGGTCTCTCTCTCTCTCTCTCTCTCTCTCTCTCTCTCTCGCAAAGGAACATTTTCTAATACTGGGTATCGTATTCTGGTTTTTCTCCGTTTACTTGTAACCGTCGATTCGTTTGTTTGTTTCTTCTTTAATGTTTTTAGGCTGTTCTTTCTGTTCGTTTCTTCTGTGATCCTTGGATTTCTCTCGCTTGCGGCCTTCATTTCTCTGTTTGGTATAATGGAAAATCAAACCTTTGTGTTTGTGTTGCTTGCTGCTTGGTTTCCGAGACTGGAAAATACACCGTTCCTTGGTCCAGTCTACTGAGTGGAGGATTGTTGTTATTGGGTTTCATTTTGTTTTTGCTGCATGTCCTCAGCTACCAAACAGACCTAATGTTACTGGTTTTTGCAAGGGCCTTTCTTTTCTTTTCTTTACTTCTTTCTTTTTTTCGGTCTTAACATGTCAGGTCTGAGTTCTAAGTAGTCTGTCTTTGGGGGATACATATATATATATAATACTATGTGCTTAAGTTCACTTATATGTATCGAAATGAGGTCTCTATAGGATATATCGTGTGCTGACACTGTTTTTTTGGTTCTTTTTTATGAATCAACTATTCTGAAATTTAGTCAGTTTAAATGGTAGATTGAATCTTCTAATTCAAGGTTGTAGAAATTGTAAAGACAACTGACTGCCAATGATAACTTTGCATTGTAAGAAGATATTTTTACGTTTCTGGTCTTTTAAAAAATTCGTTTTCATTTTCTTTTATCTTTTCTTTTTCTCCTAAGTTTTACCCTCTGGAAGCCGATCCAGACTAATATCTGGTTTATATTGGCTTTTTATAATGTAGCTTTGGGACAAACCTGTGTGATGACAAATAGAATAGTGTAAATTTCGGCTAATTAGTGAATTAATTTATCAATATTTGAAAAGCACTATATCTTCCCTGTAATCTGTACTTTTTACTTGTATTTACAGGAACTTTCCTTTGTTGTGGATACACTGAATGTATAATTTCTTGTCAATTAGGTTCTGATCTTTTCACATCCAAGTGCTGCTCAGATTGATAAGAAATGGCATCACTACATGCTAGTGTGACTTCAATTGTGTGTGTCAAGACGGCAATCATGCCTCTTCACCAAAGTTTCCAAGTACTTCCTTCTTGCCTGGGTTTGATGTGGTTGGGCGTGTCTCAAATGCATCTAAGAAGGAAACATTTGCGGCAGCTATAAGCATGGGTCCTAGAGCCACATTGACGTTTAATCCTCCGTCGACCAATTCAGAGAAAAACTACCAAAGGAAGCATACAGTTGATCCTACTGCTCCTGATTTTCCGCCACTACCGTCCTTTGAGCAATGTTTTCCGAAGAGCTCAAAAGAATTTAAGTACATCTCTTGATTCTTTTGCATTGGTTTATTTTTTTAACTGTTTTCATTTAGGCATCTTTGGTTTACTAACTCTTGTCTGCTCATGGCATCACTGATGGCTGCTTAAGATACATTTGGACTTTAGTTTGGGAACTGATGCATAATTTGCCACACAGGGAAGTTATTCATGAACAATCAGGTCATAAACTCAAAGTTCCCTTCCGGCGTGTCCACCTAGCTGGGGATGAACCACACTTTGACACCTACGATACTAATGGTCCTCAAAACATTAGCCCTCGCATTGGTAATGCAAATCAAGTTTTAACTTTCACATGCTTGCTCCTATCTGAAGTCTGAAGTTTTACCTTATGTACTATTTTTTTTAATCTTTTTATTTTCCGGTCAGTGAAGGCTACTTTATGTCTGAGGAGGTTTTTATTTTTTACACGATCATCTCTGCAGTTGTTAAGTTTTTTTCCTTTTTTTCTTTCCTTAACTAATTTTTCCCCCTTCTCGGTGGATAAATTCCAGTCCGCACTAACAGAGTATAATTAAGTATTACTTGTCTCAGTTTTTTCTTCAGCATCTTCAATTTATGCCTCCAGTGGGCAGCAATTACATGGCTAGTTCTGAATTGACACTGTTAGTTAAACAGGAGTACCAAAACTACGGAAAGACTGGGTTGACAGGCGGGAGAAATCAGGTGCACCTAGGTATACACAGATGTACTATGCTAAGCAAGGAATAATAACTGAGGAAATGTTGTTCTTTGCCACTCGTGAGAAGCTTGACCCAGAGTTTGTAAGATCAGAGGTTGCTCGTGGTCGGGCAATCATTCCTTCTAATAAGAAGCACCTGGAGCTGGAACCAATGATAGTTGGGAGGAGCTTTTTAGTCAAAGTGAATGCAAACATTGGAAACTCTGCTGTTGCGAGCTCCATTGAAGAGGAAGTTTATAAGGTACAGTGGGCAACTATGTGGGGTGCCGACACTGTCATGGATCTCTCTACAGGTCGCCACATCCATGAGACACGGGAGTGGATCCTTCGTAACTCTGCTGTACCAGTAGGGACTGTACCCATCTATCAAGCACTTGAAAAAGTGAATGGATTTGCAGAAGATCTTAACTGGGAAGTTTTCAGGGAAACCCTGATTGAACAAGCTGGGGTGTAGATTACTTCACTATCCATGCTGGGGTTCTACTTCGATATATCCCACTAACAGCGAAGCGAATGACCGGAATTGTTTCACGTGGAGGATCCATTCATGCAAAGTGGTGCTTGGCTTATCATAAGGAGAATTTTGCATATGAACACTGGGATGATATACTTGACATCTGTAATCAGTATGATGTGGTCCTGTCAATAGGAGATGGGCTGAGACCTGGGTCCATCTATGATGCTAATGACACTGCACAGTTTGCAGAACTCTTAACTCAGTGCGAACTGACCCGAAGAGCATGGGAAAAGGATGTCCAGGTAATAACGTTAAAAAAATGTCTGGTGGCCTAATGGTTTAGAAATACGTAATGTCGTGAAAAAAATTGGACTTGTGTCTATTGCCCTGCAGGGTTCAGTTATCTCTTCTAATCTTATTTCCATGGATTTCCTAGCCTTCTTGAATAGAAATTGGGAATGTGAGAAAATTTTGAACTCCTTTGGATTTTATCAGTCTTCTATTTCATAGAAGTAGACCTCATTAAAATGAATTTGAAAGTTGTCTTTCGGCTGCTCCACCGTTTAAAAGTGACTCGTCTTTGTACCATAAGAGAGCCACAATGCATTTTTCATGGTTTTTAAAATACTATTTTCAGAGAAAGTAGTGAACTAATCTATTTGGCTATTTCCATTTGCACTACAAATTTTGGTAGGTGCAAAATTAAACGTATCTGTTAATTAGTTGATAGTGCAGCAGTGGTTAAATTAGACTTTTACAGGGTTGAGTTGACCATGAAGGGATTAATTTATGGGTTACTAGACTTTATTTGAATAAAATTCTATTTCCTGTCAAAACAAAAGTAACAATCGCATAGTGAGAAGAAATGAGAAATGGAGGTGTAGGCTTATTCCACTGATTCAGCATTGCACGTATCCATACAATTGTTTCCCTGTTTTCCTGTCAAATTTTACTTTTGAGGATTTGAATCTTATGACTCACAATATTATGTTACGCACCTTCAGGTCATGAATGAAGGGCCTGGACATATTCCAATGCACAAAATACCCGAAAACATGCAAAAACAGCTGGAATGGTGTAATGAAGCACCTTTCTACACTCTTGGTCCTTTGACAACTGATATTGCACCTGGATATGATCATATCACCTCTGCGATTGGTGCTGCCACTATTGGGGCTCTGGGCACTACTCTTTTGTGTTATGTAACTCCCAAAGAACACCTTGGGTTACCAAATAGGGATGATGTTAAGGCTGGAGTTATCGCATATAAGATAGCTGCTCATGCAGCCGATTTAGCCAAGGGTCACCCACTTGCTCAGGGCTGGGATGATGCATTAAGCAAAGCTAGATTTGAGTTCCGCAGGATGGACCAGTTTGCTTTGTCATTGGATCCTATGACTGCCATGTCCTTCCACGATGAAACCTTTCCATCAGAAGGTGAAAGGTGGCTCATTTCTGCTCCATGTGTGGACCTAAATTCTGCTCTATGAAGATAACAGAGGATGTGAGGAAGTATGCTGAGGAGCATGGCTATGGGAGTGCGGAAGAAACTGTAAGGTGTGGGATGGATGCTATGAGTGCCTAGTTTCTGGTTGCTAAGAAAACTGTTAGTGGAGAACAACATGGTGAAATAGGTGGAGAAATCTACTTGCCAGCAAGTTACTTAAGTTCCTCAGAGCAATGAAGGTCAGTGTACTTTCTCTCTGTTTGTCCAATTAGGATCTCAATTTGTCAATGGTCGCCCAAGACTATTGGCCTCTTGATTCCGCAAAATGAGGGGGGAACTGTAAATGCAGTTGAACTTAAAAGCTTTTAAAATTATAATCTAGAATCCAAATGATGAATGCACGATCTCATAGGAATGCTATACCATCCTAATCTGGGCGTAAGGCCCTCTTGGGTTGATGTCTCATAGGGGTTGCTGAATATTATGATTCTCTTCCCCACTGAACCTGCATTTATAGGATCACCCATATTGTTTCTCCTGCCAGAAGCACGGATGACTATAGATGTCATAAAACTACTTTGTCTTTGGACAGTCAAATAGCACCAAAAACATGCAGTTGTATTTCAAAGCCGCTTGCAGTTGTATTTTTTATATATTTTGATTCTTTGCTTAACTCTAGTGAATTGGGGGATTCCAATTTTCGCAGGCTCAGTGGTGAGCGGGGATGTAGTTTGGAATGTGGAGACTTGGTGTATGATTATCTTGTCAAGCACACTGCTAGAAAGTTTGAAGTTTAGTTTGTCAAAGCTTTTAAAGACATATTGACTTTTATTTTGTTTGTTTCTTGTGCCTCAGGATGTTGGCAGGTCAGGCTGAGACAGGGTGATGCCTGCGTAGGGAGCGTGCATTTTTGTTTTCCTGTTTTTGCTCGTGCTTGCACAGGGAGGAAGCTTCTATCCATAAAGGCCAGCTTATCCATGTCAATGCGGACTCAATTTCATGGCAAGGCTGAGCAGCCCTGTGGCTGGGAAGTAGCTAGAACTGGCTTCTCTAGTTTATTTTGTGCTGTCATAATTAAGTCTGATCAAATAAAAAAAGAAAACACAAAAAGAAGAAGAAGAAGAATCTGCCGGTTGAGTTATTATAAGATAGTCTACATGGTTCCATGTAAACGTTACAATTGATTATAGATAATTATTATTAAAATTTCTGTATCTAGGTTGGGATGTAAATACTAATACACTATATGAGGACGACTAAACATCAAAGGCCCTAGAAGTATGATGTTAAAAGCAACGTACTTGTGATTAAATCATGTGTCAAAAAGCAATGGAGAAGACATTATTATTGATGAAAATTACATAAATTATTTTATATTACAGGAAATCATTGACTAGGAATCTTATGAATGTAGCTCATGAATTTAGAGTGTTGAGAAATGAAATATTGCTGGTTAATTGTTATTAAATTACTTTTACTTCATTATTACCTAATATAAAATTGTAAAAGCTGTTATTAACTCCCCACAGCTCTTGGGCCCAATTCTTCCACCAAGACTAAAAGACCGAAACCTACAAATGCGGTTGCAAACGGAGGTAATGGGGGTTACGGTCATTAGTCAAAAAAGAAATGGACTTACCGTTGTGCATAATCCATCAAGACACTGCATGGGAAATAATGTATCTGCCCATTTGAGAGGACTCCTAGTTCTCGAGCAGGTGTTAAAGCCCTTGTTTTGTGCGTGGAATGTGTAAGGCCTTTCTCAAGCACTTGCCATGGAGAACCTTCGTTTGAACCAAACGAGACAAACAAGACAGCCTGCTGAACTTCATCCCTCGTCACGGGAAAGTTTCCTCGATTCAATTACTATGCCTCCACGCGTTTTGCGTCTTGACCGGTGAACTTGTCATCAATGAATTGCAATTTTTGAAGGATCAAAGCATATATAGGCAACTTGGCGCATGATTTGTTGGAAAGTTCAAAGTTTAGTCTCTCAAGATTGTGAAGACAGATCTAATTTTTATTCCATATGTTTTGTTAAGCCATGGTAATAGTATGTTTTCGCTTATTTTTTATTTTCATTATGACTTTTCTTGCTGCCAAATTGGCGTATGAGATGCACCAGGCCTGAGAGAAAAGTACGGAATTGGCATGGCAGGCCGGAACATTCCTTTGAACCAAACGACACAAAGCCTACAGAGAGAGAGAGTTACGTGTTTTCTTTTTCTTTTAGGAGTATAATGGCATAGGCAGCGAGCTGCATTCCATGATTTGAGCTGGCTAATACATGTGAAGGCAAGCTGGCCCGATTTTCACTTCGCGGCGGCGACTTTATAGAGAGAACAATGAACAGAACTTTATCCCTCGTCACGGGAAAGTTTCCTCGTCACGTTATCTCCACGCGTTTTGCGTCTTGACTGGTGAACTTGTCGTCAATGAGTTGACTCTAGCGTTTCCCACTAACCTCGAAAGTGCTGTTCCCACTATCTCAGATGACTAAGAAATGTTATTGACGACGCAGAAAGTGAAAAGTTACTCTTATATTCTGCAAATCGAGCCCTGCCAAAGAAAGTAAAACAGAGCTAGTCTTGGACCGCTATCATCGCCATTGAAACCGCTTTAAGAAAACCTATTGACAACACAGAATCGGAGATTCACTTTCGGAGAGCGACGATCCGAGCCCTGTGACACAGTAAAGCAGGGCAAGTGTCCGATGACTTCCATGGTCATCGAAACAGCTTCTTCTTCTTCTTCTTCTTCTTCTTCTTCTTCGCTGCGACGGAAACACGATGTTTTTCTTAGTTTTAGAGGTGAAGACACCCGCAACAAGTTTACGGATCATTTATATGCCGCTTTGAAGCAGACAGGAATTAACACCTTCAGGGATGACGAAGAACTTGAGAGAGGAAAACCCATCTCGGTAGAGCTCTTAAAAGCCATAGAAGATTCAAGAATCGCAATCATCATTCTCTCAAAAAACTATGCTTTGTCAAGGTGGTGCTTGGATGAACTTGCGAAAATCGTTGAGTGTATGAACCAGAGGGGTATGACTATTTTGCCTGTTTTCTATGAGGTGGATCCCACGGAGGTGCGTCATCAAAGGGGAAGTTTTGCAGAAGCTTTTGTTGTTGATGAAGAAAATTTCAAGGGGGTTACGGAGAGGGTACAACGATGGAAAGATGCTCTAATAAAAGTTGCTAATCTCTCTGGATGGTGTGTGAAGGACAGGTGATACTATTCTCGCTTCCTCTAGTCAGATTTTCCTTTTCTTTTTTCTTTTCATCTCAAAAAGGAACACTTGTTGGGATAAAAATTTTGCCATTCATATTTTATTTTATCAGTACCAAGTAATTCATTTGCCTTGGTTAATTAGTTAATACTTTGAAAAATAGAGTCTCTTTTGAAGTCATTGTAAAATCAGCAAAGGTCAGTATAACTCAAATGTTTTCAGTTCAAGACTTTGTTACTTAATGAATTAGATTTTACTAAAATGATTACCAAATTTTCTTCGGCGGAGGCCCATGGCATCATTCCTCTACAACTATCATCATTTTATCACAAAATGAATGACCAACCAAGCTAAAACCATTACTGATTTTCTTTTTTAATGAGCAAGTATATTGCTGAATCTTTGAACATTACTAAGAAGGAAAACATGGGAGGAAACTTCCCTTTTTGCTAAATCAACTAAATTAGAAACATAATGATTTGGCAATGAAGTAAAAATTAATATTGACCCCTTTAGTGTAGAACAAGAGAAATAAAATGTCAACAATAATGCTTTACAAAATATTAGAATTTCTATGTTTCTATTGGATCAAACTAAAATAGAGGAGTTACTAAATTTAGTCATTCTTTAATGATTTTCTCATGAAAACTATAAATGCTCTTCTCAATTTGCAGCTATGAGTCAAAAGTTGTCAATGACATAGTCGGAAAGGTACTTCATCAATTGAATGCTTTATGCTCAAATGTTTCAAAGAATCTTGTTGGAATGGACTCTTGGGTGGAGGAAATTTTGAGCTTATGTGAAGATATAAGGGTGGACAATGCTTCTTTTGTGGGAATTCATGGGATGGGAGGGATAGGTAAAACGACTCTTGCTCGTGCTATCTATGAAAAAATATCTTTTCAATTTGAATCTAGCATCTTTCTTGCTAATGTTAGAGAAGAAACTAGAAAACGTGGTCTAGTTGCTTTACAAGTACAACTCCTTTCTAGACTCTTTGGAGGAAGAAAATTTAAAATATATGATGTTGAGGAAGGAGCTCATGTGATAAAAAATAGACTAAGTTGTAAAAGTGTTCTTATCATTCTTGATGATGTGGATCAACTTGAACAATTAGATGCATTAGCAAGAACACAAGATTGGTTTGGTGAAGGAAGTATTATCATCATAACAACAAGAAACAAACGTTTATTGATTGAGCATCATGTGAATAAAGATAAAATATATAAGGTTGAAGGATTGAAATACTATGATGCTCTCCAACTTTTTAGTTGGAAAGCCTTTAACAAAGATGAACCCCCAGCAAATTTCATAGAGTTGTCCCAAGAGTTTCTAAATTATGCTAAAGGTCATCCTTTAGCTCTTAAAGTTTGGGGTTCATCCTTATATGATAGAAATATGGATTTTTGGAGAAGTATGTTGAGTAAAGTAAAAGAAAACCCTGGTGGCAAGGTCCAAGATACACTTCGAGTGAGTTTTGATGAACTACCAGATATGGAGAAAAAAGTTTTTTTGGATATCGCTTTTTTCTTCAAAGGGGAGGTGTACAATCGTGTAAAAAATATACTTGAAAGTTGTGGTTATCACCCAAACATTACTATGGATAATCTCATCAATAAGTCTCTTATAATGAGACAAGAAAAAATCTTATGGTTGCATGATTTGTTGGAAGATATGGGACAAGAGATTATTCGTCTTGAATCTCTTGAAGACCCTGGTATGCGGAGTAGATTGTGGCTTAGAGAAGACATCAAACAAGTATTGGCGAACAATAAAGTAAGTAACCAATAAACACTAAACTTATAAGTTTATATATATTTCATATTCCTCAAATTTTAATTTGTTATTCACTATATTAATTGTTCATTTTTGTTCACTAGGGTACAGAAAGAGTTGAAGGCATAGACCTAAAGTCTACTTCGCAAGAAAAATTATATTTGAATGCTGAAGCCTTCTCCAAATTGAAAAATTTGAGATTCTTAAGAATCTCCAATGTGCACCTTTTTCAAGGTCTATTTTATCTTTCTAACAAGTTAAGGGTTGTGGAATGGCATGGATAACCTTTAAAATCTCTACCCAAAGATTTTGAACCTAATAATCTTGTTAAACTTATTATGCCTTATAGCCATTGCAAGAATATATGGAAGGAAAAGAAGGTACAATCATCTTTGATGTAGTTTGTGTATATTGCTTTTTATAACCTAAATTGATGATTTCTCGAATTTTTTGTATCTAATGTTTTATTTTCACAGGATTCATACAAGTTAAAGATCCTTGACCTTAGGGCTTCTAAAAATTTGGTGGACACTCTAGATTTTACAGGATTTCCAAATCTTGAGAAACTAATTCTTGAAGATTGTGTCAAATTATGTAAGGTTCATCCATCTATTGGATATCTCAAACAACTTACCCTATTGAACTTGAAAAATTGCAAATCCCTTCATAGCCTTCCATATGAATTTAGTTTAGATTCTCTTGAAATTTTAATTCTTTCTGGTTGTTTGAAGATTAAGAAGTTCCAGAAATTGTTGGAGATATGAAAAGTTTGTTAGAATTGTACTTGGATGGGACTAGCATAAAAGAGCTTCCTTTGTCGGTGGAACATTTATCTGACCTTACCACGTTGAATTTAGAAAATTGTAAAGGCTTGTTAATTATTCCAGATGTCATTTTTACCATGACATCTCTCAAAAGTGTCAATCTATCTGGCACTTTGATATCTGATAAATGGCCAAACAAAATGAATGTGGAATGTTTGGAGGAACTTGATATTCGTGGAACTGCTGTAAGGCAAGAAGAATGCTTCAATGGATATAAGTGGCAGCGACATACATCTCCATTCTTCAGCCATCGGTCAATGCAAAACCGTCACACTGGTTTGGTGTTGCCTACTACTTTATTCTCAGATTTATGCTCTTTGACAAAGTTGAAGTTGAGTAATTGTAATTTATCAGATGGAAGTATTCTCAATAATCTGAGCAAGTTGTCGTCATTATGGTGCCTAGATCTGAGTGGAAATAAGTTTGAGTATGTTAAATGGACATGCCACGTCACCCACGACGGCCATGTCAGCCGCCACATCAGCCCTAGGGCCACGTCATCATGCGGCCTCGCGTAAGCGCAATGGCAAACGCGATTGCCGCCGCCGCCCACCTGATTTCCTTTCCGGTTTCATCGCCTTGAACGCGAAATCAAAGTGTAAATTTTTGTGTAAATCGTTCCTTTGATTTCTTTCCGTTTTTGTTTCAATTCTATTTTGTATAAATCAATTGTTTGTAAAGCAATAATAATCATCGGAAAATTTTGAAAAAAAAAGGATTAGGGTTCTTCACTTTTCTTACCTCTGTTTTTGATTTCCAACCACCGATTATCTTCAAACATGGTATCATCGGAGCCAGCGGCTAACGCCCCTCCACCAGAAAATCCCCCAATGACCTCTGCTTCCGCTCCCACCACCCCTCCTCTACCCACTGTTCCGGCGAACTCTTCAACGCCGGCGATGCCCGCCCTGACTGCAATCGCCCGTTTTGACGGGACCAATTTCGTGGTTTGGAAGACTCGTCTGCTTCCCTTTTTGGTCTCCAACCACCTTCTCTCGATTCTGGAAGGCCGCGAACCCGCGCCGCCTCAAACCCTACTCGCCGCCGACGGAACCTCAAACCCTAATCCCACCTATACGGCATGGCTCGTTCGGGATCAGGCCGCTCTAGGGTGGATCCTCGCCACCGCGACCGACACCGTCGTCACACAACTGACGGAAATCCGATCGTCCGCCGCCGCCTGGTCCTACATCCAGCGCACCTATGCGGCTCAATCCACCGCCAAAAAGTCCTCTCTCCGCCTTCAGCTTCAGACTGTCTCTCGTGGCTCCCGATCGGTGACGGAGTTCCTCCACGATGTGAAGGCGATCCTCGATCAACTCGCCGCTATCGGCGGCCAAGTCTCGGATGATGAATATCTGACCCATGTGTTTCGGGGTCTCGGCGAGGAGTACGACACCCTCGCCACCAGCCTATCGGTGCAGAATCAGACGGCTCCGCTGAGCAGAGAAGCCGTCCACAGCCTCATCCTCGCGCAGGAGGGCCGCAGTCATCGCACATCAGACCCCCTCCAGCCCGCAGCGTTCACGGCTTCCTCAGGCCAATTCGGGGGCCAGCCGAACCCTTTCTCGGGCCCAACCCCCTTGACTCGCGATGAGTCTGGCCCATGTGCGCGCTCTGGCCCGCGCCAGCCCACGCCCTCTTTTAATCCCGCGGCCCAGCCCAACTCCGAAGGCCTGTTACCCACTCCCCCTACCCAGGCCTGGCCCTCTAGGCCCAGTAACAATTATAAGGGCCGCCGAAACAATAGACCCTATTGCCATTTATGCCGCCGGCTGGGTCATAATGTGGCCAATTGCCGAGAACGCTTTAACCCAAATTTCCAACCCCCCAATAACACCTCCTATCCCCAGGCCCATCTTACATACCCAAACACCTATCCCAACCCACCATATTATTCCCCCCAAGCCAACTACACACATCTTCCCCCACCTCTCTCCCACTATGGGCCTCCCAATCCCCCTCCCTCCTCCCTTGACCTAGCCTCATGGCACCCTGACTCTGGGGCCTCTCACCATGTCACAGATTCTCCCAATGGCTTAACTGGAGTCACCCCCTACACAGGCTCCCAACAACTCACCGTGGGTGATGGCGTCACTCTCCCCATCACTCACACAGGTACTCTCTCCACTCCATCCTTTTGTCTTCGTAATGTCTTAGTTGTTCCTGCCATTACCAAAAATCTCTTATCCATTTCCAAATTCACACATGAAAATAATTGCTATTTCCTATTTTCTGCAACTCATTTTTGGGTCATCTCTTGTCTTACGAGACAGATCATCCTCCACGGCATCCTTGATCGTGGTCTCTATCGTGTCCAGCCCTCTGATGGCCCTCCTCGTGCACATCTGGCCATCCGCACAAGTCCTCTCCTGCTTTGGCATCATCGTTTGGGACATCCGTCTCCACCTATAATTGTCCAACTTTTACATTCTACTCGCACTCCTTATAGTTCCTCCCCTTATCCCCCATGTAAGGCATGTGCTCTTAGTAAGAGCCATCGCCTCCCCCATCCATCTTCTCCCTCTAGGTCTAGTACGCCCCTTCAACTTGTTCACTTTGATGTATAGGGCCTTTCCCCCGTTGAGTCAATAAACAAAAACAAGTATTATGTGTCCTTTATTGATGATTTCTCTCGTTTCACTTGGTTATATACTTTTAACACCCGTTCTCAATTTCTTTCAATTTTCACTACATTTCATAAATTTGTCGAAAATCAGCTTTCCCATCGCCTTCAAGCCATTCAATGTGATGGTGCTGCTGAATTCATGTCTGCTTCCTTTCACTCCTATCTCCAATCCACTGGCATTTATCAGCGTGTGTCTTGTCCTTATTCTCCATTTCAAAACGGTGTTGCTGAACGCAAACATCGTCACATTGTTGAAACCGGTTTAACTCTTCTCACTCAAGCTGCTCTTCCCCCTCGATTTTGGGATTTTGCCTTTGAGACGGCGGTTTTTCTCATCAACCGTCTTCCTACCCCCGTTCTTGCCAATCTCTCTCCTTGGCAAGTCCTTTTTCATCAGCCTCTTGATCTTACCCATCTTCGTGTTTTTGGGTGTGCTGTCTTTCCCCATCTTCGCCCTTATGCTCCTCACAAACTCGCTCCCCGGTCCCGTACTTGTGTTTTCCTCGGTTATCCACCTGGCTACCGAGGCTACCGGTGCTTCTGTCCTGAGACACAACGCATCTACCTCACTGCAGATGCTGTTTTCCATGAGGATGATTTTCCTTACCACCACCCCCCATACTCATCAGCTCCAGTTGCTCCTTCTCCCTCATCTGATTCCCTTTCTCTCCTACCTCTTTCCCTACCAACTACCTCTACACTTGTTACATCCCCTCCCCCTCCTACTGTGGTGTCATCCCCTGATCCCCCCCCTCATACTGTGGTCCCATCACTTGACCCTCCCCCGGTCCCCTCATCCTCTCCTCCTCCACCACCCCCATCCTCTCGGCCCACTACTCGTCTTCAAGACGGAACCATCACTAGACGCCACATTACCAGCAACCACACTTATGCCCTTACGGCCTCCACCCATCCTGCACCTGAACCCACCTGCTTCTCTCAAGCTGCTCGTGACCCTCACTGGCGGGAAGCTATGGCTGCTGAGTACACTGCTCTTCTTCGCAATGGCACATGGACCTTGGTTCCTTCTCCTCCTGGTGTTAAACCCATTGGCTGCAAATGGGTATACAAGATCAAGTTGAAATCTGACGGTTCGCTCGAACGGTACAAGGCCCGCTTGGTTGCTAAAGGCTTTCATCAACAGGAAGGCCTAGACTACACTGAAACCTTCAGCCCCGTTGCCAAGCCCGTCACAGTTCGCACCATTCTTGGTTTGGCCTACTCTCGGGGTTGGTCAATTCGTCAACTGGATGTCTCCAATGCATTTCTTCATGGTCACCTCTCTGAAGTTGTCTACATGGACCAGCCTCCCGGATTTATCGACCCCGAGCGCTCCTCTCATGTTTGCAGGTTGCATCGCTCTCTTTATGGTCTTAAGCAGGCTCCTCGTGCCTGGTACCAGCGCTTGAGCTCCTTCTTAGTCTCCCTCGGCTTCATCATCTTTTTGGCAGACACCTCGCTCTTCACTCTCCACACCACTCGGTACAGCCTTGTGATCCTTGTTTATGTGGATGATATTATCCTGACTGGTTCTTCGTAGGCCCCATTCTCCACCTTGCTGCAAGCCCTTCATCAGGAATTTGCTCTTAAGGATCTTGGCCCCATTCACTATTTTCTGGGTGTTGAAGTTCAAACCACTCCCACGGGTCTTCTTCTCCATCAGGCCAAGTTCATCATTGACATCCTTGCTCGAGCTAAGATGCAGGAAGCCAAAGCTATATCTACTCCGTGCTCCACAGACGAGCCTCTCTCTGTTCACTCTGGTGACCCTCTCCCAGATCCTATGCTCTATCGCAGCATTGTTGGCGCTCTCCAGTATCTCACTCTCACCAGACCTGACATTGCCTACTCTGTCAACACTGCATGCCAATTTCTACATCGCCCAACCACTGCTCATTGGCAAGCTGTGAAGCGGATTCTTCGCTACCTCACTGCTACTCCTCGGCTTGGTCTCCTCCTCACCCGTGGTCCCTCCTCCTCACTTCATGCATTCTCTGATGCTGGATGGGCAGGTGATCGGGATGATAGACGCTCTGTTGGTGGCTTCTGTATCTTTTTAGGTTCCAACCTGATTTCATGGAGCTCTCGCAAACAACGCACTGTTGCCCGCTCTAGCACTGAGGCTGAGTACAAATCTCTTGCTGACACCACGGCTGAAATCATGTGGATTGAGTATCTTCTCCGTGACCTGCGTGCCCTACCACCTCAGCCTCCTACCCTTTGGTGCGACAATCTCTCGGCTCTCTATCTCACAGCCAACCCAGTGTTTCATGCTCGCACAAAACACATTGAGATTGATTTTCACTTTGTTCGTGAGCGTCTGGCTCGTGGTCAGCTGTATCTTCAGTTCATCTCCACTATTGATCAACCTGCTGACATCTTCACCAAAGGTTTATCCTCGGCTCGCTTTAAACTTCTTCGGTCCAAGCTGACAGTCCATTCTGCCCCTTCAGCTTGCGGGGGGATGTTAAATGGACATGCCACGTCACCCACGACGGCCATGTCAGCCGCCACATCAGCCCTAGGGCCACGTCAGCCCTAGGGCCACGTCATCATGCGACCTCGCGTAAGCGCAATCGCAAACGCGATTGCCGCCGCCGCCCACCGGATTTCCTTTCCGGTTTCATCGCCTTGAACGCGAAATCAAAGTGTAAATTTTTGTGTAAATCGTTCCTTTGATTTCTTTCCGTTTTTGTTTCAATTCTATTTTGTATAAATCAATTGTTTGTAAAGCAATAATAATCATCGGAAAATTTTGAAAAAAAAAAGATTAGGGTTCTTCACTTTTCTTACCTCTGTTTTTGATTTCCAACCACCGATTATCTTCAAATAGAGTATATCCCTGAGAGTATATCCCTTCTTTCTAAGCTTAAGTTGATTTACTTGGAAGATTGTCGGAGGCTTCGATTATTGCCGAAACTTTCATCGAGTGTTCAATATGCACTGATTGCTGATTGTTTCTCATTGGAATCGTATTTAAATGAATTTGATATAGTATGTTGGGATCGTGAAGGATTTGGTATTATTAGAGGCACTAGATCAGGCTTTGAAGATAACAAAGCGCGGATTATACGGCATAACTCATGGGTGGAGGTCTCTCTCTCTCTCTCTCTTTCATACAAATACAAATTCGTTACCTCCTGTCTACAGTTGACAATTTCTGTTTCTTCTACTTTTTTACAGCTAGCAATCGACGCCGGCAGTATAACGTACGGTTATACATCGGAATGTAAGTTTCGAAGGTCGTTCGAGAATGTGAATAATGGTTGCGTTGTTAAACTCCAGCTGAATTGGGATTCGGATGATAGAAGCAGCTGGTTGGGATGTGCTCTCTATTTTTTGTATCAAGACCATCACCATCAAAGGTTGGCTCGTTTAGAAAATTGGCAGGAATTTGTTGTCTATTTTGACACGGATGAAGGTCCTTTTGAAAAACCCCTGGAACTCGGACGTTTACTATGCAATTCTGGCAATACTGGGCGACGTGGAGGTTGGGTATATATTCCTTGCCTCTGGTTTGTAGAAAGATCAAATAGCGTGAATAAATGGAGCTTCATCCAGGCTTCAATTACTCCTACTCACCCAAGCATGGAGGTCCAAATGTGTGGAGCTCATATAATACTCGAGCGAAATGCCTAAGATTTTGCGCAACTGTTTCCCATTAGTATTTTTCGTCGCGTTACGTAGGGGTCTTCTGATTTTCTTAAATTCGGTAATGGACCCCACGGAGGACAATAACTCGTGGAGAGTTGCTTGTAAGGGGAATCATGTGCTGATGGGAAGGGAGGATGGCATCGTCATTACCTCTCCGCTTACGGTTTTCCAGTACGTTCTAATTTTGTTTGTACTGCGCTTCTTTTTGAATATTTTATTCCCATATATTTGTTTTGTGGATCAAGGAAAAAAAAAATGAAAAAGGAAGACGATGCTACCGTATAAACATCAAAACAAGTAGTTTATTTGTCTCACGGATTAAATCTTTTCAAAAGGTTTGTCAACATTAGTCCCTCTGTCTCTTTTCATTTCATTTTTATGTAACAGATAGTACTTACACTATTTTTATAGGTTTTTTAACAAGTTTGTATTGAATGCAATCTTATGGTTTAATTGCATATTTTAATCAATTTTTGTAACTTTACCTGTAGTGTTTTTATCAACCGCAAGTTAGGAAGATTTTCTGTTAAGATTTTTTACTTTGTTTTATTATGTATTTGGTTTTGTTCATAATTTACTATAATTTAAACTCTAAAGCATTGTCAAATACATCATCCTAATCATAGTTTTTGGTTACTAGAGAATAGGAAGCTAGAGTAAAATACTAAAGAATGCTTCCCAAAAAAAAAAAAAAAAAGAATTGCACTTATAGCGCAAAAAACCTTATTGAAAATGAGTAATTTAAGTTTAGTCAAAATCTATAATTTACACCTTTCTCAAGCCTTTTAGTCATTTTGCTAACAAGTTGCTAGGTTACGCATGGCTTCAATATTATTAAAAAATTCTGCCAAAAAGTTTTACACCTAATAATCTTGTTAAACTCATTTTGCCTCATAGCCACATTAAGAATATATGGAAGGAGAATAAGGTAAAGTCATCTCTTATACAAAGTGTATGTGTCTTTATATACATTAAATTAATAAGTTCTTAAATATTTTTTTATGCCTAATGTTTTATCATAGAATTCATACAAATTAATTTCTTTTTCTTTTTACTTTAGAGTCTTTCAAAACTTGGTTAAGATTAGATTTTACTAGACTCCAAGTATTGAGAAACTCATTATCTAAAGTTTTGTAAACTAGTTAAGGTTATATATATATATATATATTTAAGATTTTAAACAACTTACTTTACATCACAATTTCCTTAATAGCCTTTTGTATAATATGAACTTAGTTTCTTGGGATTCTAGTTCTTTTTGATTGTTTGAAATTTAAGGGGGAGAAGTTATGAGAAATATAAAAAATTTGCCTCAATTTTATTTGGATTGGACTACCATAAAAGACATTCTTTATCCATGAAGATTTTAATTTTCGCAAAAAGGTACGGACAACATTTTTTGTGTTTACGACAAATGTGCTTCCTTATATTGATGAACTTCAATTGGAACATAGCCTAAATTTTTAGCTTGTTGTCCCTCAGAAATGCCCCTGTAAAATCTGAGTGTCATCGACTTACGTTTCATGTGCAGGCAGTTCTCAACCAGAAACAATTAAGAGTATTGCCGCCGGGTTGCTGGGAAGACATGACCAAATAACTCGGTGTCCATGGAAGCAAAACGATCATGGAGGAGAGAGTGCGCTTTAATTTAGGAGAGCTCCTCTTCACTGCTGTCTTCCCAAACTTAATACGCGGTGACGGGAGCCATTGCTTTTGTGGGAAGAATTGTGACTCGCCTTGTCTAAGATTGAGAAGAGGACAACATCTGAGGATCTGGAAATGGAGACACCGAAATTCTGGAAATGCACCCTTTACTTGCTTAACCGAGAATAACCTAATTACAAACATACATATCGACCGAACACGGGTCGGTCAAACCCGGATGGGCGAAGCCCAATAAACAAAACAAATAATGAATGGCCCAACAACTGAAACGAAATAAAAAAACAAATAAACTAATAAAACACAATGAAAATAATAAACATATCGTAACAACCCCCCTCAAGCTGGTGATTTGTACAAATCAAATACACCAAGCTTGCCAAGAAGATAATTATGCTGTCGACTAGATAAAGCTTTGGTCAACAAATCTGCAGGTTGTTCATGAGTCCGAATGCTACGTGTCTGGATCAGTCCCCGTTGTTGCTTCTCTCGAATGAAATGGCAATCTATCTCAATGTGCTTAGTCCGCTCATGAAAGATAGGATTGTTCGCAATGTGAACGGCAGCCTCATTGTCACAATACAAAGATATGGGTCGTGGTATAATGACCCACAAATCACCAAGTAGACCATGTAGCCAAACAATCTCACAAACGGCGGTCGCCATGGCACGATACTCAGCCTCAGTGGAAGATCTGGAAACAGTTGCTTGTTTCTTGGTTTTCCAAGAAATCAGGGAGCCTCCTAACTTGACACAGAATCCAGTGAGGGAACGCCGAGACATAGGACATACGGCCCAATCAGAATCACAAAAACCACTCATCTGAAAGTCCTTCTTAGAGGACAGGAAGATTCCCAAGCCTGGGGTACCTTTCAGATACTTAACGACTTTAAGGGCCATCTCCATGTGAGAAGTCTTGGGAGAGTGCATAAATTGACTAAGTACCTGAACAGGATAGTTGATATCTGGGCGAGTATGGGTGAGATAAATCAACCGACCAAGAAGGCGCTGATAGGGGCCCGGATCCACTAATAAAGGTTCATCAATCGGAACAAGGGCACTAGCATCATATTCCGAAGAAGTGATTTTCAGATTCTGAACCATGGGAATCTTACAAGGGCGAGCTCCAGAAAGCCCTGCCTCAGATATGAGTTCCAACGCATACTTGCGTTGGCTAAGACAAATACCAGCTTTGGATCGAGCTATCTCAATTCCAAGAAAGAACTTAGCTTGACCTAAATCCTTCATATGAAAACGAGAACACAGATGAGATTTTACCTGAGCTATGGCATCCTCACTGTTACCAGTGATGAGCATGTCATCAACATAGATGAGAATAGCAACAACAGTAGACCCACGCCGAAGGGTGAAAAGAGCATAATCGTGCCAAGATTGCTTAAAACCCGCTTCAAGAAGGGCTGTAGTAAACTTGGCATACCATTGTCTAGATGCCTGCTTGAGCCCATAGATGGACTTAAGTAAGCGACAAACCTTCGGACGACCAGTGGGGGAAACTGAAATTCCAGGAGGTAAAGACATGTACACCTCCTCATGTAGATCCCCATGTAGAAAGGCGTTATGAACATCCATCTGATGTAGTGGCCAATGGAACATAGAAGCCAATGCCATGATGCATCGAACTGTGACCATCTTGGCCACTGGTGAAAAAGTTTCCTCATAGTCAATCCCATAACGTTGAGTAAAACCCTTGGCCACAAGACGGGCCTTATATCTCTCAATGGATCCATCTGCACGATACTTAACCTTGTAAACCCATCGACATCCAATAGGCTTACGACCAGGGGGCAAGTCTACTAATGTCCAAGTGCCACTGGCCTCTAAAGCATGAAGTTCTTGAGTCATAGCATCCACCCATCTAGGGTCTCGAACTGCCTCATGATAGTAGTGAGGTTCCCGTATAGCGGAGATAGAAGCTATAAAGGCTCGGTGAGCGGGGGACAATTGATCAAGAGAGACAAAATGGGAGATTGAATAAGGGATATTGCGAGGTGTGACAGAGTGAGAGATGTGATTACAGTGATAGTCCTGTGTCCAGATGGGAGGTTTAGACGCACGTTGAGTGCGTCTAACTGCAGGAGATGTAGGTCCTGGCTCAGCCTCAAGAGGCGGATTCACAACAGGGGAATCTAGTGAAGGTGAGTCTATGGTAGGTGAATCCATGGGCTCAACAATAGGTGAGGATGGAGGAGGTGAAGATGTAGATGGTGGTGGAAATGATAAGACAGGAGTATCAGATGGATGGGGTGCCTCTGGTGCGATGGGTTCTGATGAGGATGGAGAAGGAGAAGATGTGTCTAGAGTAGTTGTTGGTGAGACGGGAGATGAATCAGAATTCAATGGAACAAAGGATTGATCTTCGAGAAGGGAAGATCGAGAAGGAGAAGACTGGGACTGAGCGAAGGGAAAAACTGACTCGTGAAACACGACATCTCGAACGACAGAGATAGTGTGTGTGGCAAGGTCAAGCACACGGTACCCCTTCTGAGACGAAGGATATCCCATAAACACACAGGGTCTGGCACGTGGGGCAAACTTGTCCCCACGTGGGAGGACGGTAGCATAACACAAACACCCAAAGACTCTAAGGTGCGAGATGCATGGAGGCTTACCAAATAGGACATCAAAAGGGGTTTTACCATTCAAGATGGGTGTAGGAAGACAATTGATGAGATGGGTGGCAGTAAGGACACATTCCCCCCAGTAACGGTCTGGAATGTCAGCCTGAAAGCGCAACGCTCTTGCCACATCCAGGATGTGTCGATGTTTGCGTTCAACTATACCATTTTGCTGTGGAGTGTGAACGCAAGAACTCTCATGGCGCACCCCTCGAAGTTGAAGGAAAGATGTGCACTCATGACTAAAAAACTCAGTTCCATTATCTGATCGCAAACGGCGAATGTGAGAATGGAACTGCGTCTCAATCATGGCAAAAAAGGATTGCAAAAAATGCAATGCCTGACTCTTGTATCTCATAAGATACACCCAAGTGCCACGCGAAAAATCATCAACGATAGTCAAGAAATAGCGTGAACCATCATGATTAGGGTGCCGATGTGGACCCCATATATCAACATGTACTAATTCAAAGATAGAATTGGTGAAAGAAGTACGAGACGGAAAAGGTAGGCGAGTCTGTTTCGCCAAGGGACAAATGGGACAAAAAACATCTGATGACATATAACAAGAAGAATGGCCAAAACGACAATGCCATAATGTCTGTTTAGTACTCAAAACATCAGTCTTAGTTTGCTGACACACATTGGCCCGCTTAGGGGCATTACATTCAAAGGTTTTGACAAGGCTAGAATAAACATCAGTTGTGGCCTCTGTCGGAGAGACAAGGTGATACAAGCGACGCTCAGCCCTGCCCAGCCCCAGTACTGTCCCAGTCAAACGGTCCTGGAAGAAACAGAAGTGTGGATAAAACAGTACTAGACAAGAGCTGTCAAAAGTGAACTTGGCAACTGACAAAAGTTTACATTTAAATGAAGGAACATGAAGGACATCATGAAGTATGATGGAAGGTGAAAGTCGGACTGTCCCAATATGGGTGACGGCCACACTACTATGATCGGGCAGTGTAACCCAAATAGGGTTTGATGCATATGAACGAACGTTTTCCATGCAAGAGAGGTCACAAGTAATATGATCACTCGCACCTGAATCAATAAGCCAATCAGAGGCCATGGGCTCAGTAGGCCCAAAGCGACCAAGAAGCTGAACCACCTGCTGGTACTGCTCAGGAGTAAGTGCTGGACTGGTAGAACTATCTGGGGATACTGTGGCTACACTGCTCACTGGAGAAGGCTGCTGATCTCGAGGCTCTGCGCTGACTGCATGTGCAGAGCGTGTGCTACTCCCTTTCTTCTTCGGATTCTTGGGTGGAGGATTCTTGGGAGGAAAGCCAATCAGCTGAAAACATTTATCCTTAGTGTGACCTGGGCGCCGACAGTGCTCACAAAATGGTCTGGACCCACCTTGTCCAGAACCAGAAGAGGGAGTATCCCTCTGACTGCTCCCAAACCCCCCTCCAAAGGACATGGGGGACTGTACTGCAAAGGTAGCCAAGTCTGTTTTTCGATTATCAGCTTGTAGAGTCCGCTGGTGTTCTTCATCAGAAATCATTAAAAAAACTTCATCGAGTGGGGGAACAGGACTGCGAGAAGTGATGTTGCCTCTCACTGTAGCATACACAGGCTGAAGCCCCAAAAGGAAACGAACAACACGCCCAGACTCTCTCTCAGCAGCCAACATAGCAGGAAAATCACATGTACAATTACCACATTTGCACTTAATCGTTGGCAAACATTTATCTAATTCTGCCCAAAGTTCAGTGAGACGAGAAAAATACTTAGCCACTGATTCATTTGACTGTTGCTTGACCTCCGCTATCTGTTGTTCCAAATCATAACGGCGGGTTCCAGAAATTTTACAATATCTAGTTTCTAGCATTTTCCAAGCAGCGCATGCAGTAGAACAATGTGAAATGGAGTTCGCAATCTCAGGGGAAACAGAATTCAAAAGCCACGAAAGCACAATCAAATTACACTTCTCCCAAAGACTAGCAAGCTGATCATTTTTGGGCTTGGGCATTTTTCCATTCACCAAGTCCATTTTATCCCGTGAACCCAAAGCAATAACCATTTTACGTTGCCAAGGAAAATAATCAGAGGAACCAGTGAGTACCTGGGGAACAAGAACGGCGGTGGAAACATCACCGGTGGCCAGAATCAGTGAAGCCGGAATTTCTACCGGATCTGTGCCCTTGGAGGAGTCAGATCTCGAACTCATCTCGTCAGAAGTGGCCGACGACGAGGAAGACGGAGGCGGCGGCGCAAAAAACCGAGTTTTCGCCAGACTGCGTGACGCGGGTCACGTTCGGGTTAGGGATCCGATCGGAGGATCCGAAACCTGTGAGATGGATCGGCCCGCTTATGTGGAAACGAGCGACGGGTCGGTTGAACAGAGAAGACCCGAGCAAAACGGTGCGTTTGCTCCGTTTAGTAAAACGGTGCATCGCACGGTTAAGTGAAACGGTGCGTGCGGACCGTGAGTGAAACGGTGCGTGCGGACCGTGAGTGAAACGGTGCGTGCGGACCGTGAGTGAAACGGTGCGTGCGGACCGTGAGTGAAACGGTGCGTGCGGACCGTGAGTGAAACGGTGCGTGCGGACCGTGAGTGAAACGGTGCGTGCGGACCGTGAGTGAAAAACAGTGCGTACGAACCGTGAGTGAAAACGGTGCGTACTGGGATTTAAGTGAAACGGTGCGTAGGGATAAAAGGGGGTAAAGTGGTAAAATGACACCAGCTTTGCAAACCCTAACCCTAGGACAAAACGCACCGTGTGGGACTTAAGTGAAACGGTGTGTTTCACGTTTGACGGATGCGGGACAATCCGATCCGATTCAAATATCCGGATGGATAAGTGAAACGGTGCGGAGTGAGAAGGAGGGCAAAACGGTAAATTCGACTCGAATTTCCCAACCCTAACCCTAGGACAAAACGCACCGTATTGAAGGACTGTGACCGAGCCTATTCTCCCAAAACCAGATCGAGCAGCGGAAGACGGAGGAGAGTGAAGGGAAAATAGGGACCAGAAGAAGAACCGAAATAGGTGAAAATCTGACCGAAAAGAACAAGATCGGGACACAGATCTGTTCTCGACCGAAAAGGTGAAGCAAGTGACGAGGCGTATTACTCAAAAAAATCGAAAAGTAATACGAAGATGAAAAAAGGGAAAGAAAGCTTACCAGATTGATCACAGAAACCTCAGGCTGGCTCTCGATACCATCTAAGATTGAGAAGAGGACAACATCTGAGGATCTGGAAATGGAGACACCGAAATTCTGGAAATGCACCCTTTACTTGCTTAACCGAGAATAACCTAATTACAAACATACATATCGACCGAACACGGGTCGGTCAAACCCGGATGGGCGAAGCCCAATAAACAAAACAAATAATGAATGGCCCAACAACTGAAACGAAATAAAAAAACAAATAAACTAATAAAACACAATGAAAATAATAAACATATCGTAACACCTTGATAATGCCTTTGGTATTTATAACCATCTAATCCAACCGCCTTACCATTTTCGTTCATTGTCGAAGCATCCCAAGCGAAGTAGGACTAGGATTTGGGAGAGTTGAAACCGTTAGATTCTATCGGAAAATATCCTTGGTTGAAAAGTATTGAAACTGTTAAAAAAAAAAGACTTAAAAATTTTCCACTTCTTGATTGATTTCAATCTGCACAATTATAAATCAAATCTTATAATAATTAATTCTTGGCCTATCTGCACACGAAGAACACTAAAATCTTAGGTAGACAGCTGGTTTGTAAAAAGATTAAAAAAAAACTTGGACAAAGGGAACTGCACCCAGCCTTCAATTTCATCTACTTGTCCAAACATGGAGATCCACATGTGCAGGATCGTTACAAGCAAGATACAAGACTTCGTCCAAATGTCTAGCAATTATTTTATCCAATGCTTCTATAGTTGTACCTAGCGTCTGTTGCGGAGCAGAGATTATGTTATAGTTCGTACGGAGAAACTTGTATCGATGCGAGGGAAGATGGCGTCGTCTTTATTTCTGCCTTCTTTTTGACTAATATGATTGACTTTTTCTGATAGCCATTAGCATGGAATCAAGAAAATTAGATGGATGTCATGACTTGATGTATGCTCATACAAGAGCTTAATTTGCAAGAGTGATTAAACATTTTGGAACTAGTTGCTGAGAGCCACTAGCTTCCGTTTGTTATACCTTCATTTTTTGGTACAAAGAAGTACACTGAAGTTATTCCGCCACTATAAACGGTTTGGTTGCAATGAATAAATATAAATTTGATTTCACATAATTTGAGCCATGAAAAGCTTGTGTGAAGGCTAATCTCATGGGATTCAAGCCATATAAAACTTCAAGCAACTCTTTTTCGGTTTGAATATCATAATTTAGTAAAATTTTGTTGCTCTAGCCGTCTTTAAAAAAAAAAATTATAGTCTTCCAACAAACTGCAAATTTATCCACTCTTATAAATAATTACAGTTATGATGTTATTTACCTTTGGTGGAAAATCTAAATACTATATTTTGGTTTTTACTTTTTTGTAAAACTAGTAAATTTCTAACTATTATACAATACTAGTTGATGATTTTCTCATCATAGGACACAAAGCTTAATTTAAGTCACAATATGCTTTTAGCCATAAATCTCTGTAAGAGTATTCATGAGCCCCAACCCGAGCATCCATTGATGTATTTCAACATATTAATATGTTATATCAATTTGAGATTGTTTTGATGTGTGTAGAAACTAATTAAATTATTGGGTTGAGAAGTTGACAATTGGTCTTTTATGGTCAAGTAAATTAACTACTTACATAATCATTGATAATTTAATGGTTTGTTTAACATTTCATCTTTTGATTATATTTTGTTTTATCAACTTGAAATTCAACTTTAAAAAAAATGATCATTAATTTGGAACTTAAGAGCCTTGCTTTTGACATTATCTCTAATATGTACTTTAGAAAATATTTCACTTCCAACATATCCTTCATGTGAAATTTAGAGTGAAGGTACATCTTTAACTCATAATGTAATTCTCACTATTTTCAGTTATAAGAATGTGATATAAATAAATCAGCAAAATAACTAACTTCCAATCGGTGGAATTTATGAGTAATGACTAAGCATACTTCAACCAGCAAAATATATCTTTAATTAATTTTTTCGTAAATTTGGAATTTTATTGTCCAGAGGTTTATTTGAGGCCATATAGAGACATAATGCCTTTCACCTCCCTTGGCAAAGGTCTACTGCTTGGCTTGGAAGTTCTCTCATTTTAAAGGACTTTTCCCTTGCGTCGAAAGGGAGCATGGATATATACCACCAAGCTCCGCGTGATAAAGTTCTCATTCCTTAACCTCGAAACTTCCTCATTTTAACGACTATTCCACGAAGCATGAACCCAAGCCTGGAAAGGTCTCACTTCTTTGCCTGGAAATTTTCTCATTTTGATAATCTTTTCGCAATGCAGAAAGCAAGCATGCGTATTGCAGCAACCCCAGCTGTGGTAAATGTGAATACTACTGCTCAGAATAAATAACTTGTTCAGCTTTATTATTTATCTCCATGAAACTTAAAAATTTCCATCTCAATGTTCATGCACTTACTACAACTTTAATTGTTTCAACAAAGGCTGCATATCTCAAGATTCTAATCATTCCATTTTGTCGTTCCATCTATAATGTTGCCTTGTCGAGAAAAATCATTGGGGATTTGTCCGTTTATGTTTCTTTATATCTGTTAGTCGGTTAAAGGAGTCTCAGTTTAGAGTATTTTACGGGACAGGATATGGGAACGGCAACTTTCCTGTGCCTTCTACCCCTTGGATTGCAAAGATCAAACAGTTCCTAGAAATTCTGGACACACCGACACATTTGTGATTCAGTTCCTAGAATTTCTTGGGCCAGAAAGTCAGCTTTTCACATCGCGATGGGGACCTTATAGACTAAAGCAATGACCAAAACTCTATCGCTCATTCTCTGAAAGTTTCTCAATTGGATGAGTTTTTCTCCCCGCGTTTTGCATTATGATTGGTGAACTTGTCACCAATGAGCTGGACTCTTGCATTTCCCACTAACCTCCAAGTCCTGCAAAGTTTTCTAAGAAAAGTTTAAGGACGATGCAGAAATATAGTATCTGTTAACCGCAGTAATCATCTTTATCTGGTTTGTCTCCTTTGAAATTTGTTTTGCAATTCAAACAAACAGTTAAGAATAAAGTTCACCGGATACATGCATTTGTCTTCCTCTTCCGACGACACAAATGCTAGTTCGAGGAGCTCGATTATACAAAGCTATAAAAGTTCTCTAGTGCTTCTTTTTTATTCAGGAATTCCAGCGAAATACCGTATTATCGACTTGTCACCAAACATGCCTATGATGAGCTCCAAAAACTTGCTTTGGATCGGCATTGATGACTTGACTAGCCAAAAATTTGTTACCCAACTTATTCTCGGAAACATCCAGGGAAATAATCTTCACGAGAATCGGAGCGATGGGTAAAACTAAAGCTTTTTAGTCATCAAGTGAGTTTGAGCCACGTCCTATCTCTAAGACTGTTGATAACAAGTCAGAAAGGTACAGGGACGGACGCTGCTTCTTTGTAGATCTCGTCAGAGCCATTTAACGGTACGTACACCTTATAGCTGGCAAACCTCGATGTGTTGGTGCATACACTCTGCAGCGCGTCTTCCATCAATCAAAGCGTTTGAGGAAGAGTGGGAGGTGTTCGTACACCCTATATCCAGTTGAAACTGGATCCGTAATAAGATTTTTTTTTTACCTAAACATATAATTTTATATGTTAGTACGGATGCTTCGTTTTTTTTTTTTTTTAACCTCTTAGTTGCAAAACAAAAGTACTAGACCATTACATAATTGAGATCGAGAATCCAAGATCAAAAGACAAATATGTAGAATTGAAATAAAGTATGTATTAGTGTTTATTTTCTAATTTAGTTTATTAGTAGAATATAGTAACAATTTTATTATAATTATAATTAAATATGATGTTAATATTGATCTTGGTGAAGGTGATTCTTTATTAAAAATATATTAGAATTTAATTAAAATTTGATTTACTTCACTATAATCACTCCAGACAATGATTATTTTGTATAATAACTCAATTTATTCATATAAGCTTTTTTATTTTGTATAACAAATACTTGTTTAAAAGTATCAAATACTTCCCTAAAATTTTTTACAAACCGACGTACATGTGATTAAGTTTTTTATTTTTTATTTTTTTAATATTTACGGAGAGAGATTCCACATAGACAAATAAGGAATAGAGAATGTTAGTACATATTTATTTTACGTGAATGGAGTAATATTGGGTAAACATTTGTGTAACGATGATTTGTTTGAAGCATCATGCATATGATACATACTGACCTACTTATCAGAACATGGCGTATAGGTGAATTGCTCTGTCCTATTTTGGACTAGTCTTCGCTAAAATGGACAGGGGGAACAGCTCTAAAGGATCAGAAGTGTTTACGGTCGACTTGGTGCATGATTTGCTTATCAAAGCATTGAAGACAGATCAACTTTTATCAAGAACATTCTCTCTCCTCGGGCCACAAAGTCCGCTTTTCACATCGCTGACGGGACTTTAGAGACAAAAGCTAATGAAAAAAGTTTCCTCCGATTCGACGACTTTTCCTCCACGCGTTTTGCATCGTAATTGGTGGAGCTTGTCATCAATGAGTTGGACTTTAGCGTTTCCCACTCACCTCGAAGTTCTGTGTGAAGTTTGCTGAAGGGCTGTTCGCACTATCTAAGATGACTAAGATGACTAAGATGACTAAGACTTATTGACGACGCGGAAAGTTGGAAGTCACTCTTATATTATGCAAATCGGAGCCTTATCAAAGACCGTAAAACAGAGTAAGTCTTCGACTAGTTTCATCGCCATTGAAACAGCTTCTAAGAAAAGCTACTGACGACACCGAATCGGAGATTCACTTTCAGATAGCAATAATCTGGGCCTTGTTTACAGGCAGTGAAGCAGGCAGGTCTCCGATGTCTTCCACGAGCATCGAAACAGCTTCTTCTTCTTCTTCTTCTTCTTCGCTTCTACGGAAATATGATGTTTTTCTCAGTTTTAGAGGCGAAGACACCCGCAAGAAGTTTGCGGACCATTTATATGCTGCTTTGCATCAGAAAGGAATTAATACCTTTAGGGATGACGAAAAACTTGAGAGAGGAAAACCCATCTCACCCGAGCTCTTGAAGACCATAGAAGAATCAAGATTTGCAATCATCATTTTCTCAAAAAACTATGCTTCGTCGAGATGGTGTTTGGATGAACTTGCAAAGATCGTTGAGTGTATTAACCAGACGGCCTTGACTGTTTTGCCTGTTTTTTATGAGGTGGATCCCTCTGACGTGCGTCATCAGAGGGGAAGTTTTGCAAAAGCTTTTATTGATCACGAAGAAAATTTCAAAGAGGATGCGGAGAGGGTACAAAAATGGAAAAATGCTCTGAACAAAGTTGCCAATCTCTCTGGATGGCATTTACAGGACAGGTTAGTGTTCTTGCTTCTTTTAATCAGATTTTTTTTCTTTTTTTCTTTCTACTCAAAAAAACACTTGTTAGGATAAAATTCTTGTCATACTTGTTTTATCAGTACCAAGTAATTCATTTGTCATGCACCAGTTAATTAGTCAACACTCATCTACCAAGCTATGGATTCAATAATTAGATTAGCTAGGCTGTTGCTCACCAATAAATAATAAGCTTAATGATTCAATGTTGATAAAAATTAATTGCACGTCTTGTTGTAGGCTATAAATTCAAGCTCAACTAGAAATGTTAAAATTATTAGAGATCTTTAAAAATAGAAAAATGAAGACCATAAAGCCTTTAGTAAAATCCAAACATTCTTAAAGCATTAGATATATGAGAAACAAAATAAATCTTAGCCACCAAAATAATAACAGAAAAATGAAAGAAAACAAACTCAATTTCGCTTACATAAGTTTTTAATTCTAAACTTCAAAATTTACCCTCAATTATGACTTGAAGAAAAGATATCATGAAAAAAAGTCATTTATCAAACCAAGAATACTGAATATTAAAAAGGTATCATAGGATTTAACAACCCTTTAACATCTGCTTTTTAATCGACAAAGAATTTGCAGGCAATGTTTTTTCATAGATAAGCTATTACCAAATTTGCTTCATTGAATTTTTTGTCTACTTCTTGCCATACCTTCCATGTACCTTGGAATTGAAATTTTTACCTTTTGGAACATTTATCCTTCGCATCTTAGTTACACTAGAAAGCTTTGGCATGAAACAAAATTGGATGAAAGTTTTTGGCACACAATTGTTGATACCAAATTCTACTTGCCTCAAGGAGTTGGCCACCTAGTTTTGCCATTAGCCACATGGGCAGCATCAGAAGTTTCTTGCAAATCATGAGATGTGCCATCTTCAAGTAACTACTGACCATTAAAAAAAAAAAAAAATGTAATCCTAACTTAGTTTGCAGTATTTTTAGAAAACAGAGTATCTTTTTTAAGTCATTTTAAAATTGGCAAAGGTGAATATGACTCAATGTTTTCAGATCAACACTTGGTGACTTAAAAAAATTTGATTTTATTGAAATGATTGCCAAATTTTTCTTCAACCGAGGCCCATAGCATCATTCCTTTACAACTGTCATCATTTTATCACAACCTAAATGACCAATCAAGCTACAACCATTGATGTTCTAGATATACAGCTGATTTTCTTTTTCAATGAGCAAGAGTATTGCTGAATCTTTGAACATTATTGGGAAGAAAAATGTGGGAGAAAGCCTCCCTTCTTAGTAAAAATCAAAATTAAACAATGATTTGACAATAACAAAACACATACATCTTTATTACCTAATATCCTATAAACAATATTCTTGATGTTGCTAGAATAATTTTAAATGAAAATAAAACAAAGTTGAAAACTAGGTGATTCTCAATCCTTAAACCTTCAAAGTTAAAAAACACACGACTATGAATTGTCCATGTCACTTGCAGAACAAGAGAAATAAACCTCAACAACAATGCTTTGCAAAATATAAGAATTTCTATGTTTCTATTGGACCAAGCTAAAATAAGTAGTTACTAAATTTAGTCATTTTCTTTTATGATTTTTCTCACCAAAATTATAATTCATCTTTTCAATTTGCAGCTATGAGTCAGCACTTGTAAGCAACATTGTTAGAACAGTACTTGGTCAATTGAATTCTTTATGCTCAAATGTTTCAAAGAATCTTGTTGGAATGGACTTTCGTGTCAAGGAAATTTTGAATTTATGTGAAGATATAAGGGTGGACAATGCTTCTTTTGTGGGAATTCATGGGATGGGAGGGATAGGTAAGACAACTCTTGCACGTGTTGTCTACAAAAGAATATCTTTTCAATTTGAATCTAGCATTTTTCTTACTAATGTTAGAGAAGAAACTAGAAACCGTGGTCTAGTTGCTTTACAAATACAACTCCTTTCCAAACTCCTTGCAGAAAAAGAAATTGAAATAGATGATGAGGAGCATGGAGCTGATATGATTGAAGCTAGACTTTGTTGTAAACGGGTTCTTATTATTCTTGATGATGTGAATCACCGTAAACAACTATATGCATTAGCACGAACACATTATTGGTTTGGTCAAGGAAGCAAAATCATCATTACAACAAGAAATAAACGTTTGTTAATTGAGCATGAAGTGGCTGAAGATAAAATATATGAGGCTAAGAGATTGAATTATTCAGAAGCTCTCCAACATTTTAGTTGGAAAGCCTTCAAGGAAGACCAGCCCCCAGAAAATTTTGTGGAGTTGTCAAAGGAGTTTCTAAATTATGCTAGTGGCCATCCTCTAGCTCTTGAAGTTTTGGGGTCTTCCTTATATTGTAGAAGTATAGATTTTTGGAAAAGTATGTTGAGTAGAGTAAAAGAAAACCTTGATGGTGAAGTCCTAGATATACTTCGAGTGAGTTTTGATGAACTACCAGAAATGGAGAAAAAAGTTTTTTTAGATATTGCTTGTTTCTTCCAAGGGGAGAAATATAATCGTGTAAAATATATACTTGAAAGTTATGGTTATTATCCAAATATTTGTATAGACAATCTCATTAATAAGTCTCTTATAATGATTCAAGGAAAAAATTTATGGTTGCATGATTTGTTGGAAGATATGGGACAAGAGATTGTTTGTCTTGAGTGTCCAGAAGAGCTTGGTATGCGTAGTAGATTATGGCTTAGGGAAGACATCAAACAAGTGTTGGAGAACAATAAAGTAAGTAATTAGCAAAAATTAAACTTATAGATTTATATATATTTCATATTTCTCAAATTTTAATAGTTGTTCACTACATTGATTATTTGCTTTTGTTTTCTAGGGTACAGAAAGAGTTGAAGGCATATTCTTAAAATCTAATTCACAAGAAGAATTCCATTGTGATGCTAAAGCCTTCTCCAATTTGGAAAATTTGAGGTTGTTAAGAATCTCCAACGTGCACCTTTCTCAACATCTAACATATCTTTCTAATGAGTTGCGGGTTTTGGAATGGCATGGATACCCTTTAAAATCTCTACCAAAAAGTTTTGAACCTAATAATCTTGTTGAACTTATTATGCCTTATAGCCATTGCAAGAATATATGGAAGGGAAAAAAGGTACAATCATCTTTGATTTAGTTTGTGTGTATTGCTTTTTATAAACTAAATTGATGATTTTTTGAATTTTTTGTATCTAATGTTTTATTTTCACAGGATTTATACAAGTTAAAGATTCTTGACCTTAGGGCCTCTAAAAATTTAGTGGATACTCCAGATTTTACAGGATTTCCAAATCTTGAGAAACTAATTCTTCAAGATTGTGTTAGATTATGTAAGGTTCATCCATCTATTGGATATCTCAAATAACTTACCTTATTGAACTTAAAAAATTGCAAATCCCTTCATAGCCTTCCATATGAATTTAGTTTAAATTCTCTTGAAATTTTAATTCTTTCTGGTTGTTTGAAAATCAAGAAGTTTCCAGAAATTATGGGAGATATGAAAAGTTTGTTAGAATTGTACTTGGATGGGACTAGCATAAAGGAGCTTCCTTTGTCAGTGGAACGTTTATCTAGCCTTATTATGTTGAATTTAGCTAATTGTAAAGGCTTGTTAATTATTCCAGATGTCATTTTTACTATGACATCTCTCAAAAGTGTCAATCTATCTGGCACTTTGATATCTGATAAATGGCCAAACAAAAAGAATGTGGAATGTTTGGAGGAACTTGATATTCGTGGAACGGTTGTAAGGCGAGAAGGATGCTTCACTGGATATAAATGGCAACGACGTACATCTCCATTCTTCAGCCATCGGTCAATGCAAAACCGTCACACTGGTTTGGTGTTGCCTACTTTATTCTCTAATTTATGCTCTTTGATATATTTAAGTTTGAGTAATTGTAATTTATCAGATGCAAGTATTCTCAATAATCTGAGCAAGTTGTCATCCTTGTGGGGACTAAATCTAAGTAAAAATCAGTTTGAGTATATCCCTGAGAGTATATCCGTACTTTCTAAGCTTAGGTGGATTTGGTTGGAAGATTGTTGGAGGCTTCGATCATTGCCGAAACTTGCATCGAGTGTTCAACATGCAGGGATTGCTGGTTGTTTCTCATTGGAATCGTATTTAAATGAATTTGATGTAGTATGTTGGGATCATGAAGGAAATTATATTATTAGAGGCACAAGATCAGGCTTTGAAGATAACAAAGCGCGGAAGATTCGGCATAACTCATGGCTGGAAGTCTCTCTCTCTCTCTCACTCATACAAATTCTTTACCTCCTGTCTACAGTTGACAATTTCTGTTTCTTCTACTTTTTTACAGCTAGCAATCGACGCCGGCGGAATATCGTACGGTCCTTTATCGGAATATGAGTTTCGAAGGTGGTTCGAGAATGTGAATAATGGTTGCGTTGTTAAACTCCAACTGAATTGGGATTCGGATGATAGAAGCAGCTGGTTGGGATGTGCTCTCTATTTTTTGTATCAAGTCCATTACCATGAAAGGTTGGCATGTTTGGAAACTGTGGACGAATTTGTTGTCTATTTTGACACGGATGAAGGTCCTATTGGAGAACCCGTGCGCTTCCATTGTGGAATAACCGATCCCGGGCTACATGGAGGTTGGGTATATATTTCTTGCCTCTGGTTTGTAGAAAGATCAAATAGCGTGAATAAATGGAGCTTCATCCAGGCTTCAATTACTCCTTCTTCCCCAAGCACGGAGGTCCCTATGTGTGGAGCTCATATAATATACGAGCGAAATGCCCAAGATTTGGCGCAACTGTTTCCCACTAAAGCTGTTTCCAGTACTTTTTGTTACCTTACGTAGGGGTCTTCTGATTTTCTAAATTCGGTAATGGACCCCGCGGAGGACAATAACTCGTGGAGAGTTGCTTGTAAGGAGAATCATGTGCTGATGGGAAGGGAGGATGGCATCGTCATTACCTCTCCGGTTACGGTTTACAAGTACGTCCCAATATTTTTTGTACTGAGCTTTGTTTTTTTTGAAATATTTTATTTGTTTTGTGGATCAATATAAAGAAGATGAAAACGGAATAGGATCATAACGCAATAATAATAAAACAAGGAGGAGTTTTTTTGTCACACGGCTTGGATGGTTTCCAGAGGTTTATTAATATTTGTCCCTCTTTCTCTTTTCATTTCATTTTAATGTAACAGATAGTAGTTGCACTATTTATATAGGTATATGGTCTTTGGGTATATATTCCATGCCTCTGGTTCTTAAAAGATCAACTAGCGTGAATAAATGGAACTTCATCCAGGCTTCAATTTACTTCTCTTCGCCCAAGCACGGAGGTCCAAATGTGTGGAGCTTATATAATACTCATCTTCTTCATGCAATTGTCTTCATTTCAATACTTAGGAGACTTCTGATTTTCTTAAATTCTGTAAATGGACCCCGCAGAGGATCAAAGATGATGTAACAGTTCGTGGAGCGTCGCTTGTAAGGAGAATCATGTGTCGATGGGAGGTAAGGATGGCATCCTCTAACACTACGTTCTAGTTTTGTTTGTAGGTGAGCTTCGTTTTGAATATTTTATTGTTATATATTTGTTTCGTGGTTTTATTTGCCACACATATCAAACGTTTTGAAAAGGTTTACTAAAATTAGGCCCTTTTTCTATTTTCTTTTTATTTTTATGTAACATATGGTAGTTACATTATTAACATAGGTAATTTAAAAAGTTTGCATTGGACACAATCTCATGTTTGAATTGAATAATTTAAAGAATTTTTGTTGCTTTATTTGTAGTGTTTTTACCAATTTCCATGTTAGGAAGATTTTTTGGTAAGATTTTTGACTTGGTATTATTATGTATTTGGTTTCATTCGTGATTATTTCATACTTGAATCATTGTTATCTTTAATCTGACATAATCCACTTTATTTAAATCATGTCAATCTAAACAACCCTACTACTTGTGAAATGCTTTGCTATAATTCAAACCCTAAAACATAGTCTAGATACATCATCCTAATCTTAGTTCTTGGTTATTAGAGAATAGAATAAGTTGGAGGTGTAATACCAAAAAATTACATTTACAGCCCAAAACACCTTGAAAATGAAGACTCTAAGTTTGGTCAAAATCTATAATGTACAACTTTCTCATGCCCATTAGTCATTTTGCTAGAAGTTGCTAATTTTGGTATGGGCTTGAATATAATTGAAAGTTTTTGCTAAAAAGTTTTACACCTAATATTCTTGTTAAATTCATTTTGCTTATAGCCACATTAAGAATATATGGAAGGAGAAAAAGGTAAGATCATCTCTTATACATATGTATGCGACTTTATGTTCATTAAATTGATAAGTTCTTAAATATTTTTCTATGCCTATTGTTTTATCATAGAATTTTTATATGTATATATATATATATATATTAACTTTGAAGCCTTTCAAAACTTGGTTAAGACTAGATTTCACTAGACTCCCAAGTATTGAGAAACTAATAATCCAGAATTTTGTGAGACTAGTTAAGGTTATATATATATTTAAGATTTCAAACAACTTACTTTACATCATAAATTTCTTAATAGCCTTCCATATAATATTAACTTAGTTTCTTGAGATCCTACTTCTTTTTGGTTGTTTGAAATTTAAGTGAGAGAAGTTATGAGAAATATGAAAAATTTGTCTCAATTTTATTTGAATTGAAGATTTTAATTAGCCTAACTTTCTTGAATATGGAAAATTGTAAAGGTTGGTTGAATTATGCACGTGTTATTTGCATTTTGATGTCTTTCAAAACTTTCAATTTTTCTGGCTTTACGATTTTTATAGAAGGCTGAAGAAAGTCAAATGAACATGGAATATTTTGAGGAACTTGATATCTATGGAACTACTGCAACAGTAACATGCTTCAACATATATAAATTTATGCCAACTACATCCTTACTCTATACTTGTTCGCATGCAAAACCTTGACATTGGCTTAGTAGTGCCTACTTTATTCCCAAGTTAATGCTTTTTGAGAAAGTGTTAGTTTAATCTACTAATCTATGATCTGGCCAGGTTGTCACTGGAGGAACAATTTGTGCTACTTTATAGAAGATGGAATTCCAATGTGGTTGAACAATTAGAATACGGATTCTTTTTGTGGACTTGAACTCAATCAAGGTTAGTAAGATACAAGCAACTAGATGGGATGTTCTCTGTGCCTTGTGTTTCGAGTGCATGATCATGAGCGCTGGCTTGTTTTGAAAATTCATTTCTTTGGGCTCGTCTTCTATGCAAGCAAACTGCCTAAGTCTTTACCGGATGGTAGGAACGTCTGGTCAAGCTATTATTTTTATATTGTTCTTTTTTGCTACTTTAGCTTATGTTATGTCTCTTAATTTTGCTAATGGACTTGGCGGAAAACCGAAGACATGGTGCATGTTTACGAAAGAATTTCTTGTCAACTTACGCTAGTAGCTTTTTGCCAATGTTATAGCAGAACTGGAAAACATGGTCTCATTTCCTTACAAATACAACTTCTTCCTAGTTTCATAATAGAATAAAAATCAAAGAATGAGATGTTTTTGAAGGAGCCAATATAACTCAAAGTAGGCTACAATGTCAAAAGGGTCCTATCATTTTTGATGATGTGGATCAACTAGACTAGAAATGCATTGGCAAAAAATATATGATTAGTTTGACCAAAGAAGTAAAATTATAATAGTAACAAGAAATAAGGATTCATTGATTGAATATGATGTTACATAAAATAGAATATATGATGTTAAGGAATTGAATTACTCATAAGCTCTCTAACTTTTTAGTAGAAAAGCCTTCAAGAATGATTGCCCCCCATGAAATTCTGTGAAGCTGTCCAGGGAGTTTTTAAATCATGCCAAAGGTCATCCTTTGCTCTTAAAATTTAGGTTATCTTTATATTGAAGAAGTATGCTATGTAAAGTGAAAGATAGCCTTGATGATAAAAATCCAAGATAGACTTTAAATGAGCTTTTATGAACTACCACAAATGGAGAGAATTTTTTCCAAAAAAATATTGTTTGTTTCTTCAAAGGGCAACAAAAATATCGCATGAAAGATATATTAAATAGTAGTGATTATCACCTAAACATCAATATAGATAATCTTATCAACAAGTCTCTTATAACAACTTGAAAAAAAATTTATAGATGCATAACTTGTTACAGCATACAAGTTGAAATAGTACATCTTGAATCTTTTAAAGAGTCTAACATGCACAATAGATTGTAGTTGTATAAAGATATCTATCATGTATTGAAAAATAATACAATGAATAGCTAGTAAGGACTAAGTTTATTGGTTGTTGTATATCTTTTCTCCTTCAAATTTTAAATATTTCTTTTGTTATCTTGATTCTTTCTCTATGGTTACTAGGGAACATTGTAGGTATAGTCTATGCTCCAAGAAAAGAATTGCACTTGAATGCAAAAGCATTTTTCAATGTGCAAAACCTAAGATTGCTTAAATTCCAAAATGTGCACCTCTCTTAGGCTATTGGTCACCTTTCCAATAAGCAGGCTTTGGAATGGCAAAGATATCCTTTAAGTCTTTGCAAAAATGTTACACACTACATAATCTTATTAAACTCATCATGTCTTTATTTCTTTTTTTGATAGGCAAAGGGGTGTGAGATTTTGGTTTCATGAAGGCTACCTTGGTTCCAATTGAGCCAAGGCTTCTTATTGAATTCATTGTGTCTTCTAGCAACATTAAGAAGATATGGCAATGAAGCAAGATATGATCATCATTTATGCAAGTGTGAGTGTTTGTATGTGCATACGTGTCTATGCATGTGTTTTGTATGTGCATGCATGTCCATGTGTGTGTCTTTTTATAAATTATATTGATGATTTCCTTTTTTTTTCAACTTAATGTGTTATATCATAATTTACACTAAGTTGTAGATCCTTGACCTTTATAACTCTTGAAGCTTGATAAAGACCCTAACTTTTATTGGACTCACAAATATTAAGAAGTTAAATTTTCTAGGTTTGAGAAGTGTAAATTCCTTGCTAGTCTTCCATGTGACATTAGCTTAGATTTTCTTGAAATTCTAATTTTTTTTGGTTGTTTAAAATTCAAGAAATTTCAAAAAATTGTGGGATATATGAAGCCTCTGTCACAACTTTACTTTGAAAGAATTGCGATTAAAGAACTTCCTTTATTGATGGAGTGTTTAAATGCTTTACTTTCCTGAATCTAAAAAATTGCAAAGATGCATTGATTCTTCCAAATGTCATTTCTATTTTAACATCTCTCGAAAAGTGTCTCTTTATTAGATTCTTCTATATTCAATAAAAAGTCAAAAGATCAAACCATCGTGGCATATTTAGAAGAAATTGATAATTTTGGAACTGAAAAAGAACACTACCTTTGGACATAAATGGAGGCCACTAACATCACTACTCTTTTGTGACATTGGTCATTACAATACTGTGAACTGTGCTTAGTATTGGCCACTTTATCCTCAAGTTTACACTTTTTGATAGACTGATTTGATTTATGACAACTTATTAGATAAAGCGGTTCCAATGATTTGTGCAAGTTGTCATTATTGGGAGAGCTACATCTAAGTGGAGATAAGTCTGAGTACATTCCTAAAGGCATCTCTCAACTTTCTAAGCTTAAAAGTATTTCATTAAATATTGTAGCAAGCTTCTATCATTGACAAAATCAGCACCAAGTGCTCAGTATGCAGCGACTGAATATCACCTCGTTGGTGGAAACATATTTTAGTGGATTTGATGTCTTGGGAGAAGATGGAGGACCATATATTAGTAGAGTAGATCAGGATGTGAAAATTACAAAGGTTGAAAAATTCGTATAAATGCCTCATCCTCAACATTTAACATTTTCTATCTGGTTTATTTTTGACAGGCAACATTGATATTGGCAAAATAGCTTACGGTACCTTACGAGGAGATGAATTTCAAATGATGTTCATCAATCTGAATAAGGGCTGCTTTGTCAAACTCCAACTCAATTGGGATTCAGAAGATAGAAGCACCTCGTTGGGATGTGCTCTCTGTTCGAAGACCATGACCTTTGAATATTTAAGAACTTCTGAAGACGATTTTGTTGTCCATGCTGACATTGATGAAGGTCCTCTTATACCACTCCTGCTCCACAAAGGAAAACATGTTCCTGGGCTATATGGGCTTTGCATATATATACCACGCACATCTGGTTTGTAGAAAGATCAAAAAACTTAGACAAACGGAGCTGCACCCAGGCTTCAATTACTTCTACTTGTCCAAGCATGGACGACCAGATGTGCGGGCTTGTCCACATTCCAAGCTAGATATACAAGACTTTGTCCAAATGTTTGGCTATCATTCTGCCTAACGTTTTTATAGTTGTACCTAGGAGTGCGCTGGTGCAGCAGGGATGACGTTATAGCTCGTGGGATCGCCCTTGAGGACAACCATGTATCGATGGGGGGACGGCGTCGTCTTGTCTTCGGGCTTCTATTCTACAAGTATGATTTAATTTTGTTTGCCATTGGTGTGAAATCAAGAAAATCAGATGGATGTTATGACTGGATGAATGCTTAAACAAGACTATTTGCAACGCTAATTGAATATTTTGGAACCAGTTGCTGGTATCCATTAGTTTCTGTGTTTGTTATTTCTTCATTTTTGGCACAACAGATGAAAGTGAGTAGATAAATTTGTTTGACATAATTTTGTGACATGACAAGCTTGCACCAGGTGTAATCTCACAGGATTCAGGCCGTGGAAAACTTTAAACAACTCTTTTTCTATTTAAATTGCATAATTTAGTAAATTTTTGTTACTTTTGCAGTCGTTTTTTTTTTTCTCTTTTTTGTCAATGTCATCAAAGAAAGATTTGTTCTCATTATGTATTGCGTTTCATTTTATGAATTTTGTTGTTCTTTCTTTCTTTGGTATGAATTGATATGCTTGTTTGACCAACTAAGCTCCATTTCTTCTTTATTCCTCTTGAAACCCTAAAGAAAATCAAATGAGAACTCAAGAACACTCATTAACTTTACATGATTGAGAATGCAAATGAGAAACTTTCCTATAATCAGTCCAACAACTCTTAGTATTTTCACATGAACAGAAAATATATGTAATTTCCCTTTTTCTTTGTTCATTTTTGCCTTTGTTGTGAAAGGAAGTGAACACAAAATCCAACAAAGTTTCCGCACAAACAAACAAACAATCGTAGATTTACATGGCATTAATCACAATATGGCAATAATCTGCAAACCCAACCAGCTGCAGAATAAATACCCAGTGATAAGACCACAATCAATGGCAAACCCATCGTCGGCTAAAAGACGATACTCGCATAACAAAATTCTTTACCAGGAAGCAATACTTCTGAACACATACCAATGTAGAAGATCCAATAGGTCAATCGTATTAAATTAATGTGCAAAATAGTACAAAAATCACGCCCAGAAACTTTACCAAAAATTCCTACATTGCCGCAGCCACATAATAATGTTGGTGGTTTTGGCTGGCTGGAACCTCCCTTCAGGATTAGCTAACTAGGAATTGTACATGTCCTCGCTTACAGAGAAATAAGATGGTCAGAAGAGTCCCTACACCATCAATTCGGTGCATCTGAGTTCTCAACTGCCCAGTTTCTGTATTACAAAATGATGAGAGGAATGCAATCCATAGAACAAAAGCATGAATTGTAAACCAGCTAAAGTTCTTATCTCTTACATCAAACAGCAAAAGGGAGTTTCCAGGTTACATTATAGACTGCATTGACTACTACGGAAACAAATCGGACAAATCAGAAGCTAAGACAGTAACAAATTGAGCTACAACAGTCTATTAATAATCATTCCTATTAGTTAAGGATAGACAAAAGCTGCTGTAACATTAAGCTAGAAAGAAAAGAGGCAAAAACATCTTCCACACAGGCATGGCATCTGTAAAATCAGAATGAATGCACAATTCGAGCTTCTCTATTGAGAATGACAATGCATGGCTGCAATAAGACATGATGCAGTTCTTAGAAGACATAACTGAAAAGTGCACGAATAGAATAAACTTCAACTCAATAACAATATCAGGCATTTGCTGAAGTAGTCAAATGCCAAGCCTGCTACAATATCACAGAACTTCCATAGGAAGGAAAATTTAAGGCCTAACATCGTGTAAGTACTCTTTAAGTCTCAGTTATACTACTATCCATCAATTAAAACGAGAAAAAACAACACAAAATACCACCAAAATCGGTACTCTGGAAGCGCTTCCATCCATTCATGCATCAAATTCTACGGTTTTCCATAGAGAAATCCAAACAAAACTTCATGTTGCATAGAAAGAAAGCGAGGGGGAGAGAGAGAGAGAGAGACACATATTGAGTGACTAAACTTCAATTTCTTCTCCTTCAATTTTCTCTCCTTCATCCTCTTCATGCTCATCCTCGTTCTCATCCTCGTCCTTGTCCTCAGCCACATATCGACCGACTAACCCTATATGTGTTACCAAAGAGAGCCACATATCGACCGACTAACCGCATATATGTTGCCGAAGAGAGCCACATAGCATTTTTATGTTTTTTACGATACTATTTTCAGAGAAAGGAGTAAACTGATCTACTTGATTACTTCCATTTGCACTATAAAATTTGGTAGGCACAAAATACTAATCAATTGAACCTTTCTATTCATTAGTTGATAGTGCAGCAGCTGTAATTAGACTTCTACATGAGTGAGTTGACCATGGAGGGATTAATTTATGGGTTTCTAGATTTTTACTTTAATAAAATTATATTTCCCTGAAAACAAAGGTAAGAATTGTATAGTGTTAGTGTGACTTCACAATTCTTTGTACGATGAAGAAGTGAGCTGCTTTCTCTAAAGTAAGCCGGCGAGCAGTCTGGTTCAGGCTGGTTAAGTGGTGTTGGAAGCTTGTCAATAGTTATTTAGTAAAATTCTTGAGGTGCAGTAATAGTTAGACATAACAAAATTGTTATAGCCGCTAACTGAGGATTCTACTCGTAAGCTTTGCAGTGAACAAGCTGAAATTATGCTAGCTCGGGAAAGAAGTCTCTGAAGCGGTGAAGCATAGAGAGCGAAAAGCAGAAGAGATTAAAGAAAAGGTGTAGACAGAAAGCAGAGAGGCAAAGAGGGAGGGGAACAGAGGAAGAATAGTCTTCTATAAGGTGAGATATGCACGCTCTTAGAAAGGAAAACTCTACAGAGAAACCTTGTAGAGAAAGAAGGGTGTAAGTGGGGTTAGGTTCTAGGAGCAAAGATCTGTATGTCTTGCACTTATGTCAATAACAAAACCATCATCTCTGATTCTGCCTGTGGATGTAGGCTTGTAAACTAGCTGAATCACGTAAAACCTTTGTCTTGTGTTAAATTTCTTTCCCTTTTTCTTTCAATTTTTCATTCTACTATTCTTCCACAGAATCAGCTTGTAACTACATATAGTGAGAAGAAATGAGAAATGGAAGTGGAATAAAAGATTCGGCATTGCACTTACTCATCAAACTACTTCACTGTTTGTTTGTGAAAATGTATTTTGAAGAAATGAATCTCTATCACTAAGACTCACAAAAAAAAAAAAAAAAACTCACAATATCACATTACGCAACTTCAGGTCATGAACGTATTCCAATGCACAAAATACCTGAAAATATGCAAAAACAACTGGAGTGGTGTAATGAAGCACCTTTCTACGCTCTTACTCCTTTAACAACTGATATTGCATCTGGATATGATCATATCACCTCTGCGATTGGTGCTGCCAATATTGGGGCCCTAGGCACTGTTCTTCCGTGTTATCTAACTCCCAAAGAACGCCTCGGGCTACCAAATAGGGATGATGTTAAGGCTGGAGTTATCGCATATAAGATAGCTGCTCATGCAGCCGATTTAGCCTAGGGTCACCCGCTTGCTCAGGGCAAGGATGATGGATTAAGCAAAGCAAGATGTAGTTCAGGTGCATGGACCAGTTTGCTGGGTCATTGGATCCCATGACTGCCATGTGTTTCCATGATAAAACCTTGCCATCAGAAGGTCCCAAGTTTGCCCATTTTGCAACATGCGTGAACCTAAATCTGGTCTCTGAAGATAGCAGAGGATGAGGAAGTGTGCTAAGCAGTATGGCTATGGAAGAATGGAGGAAGCTGTAAGGCATGAGATGGATGCTATGAGTACAGAATTTCTGGGTGCTCAGAAAACTGTTAGTGAAGAACAACATGGTGAAACAGGTAGAGAAATCTACCTACCAGCAAGTTACTTAAGTTACTCCATTGGTAAAAACGATGAACGCGACTTTGCTGTTCCTGGTAGGAGAGTTTCTTGACTTTGTTTTTAAATTCGAATAGAACATACAGCCCAATTCAATAAACACGAATTTAAATAGAAAACTAGATAAACCAGAACCCAAGTAGTTAGTATATTTACTGGGTATTTGTTCAATGAAAACAATCATCTACCTTTCCTATTGATAAAAGTATTGTACGTGACTTTTAGAAAAAATCTATTATATTAAAGTTATCTAAATCTATTTAGTTTCTCTACTATTTTACACGTTGTAATCATCCAAATTCATAAGTTTCCATGTAATATTCTTAGGTTGTAGTTATCTAAATACTTATGCAGAAAAGTCTGTAAATAGAAGACTCAGTCATCTTATATTCAAAGCAATTCTAACATCATCTTTTAAAGCCAGTGTCTTATATGCATATGAGACAACAAGCTTCGCTAATGAGGTGCTAGTATTGTCTTCTAAGCAAGTCCCCATTAAAAGTTTAGAACTTGGTCAAAACTCTAAATTTTATTGGAATCCTAAATATGAGAAACTAATTCTTCAAGGTTATGCAAGATTATATAAAGTTCTTACATCTATTGAAGATCTCAAGTAATTTACTTTTCATTGTAAATCCTTCCATGTAATATTAACTTGGCAACTAGGAAAATTCTAGTTCTTTTTGTTTCTTTGAAACTCAAGAAGTGGAACAAGTAATGGGAAATATGAAAATTTTGGTTTAGCTGTAGTTGGGAAATTCTACTTCCTTTATTGATGGAGTTTTTAATTGGCCTTGATTTTCCAAACACAGAAAATTGTAAATGCTGATCCAATTTGACACTTCTTTGACATCTCTGCAAGCTATCAATTTCTCTTCTTGATATTTGAAAAAAGGCTAAAGGATCAAAGGATATGCAATATATGAACTTGATATCCATGGAACTCTGATAAGGGCAACCTGCTTTCGTGTCTACAAACTTCTTCTAACTACATCGGTACTCTGCAATTGCTGGTCTTTGCAAAACCTTGATATTCGCATATTGCTGCCTACTTTATTCTCATGTTTATGCTTATTGACAAAATTTAGATGTGATGCATTGCAGCTTATGATCTTAACAGGCTTTCATTGGAGGAATGATGTATGGTACTTTATCTGGTGATGGAATTCCAATCTGGTGAACAATTAGAATAGCTGTTCCTTCGTTGAACTCGAACTCAATCGGGATTCGTATGATACAAGCAACAGGTGAGGATGTTCTCTGCATCTTGTGGTCGAATTCCATGATCGTTGTTTGCTGGCTTGTTTGGAAAACTCACTTCCTGATTTGGAAAATCCTGGACCGTTTTGCTTTTCATTTTTACACTTGGTGAAGATCCTCTTTAGGGAACCCTGCTTCTCGACGTCAATCAGAATAGCAAGCCGCTTGTGGTTCAATTGGATTCTCTGTATATTCTACGCCTCTGTTTCGTAGAAAGACCAGCTATCGTGGGTAAACGGAGCTTAATCGAAGCTTCAATTGTTTGGAAAACGCCTCTGTTCCGTTGAAAGACTTTATATGTAGTCTTTTTTTTTTTTTTCTTAACAAAATTGCTGTTTGATATTCTTAACTTTACAGCTATGAATCAATGATTATTAAGGGAATTACTGGAAGGATACTTGCTCAGTTGAATTCTGTACACTTATTTACTTTAGATAAACCTATAGGAATAGACTCTCTTGTAGAGAAAATTCAGAATTTATGTAAAGATGTGAGGGTGGATGATGTTCACTTTATTAGAATCATTGGGATAGGTGGTATAGGTAAGACAACTCTTGAACATGCTGTTTGTGAAAGAATTTCTTATCAATTTTAAGCTAGCGGCTTTTTTACCAATGTTAAAGCCAAAAGAAAGCATGGCCCTGTTGTTTTACAAAAACAACTTTGTTCCAGTATCTTGGTATAGGAACAAAAAAATCAAAATACAGGATATTTACGAAGGAGCTAATATGATCCAAAGTAGACTATGTTGTAAAAAGGTTCTTATCATTCTTGATGATATGGATCAACTTAACCAGTTAAATGTAATAGCAAAAATGCGTGACTAGTTTGGTAAAGGAAGTAAAATCATCATAAGAACAAGAAATAAATGTTTATTAATTAAACATGATATCATTGAAGATAAAATATATGAAGTTATCCCTAATCACAAAATCTAAGGCAAACTTTGAGTGAGTTTTGATGAACTACCCAAAATGCAAAAAAAAAAAAATCTTTTAGATATTGCTTGTTTTTTAAAAGGGGAAGGGAAAAAATCATGTGAAAAATATACTAGAAAGTTGTAGTTATCACCCAAACATCACTGTAGATAATCTCATTAATAAGTCTCTTAAACAACTCAAGGGAAAAAGCTATGGATGCATGATTTGTTACCAGATATGGGTTAAGAGATTATTGTCTTAAATATTTTGAAGAGCCTACCACATATAGTAGATTCTCATTAAGTAAGAGGCATCCATCATGTATTAAAGAGTAATAAAATAAATACCTTCTAAAAACTAATCTTATCAATTTATATATATCTTTTTCTTTTTAATTTTTTAATAATTCTTTCTCTAGGGTTATTAAGGAACATAAAAAGTTGAAGGAAGAGTCCTAAACCATACTTCACAGGAAGAAATACACTTGAATAATACAACTTTATCAAAAATGGAAAACTTAAGAATACTCAAAATCCATAAAGTTGAAGGAAGAGTCCTAAACCATACTTCACAAGAAGAAATACACTTGAATAATTCAACTTTTTCAAAAATGGAAAACTTAAGAGTACTCAAAATCCATAATGTGCATCCTTCTCAAGCTCTTGGTTACCTTTCTAAACAGTTAGGGTGGATATCATTTAAAGTCTTTGGCAAAGAGTTTTACACTTGACAATCTTGTTGAACTCATTATGCCTTGTGGCAACATTAAGAAGATGTAGGAAGGAAGAAAGGTATGATCATTAATATGCACTTGTAGAAGTGTGCGTGAGTGCACATGCATATGTTTTCATACATACTATTGTTTTTTTTTTTTTTGCTTAGTGTGTTATCATAAAATTTATATGAGTTAAAAATCCTTGATTGTAGTGACTCTCGAAACTTCTTAAAGACTCCAAATTTCACTACACTTCCAAATCGTGAGAAGCTAATTTTTAAGGTTGTATGAGATTATCTAAAGTCCATCTATCAATTGAAAATCTCAAATAACTTGCTTTACTAAATTTGAGATATTGCAAATCTATTAAGTGTCTTCCATGTGACATTAACATGGTGTCTCTTGAAATTCTAATTCTTTCAAGCCGTGTTAAACTTAAGAAATTTCCAAAAATTGTGGGTGATATGAAAAATTTGTCACCACTTCACTTAGAGGGGATTGTCATAAAAGAGCTTCCTTTATCAGTGGGCTTTTAACTAGACTTATTATCCTTAATTTGAAAAATTGTAAAGGCCTATTGACTCTTCCAAGTGTCGTCTCTACTTTGACAATGATGAAAGGAATGATGAATGTTTGGAAGAACTTAATATCTGATAACTCTATTTTTATAGAGTTATTTTGACTATTTCAGGATATAAATAATACAAGTTTTATAAGATAATATTTAAGTTTTTATATATTTATATAAATTTGTGTTATTTATGCAGCAAACCCTAAAAGAGCATAAGAAACAAAGGAAAAGAAAGCTACAACATGGCACATGAAGAATAAAAGGAAAGGAAGAAAAGTTACAAGAAGGCAACGTGTAAAAGCCAAAAGAAGAAAGGAAAGGTCACGTGTAAAAGAAGGAAAAAGACAAAAAAGGACAAGGAAGAAAATAAAAGAAAAGACCAAAAAGTGAATTATGAAGCTAGGGCACGCGGCCCAAGAGGAGATAAAAAGAGAGGAACGTGAATTGTGAAGAGAAGGCGCCGCACAGGAGAGAGAAAAGAGAAAAAGAGGAAGAAAAAGTGTGTGCCGCCGAAGGAAAGGAGAAAAATCAAAGAAAAAAAGAGAAAATAAAAAAAGAAAAAGAGAAATAGAGGCGCGAAAGCTTCCCTCTACTTCTTATCATTCTTGAATTGTAGGAATTCTGTAAAGAATTTTTAAAGAGAAGACAGTGTTGTGACAACTTTTCTGTTCTTTTTATTTAAGATGTTTTACTTAATTTCTACTATTACTTTGGTTTATTATTTCAGTATGTTCTAAACTTCTTTTGTTAGAGCGAAGATGTAGCTTAACTATGATGATGTGAATTTTATAAGTTTTTATGTTTTATAAGATATTTTATTTATATGAATTATATATTATTATGCTTAATCCTTTTAAGTGATTGACCACCACTTGAATGATTTGATGTGCATGTTTGAGACTGAGAGGTAATAATATGCAATTACTTTTTATAATATATAATCATGAATTAAATGTGGATAGACATATACCATGTTGTTTGTGTGGCTTTTGGTGATAAGATGATTGAAAGATTTATTGTAAACTAGGAATATTCACAGATTCTAATGCATTTGGTTTGTTTCAATTCACATATAGAGATATAGTGAATTAATGAACTAAATAGGTTTACTATACCTAGACATAGGATAGTAAATAAATTAGGAAATTCCGCCATCACATAGGTAATATCATTCTTGCAGGCATAAACTATAAAAATTCATATCTAATAGTTATGGTGAAGTCAGAAGCTTTAACATATTTCTCATCTTGATTTTTCCTACTTGGATTCAATTTTAATTAGTTTTGAATTTTTATTTTAGAAATTTTATATTTTAATTCATCATCAACAATATTTTGATTTGCTAGATAAATTTTAGGATTAATTCATCATTAGTACTTAATTAGTTTAGTATACACCAGTTTTCGTGGGACAATACTCATACTTATCATTATATTACTTGTTCGACATGTACACTTGCATGTAGAAATTCACTGAACAATATCCGTGGAACTGTTATAAGGAATGCATGCATTTATGGACAAAAATGGCAGCCAATTACATCACCAATCTTCCGTCGTTCCTTCTTGCAAAACCGTGACATTGGCTTAACGGTGCCTTCTCTATTCTCAAGTTTTTGCCTTTTGACAGAATTAGATTTGAGCAATTGTAATTTGTCAAATGAAGCAACTCTCAATGATCTAAGTGACTTATCATCACTGTAAGATCTGGATTTAGGTGGAAATAAGTCCCTAAAAGCTTCTCACAACTTTCTAAGCTTAGGGGTAGTGTTTTGAATTATTGTACCAGGCTTCGATAATTGCCAAAATTTGCACCAAGTTTTCAATTTGTAATCGCTGATTTCTGTAGATCATTGGAAACACATCTTCATGAATTTGATATATTGGGTGCTGATGAAAGAGGAACATAAATTCTCAGAGGCACTACATAATCAGAAGATTCGTTTTGGCCCTTCGTCATTGCTGCAGGTCTCTCCCTCTCCCCCTCTGTCTCGCAAGCACAAGTGTTCAACATTTTCTGTCCTGTCTATTTCTGACAGGTGACCATTGATGTTGGCAGACTAGCCTTTTGCACTTTCCGCAAAGGTGAATTTCCAATATTATTCGACAATCCGAATAATGGTTGCTTTGTTAAACTTCAACTCAGTTGGGATTCGGATTATAGAAGCAACTGGTTGGCATGTGCTCTCTATTTTTTGTTTCAGTCCGTGACCATCCAATGGCTTATTTCGAAAACTCGATTCTTGGTTATTTAGAAACTCTGAAAGGTCCTCCTAGAGTTGCACATGCAGGCAAAAAAAGGGCCTTCTTGTTGCTCATTTTGACAGTGATGAAGGTCCTCTTCAACGACCCCTGGATCTCGTGCAATTCCGGAAGGGAAATTTCGGGACATTTGGATGTTGGATATATATACCGCATCTCCGGTTTGTAGAAAGCTCAAATGGAGTGGATACGCGGATCTACAATGGGGCGTCAATTACATACGCCACTCCAGGCACGGTGGTCCAAAGATGAGGGGGTCTTCTGATATGCTCCAGACTTCGTCCAGATGTGTGCACCTCATGACCGTGGCCTGTGTACAATATCTTTAGTCACCTAGGCGTCCGCTGATCTTCTTGAATTTAGTAGTGGACCCCGCGTAGGACCAGAGATGACGTAATAGGCGTGGAATCGCTGGTGAGGAGAATCTTCCATTAGTTGGAGGCAAGATGACATCATCATCAGCCCTGGGCTTATTTTCAATAATTTGTGGATGCTAATTGTTATGTGGATCAAGAAAAGAAATGGATGCTAACACAATAATACTCAATCAAAGGTTTCATCTACCACATTAATTGAATATTTTGGAAATGTCTACTTATTTTAGTCTTTTTTATTTATTTTCTTTTCATTTTTATGTAAAAAGTGGTGGTTATAATACTCTTCTAAAGAACAAGGAGTAAGCTTGCATTAAATGCAGTCTCACACTTTTCCTATTTGGATTGCATAATTTAATAAACTTGTGTTGCTTTGGCTGTAGTATTTTTTTTTAAAGCCACATGACAGGAAGATTTTTTAGTAATTTTTTGACTTTGTGTTATAATGTTATTGAGTTTTATTCATGAATCTTCATTATACTGGAATTTTTTTTTTTGTTCTTTTTTGATACTCTCTTTTGATGAATTGAAATGTTCATTTCCCTTAAAATCTTGAAGAGTTGTCACAAATCTTTGTTATCATCACTCCTATCGTGTTCTTGCTCGCCTTGAATATTCCACTTTGTTTCACTCATTTAATCTAGACATCTCTTACATTTAGAAGAAATGAAAACATGGAGAATTCACAGAATTCAAAGAAAATGAGCAAAGGTAAATAAGCCTTATTAAGCACTTTGTGCTAGAGAGCATCTTGCTTTGATGACAACGTAGAAGCAGGGGAGTCATTTTATGTTGCGCACCTCGGTTTGCATTTTCCAGTAATCTCGAAGTTCCGTAAAGATTATTTCTAGGAGCTATTCCAAGATGACTAAGAAAAGCTTTGACGACGCAGAAACGGAGGATTCACGTTTTTGTAGCCCAAATCCGACCCTCCTTATTGTAAAGCAGAGCATATCGTCGACGGCTTTTATCGCCATTGAAACCGCTTCTAAGTAAAGCCATTGACGACACAGAATTGGAGATTTACTTTCAAAAAGTAATAATCTGAGCCTTGCGACAAACACTAAAGCAGGGCAAGTCTCCAATGTCTTCCATGGGCATCAAATTATCAACTCTCCGTTTAACAAACACTCGATTCTTGATTGTTTAGGAATCAGGAAGGTCCTTCCAGTCCTTGCACGTGCAGGTAACAAAAGAGGCCTTGCTGTTATTCATTTTGAGAGTGATGAAGGTCCTTTCGAAAAACCCGTCGTCATCCTGCAATTCTGACCAGGCAATTTCGGGACATTTGGATGTTGGACATATACACCACGCCTCTGGTTTCTAGAAAGATTGTATAATGTGGATAAATGGAGCTACACTGGGGCTTCAATTACATATGCCACTCCATGCACGGAGGTCCAAATGCTCAAGACTTCGTCCAGATTTGTGTGCCTCCTCACCGTGGCCTGCGTGTTATATCTTATATGACTTAGGCGTCTGTTGGTTTCCTTCAATTTGGTAGTGGACTCTGCGGAGGACCAGAGATCATGTAATAGCTCGCGGAATCGCTGGTGAGGAGAATCATGTAATCGTCACAAGGTGAGCTTCCTTTTCAATAATTGTTTCACCCAATTAATCCAAGACATCTCTTACGTTTAGAAGAGATGAGAACATGGAGAATGAAGAGAATTCAGGGAAAATAAGCAAACGTAAATAAGCCTTATTAAGCACTTGGCGCTAGAGAGCATCTTGCCTTGTAGCAGAGCACGGACTCAAGTTAACAAAAGATTTACTCTTTGTATCCTTGGTCGAAGAGATAGGTAGACGTTTTAACCTTTATTAAAGATAGTTTCTCCAATCGGTTCACAACCTAGCAAAATTTGGAGGAAACATGAGTTTTTGTGTGAATAAGATGGTGTAGAATTCTTGGAAAATTTTATTTTTTTAGAGCTAAAGTTCAATCATGTTTATGTTTTAACTTTATTGTAATGAAGCCATTATGTATGTTCATATCTATCCAATATGTGCGATACATTATGAATATTTATGTGAAAATATTTCTTTCTTATATGTTGGTTTTAAGGAAGAAAATATCTTCTAACATAATATTAGAGTACTAGTTTTAAGTAAAACATCTTTTGACTCATAGTTGATGAATTCCTATGAAAATATTTCTTTACACTCAAAATAAAGGAATGTATTAAAATCTATTGTGCCTCTTACATCACTAATATATTAACAAATAGTATTATTATATATGAATTTATTTCTCTTTCTTACAAAGTAATTTTAAGGGATGAAGTAAGTCTTCAAATAATATCATATCTGCCTTTGTCATATTTCCCTTTATCTATGGTAAAAATTATTGATCCTTATATTGAGGATTGTTGGATTGTCGTCGAAACATTGGAGGTATTAGGTGGCCTGGGCAATCTTGCTGATAATGAAAATAGCTAAGGGGTAAGAACATCTTCAATGAGTTCCCAATGTTTTATGGCAAATAAAAAAATATAAATGTGAGAAGAGAGAGGAAGATAAATATTACTGAATTCCTTATTGTCTATTTATGTGGTTGTACACGTTATTTATGCAAGTAACTTGACAAAGTTATTGACATTAAAGAATTCATGTCCATTACCTACTAGCTTAGTGATTAAAAGAAGAAAAAATATATGATAAGGAATTCATGGCTTTCTCTCTAATACTTTCATAGCTAATAACCTTCATGAATGCCATTAATGTGCTCGGATTCTGCCAGAGAAGTTAACGAAATCTTCCTCTTTTTAATTGTTGTTTCCTTCGTGCTGAAGGTGAGCAAGTTTACAACGAATTAGTGCTGCCTTTTGCTTCTTGCGGTTGTGCCATTTGATGATTACGCTGCAGAAGTTTGTTTCTGTTATTCTGTTTTTCCTTCTGTAGCGTTTGGGAAGTGCTGACAGTAGATGACAGCCAAGATAGCAGCTTAGGGGGCACAGATGCTGACGTGGGTCCTTTGACTAACCGTGGCAATGCATTTTTTCGGGCATTGATGCATCAATCTTTTACAAAATTGAGCGAGGGGACTATTCTGAGGTCCATGAGGCAATCCTACTACTTCGAGCCTTGTGTAAAGACTTCACTTTTGTGAAGAGTATCACAATAGATGGCCGATAAGCCTATGATCACGAGGTACTTAAATAGGCCAGAGACGAGCCAAATTGTGAGAAGTACGAACTCAAATTTCCTATGAGTTCATGAGAATGCATTTGAGAGCACTCCAGTTTCTCGATCAGGTGTACGAGCACTTGTCTTGTTCGTGGAACGGGTAAAGGCCTTTCTCACAAGCACTTGCCTTTCTTAACTCTTGGCTGAAAACAAGAGTTAAGGATCTCTAATGATGAATGTTCTTTTCATCGATGTGCTGAATCTCCGCTCTTCACACCACAACAGCAACTTCATTGATAAAAGCGATGAACAGAACTTTGCTGCTCTGGTAACAGAAATTTGGTTGCTTATTTCATCTAAGTCCTACTGTAGAAATGTACTATAGGCATCCATTTAATCTATTAGTTGGTTTTGAAAGGACGTGATCGCCATGATCGATCGCACTATCACCATCTTAACTGTCGCGTAAATGTGGATAGCTCTTGGCTGATGCATTTGGAAGTTTTCCTCATTTGATAACTTCCTGCGTTGAAAGCGAGCTGGTAGATAGTACAATTCGACGCCTTGGAAAAGGTCTCATTTTGACAACTCTTTCATTACGCCGTGAGGGAGCATAAATGTACCACCAGCCCAAGCATTATAAATTTCTAAGTTCTTAACCGGGAAAATTCCTCATTTTGATGACTGTTTTGCTACGCAGAAAGCAATCGTGGCTGTTGTACTAGCCCAACCTTGGTAACGATCTTATTTCTTGACCTGGAAATTTCCTAGCGACAACCCAAGCTTTACTAAAGGTCTCATTTCTTGACCTGCCAGTTCCTTCTGGCCAACTCCAAGACCACAATTAAATATGAAGTCTACTAATCAACATAAACCACTTATTAAGCATCAGCCTTGATTGTCTCGATGGAAGTTGGAAATTTCCATCTCAATGCTTATTCAGTTGTTTCAACTTTAATCTCCTCAACAAAGGGCCGAAGGAAGGCTACATATATAAAGATTATCGTTATAAAGGCATAAACAGTAGTTATAATGGCAGTTCTCTTGGATAATTATCAAAGAAATTATCTTATGAGGATTTAGAGTCTTACCTAATAAATAAGAATTGAAGTTTAATTTTTTGATTATTAAGGATTCAATTTTTGTCTTGTCATAAAAAAATTAATTAAAAAGATAAGATGTTAGTTTGTGAAATGATATGAGACCATCATATAACAATATCAATACCAATATTAACAATTAATATTTTCTTTTTTGTTTTGTTAACTCGATGATGAAGTCTTTATCAATTAGAGGGAAAGAAGATGCTTCATAGATGCTTCATAGATGCTTCATGCATCTCTTGCAAACAACAAAAATACCATTAACTATATGATTGCTTGTCCTAGAAACATTAAAAAGTTACAAAAACTAGTTAGGTAAACCTAATCCTTTTACAATAGGACAGTAAATGGTCTATTTTTTTTTAAAAAAAGGTGCAGAGGTGGATCTGAGTCATCTCCCTGTTTGAAGGTGACCACCATAGTCAGACGGCGTTGGCGGAAGTGAGCCCAGCCATTGTTTTTCTCTTATATCAATATATAAGTATAGTTTGTCGAGTTTCCATGATAGAGAAAGGCTACTTAAGTAAACCGAGGAACAAAAGACAAGGGGCGACCAACAGTATGGACCACTAATCAGGAACAACAGAGAAGGGGCGGCCAGCATTATGGACCACTAGATCATCGTGTTTTTGGCGCTGTCCGACTTTGAAAAAACAATCTCTCCATGCATTCTAGGTGGCATACTTACAAAGCATGTTCTACAAGTTAAAATTTTCTTCATATGAGCAAATAAAGGCATTTAATATTTGTGGTTGTTAAGAATGCAAATACTACTTAGAATCGATAAGAACTTGTAGTGTTAAAAACAAGATTAAAATATAATTTAATTACTTGTGTGGTCTGTGCAGAACTTGTGTGGCCTATTTGAGTAGGCTTATCCGCCATCTATTGTGATAATTTCCACAAAAGTGAAGTCTTTACACAATGCTCGAATAAATCTGACGCTGCAAGAATGTTTGGATTTCGCTAGAGGGCTTTATGACTTTTCTTTTTCTTTTTCTTTTTTTAAAGGCCTCTAATAATTTTAACATTTCAAGTTCAGCTTGAATTCTTAGCCTACAGCAAGACGTGCAACTAATTTTTATCCACATTGAATCATTAAGCTTATTTTGATGGGTGATCAATAGCCTAGCTAATCTACTTATTGAATCTATAGCTTGGTTGATAAGTATTATCTAATTAACTAGTAGATGACAAATGAATTACTTGGTACTTATAAAGTAAGTATGACATGAATTTTGTTTTCACAAGTGTCCTTTATGGGGGAAAAGACAAAAAAAAAATTAAAAAAAGAATAATTGACTGGAAGAAGAAAGAATAGTGTCACTTGTCTTGTACATGCCACACAAAGAATAATTGGCTACTTCTCTCAAAGCATCTTTCCATCTTTGCACCTTCTTAGTATCTCCTTGAAATTTTTTTCATGTTCAACAAAGGATTGTGCAAAACTTCTCCTTTGATGACATACGTAAGAGGGATCCAAGAAGATTGGCAAAATAGTCATGCACCATTGTCTCATACAGTCAATGATCTTTACAAGTTCATCCAAGCACCATGTAGACAAGACAGAGTTTCTTGCGAGAATTATGGTCACAAATCTTGACTCTTCTATGGCTTTAAAGAGCTCAAGCGAGATGGGTTTTCCTCTCTCAAGTTTCTTATTATCCCTAAAGGTGTTAAATTCTTTTATGACACAAAGTGGCATATCGATGGTCCGTAAGCTTCTTTTGGGTATCTTCACCTCTAAAATTTGGAAAAAATTTGCACTTCCATCGAAGTGAAGAAGAAGCTATTTCGACGCCCATTGAAAACATCGGAGACTTGCCCTGCTTTACTGTCTACCACAAGGCTCAGATTATTGCCCTCTGAAGGTGAATTTCCAATTCTGTGTTTCAATAACTTATCTTAAGAAGCAGTTTCAATGGCATTGGAAACCGTTGAAGGCTTGCTCTGTTTATAAATGAATTCGATGAAGATCCATCACAGGCAAGTCCTTTATTTATATTTTCTACTTAAGGGAACAGACTTCGTATAATAGAGTCTTGAACGCTTGCTTAGGGGGTGCTAAGAAATACTCACCATTACAACTATGGCTTTCAGCAGTTAGAAGAATAGACAAAAGATTTGAGCTTAAATAATCTCCCAAGATCACAATAACTCCAAATTGTGAGAAGTAAGAACTCAAATTTCTTATGAGTTCATGGGAATGCTTTAATGTATCCATCAACACCCTGCTTTGAAAATATGTCTTTGCATTTGAGAGCACTCCAGGTTCTTGATCAGGTCTACGAGCACTTGTCTTGTTTGTGGAACGGGTAAAGGCCTTTCCCACAAGCACTTGCAAGGGTGTATCTTAGTTCGTGGATGGCTGAAAACGAGAGTTAAGGATCTCTAATGATGGATGTTCTTAAAGTTCTCATTTCTTGACTTGGAAATTTCCTCACTTTGATGACAGTTTTGCTACGCGTAAAGCGAGCATGGACGTAATACCAGCCCAGCCTTGGAAAGGGTCTCATTTCTTGACCTGGAAATTTCCTAGCAATAACCCAAGCTTTAGCAGAGGTCTCATTTCTCAACGTCCCGCTCCTTCCGTCCAACTTCGAGACTACAGTTAAATATGAGTTTAATAGTTAACATAAATACCTTACTTAGTATCTCTGATTGTCGAGAAATAATCGTTGGGGATTTGCCTCTTTATTTATTAGTTAAAGAAGTATCTATTTAGTTAATTTTATTGAATAGAAATGTGAATGAGAATTTCATATGACACTTGAATTGAAAATATCAAATAATTTCTATAATTTCTGCACAGACCAAAATATGTGATTTTCTTTTTCCTTTCTTTTCTTTTCCTTTGGTTTTTTGGTTGGAGTAATGGGGGTGGGGAAGGGAGATTCCTCACGGAAAAAAACAGGACAGAATATTATTGCTTATTTATTTAATATGAGCAACCAGAATTATGTCATTTACATACTGACCTATCTACATGTACATGCATATTAGATGAAGTATTATACTCTATGTCGCGTTTCTCGTTCCATTAATACTGGATTAGGGTGCCAATATTTGGAGGGTCATAAGCGAAAATAGGCGACTTGGTGCATTATTTATTTATCAAGAACATAATTAGAAAGTTAAAAGTTTAGTAGTTCAAATTGTAAAAAAAAAAAAAGATCTCAAGATTTCTCGTAATCGGGCCAGAAAGTCCGCTTTTCACACCACGACTGCCGCTTTATTGACAAAAGCAATGAACAAAACTTTGACGCTCGTCACGTGAAAGTTTCCTCCACACGTTTTGCATTATGACTGGCGAACTTCTTATCAATGAGTTGGACCCAAGCGTTGAAGAAAATCTATAAAAGTAAGAAACATAAACACGGCTGAAGGGAATGAACACATTAACATAGACATAATCTCCAACAAACAAGATTTACATTTAACTAAAATAAGAACAACAGAAGTTTAGTGAAACCATAATTGCAGGGCCATAGGCCCTGCTGCAACACTATAAGGAGCGGAACATAATTGAGACTAAACTATTCTACAAGGGATTTTTCCTTGCTATTTGTTCTAAAGCTTGAATGGCATTTATAGAGACGTTGGCTGAGTTTGCTTGTGGGAAGAGCCAACGTTTGCTTGTGGGAGAGGGAAAGGCGTCATGATGTCGATTGATATGGCATGTTTGCTTGTAGGAAAAGTTTCATCAACGCTCCCTACCTATTTACTTTAACAAGCGTTTCCCATTAACCTCGAAGTTCTTGTAAGTTTTCTTAGTGCAGTTTCCCACTAAGAAAAGTTCTTGACGACGCTTAAAGCAGGAAGGCCCTCTTTTATACTGCAAATCCGAGCCTTGTCAGAGACAGTAAAACAGGGCAAGTCTTCGACCGCTTTCATCGCCATTGAAACCGCTTTGAGAGTAGCTATTGACGACACGGAATAGGAGATTCACTTTCAAAGAGTGAAGTCTGAGCCTTGTGACAGACAGGAGAGCAGGGCAAGTCTCCGATGTCTTCAATGGTCATAGAAACAGCTCCTACTTCATCTTCTTCGCTTAGACGGAAATACGATGTTTTTCTCAGTTTTAGAGGCGAAGACACCCGTAAGAAATTTACGGACCATTTATACGACGCTTTGCATCAAAAAGGAATTAGTACCTTTAGGGATGATGAGAAACTTGAGAGAGGAAAATCCATCTCGCACGAGCTCTTGAAAGCCATAGAAGAATCAAAATTTGCAATCATCATCCTCTCAAGAAACTATGCCTCGTCCAGGTGGTGTTTGGATGAACTTGGAGAGATAATTAAGTGTATGAAACAAAGGCACATGACTACTTTGCCTGTCTTCTACGAGGTGGATCCCTTTGACGTCCGTCATCAGAGGGGTAGTTTTGCAGAGTCCTTTGTTGAACATGAAAAAAATTTCAAGGGGGATACAGAAAGGATACAAAGATGGAAAGATGCTTTAAGGGAAGTGGGCAGTCTCTCTGGATTTCATGTACAGGACAGGTGACAATATTATTGCTTCTTCTAGTTAAGTATTGCAACATTAGAAGTCTTCTTGCGTACCATGAGATGTGCCATCTTCAAATAATTACCTACCATTCTAGACAAAAGTGTAATCCTCACTTAGTTTGCAATATTTTTGAAAAATAGAGCATCATTTTGAAGCTATTGTAAAATCGGCAAAAGTAAATATAACTCAATGTTTTTGGATCAAGACTTTGCGACTTCACAAATTAGATTTTATTGAAATGATTGTTAAATTTTTCTTTAGTTCAAGACCACAGCATTATTCCTTTGCAAGTATCATCTTTTTATCACAACCTAAATGACCAGTTAGGTTGCAATCATTAATCTTTAAGATATACGGTTTATATTTTTTTTTTTATGAGCAAGCATATTGGTGAAGCTCTAAACATTACTAGGAAGGAAAATGTGAGAGAAAGCTTCTCTTTTTGCTAAACCAACTAAATTAAAAGCATAATGATTTGGCAATGAAGTAAAAATTAATATAGATCTCTTTAGTGCAAAACAAGAGGAATAAAATGTCAACGAAAATGCTGTACAAAATATTAGAATTTCTATTTTCCTACTAGACTAAGCTAAAATAAAGTAGTTAGTAAATTTAGTCCTTTCTTAATGGTTTTTCTCATGAAAATTATAAATGATCTTCTCAATTTGCAGCTATGAGTCAAGAGTTGTCAATGACATAGTTAGAAAGGTACTTGATCAATTGAATTCTTTATGCTCAAATGTTTCAAAGAAACTTGTTGGAATGGAGTCTCGCGTGGATGAAATTTTGAAGTTATGTAACGATGTAAGGGTGGACAATGCTTCTTTTGTGGGAGTTTATGGAATGGGAGGGATAGGTAAAACAACTCTTGCACGTGTTGTCTATGAAAGGTTATCTCTTAAATTTGAATCTCACATCTTTCTTGCTAATGTTAGAGAGGAAACTAGAAAACGTGGTCTAGTTGCATTACAAATACAACTCCTTTCCGAACTCCTTGCAGAAAGAGAATTTCAAATGTATGATGTTGAGAAGGGAGCTAATGTGATAAAAAATAGACTAAGTGGTAAAAGGGTTCTTATTATTCTTGATGATGTGGATCAACTTGAACAATTAGAGGCATTAGCAAGAACACAAGACTGGTTTGGTGAAGGAAGTGTTATCATCATAACAACAAGAGATAAACGATTATTGATTGAGAATCATGTGAGTAAGGATAAAATATATAAGGTTGAAGGATTGAAATACTTTGAAGCTCTCCAACTTTTTAGTTGGAAAGCCTTCAACAAAGACGAACCCCCAAAAGATTTTGAGGAGTTGTCCAGGGAGTTTCTTAACTCTGCTAAAGGTCATCCTCTAGCTCTTAAGGTTTTGGGTTCATCCTTATATAAAAGAGAGATGGATTTATGGAAAAGCATGTTGTGTAAAGTAAGAGAAAATACTGATGGGAAAGTCCAAGGTATACTTCAAACAAGTTTTGATGAATTAGATGAAATGGATAGAGATGTTTTTTTTAGATATTGCTTGTTTCTTCAAAGGGGATGAATACAATCATGCAAAAGATATACTTGAAAGTTATGGTTATCACATAGACATTTGTATGGACAATCTCATCAATAAGTCTCTTATAATGATCCAAGGAAAAATCTTATGGTTGCATGATTTGTTAGAAGATATGGGACAAAAGATTGTTCATCTTGAATCTCCTAAAGAGCCTGGTATGCGTAGTAGAGAATAATGAAGTAAGTAACTAGTAAAGACTAAACTTATATATTTATTTTATTTTTCATATTCCTCAAATTTTAGTATGTTGTTCACTACATTAATTATTTGTTTTGTTTACTAGGGCACAAAAATAGTTGAAGGCATAGTCCTAAATTCTACTTCACAAGAAGAATTGCATTTGAATGCCGAATCCTTCTCCAAATTGAAAAATTTGAGGTTGTTAAAAATCTCCAATGTGCAACTTTCTCAAGGTCTATCTTATCTTTCTAACAAGTTGCGGGTTGTGGAATGGCATGGATACCCTTTAAAATCTTTACCAAAAGGTTTTGAACCTGATAATCTTCTTGAACTTATCATGCCTTATAGCCATTGCAAGAATATATGGAAGGGAAAAAAGGTACAATCATCTTTGATGTAGTTTGTGTATATTGCTTTTTATAAACTAAATTGATGATTTCTTGAATTTTTTGTATCTAATGTTTTATTTTTACAGGATTTATACAAGTTAAAGATCCTTGACCTTAGGGCCTCTAAAAATTTGGTGGAGACCCCAAATTTTACAGGATTTCCAAATCTTGAGAAACTAATTCTTGAAGATTGTGTCAGATTATGTAAAATTCATCCATCTATTGGATATCTCAAACAACTTACCTTATTGAACTTGAAAAATTGCAAATCTCTTCATAGCCTTCCATATGAATTTAGTTTAGATTCTCTTGAAATTTTAATTCTTTCTGGTTGTTCGAAAATCAAGAAGTTTCCAGAAATTGTGGGAGATATGAAAAGTTTGTTAGAATTGTACTTGGATGGGACTAGCATAAAGGAGCTTCCTTTGTCGGTGGAACGTTTATCTGGCCTTACTATGTTGAACTTAGCTAATTGTAAAGGCTTGTTAATTATTCCAGAGGTCATTTTTATCATGACATCTCTCAAACGTGTCAATCTATCTGACACTTTGATATATGATAAGTTTTCAAACAAAAAGAATGTGGAATGTTTGGAGGAACTTGATATTCGTGGAACTGCTGTAAGGCGAGAAGGATGCTTCACTGGATATAAATGGCAGCGACGTACATCTCCATTCTTCAGCCGTCGGTCAATGCAAAACCGTCACACTGGTTTGGTGTTGCCTCCTACTTTATTCTCAAATTTATGCTCTTTGACAGAGTTGAAGTTGAGTAATTGTAATTTATTAGATGGAAGTATTCTCAATAATCTGAGCAAGTTGTCATCCTTACGGGGGCTAGATCTACGTCAAAATCCGTTTGAGTATATCCCTGAGAGTATATCCCTACTTTCTAAGCTTAAGTGGATTCACTTTAGTGATTGTCGGAGGCTTCGATCATTGCCGAAACTTGCATCGAGTGCTCAACGTGCAGATATTGATGGTTGTTTCTCATTGGAATCTTATTTAAATGAATTTGACATAGTATCTCGGGATGGTGAAGGATTATGTATTATTAGAGGCACTAGATCAGGCTTTGAAGATAACAAAGCGCGGAAGATTCGGTATGAGTCATTCGTGGAGGTCTCTCTCTCTCTTTCTCTCTCTCATACACACACAAATTCCTTACCTCCTGTCGACAGTTACAATTGCTGTTTCTTCTACTTTTTTACAGCTAGCAATCGACGCCGGTAGAATAACGTACGGTTTCGTATCGGAATGTGAGTTTCGAAGGTCGTTCGAGAATGTGAATAATGGTTGCGCTGTTAAACACCAACTGAATTGGGATTCGGATGATAGAAGCAGCTGGTTGGGGTTTGCTCTCTATTTTTTGTATCAAGTCCATCACCATCAAGGGTTGGCTTGTCTGGGAAATTCAGTTCCTCAATCTTCAGAAATTTGGAAGAAAGTTTTTGTCTATTTTGACACGGATGAAGGTCCTATTAAAGAACCCCTGCTCCTCCGTTGTGTAATGAGAGGTCCGGGCCTACATGGAGTTTGGGTATATATTCCTTGCCTCTGGTTTGTAGAAAGATCAAATAGCGTGAATAAATGGAGCTTCATCCAGGCTTCAATTACTCCTACTTCCCCAAGCACGGAGGTCCATATGTGTGGAGCTCATATAATACACGAGCGAAATGCCCAAGATTTTAAGCAACTGTTTCCCACTAATGCTGTATACAGTACTATTTATCAGGTTACCTAGGGGTCTTCTGATTTCTTAAATTCGGTAATGGACCCCGCGGAGGACAATAACTCGTGGAGAGTTGCTTGTAAGGGGAATCATGTGCTAATGGGAAGGGAGGATGGCATCGTCATTACCTCTCCGCTTACGGTTTACAAGTACGCTCTAATGTTTTTGTACTGAGCTTTCTTTTTGAATATTTTATTGTTATACAAAGGAGAAAGGAGGAAGATCCTAAGGAAATAACACTAAATCAAGGAAGGAGTTTATTTCATTTTAATATTTTAATGTAATAGATGGTAGTTACACCATTTATATAGGTAATTAAACAAGTTTTTCAAGCCCTTTAGGCATTTTGTTAACAAGTTGCTAGGTTTGGCATGCTTGAATATTATTAAAAGTTTTTGCTAAAAATTTTTACACCTAGGAAACTTGTCTACTCATTTTGCCTCATGGCCACATTAAGAATATATAAAAGGAGTAAAAGGTAAGATCATTTCTTATACAAGTGTATCTGTTTTTATATTCATTAAATTGATAAGTTTTTGAATATTTTTCTACTCCTAATTTTTATCATAGAATTTATATGAATTAAAAATTTCTATCCTTGAGGCCTTTTGAAACTTGGTTAAGACTCTAGAATTTACTAGATTTCCAAATATTAAGAAGCTAATTATTTAAGATTTTGTGAGCTTATTTATTGTTGTACATATATTGAAGATTTCAAAAAACTTACTTTACACTACAAATCCCATAATAGCCTTCCATGTAATACCAATTAAATTTCTTGAAAAATTCTACTTCTTTTTGGTTGTTTGAAATTGAAGAAATGGGAGAAGTTATGGGAAATATGAAAAAACTTGTCTTAATTTTATTAGATGGGATTGTCATGAAAGACCTTTCTTATCAATGGAGTTTTTGATTAGTCTTACTTTCCTGAATATTTTAAATTGTAAAGGCTGGCCTAATTATCCAAATTTCATTTTATTATGATAGCTTTCAGAACTATCAATTTATCTAGCTTTATTATATTTATAAAAGGCCAAAGAATCAAGGGAACATGAAATATCTTGAAGACGTTGATATCTGCATAACTACTACAAGAGTGACATGCTTCTATGGACATAAATTTCTGTCAACTACATTACTACTCTGTAACCATTGGGCATTGCAAAACCTTGACATTGGTTTAGTATTGCCTAATTTATTCTCAAGTTTATACTTTTTGACAAAATGTATGTTTAATTTATTCAATTTATGATCTGAGCAGGTTGTCATTGTAGGAACGACATGTGGTACTTTTTTTCGAAGATGGAATTCTGATGTGGTTGAACAATTAGAATAGGGGTTCCTTTGTGGACTCGAACTCAATCGGGATTTTTAAGATGCAAGCAACTGGTTGGGATGTTCTCTGTATCTCGCGTTTGAAGTCCATGAGCATGAATGGCTGGCTTGTTTTGCAAACTTACTTCTTGGGCCTCATTTTCTATCCATGCAAACTGCCAAGGCCTTTCTGAACAATAAGAACTTCTGGTAATGCTCCTCTTTTATGTTGTTCTTTTTTTATTCTACTTTACCTTCTGTCACGTCTCTTTTTTTTTATGTTGTTCTTTTTTTATGCCAGCACTGAGATTTCTTCCCATCGAATCCTGAGTTTCTTTTCTGTATATGGCAATGGACCCGATAATGACAGGTGGTCCAGTCAATGAAAGTACCACCATCGTGATTATATAGGGGGCTTTAGGTTTCTTGTTCATCTCCAAGCATTCTAGCTTGGATTTGTCAAATTCCAATGTGGTTGAACAATCAGAATACACTTTCCTTGGTGGACTTAAACTCCACCGGGATTTGTAAGATACATGCAACTGGTTGGGATGTTGTTGCGTGCACAAACCTGAAAGCACGCAAGCAGGCTAAAATGGCACCTTGAGATGCCTGTTTGGGTTATATGGGTGGATATTTGGATTCTTTAGAGCCTTGAACTCCATCTCTAGCGTTTGAAGGGCAAGATCAGAGTCATTTGAGGTTTTCTTGATAATATTCTCTCTGCCTTTTCTTTCAGTTTACTGGCCTCTTAATCGGCATTTTACAAGAAAGAGGATAGTAGCATGCCTGGCTAACACGCCCACAGGTTTGTATTTAGCTGTGGCAGCCCCGGTAAGTCAGTCTGCCAGGCTCAGAAATAAAGCCTGAAACTTGCACATAACAGATGTTCTCTCTGTCTTGCGTTTGAAGTCCATGACCATCAGCGGCTGGCTAATTTCGAAAACTCACTTGTCGGG